>CM035234.1:62198269-63421654 GCA_020226215.1 Sindora glabra | reverse complement strand
GCAAATTTTCCTCAATCTATTGTGAGATTTTAAATTATATTTTAATCTATTTTTATAATTAATAAAATTTTATAAAAAATTCTAGTTAGACACACGTCCAAATTATCCTCACAATTTTCCTAAATTTTATTTAATTTCTTTACCAAGTTTCTGATTCGAGTGTTTTTTAATGGAATTTTTACTTAATTTTTTTTACTTCACTCACTTAGGGTATTTTCTAAAGAAACCTTCTATGCAACTTTTTTGTCAAATTTCAAGATATTACAATCATCACTATGATTTCAAAACAATAATTATTCACTCCTTTTTAGATTCATCTCGATAATAATCAATAATAACACAAATTTTAGCATTTCTTATAACTTTTCTCATCTTACTTACAAAAATATGCAAAATTTTCTTTTGAATATCTTGGACATATACTACTCAGCAATATAAGGAGCATTTTCTAATATAAATTTGCTACTTTTTCATTGTAATGTCCTAATAGTTTTATCATTTTAATGAAGTTTCTTTATTCTTTGAACTTGTAAATTCATTATGACATCTTTACATCAGTTTCAAATGTTAACCATCTATTATAATCAATGGGAGCTTTGAATCAAATTTAATTATTCACAATCTTTTCCAGGGTAATATAATGTAGTGAATTAGCATTTTTCTAAACATAATTTGAAAAATGACATTTTTCTGCATTGTTAATTTTGTTCAAATTATTAAAACCTTCTTCATTAAATGCATTAACAATATATAGAATTTGTTATTGGATAATATTCAAACTAAAAGATATGCAAATCAAAAATTGAAGATTGAAAGTGATGATAATAATTCTTGTTGTCACTAAATCAATATTTAGTAAGGATTGGTTGAAATCAAGAGCAAATTGTGGTTAGACTTTGAATTTGCCACAATTAAAAAATTACAAAAAATTTCTATTTTTTATATATTTTAAAGGAAACTCATACTTAACCTTCAAAAATTAAAACAATTTTACAAATATCCTTAACAATACATATTTCACCTCTTCTAACATTTTCTTTCTAACTTTGCCATTGGCTAAAATGGTATTGTGATGATGTACTAATCACTAGCTAGAAACTCTCAAATCATTAAATGTAATTTGAAGCCACACAAAATTGAATGGCATCCATTTAATTTGTGGTAAATCATTCATGTTTTGATTTAGCAGTTGACTGAAGATTTGAAATTTTTCACTTTTTTCTTCTTAAAAATATATTAATATTTCTAATTTTTTATATAAAAATAAATAAATAACCCATTACAATATTTAATATATATTTCTAAATTGAAATGATACAATCGTGCTTAGTACAAGAGTTTGATTTATCTTCTTGCATAATCTAGGATAGTCTTGCTCAACGCTTCAGTAAGTAGATTCTTTTTATGTTAAAAAATTTATATATATTTTAATCATAAAAATATTATATATTTTTGTTGCTAAAAGATAAATTTTATTGAATTATTCTTAAAAGGAACTGGTATCCTCAAGGATTAACTACTCCGGAGAAATACAAGATAGATAACCTGATCTAGTCCTAGTGACACTAGCAACCCATCAAGTAACCTCATGGACAATCTTCACTAGTACAAAATTACCTTTAGTTGTCATTTGTTTAATAGATTTAATATCAATTATTACTTGACGTATATATGAGCATAATTGTATATTAAATAATTCTATTTTGATTTTATAATCGAAATAAAAAAAGGTAAGATAACATTGGTTTCCATATGTAAAAAACCATCAATGTTTCTTTGTGGAAAATACAACATCAAGATTTTTAATAAAATTAAATGCCATTTTTTTATAAACAACTAACATTATATTTTATATACATTTTAGTTAATAAAAAATAATGGATGTGGTATGTTATTTCCCCTTTCAAACCTTAACCTATCCTATCCTCTTGTCCTCCTTATTATATGTATTTTCCAAATCTTAACTAAACCAACATCTTCATCCTAATTTCAATAATTTTAAGTAAAAAAAGTTTGAGAATGGTGAAATGTTACCTTATGCAAAGATAGGTGCTTTGCTATAAGTATTTACTGCTTAATATATAATGTTAGCACTTATTAGAAAAATACTTGAATCTAATACCTGCAAATGCAATAAGTAATATTTATTAAAATTTCATATATAATATTATATTAAATGCCAAAAAAGATAAATGAAATCAAATTTCTTACTTGAATAATCTTATAAGAGCTGCATCAAAATAAAAAGTAATAAAATATTATTGATCATAAAAATTGAAATTAAATTGTAAGAACAAACACAAAATAAAATAAATCCTTACATTTATATTACATGCTTTTTCAATGAGTACTAAACTTCATATATTTTGTTATAGGCTAGTGAAACTTCAATCTTTTAAAATAATTAGTAAGCATAAACACAAAACTAATAAGAATCATCTTAAGATTGAAAGGTAACCATACCTTATTAGAGAGAAAAAATTTAGAATTGGAAAAGCTTCAAGATAAAATTTACAATTAGCATCATGGCTTCGTTCTTTTTATTTTCAATTTGCACCTAACTTTTCGTGTTGTTTTAGTTTACATGTCAGTTGCCAAATAAAAAAAACTAACATCTATAATCAAACTATATTGTTCTACTACAAAATTTTACATGTTGGTTATTAAATAAAAACTAGTGTTATAAACCAAAATCTTTTGTTTGGCTAACTTTTTCTATAATCTTTCACTTAACAATTTTATAATGTTAGCATAAATTTTGTAAGAATACCAACATCATTTTATGAATTCAAAGTGAAGGGGATAGTATTAAAATTATTTTTTGCATTATAATGTTTTCATATTGCTTAATTAAACAAATACAAATAACAATAAATTAAATATAAAAAAAATAAATGAGAAACTAACGATCTATTACAAAATTGTTATCATTTTATTTAAATATTAGTGTATCGATATACACAACAAAAAAATATATTTTACATTAAATAATAGAGTTTAAATGAAAGGAAAAATGTGTATTCTCTTCTTATAATTCTTTTCATATTGCTTAAGGGCTTTAGAGTTGAAGGATGAAATTAAACTAATAATAAATTATAATAAAAAGAAGTAATATATCTATTTTTACAATGAACTCAAGCTCTTAAATGCAAAAATGAACATATTACTTCTTGTCACTGCAATTTCTTACTAGTTTTCTTTTCTTTGCATTTCTTGACATCTTTAAATGTGTCTTTTGAGATAAAATACAAACATTATAATTTAGAATGAATAATAGAGGCAGCTTTAAGGGGTACATGATTGTAAATTAATGAAAAATTATAATAAAAAGAAGTAGCATATTCGATCTTGCAATGAACTTAACTTTCCAACACAAGAACAAACATGTTACTTCTTTTCACTAGAATTTTAATTAGTTTTTCCATCATGAGGTATAGATGTTTCAAATGAAAAATAGGAATGAAATTTATAGACAACATATAGAGTTTCAGACATTAGCTATTAAATAAAAATAGATGGATTATGTAAGTTTTAATTCATATTACTTAATTGTTAATATACTTTGAAACATTATAATTTTGTTACTTTTTGAATACACATTATTGGTAATGTGCTTGGCATAAATGAACCAATGTGGTAAATCATACAAAAATTTTCATTTATTTCTTTATCTCCTAATACAACTTGTACACCTTATAAATGTCATTATTGCATCTAATTTGGTGGTTTTCTAATGTATTGTAAGTGCCATCCTTGGTAAATGCTTACTATTTATTGTAAGTTAGATGGTTGGAGTTATACATTTATATGTTAGTTAAGTTAAAAAACCAATGTAGTAACTTTATCTAAAATTTTTTGATCTAACTTTTGTTTTTCCCTTCCATGTTTTCAAAATCATGCTGAGTTTTCAATAAATAACTGATGTGATTTATTCTTGTTTTATAACAAAACTTCAATATCTTGACAATTTTCTAATAACAAATATTAATTTTTTGAGATAATATTGTCAACTTTCCATATCTTGACATTTTTCTAATAACATATACTAATTACAAATAATATTTTTGACAATTTTATTAACATTAACTAGTAAACATTATATGCTAACTTTACAACAAACTATTTGATGTAATTTATAAATCATTATACACTTTATATTTCTTATAAAACAATAATCTATACAAAAATTACAATACCTTTTTAACAGAATTTATATCATTGCCACACATTTGTCATATTGAAAAAAAATAAAATCCTTATTGCAAATTCTCATATATTAAAGAAATTTGATCTATTTTTCTTATATTGAAGTGCTTTACTAGATTCTACAAATATTAGCTGGGTAGAATATGAGGATAACACATATAATCGATGATGCAAAATTAAAAATACCTTGAATTTTATAATTATGAATCTCCCATCTAATCACAAATATATTATGATTATAAGCATCCCATTCCAACTAAAAATAATCGTAATATGATGGAAAAATCATAATTATAAAACTTAAAGTATTTCTAATTGTGTAGCATTAATAGTGTGTTGTCCTTTTAGGCTACCTACATAAAAAAATCTAAAGTTAATGAGAAACTTATAGATAGTGAAAACAACAACTAACATCAATTATTTTATGAAAATCATTATGCAAACATTTTATATTTCTAAGCAACACGAACCAAATGCTTTTTGAATAACAGTTATAGAAAATTAACATTTTAACTTATTGACTATTGATTCTTAACATTGGTTTTTTATTTAAATTGGCATGATAAGTTGCTCTTAATTTCAAAAATGTCACCAATTTTTTATTATAACTGATGTTATAAGTTTTTGGTAATTTCAAAAATGTCATCACATCATTATATTCATTAGTTTTTAATATAATTAACATTAATGGGACAATGTTGTTAAAAAAAATTGTAGTAATGCTTGTTAAATCTCCTAAGACACTAAATAAGAATGATATTATTCAGCTAAGAAAGAAAACACTAGACAAACTTAGACTAGGCATACACTCGAAGGGCAAATATTTAACCTAACAAAGCATTAACAATCATTTTACAATCATTTTTAATGATAACTTCCATATTAGGATAATTATATGTTACAATAATACTCTTTTGAATACCCAATAACTCAACCTTCAAAGCAAACACACACTTGAAATTATCACATCACATTCCAAGAAATTCACTAGTGTAATTAAAAGCCACAATCACATTTAAAGCTTTACCCCTATACTAACATGCATCCACATTCAATTTTATAATAGTAGGAAGAAGTGCGACCTAATAGTCTTAAGCCACACATGAATTAGATAGCCTAACATAAGCTAAAGCCCCTATTACCTCATGTTCCTATTGAAGATAGCACTTTTCCTTGAAAACATCTTAATTTAATAGTCATGTGAACTGCTCAAATTCCATAGTGGTGTCATGATGAACTAAGGCATTTCAAGCTACCCACACCTATTGGATAAGAACACTTATAAAAAATAGCAAGTGGTGGCATAAATTAAGGTCTCCAATAATGCCCAAAACCTAACTAGCAACTTAGAATTTAGCTATGAAATCTTGCACAAATTGAGCATAAAGATCTTCAATGTAAATCTCCCATACTTGGAACCATAGCAATTGAACTAGAGCACAATTTTGAAGAAGATGGAACTCTAAGCTCAATCACGCAAACTAGGCACAGATTGTTCCTAGAGCTTATTAGGTATGCCATATGTGCCCTAATAAGCATTACTTTGTTAATTTCTCTCTATATTGCATATTTATATATATGGTGGATCTTAGAGCTTCATAACTATTGCCATATTTTAGAATTAGGGTGTTGAATTTGTTAATGGCTAGTAATTAGTTTGTAGGCTAATTTAGTAATGAATTTATCTAGCATATTTAATTTCTAAACTCTCTTATCATCTTTAACTTTTCTCTTTCATAACCTATAAATATTAATGTAATCATAAAACTAAAATAATTGTGTAATTAAACTGATATTTCACTCCTTCTAATTAGGTATTGATAAATTTGAAATTATCATATCATTGTTAACATTAATATCAGCCTTTAGTTGTGGAATAGAATTAATGCAATCTATGACCTATGGGTTATGTCACATCTGTATTGATTTCCTTGATCCCACTAAATAGCATGAACCACTAGTAGTTAGTAGCCTCCCTTTTTTAATACCCGCCTGTGCTTATGATCCTTTGCCCACTACCACACTTAAAAATTCATTAAATTTTAGGTATTTAACCTAAAATGCATCCTTCTCTATCTCTACCTTCCATGAAAGCTTAGCCAACAATGCCTAGTTAATAAAATGAAAGAATTTAAAACCTAGACCACCCTAGGATTTTGGTAAACACAATTTTGCCTAAGACTTTGGGTAGAAAAACCTCATTTTATTCTTAGCAATAGGCCACCAAAACTTTCAATAGATAAAGTCTAATTTTTAGCAAATCTTAAGAGGAATTTTTAGCATGGACACAGTATAGACTAATAACTATTGTCAAATAGATTGGATCATAACACTGCACCCTACCCAAAACAATGATTATCTCTTCCATCCCATTAGCCTGTTTTGTGCCTTGTTAACCAAAAAATGAAAGTCATGGTACTTAGATTGAGATAAAAATAATGGTATACCCAAGTATTTGACATCCATGTTAATTTGACTCGTTCCCACGAATTTTATCAAGCACTACTTATCATATTCTTAGAAAAGAAAATTCTGGATTTCTATGTATTAATCTTCTACCTTAACTAGCTCTCGTACTACTCTAGGATATGATACAGGTAAACAACTTCTGTAAAGTTCACTCTTACAAAATTTATTATATCATTTACAAAAGATGCGTTATTGGAGAACAATTCCTAGATAACTTCACTCCATGAACAAGTTTAGCTTCTTTGGCCTCAAACAATAATCTAGATAACATTTTGAATACAAGACAAATAAGTAAGGTGGCAATGGATCTCTATACTGAATTCCTATATTTGACCTAAAATGCTTAGAGGAACTCCCATTTAATAGCACCAGAAATGACACCGCAAATAAATTAGATGAAACCCAAACAACTCCCAAATCTTATTAAGCACAAAATTCTACGCAACTTTGTTATAAACCTTTTGTATGTCAAACTTTAATCCCATAAAACCACCATAACCCTTTTTCTTACTAAAATTATGAATGACTTCCTGCACCAATATTCCATTCTCATTTGTCGATCTCCTAAGCACAAAAGCATATTTAAGAATCAATATCAATCTGAGTAAGATACCCCTCGTCTGGTTAGCTCAGATCTATGAAATTAGTTTTTACACTAAATTCTATAAAGTTACCGGCCAAAATTTTCCAAATTTTCGAGCGCCGTGGACTTTAGGAATTAACGCAAAAAGTCTGATTTAATTCCTTCACATGAACCCCGATCAAAAGAAATTCTGCATTGTTAAAACTACCAGTGATCCTACCATCCCCCAACATCGTTTAATAAATATTACAATCATTCCATCCATCTTAGAGCTTTTAGATTAGGCATCGCCTGCAATGTATGCCAAAATTCTGATTAGAGGGAATTTGACATTGGATCCTTGTTCTCTTCATTCATGACCACCTTTTGTATAATGCCATTTAAAATATTATATTATTTTATATAAATGATGTCCAAAAGTTATCCTCAATCAATTTTCTAAGGTAGTTTTCCTTTTAAAATTAATACAAAATCTAACTGAAATTTTGATTTTATTTCTTTCCCTTCCATCTGCTGCTAACCAATAAAAGCTCTTCATCATGCTTCCATCGATCAAACCGGCAATGTTGACATTTTCATTCAATGTAGCAATCATTGTAGCCTTCTAATTGGCTATGACTATAATTCCTTTCCCCCTTTTCAAGCTTACAATGGAGACCATTACGGACGTATTAGGTGCTTCTTCCTGTGTTGTCAATGTCGCAGCGACTTTCAACTTCCCCTCATCAAGACTTTTTAAAGGCAATCCGATAAAACACGCAAAACATTGTTATTACAAATTGCATTATAATCGTAGTTTTTGTTTTTGTAATTTTACATTATAGTGGTTACAAATTTCTATATTTGTTTATAGTTTATTAACCATGATATAATTACAATTGGAATTACAATCTTGATTTTGAAAAATTAGCCTATCCGCACACACTTCCATGCGTGTTTTAAGATCTTTTTTTTAAATTAAAATTTTCAAATATTAGAAACAATTATAATTCATTCTTATATAAACAATAATTACAGTTAATATTTACTTATAATGTTTGGTATTTTCGATTTTTTGAAAAAAATAAAGCTTTTGAACCGATGAATTCATTTTTTTATATAATCCAACCCTTATTCCTTCAATATTAAATCTTTTCATTATTTAATTACGCCAAATCATTAATTTAACATTAGTATTATATATTGAAGAACTATTACATTTAAATAGAATAGCAAAAATAATAAGAATTATTAACAAAATATTATTGTGAAATAGAATAGAAAGAAATATTAATTTACAACATTGTTATCATATACATAAACATTAATGCAGAAACTAAATCTTATAAAGTCAAAGTTTTTTTAGTGAAAATAAAATATATGAACTAAACTAACTTTGATAGAAAATAAAACTTCTCTAATTTATCATGTGAAGGGTAAAATAAGTAAATACAAAAATTGGCATAAAATTTTTAACTATAGTAACAATTAACAAAATAAATACTTTTATCAAATTATGTTAATATTATTATTTATTGAAGAAAATAGTAATTTTTATAGATATCATTATTATTCAAAAGGTGGATAGTTACTCATATTAATAAATTATACATAAAATTATTATTAAAATGTTTAGCCTAGTAGTATTGAATTAGTATTTCATTTTAGATGTCATGAATTTGAATCAAGATAATGTTATTCATATGAAGAGAAAAACATTTTTAGTTAGTGTATTTTTATTTTACATTCGAAGTAGTTGAAAATTACTATTTAGTCTTATTATATTTAAAATAAATGAGAGTCATATGCAATGTTTTAAGAAAAGAAAAAGTGGACACCTAAAGGGCAAATCCCTTTATCTAGTAATATAAATAAATGAGTCAAATTAGACCTTCAAGGAAAAATATTAATTACATGCTTAAAAAATGTGAAGTATTGACAAAATTTTCTTTTGAATAAACACTCATTTTTATCATTATCAAATGTAATGTGTATTAATTTTGTCTCTTTTAAATTTTTTTATCAATTTTACTTTTCACTTATTTAAATTTGCCTGATTTCATCTTTTAGAAATATTTATCTCAATTTTATCCTCCACTTGTAATTTCATTCTTCTACTAGCTAGTTGGCCTCCCAATTGATAATCAACGTCGAAATTGTAAAAATTTTAGTAAGGATAAAATTCAGAAAAAAATATTTTTAGAGAATAAAATTTGACAAATTTAAATAAATAAAAGATTAAATTAATAAAAAATATTATTATGGGGACAAAATCCAAACAAAATTATATTTTGCTGGGTCAAAAATGTAGTTACTTAAAAAAATTTTGTTATTGCCGACAAAGAAATATAGCAGTTATTAATTAGCAGACGGATTTATAACCATCATATTGCTTTTCATTCCTTGTAAGTCTTGATTTTCTCGTTTTCCGAACGATTATTATTTTTCCTTAGAAAACAGCGGAAAGTATATTCCAAATATTGAAGTTCAGAAAAAATCTTTCCAAAAAAAATATTTAATGAAGCTCATTTAATTAACGATTTATAATTTGATCTATGCTCATAAAATACATGTTGGTCCATAAAGTGTAAAGGCTTTTACATTATCAATACATAAACGTTATTACAAAAAATAAGACCAATTGAATCTTCCTATTATCCTTAAGAGTTAGTCCCTTTGAGGACAAGGTTGTTTTTTGAAATTTGTTTTTTTTTTAACTTTATTATATTTTCGGTCTGTAAAATAGTTGGTTGGCAAAAAGTAGGTCTGGTGAATAAGAAATAATAATTTATGGTAAAAAAAATTACTTTCTTTTTTTATTAAAAGAATCTACTATATCAAATTATTTCATATAATATAATTTCAATCTCCCTCTTTGTTTCTTTCTCTCGTTAGACCCTCTATTTCTTTTCGCAGGTTCTCTCTATCCTGTTTTCTCTTTCTCTCGCTCTTCTCTTTTTTCCTCCTTTGTTTTTTTTTCCCTACTTTCCCCTTTCCCTTATGTGCTCTCTCTCTCTCTCCCTCCTTTTCTTGCTCTAGCACTCCTCTGTTCTCTTTCTCCCTCTCCTAACTCTATTTTTTTCTTCGATCTTTCATATTTACAAATCTCAATATTTAATAATTATATTCAAAATTATGTAAAGAAAATATATTGACAATTAAAAAAGTTGATAAATATGATATTAATTTTAGAAAAATGTAAATAAATATAAATTAATTTTTTAGAAGAAATGATAAAGATAGAAAAAAGGATTTGAATATTCAATGAATGTTAATTTTTAGGATTTTGCTTTGATACAACTTTAAGAAAATTGCAAGCCTTTATGGAATTTTTTCATAAAATTCATATAATTTTTTGCATAAAATTTCTAACAATTTTATAAAATTATAAAAAATTTTGGAATCTAGGGTACAACTTTTTACATGATCTTGCAAATATTTCATAAGATCTTATAATTTTTTTAATAAATCTTGTAACATGTGGTAGAAAAAATATGTGGAGACATGGAGTCACAAAAAATAGTGAAAAGAGATTAAATAAGAAGAAAATAGTGAAAAAAGATGGAACAAGAAAGAAATAGTTTTGAGGCTCATATTATACTTTCCTAAAGGCTATTATGCCCTTGGGATACAACAAAAACTCAAAACTCTCCAATTTGAAGTAACGAAAATAGTTTAGTAGAAATCCTATTTGTAATTGTTGAATAAATGTGACTTCTCACTAGACCAATGGTTATATCTTTTCAAAATAATTTATCACTAGATAACTATTATAAATAGTTATGTCTTTTTAGAATTTTAAATTTTGAAACAAAAGGAAACCCTTTATTTATGTATATAAGATTATAATGAGAAGTCCATTATTTCCATTTATATACCCTTTACAACCAATTTTGTAAGTAGTGTACGACTTTGAAAAATCATCAACGTTCATAAACTACTAACATTCCTCACTAGTATGGAATGTCAATGTTTATACTTAATGTTTTACATAAATAAGTATTATGCATACAAGAAGGTATTTCTCAATTGAACATTTTGTTAGCATATATGCCTTATCAATTCTAATAAAGTCGATGGTGTCTACATATTGAACCTTAATTCCTATTATTAGAATTAAAGATATGATACACACAATACCCATTTAATTTCAGTCACGAGCTTATAACTAGTCTAGCACTATTATGGCTGTGTACTTATCTAATTCTTTATAAACATTTGCAAAAGAGACCCTAATTCTCTTGTTAAAATGGCACCATATCAATATTTATAAATGTGTAATTTTCTTTATGTTTCTATTGCTTTGGATATTTGATTAATGACTCAATTAAGACTCTAAAAACCCACACAACTATTTATGCATAATGGTTAACACTAGTTTCAAATATGTGAAATGGATTAGCTAATGCTAATACACACACATCAATAACTTATTATTATCTATTAAACTTTGTAATTAAAGGTTACTAATTCAAAGTTACATTCCCATTATTGGTTTCTAAAATCAAGGGTTTTAAACCTATTATGCAAAGAAAAGGTTTTCATCATTAACTCTTTAATGAGCTTTTTGGAATCTAGATCCACAAAATTCATACTAGATTTTTATTTATCTTTATGATTATGCTATCACAATCAAACTAATATGTCTAGACCTTATTGCGGTAAAATTTTTTAACCATTTAGACACATATTAGTTTCCAAAGCATGGTTCAAAGATATGGCTAATCTTGGTTATGGCCACAACTCTTTTCCATTTAAATAGTTTCATTCATTTTCTCTTTGACTACCATTTATAAGTTTTCAAACTCAAATTTCAAAAAGAAATAAGTTTCATAGGTTTTAAACTCCATTTTCACAAAGAAATGAGTTTTACACATCAATTATTAAAAGCTATTGAATTATCTTCTTCATCATGATTAACATTGCATCTAAAAGTCATTATCACTAGTTACCTACCTAAATTGTGGCCATAACTCTTTTCCATTTAAATAATCTTAATCATTTTCCTTTTTGATTGCCACTTATAAGTTTTCAAACTTAAATTTCATAAAGAAATGAGTTTCATAACTTTTAAACCTAATTTTCACGAAAAAATGAGTTTCTTACATTAATTATTAAAAGCTTTTGAATTAGCTTCTTTATCATTGATAACATTGCATTTAAATGTCACACTACTACAAAATGGTCATTCTACATCATTTAGACATTGAATAAAGAAAAATTAATGTCTATATTAACCTAATAGCATTTTTGAAATTAATGAGATAAATAAGATAGTGGTTATTAAAAATAACCAATGTCTATATTTACATGGCAGCTTTTTTAAAACTCATAAGAAACTTACAACAATGGTTAATATTATAACTAATGTTTATTCAGATGTTTGAATATACTACAAATATCAAAACATTGGTGTTTATGTCATTCAACATTGAAATTGATATAGCAATAGTATTTTTGTAAATATTAATTTAACTTTATACATATGTTTTGCTTTAAGACATCATTACTTTAAAACATTATTTGTCAAATAAAAACTTAACATGTAAATATTACTGCTAGTGCATATAAATTTTGTTTGCACTTATTTTTCTTATATCTAGGTTGAGTTTGAGTATAACTCACTCATTCTTTAGAAATGCTTTGAATTTATGGAAGCAACCCACCTAAAACTCTAAAGTCTCATACTTTTAAATAGTAGGAGTAGAAAGCATTAGAGTCCTATATTTGAGAACCATTGTCTAAAAGTATATTGATAGCTAAACAATATTTATATTTATGATGCTATTGAAAGTTGTAAAGTAATATATGTGGATTGTATAGAAGAACCTATCTATCCTACGATTATCCAAAACTAATTAATATTTGTATTTATAAATTTATAATGTCAATAGTCAGCTTATGTAAATTGCATTATGGCATTCATGAACAAAGTTGTAATATTAATAGTTGGCTAATTTAAATTATATTATGACATTCATAAGGTTTTGGGAGATTGAGAACACTTACAACATCAATTATTCAAATAATTGATATCTAAAAAGCATATCAATAGACTTAATATAAAATTTGCATTTTTAAGACATTAGTTAATATCTTGTATCACTTATAAATTTCATTCCATTCTCTATTTGAAATATCTCTATGATTTCTTAACCTCCATTATCTAACTCTAGAGTTTGGTTATAATTTAAAGATAACCTCATTCTATCTTATGAAATTTATTTGAAGATGCTGTAAATCTTATTAAAGGACTTATCTTTCCTTTCATATATCAAATTTCACAATATGTAATCCTTTGATAAATGACAAAAGTGTGAAACTTGAGATAACAAAAAAGAGGCAAGTCCTTTGACAAGATCTGCAACATCTCCACATGGGCTTCGCAAGAAAGAAGATAAACTATCTTTGAATTCTTTCCAAACTTTAACATTGGTAATAAAAGTAAATATATTACTTAAACTAATAATTTAGTATTTAATAAAAGAGAATTGACAGTAAGGAACATGCTAAAGATTAGTATATTTATCATTGATAAGATAAAAGCTTCCTTTCACCTTGATTTCTCCACAAGGGTGAAGGAAGGCTACTTTACTAGCATTACCAAGTTTTAAATATGGCATATAATTAGCCCTCTAACTCAAAAGTCCTCAAGCAGAGAATTAGTTGTTTATTGCATTAGTATTTCAGTGTATTTATTGATGATGGAATGGATATATCTAATAAAAAATTAGTTATTCATTGTATTTTATTAATGTAATGATGTAAATATATATATATATATATATATATATATATATATATATATATATGAAGATAAATAGAATTGTAATTTCATAATTCTTCATTATCTCATATAATTTTTTATTTACTTTTCTATAATTTACATTTGCTTTTTATTTTTGATGTTTAAAGTTATCTATTTTGAATAGATAATGATTTCAATGTATAAATGTAAGTTAAAAAAATAACTTTCTTTCTCTTTAAAACATTTAAAAATAACTATTTCTATTAAATCCTTTTAGATTAACATCTCCAATATAAATTTTAAAAAATTTCAATATAATGATTTATTCTATGTATAAATGTATAAATTTTCTAGTTGGCTTTTTTGGTTTTTAATTTTCAAAAAATGACAAAAAAAATTAACCATATGTTTAATTTAAACATAACTCTTTTCTAGTTATCATATTTCATTTGAAATTTCAAAATTTTTTATTTTCTATAGTTAGAAAAAAAAAAGCATGTTAATTTCTTTCTTAAAACCAACATTGTTATGTTATGACTTCTACTTATTATAATAATTAACATATTGAACTATATTTCTTATATTCGAGCATTGATTGCTCTATAATAAAAAATGGAAAACCATGTTGGTCATTTTTATTAAACCAATGTTGTTAACTATTCAACCATTAACTAAAATTTACAATTAAGGAATTCTAAGCAAATTTGACCCATTTTTTCTTTTCATTTGCATAATATCTTTTGTAATATATGTCTCCTTTCTTATTTATTTCATTTACAACTAATCTATTGTTATTCATGTTTATTAAATTGTATAAGAAAAATATTATAGTACAAAAAACATTTTTAATACTATTGATTTCAATTTTGTTTTGGATTCTAATTTAATGTATACAATGAATATAATTGAATTAGTTTTATTATGATACAAAAATTTGTTATAGCTAGTCATTTTAGAATAATTCTTCAAAGGTTCTAGGATTATGATTGAATGGCTATGTAAGATGTTGCCCATGCAAAAGAAATTTGTTTTTAATAAATGATATAATCTACTATGATGTCAATTTTTGGTCCGTAATCAATGTTAAATATTACTAAATGGGATGATATCATTGTATTGAAAATGATGATATATTTTATTTAACCAACATATAATATAAAATTAGATGTGAAAACTTAGCTCCCAGGCATAAATTCAAAGTTAAAAGTTTAAAGTATGGCACAAGTTGAAAATAAAAAGAGCAAATCATGATGCCATTTGCAAATTTCTTCCCAAAGCTTTTCTAAACCAAAAATGATTCTTTATCTAACAAGATATGATCTCCTTAACCTTAAAAGGCTTCTCTTCATTCTTATGTTTTTTCTTACTAATTATTGTGCAAATTTAAAGCTCATTAGCTTATTCCTAAATATGCGAGGTTTAATACTTACCAAAAAAGTGTTGAATACAAATATAGGATTTTTTTTTGTACTTGTTCTTAAAATTTAGTTTTTAGTTTCCTAATTAATCCTATTTTGTTATCTATCATTTTGATGCAATTTTTACATATTCATACAAGTAAAAAATTTGATCTCATCAATCTTTTTTTGCATTCTATGATATAACATATTATTTATTCATATAAAAATGTGTAATATTATATACCAATTTTCCATAAATGCTCATTGTATCTACATATATTGTATTTAAAAAGCTTTTCTATAGAGTACAAATCTCACTTATCAAGCAATGGATATCAAGATTGATTTAGCAAAACACCCATTTTTTATTGGAATACTATATATTACCTTTCTTTACTATTGAATTATTCTTTAATGTTAGCCTATTGATGTCAATTATAGAGAAAACTGATGTATATAATGGCATGGTACCATTTTCACAATTTCAAGCAACTTTTAATGTCAATTCTAATAAAAAATTGATGTTATAAATTGTGCAATAGTATTTTTTTGAAAACTTGAGTAGCTTATCACATTCTATGGAATAAAAGACAACATAAAAACTTAAATTCTAATAAGTTAAGATGTCTATTTCTCGTAATTATCATCCAAAAAGCATATGAATCATTATTTTGAAAGATATTAAATATTTATACATTGATTATTATTAATAACTAATGTTTATTATTAAGTTTCTCTTTCACTCTATTTATTATTTTAGTTCTATTTCACTTCATATTTTGTTTAAGGTTTCACTCCACATCTATTATTAAGTTTCTACTCCTAGGATGTTATTCTCTTTTAGCCATAATTTATGCCATTTTATTATTTCAAAATAGATAAAGACAACCTTATTTCTTTCTACAACTAAATCTAATAGTACTGGTAGAAAAAAAGAGTTAGTATTTCCATGAGGGTTCACTAATAATGACCTTGAAGATCAAACTAGTTATTATAGACATGAAAATGAAGAACTACAGCGAGGATATTATGAAGAAAATTGCCATCACTTTTTTAGGAGAAACATCCTAGATTTTGTTCATTAATAAATTAAGATATGAGGACTAGAACATTAATATCAATATATTAATCCTCATAACTTGATCTATCAATAAACAAACTCAAACATTACTTTTCTTTAATAAGCATTCAAAGTCTTCTACAAACATTATGGTCCTTAAATGTTAATATAGATTGGGAGACTGATATCCTAATAACTTAATTTATCAATTAACAAAATCTACATGATCATCACTTTTCTTTAGAGTCATTATTGGAAAAATGTTTAGGATAAAGAAGCTATATTTAAAAATAAAAATACTAAACTTATGTTTATTATTTATTAAAACTAATGTAATTTTGAAAAATTAGATTTGGAAGTAGAGACCATGTTGATTTTTTATCATAACTAATGTCTAAACATAAACAAATGACTAGCCGACTTGTAATAAATATTTACCAATTGATAATAATAAATAATAATATTTACTAATCTATAATAAATACTAAGTTTTATGAAATAATGTATATAAAAAAATTGCCAAAATTTATGATGTTGATTTTTGTTTAATAATTAATGATATTGCTTTTCATTCTATTTATAAATTTCCATCTTTTGTTTAAGTGGAATAAAAAGACAACATATCTATTTTTGTTGCACATTTAAAAAAAGCTTTGAATTTTATAATCTTGAGCATCTTATCAAACCACCATTATCTTTTACCTTTAAATAGTTTAGGTGGCAAAAAATACCCATGGTTTGATGTAATTCCCATAATCATAAAATTCAAAACTTTTCTAGATATCCAACATCAAAAGGTATATTATCTTTATATTTTGACTCGATACTATAAAGAATGTATAGCTAATGTTTACACAATCTTATGAAGCACTTCAACATAAAGAAAATAGATCAGATCTTTCTTTAACACATAAGAATTTGTAAAAAGTTTTTGTGTAATGATTATATTATAAACTATATTAATTTTAATTTAAGGTTACATAGTGATTATGCTATAAAGTATTTTGATAATCAAGCGCAATTTGTGTATAAGTCGTTATTAGAAAAATGTTAGGATGTAAAATTTGTATTAAAAAAATTAGCTTAAACAACATTAGTTATATTGGTCATTTATTAAAAATTAGCTTCAATACCACATTTATTTTTGATAAATAATTGATATTTAGAGGTAATCTAACAACTAGATATAGTCATTTCAATCATTGTGGCAATCATCAATAGTTTACATGACATCTAATGGTTTGTTCTTGGCATATAAATAGGGCTTTCTCTACTTATTTGAAACAAATTAACGATTTATCAAGATAGAATAAAGGGTGTAGATTTTGGTACTCGGCTTTACTAGGGTTATTTGGAAAGTCCTAGGATCTTTCAACAATTCCTTATAGAAATTCATACCCACACTTTGATAATAAACATAAGAATTCTACGAAGCATTTAGAAAGACTTTGAATAAGAATTCTTCCAATTGCTTTGTAGAATTCTTGTGCTTATTACTAAAAGTGCAAGTACAAATCCTTGGAAAAACTTTTGATCAATTCTAAGATCTTCTCAATAACCTAGGTAATATTAAATACTATAATCTATACCTTAGAAGCCTTTTATGTTGATGGATTTCAAGAATGGTTAATTTACACTCTCTATGTCAAGAAATACATTTAGGAATATTAAGAAAATGCAAAGATGGGTTAGAAAGTAAGGATAAATTGTTGTGAAAAGAAGAAACATGTTCATTCTTGCATTAGTAAGCTTGATTTTAATGCATACCAATGTCAGAATGGTAATGTTAATTTTTTTCACTATAATTTATAATTAGTGTGTAACTATTTACATCTTCCAACTTAGGAGCTTAAGCTGTATAAAAGAATTACAAAAAAAAGGTTTTTTTATTTTTTATTTTAATTTAAATCCTATTGTTCTTATAGTTTCTTATTTTTTAGATTATTCAATATGTTGCTATTTGTATTTATTTAATTGTATAAGAAAAATGTTATGTTAAAAAAATTTAGTGCTACCTATTTGTAAAATTATAAAGTTTTTGCTTAAAATATAATGAAAAAATAAAACATTTTAGTTCATGACATTAATCTTTATATAGTAACTAACATTTCAAATTTTAAAATTGAATGATGTAGTTTTATTATACAAATCAGTTTTTTTTCCTTAGGAATTAATATGTAAACTTAAAACAATTTGACAACAAGGTGATGTGTAAAATTTTATCTATATTATTTCCTCCTATTTTATACCTCTTAGTGTGTTTCATATGCTTAATTTTTTGGAATTAGCATGGTTATGTGATTGGGCGTTAGTTTTCCAATGCTTTAAAATTATTTAGTTAATACTGAATTTTTATACAATTTTAGATTTTTAACTATAACTTAAGTTTTAGATATTGAATTTAGGTAATCTTTATATTGTTAGAAAGAGTAAAAGAAGATTTACGACTTTCATGTTTTTATCAAAGCCTAATTTGAACATTTAGAAGGTTAAAATTATCTATGAAATTGATGTTCTAATTTCACCAAAGATAAACTAATCTTAGTTTTTGAGCCATATTTAGAGCTCTAAATGTCTAATCAAGGTGAAATCAGTACCCAAAGTTTCTTAAAACCCAGCCTAACAACTTCCATGCTTGTAGTTAGTGAAATTACATAGTTTTGGAGGTTTACAATGGCTAGAAGTGAGACTTATAAGATTTTACTATAGTTACTCTTGTAATGTATTAGTATATAGATTGGGTTCTACACTTTTAAAATTAGCAAGGCCCTATT
This sequence comes from Sindora glabra, assembly GCA_020226215.1. NCBI lineage: Eukaryota > Viridiplantae > Streptophyta > Magnoliopsida > Fabales > Fabaceae > Sindora > Sindora glabra. The sequence continues at coordinate 63,402,435 of CM035234.1, read as the reverse complement.
CTTTGTAATCCTAGGAGACATATTAATTTAGTCCATTATACTTAGTATTAAAGGAAATCAGATATAGGATTTTTTCCTCCAAAGGCAAGAACAAAAATTCTACTTAACTCTAAACAACTTCCTTCTCTTCTTCAAATTTTCTTTTTCAAATATGTAAGGCTAATTTTCTAATTGATTCAAAGAATATGAGGCTCATCTTTGTCTATATTATGAGATTTTAAGCTATAATATTAACTTTTTTCAATTGATTTTCCTCTTTTCCTTATTCTTTATTATAATCATTTGAAATTGCATGAGTTAGTTATTAATTTGATATAATTTATGTTCAATATTATGATTTTTTATATCTATCTATTTTATATTGAATTGTTGTTAGTTGACCATTATTTTTCATGTAAGAACAGAGGTTGAATGATTAAATCAAAGATTTCTAGTTTAATTCTTTAATTTAACTAAATTCTATTTTCAAATCAATCTAGATATAGGTTTATAGATTATAACAACTGCTTAATTTTGCTAATTTAATTTGATCAAATCCTAAATAGTTATCTAGTATGGAATTTATGAATTATTGCATGGATTTCAGATAACTCTAGGCTAAAAAAATTAATTGAAATTATCAAATATGTTATGATCTATAATTAATCTACCATGGAATTTTTAATTTCTTGAATTAATTAAATTTCAGTATTATTTTTCACACATACTTTCATGTTCTATTTCTAATACTGAATTGTACTTAATTTCAAATCTAAGCCCCTTATTTAGTTCTATTTGCATTCTTGCATCTTATTTTATTTTGTTTCTTGCATATTGCATTCTTATTTTGTCACTTTTGTTTGCATTTGTCTCTTTTACTTTTAGTGCATAAAAAGTTTAAATAAATTTGTAATTATAGTCACTAAATCATTGTGAAGTGGATTATTAGAAGTTTGACCTAGTTTGTTATTTTATATTGCCAAATTTTTATCAAACTAGTAATTTATAATTTTAAATATGTTGCAACACACATCATAAAAGCACTAGATGAAAATAAAGAGAGTGAAGCTATGACACCATTTATGAATTTGATCGCAAAGCTCTTTTAACTCTAAAACGATTATCTCTTTACTAAGATATGCCTAACTTTTAATCTTAAGATGATTTTATTTAGTTTTTGTGTTTATGCTCACCATTTATTTCATAGTACTGAAATTCTATTAGCTCTTTAGTAAATTTGTGGTCTTGTGCACTTATAGAAAAGCGTAAAATATAAAAGAAAGGACTTTCTTAGCTTTTATGATTGTTCTTGCAACTTAATTTTTAGTTTCAAAGTCGATCATGTTTTGTTACCTTTCATTTTGATACAAGTTTTATATGTAAAAAACTTGATTTTATTCTTTTCTCTTTTTTTTAGGTGTCGGATTGTATTATTTACTATTTATTTATATGAAATGTATAATATTATATATCAAATTTTAATGAATGTTCATTATATTTATAGATATTGAACTCAAGATAAATTTTCTATAGATTATCAACCTCATATATTGACCAACGGATATTAAATATAAACTTTTATCATTTTCATTCTTTTCTTATAGTCATTAAAATTGTTGAAATTATGATTTTGAAGTGTTATTGGAGATGTTGGAGGGTAAAAAGAACCAGATATTAAAAGATTGCAAGAGGGCATTAGTGTTAAGAGAAAGGAACTATGAGAAAGAGTTAAGGGGGAAAACATAACATATCAGTTATTTAAAAATAAAAATTATAGTTGAATATTTATATTTAACTTCATTTGTTTATTTATAATTGAATTAATATTATTATTATATGTAGAGTAATTGTATTTCCAATGAAGGAAATTCATATAGAAATTGCCATTATTATATTTTTTAAAGTTGGTTTTCAACTGATGTGGAATATTCTTACATATAATGATGCTTATATATATGTTAGGTTGGAACTAATGTTAAAGGGAAATTTACAATAATGTTACACCATTTTCAATCTTTTTTTATTTAATTTATTCTTTAAGATTATTTAAATTAGGATTACTTAAAGTTATAGGTTCTATTTTTAATTAGGAATACAGGAGAAATATGGATGATGAAAGAGTGAAAAATATAGGGATGGGGTTAAGGTTTATGATAAAGGAGTGAGGAACTAAGAAAGGAGATTAGAAGCTAAAGTTTGGGTGGGTAGGACATACCACATTAGTTATGAAAATAAAATAAGTTAGTATTATTAAAATTAAATGCTTATTGTTTGAAAGCAAATGACGTTTAATATTGATTCCTATGACTATAAAATGACGTTAGTTATTTTCAATAAAAAAATCAATATTATTATTATATTTTATGGTAGTTTCAAAACTAACATAAAAAATAGACATACAAAAACATGCAATTAAATGTTAGTTGATTTTTTATATATAATCCATTAAACACTCAATGTCAATCAGTTATTCTATAGTAGTGTTATTATCACTAGTTATGTACCTAACTAGCATTTATGTTTCCATCCTACAATACTAAACAATCTTAACTTTATGTAGCATTTATATTCTTGTAGGACTTCCTCAATTATTAGTATTTGGAACATTTTTGTATCTAAAATAACATTTACCTTTCATTTATCTTAAAGGTAAGTTTCTTAATCATATGCTCAAGACCATGAGACTTTATTATAAAATTAAAATTTTAATATAATCACATAAAGAATATCATATTTTTGAAATTTCTTTTTTATTAATCAAGTGCAATATATCAAAATAATAATATAATGCAATGTGTCCACTAAATCCAAGAATTAACCAAAGTCCTAAATGATCATGTTTTCAAAGATGAAACATGTCTTTCAATTATGAATCATTGCGCCTTTTACACATGAATCATCATCTTTGTGAAACATGAATCATTGTGTTTTTTACACATGAATCATTATGTCATTTGTATATAAACCTTTATATCTCTTGTAACCATCGTGCCTTTTATACATGAACTATGACAATTCTTATACATAAATCATCATGTCATTTGCACGTAAACAATCATGGTTGTTAAACATGAACTATTATGTATTTAAATCATAGACCATTATGTCTCTTATGCGTAAACCATTGTATCTTCTAATTATAATAACTGCACCTCTTACACATGAATAATTAAGTCCATTAGAAATGAATCATTATGTCTCTTAGACATGAACTATCATGTTTTTCAAACATGAACTATCACATGTCTAATTAATATACTTTTTGGATATGAACCAATATATCTTTTAGCTATAAGCCATCATATTCTTAAATTTAAATTGATATCATTTTGATGCAATAAAATAGCATGCCTTTCAATATGAATTATCATATCTTTTCATTCAACATGACTCTTCAAAATGTGAGAATTTGATAATGCATATGTTTCTAATCTAGAAGTTTTCTTTCTGCTTATGAATAATAAGTCATATTTATATTATTTCATCACATCTAATTAACTATTTTTCAAACTATAGTTAGTTAGATTTCCTAAATGATATTTATGTCGTAGCTTATAAGCCTATATACAATATTGCCAAATTAGATACATAAGAAGATCATGAATAATCCTTATAAAAGGTAGTAAATAAGGCAGGCTTATAGACCAAGCTAAGGCCCAGCGTGCCAAGTCCATTTAGGCTTAATTTGCTAAGGCTCGCATTTTAAGCAAACTTAATTTGACCAGTTTAATTTGCATAAAAGCATGCAGGCTTTACCTTATAAATGAGCTTAACTTATGACTTTTGTGAATTTGGTTCGCATGAGCAGAGCTCGTCAAAGCCTACTTTTTTGCAAGTCTATTTTTGGTAAGATTGATCTACAAAAAGCATAGAAATTAGTCTGCTAGACCTATAAGTCAAAGGCCCATTAAGTACTCCTAATCCTTATGCCATATATTATTGAGAATTAAGGAGACTATAAAAATTATTTAGAAAATTAAGAAATTATGCACCTAATAATCATCTTATGAAGTGTACAATTGACTTTTAATTGATCTATTGCTACAATTTAAATTCTCTTCATTTAGATTCATATATCTATGAAACTTTTGGGTATAAATGTAAGACAAAATTACTATCTATTCCTTTTAGCCTTCATATGCCTTCACAGATTCCATTATTGCTTGATTTCTAATTGATTATTAAATATAGTAATGTAACCTTTGGCCCTTTACCTTTAACAATGCCTATCTCTTTTCTTGATGAAGATGCCTTAGTGCATTCCTTGAAAGCTTTCCAAATACTTGCTAAAACAAACAAACATGCATCTTATTTTTCCTCCATTTCCTTTGTCAAATCCTTAACATTTGATTTGTTAGATTCCATAATCAATCATAAAAGCCTTTAGATTCTTATAAAAAAATATGTGGAGAGATGGAGTGGTAAGAAAATAGTGAAGAGAGAGGAAATAAGAAGGAAACAATGTTAAGGCATGTATTACACTTTTCTAAATGCTTTTATGCCTCCTGGATACCATAAAACTTAAAACTCTAACATGAAATAGTGAAGATAGTTTACTGGAAAACCTTTTTTATAATTATTGAATAAATGTAAATTTTTATTAGAAATCTATTGCAAATAGTTATGTAATGATAGTCATGTCTTCTTAAAGTGACTTCTCACTATATAACTATTATAAATAGTTATAGTTTTCATAATTTTAAATTTAAAAAAAATCATTTATTCACTAATTTAAACTCGATATAGTTTTTACTATTTATATATATAAGATTACCATGAAAAGCTTATTAATAAAGCCACTCAAGATTTTCATTTATATATCCTTTAGAATTAGCTTTTCTAAGTAATTTAAAATTTTGTAAAGTCACCAATATTCATAAACTACCAATAACATGAATAGTCATATTTGTAGTACAAAACAATTAGGAGTTCAATGAAAAACATGCAAATTTTATAAAATAAGTTAAAATATTTCATAAAAAAGTTATAAAAGCCATATTAGTACTCCCTTTTTCAAGGAGTGCCAATGAACATCCCTCATTTTTAATACAAAATTTAGTTAAAAAAATTAATTTTTACTATTGTAAATTTGTTGATATCTAAGACAAAAAAAAATTTACGTTGTTTAAACAACAAAAGAATCAATTCATTATGAAATATTTTCCTGAAATAAATCGATTAAGGTGATTTTAATTTTGTTAATGACGCTATAACACATTTTAGAGTATGCTAATATAAACGCTGCCAATGTATCATAATTAAATCCTTCGTTTTAAACATTCTTTTCCAAGATATGATTCCATTGGATTTATGTTTGATTCACTGTTATCATAAATTAATTTTATATTATTATTTATTTATTTTATTAAATTATGAAAAAATTATTAAAATTCTCCTACTTTACTCAAACATTTTTTAATAATATGTTATTTTTTCTCATTGACAACATATAAAAAGTTATACACGTGAATCAAATTCTAAACTCAATTTTTTTATAAATTTGAATTACATCTATTTTCTGTATAAAACAGCTTTTTACTATCACCGTTGCAATATTGTTATAATGATATTAAAATTTTCTTATGGTAAGTGAAAAATTGAGCTTCTCTTACTTTTATTTAATGAAATATGCCTTTCAATTTATTGATGGCGTTTACATTAACTGTGAATTAGATAAACTCAATTATTATTTTCATTTTAAGAAGTAATTTAATTTTTTTAATATAAGAGTGATTGAGTTATTAGATACGTATACTTAAAAACTAAAGATTGAATTTAACCTGCAAAACATATTAGATATCACTTGACTTAAAAACTCTCGGTAAAATAAGTTGATTATTCTCACAGTATTAGCTAGTTTCAATTTATTACATATAATTTTTCAGTTTAGAATGATTAGTATATAACTTAGGTTTGTATTAATTAGCACAAATTCCATGTGTTACGTTTTTTTATTCTTTTCACTGTTCATGTGAAGGTCTAGAATGTAAAAAATTGTCATATTATAATTAAGTTAGATTATATTGAGAAGTATAATAAGAAGTAAACTATAAATATGTCATACTAAAACCAAATGAAGAAAATAATCATTGTGCCAATGGCTAAATTGAAAGTGAAATTAACACTAGATAATGGGAAATATTATGTTATTTATCTCTATTCATTAGACAAGTAGGGGGGTGTACACATATAATCATTAGCTTTCCTTTTTCTTTTTTTTGGGGGGAAAAACCACTAGATTACGAAATATTCTCTTTTATTGATTGCTACTAAACACAAAAATATAATGAATAATTTCTACATTGTAGGCCAAGAAATGTCTGGGCTTTATTCTACAAAAGGTCTCTCCACATTGCCTGCCAAAGTTCACGGTGAAGCTGTGGTCGCCAATGGTGGATATACATTACATAGTGCATATGGTGGTACCACTTGACTCATTTGCCAAACATTAGTGTCAATGGCCTCCTTACAGTTGAAATTGAAAAGTCTTCTAATGCAAGATAGAAAAATGATTACGGGTGGGCGTACAGACCAGGCCCGATATTGCAATTGCGATGGCAGTCCCGGTTGTGATAGTGATGTATTTATTATGTTAGTTGTGGAAGTAAAAATACAAGTTGTAAATAATGCTATGATAGTTTTTTTTTTCACTTGTATAATATATAATTAAAATTATATGATAACAATTATATATATTATTCTATATTAGTTCTTTTAATTTATGATATTATCATATCATATCATATCAAATAAAATTTATTTACAAGCAAAATATTAAGATCTCTAACTTTTATCTTTTTTTTACTTGTATAATATATAATTAAAAATATATGATAACAATTATTTTATATTATTCTATATTAGTTCTTTTAATTTATGATATTATCATATCATATCAAATAAAATTTATTTACAAGCAAAATATCAAGATCTTTAACTTTTATTTTGTAAAAAAGAATTGTATTAATTCCGATTGCTTCAGCTATTCCGTGCACAATAGTATGTAACATTGCGGTGTTACAGCTGCAATTCAAAGCCATACCAGTGATTTTCAAAATATACGCAATAGTGGTGTTATGCCGTTGTGACATCCACCCGTAGTCATAATATCACAATTGAAGGCTGATAAGTAAAACTATCCCACTCATGACTTTGACTTTGAAATTCTCAGTGGTATTCTCAATAACAATATAGAGGCACTACTTATGCAGAAAGATGTATAAGATATTCACCCACCGTAAGAATATCAAATAGTGGTCAAGTGGTTAGTGCATGAAATCGAATATATTAATAAAGATTACAAAATAATACATATAATAATTTTTAACCACAATTCTACAACTTTCTAACTATAGGGAATTCTAAGTTGCTCCTAAGAGTTTAGTATCCAAGATGATATGACAAAATACAGGTCATTGGATGAGATTATCAAATCATTACTAAAATTTTTGGTAGTCTCATCCAATAACTTATATTTTGCCACATCATCCCAGGTACTAAATTTTTAGGAGTACCTTAGCAAGCACCTCTAACTAGTATATCTATTTCTCTTCAAAATCTTTATGAAAGTTCTTGTATAACTCTTATAGTCACTTGTATCACATCTCTTTACCTTAAACCCTTAACTAATATAAATATTTATAGCTAGGAAATACTTGCATGACAAGGAATTCTATTCCCTTTCAAACATAAAAGCCATGAATAGGAAGATAATTCACAATACTAAACGGTCACTAATTTATAACAATTAGATATTGGCTCAATCTTAATAATCTCTACCTTTATAGACATTCTATCATCTTCATCAATTTTGATATTCCACCTATTGTCAAATGAAACCAATCATAGGGTGCTAATTAACCATGATAGTCAACCATCTTTTTGTTAAATAGCTTCACCTCAATCAAGTGTCATATGTTTCACTAAAGTTTTTCCACATCTCCTTTACTATAGGCATATTCACCATTTGTGAATTGGCATAATCTTCTCACATCTTCATCTCTATCATTAACTTTACCTCTCTCTTATCTGGGTTAAAACATCTATATCCACTATATCAATCAATCATTCTCTTTAATTCACACAAAATCAAACCAAACCATCTTCGCAACATGTATCACCATTCATCCTTAATTCTAAAGCATATTTGAACAAGTTAACTACTCTCACATGAGGACTAAACAACACTCTAATATTAGTTTTTGGGAAAAATATCCTCTCTTCAAATAAACTAGTATTAAGCAATTCAAAACAAAGAGCAACAAAATAAATCACCTATCTAAATTAACACGAAAAACCCTTAAACTCCGATGAAAAGATCAGGATGAGATAAAATCCACTATATTGACAAAAATTATAGGATAATGCATGTGATGATTATCAATCATAATTACATAACTTCCTAGCCATAATTCCTATAACTCTCCCACATTATGAGGGTTCCCTACAAAGGTACTCATATTACATCTCTCTCATATCTCAAACACTTGCCTAATACAAATTTTTATAGCCTAGACATATTTACTTGGCAAGGAATTCTATTCTCACTCTAGTACAAAATCTTAATTTGAATATGAAGATAACTTATAAAAGGAAATAATTACTAATTGATAATAATTAGAATTTAGGTCAACCTCAATAATTTTCACAATGATAATTTTCACTTGCAATTATTATACAAGTAAAGATTTTTATTTTATTTGAAATAATGCATGTTAGTAATTAGGGTTTTATAGGGAGGTGAGTTTACAAAATCTACTATATTTAGGTAAGTAAATTAATGATAAGTCTAATCATTTGGTTTATGTGACTTGATATCTTTAATTGATCTTTGTGGATATTCATGCCTAAGCAAATTTCTTAACGTGATAGTCTTGCTTGATTTTTTTATGATTTCAAGAATAACAAGTCATTCAATAAAACATATGGATACATCAAGAGGTGCCAATTGGTTTCAAAAAATTTCGCAAAAATATTTTTCTTTTCTATTCAAAGATGAAGGTTTTCATGGCAATTACACAAGGAATTATAAAGCAAACAATTTCAATAAAATCATCAACAAGCATTCATATTATTGAAATAATAAGTAAAAACTACTATAGAATCGCTTATTTATATTAACTGTTTAAGGGATTAGATATCGATATTGAACTGTCATTTTATCAAGTATAATAGTAAATATTTTATTACATCAATTATAAAACTATCATAGAAAATAAATATTATATCGATTCCTTAGCAAATAAATTGTCATTTTATGTAGGCCACATCAATTGATAATCAATCACATTTAAACATCTTGATTTTATATTGGTAATGTCATTAAAACTTGGAATTTAACATCATATTATTTTATTAACTGTCATGGAATATTTAATATATCACTTCAATGATTCATATAACTGACTTTATGTTAAATTCCCCTACATAAAAAAATAAAAAGAAATGTTGTCTACACCCTCTTCATTTTGTATGACGTCTCATGAAACTATATATTGTATTACTTCCAACCTAATATACATTTAGAACCCAAAAATCATAATACTATAAATTTATAAAACATATAAGCCCTATATTGAATAGAAAATAAGGTACATTTCATATTAATTATAGAATACAATCCCAAATTCAACATATGTAATTCATGATAGACAGAATAGCCCTATTTTTTCCTTTATATTAATTCCATACAAATTAGGTATGAGATCAAGGAATATCTAATGACTTTCACTGCTAAATAATATACATCCAAAGCATTTTAAAACTACAAAGGAATAAAATAAGCAAGTGAAAATTTAAGTGTTGCAACAATTTTAAAGAAAATGTTTATCATGATGAAAGAAAATCACATTGTAATTTGTCATGGATATCATTAATATGTTTAATTCATTATTCATATACATATATCAAATGTGATCTATATTAACCAAATATATATGATACCATATAAACTAAGAATCAAGCAATTATATATATAAGCATAACTTTAAAAAAAATAGGACAATAATGCCTCAAAATTATGGTATTGGTAACCACCCACTTCGTATACCACATTAAGTTCTTAATATCTTATACGTTTATGTTTGCAAACATACATTTGAATCTTCATATTATAGGAAAATACCACAACATTTTAGTCAAAATCCCTTCCTTAATACTACTATTATGCTTTTTCAATTTATAATTAGATGCCTCACATTTTGAAAACTTAAACAATCTTTTGTATACCTTTTGGTAAAATATGCAGTCATTAAGATAGGCATATACCTTCCTATGCTTCATACTTATCAGGTATATCATTTTTTTCATCTTATAAGCACAAGCTAGTAGTATATTGCCATCGGAAAGTATGTTTAATAATTACAACAGTCCTATAAAGCTCTTATCACTCTACCTATTTTTCACCTTCAAGTTAAATAATATCGACAGAACAGATAAGCATGTCTATTTAGTACAACCTAGATACAATGGCTTCTTTATATCACTAAATAATTTATCAATGACTTATGATTGCTTAATAAATTACATGCAACATTATACATCGTTTCATCTAAGCAATTATCAAAACCATCATCATGATTAGTAAATGTGCTACCCAATTTACTTTAACCATACCATGTCTATCATATATACCCAATGTTGATGCCACATTAAAATGAATGATCTCATACTTGTAAGTTACCTTTTTCTTACAACATTTAAAGCCAGGGCAAAATATAAGGCCATCATTAAATTCTTTTCTTTCATAAGCAATTGCAAATTTGATGAATTCATCAATCTTATTTTTAATATTCAAAGTTACATTGATTTGCATAAATCCATATTCAATCCATGATTAGTCAATCTAGTAAGAACCATACACACACAAGAATATTAACCAAATCCTATATTATATGAATTTGCACATTTTCTTAGATAAACCCTATAACACATAAATATTCACACATTTACATAATGCAACCTAATCATCTAGAAAAGAACATTTTCAAAGTTATACATACCTAAAACCAAAACATTTTTATGCACTTAAATAGGAAATCTTTTGTGTGTAATATATATCATGCCTAAGGTTATGAAGCATATTCATGAGCTAACAAAGAATTAAAAATATTTTAGTAAGGCATCATAACCTTATCACTCGATATCTTAAGTTGAATATATTAAGATAAACCTAAAATATCAAACACATAAAGAATAAAAACCTAAGAATATTCGGTAGGTGTACCTTATTTGTATAGAAAAATAAAAGATTAACTTATGCTTCATAATTTAATGGAGTTCTTAAGATAAAGCTTTATGTTGGAGGAATCTCAAGTATTACTATAGCATCAAAGCAAAAATAGTCTTGTATTTCACACTCCCACCAATGTTTTTATATTTTTATAGCACTTTTCACATTGGTTTATAAAAACAATGTGCAAATTGATACTAGTTAAACTAAGGTGGTTATTATACATCAATTATTTACAATAATCATTATCTATATTAAAATGATGTCATTCTAATTAACATAATATCATGTTAGTTAAAATATAGAAGCCAATGTTTTATTTTTAGGTATTATTTATTTATAAACAACTAATGTCATTTTGTAGGTGCTTCCAATTTTTCATAAACTTAAATACCACATCAAATTTTACAAAATTACATAGACTAGTAGAAAATGAACTAACCATTGTATAAATTAACTAAAAGATGGATTAAATGTAGAAAATTAGTAACTTATATAAACAAGACAAGATTTTTACTTTGTTTTAAGATATTAACTTTTAAAGTTTAAAGAAAAAGGTCAATTTCAAAATTAATAAAGAAATATTTTTATAATTTTCTTATACATAAAAAATTTATAATGAGTTATATGTTCTTTTTGCATATTTTTCTTACAACAATACAAATATCAACATGTTAAACTTGAATATACAAAAAATATGAAAAAAAGATATTGATATAAGAAAATTTATTCTACAATTTTATTCATTTTGTATATCATTACATTAACAAATGCAAATTTATAACAATATTAAATTAAAAAAAGGACTTTAATCTTTTATTCTTATTGCCAAACTCGATGCTAATTCTCATATCTATTGTCGAATATTGCTACAAGTAAGATATTTGTAAATCATGGATCTGAGCAATATATTTGCCTTCTTAACAATGCCATATGTGTTTAAAGAGGAAGAAAATATTTTGCACTCCATCTCATCTGATACATATAGATAATAATAGATAAGATAATAATAAGAAGATTTTATAATGCAAGGAAATGTGCTAAATGAAATATTAAGGGACCTATTTTTCTCCTCCTTAAGCAAATGTTAGAATTAGATAGCGGAGGTTAAGGCATCACTAAAATACTTTCAAATGAAAAGACTATGTGAAATATATAGGCAATTGGAAAAACTAATATTTTCGGTTATTAACTCAATAATGACATTTGAGATATGAACAATTTTCAAATAAGTGATAGTTGCATTCCTTAAGGAGATTGTTGAATACCTTTACATGTCATTTCATAATAAAATTGATATGTAAATGTTAAATGTCTTTCTAGATGACTTTTGAAATACCTTTTAAATGACAATTATATAAATAATCAATGATTTAATTTCAAGATGAGTTTTTCTCTTTCATTACAATTCACTTTAGATGTCAGTGTTTATTTCAATCATCATCTTGCATTATCTTGCAAATTTCAAAAAAGACACTACATAACTATAGACATTGGTTATTTTCAAAATTGTTATCTTATTTATTCTAATAATTTCAAAAATATCATTGTATTTATATAGATGTCAATTTTTATTATGAATGATGTTTATTAACCATTATAAAAGTGTAACTCCATAGTAATGAAATATAATAAAGAGCAAAGTAAAATAAAAAAATGTGTGTAATTTAAAGAACTAAAGGCTAAAAAATTCTAAATGACATGTATAGTGTTTCCATCATTGGAAGAGTTTGCTATAATGTTTATTTCCACTTTCTATAACTCACAAGCTCTACATCTAGTGCATTAAATCCCTCTAGGTTAATGACGCTTGAGTTGCCTTACAATCCACAAGATTAGAATCCCTCCCTTGTATCTCCTTACACAAGAATTTCATTCCTTGATGTTAACTCTCTCATAAAATGCATTAGGATTCCTCTCTTGAGAATAAATACCTAAAAAGTTGAGTACTTAAGTTGAATACTTAGGGTTTAAGATGAAAGACAAGTTAAGAAAACTATCTCAAAGATTAAATGAAACACCTAGAATAAAAGGTTTCAAAATAAAGAGCTTAAATATTGATTTCCAATTAAAGAAAGAGTAATTGATGTTAATTAAGACTTCTATATAATGTATTTGATTATTTTTAACTGATATAAAAAGCCCATGAGGTGTTATAGCTGCTTAGAACACTTTTATATCAAAACTAGCTATTATTTTGAAATTCTAGATTGCTTGATAGTGAATCTAAATTTTAAAATTTAAATGGCCTTACTGATTAGCTAATCAATTGAGATAAATTGAAGTACCTTTAAAAGGTTTAAAATAGCTACCTAATTAATTAGGTAATTAATTACCTCTAACCTAAAATTATAAACTTAACTTTAAAAGGTTATAACTTCTTTATTTCAAATTCATTTTGAGCAAATGACCTATCTTTAGAAAGGTATTTAAGTCTACTTTTAAATGAAACTAATATCATACTCATATATTTACTAAAAATTGAGAAAAAACTAGAGAGTTTCAATTATGAAAAAAAACACTAATTTTTACACTTATACATGAAAAACATAATTTTTTTCATACCTCAATCATTTTAGGAAAATGACTTATACATGAAAAGTTGTTCAAGTCTATTTTCTAATAAGGCAAATTTTACAATAAAAACATTAATATTTTGTCACCAAAGCTATCTAGTAAAAGCATCATTATGGACTATATTTTTAAGACATATTATGTTAGCTAAGAATATGTAAAAAAATTTAAGCTTTATATCATAAAAGAATATTTTATAATAAAATTTAAGTTTAAAAGGAAAAAACTATGCCCAAAGGAGTCATTTGGCTTTGTTGTTGTTTATAATCTTTCAAAACTTCAATTTTTCAATTCATCAGTACTTGATGTGTCTTTTTTTTCTTGATTTTTTTTCCCTTTCCTTCATGAGTTAAGTATAATAAGATCTTTCATTTAATGATAATTCTTGTTTTATTAGACAAACATAAAATGCATATAAGTTTTATAAATCTTATAATTAGTCCAATCTAATTAGATTCACAATTTAAAAAAGTAGAAGCTATGTAACAAATAAACACCAAGTAAAAACAACAATAACATATGTTCCTAAGCAGTGGCAATTTTCTAAAATATAAAAAAGTATAACACATCAATTTAATGAACAACTAATATGTTTACTCTTGCCAAACTTTAAATATTAACAGCTAAAATAGCCGACAATTAAAGTGTTAACCATAGCCCCATTTAACTATGAATTTTGATAATAACAAAATATTTTGATATATTTAATTGTTGATAAGGAACACTTATAACATTAGATTTACAATAAAGCATGAAGACTTTTGAAGATATTAGTTTAGAAATTTATTTTATTAGGTTTAATTGTAAAAAAGAAAATTCGACTCAAAAGATTTCATCTCAAAGTTGAAGAACTTAGTTTTCAAAATTAAACTTTTGAGTTTTAATCTCTTTTAAAAAAAAAAGTTAGAGCAATTATAGGTTAAAATGCTATTTAAAATGTTTGAAAATGATTTTTAAAATATTTTTCAATTAAAATTTTAATTTTTAGGTCTTGAGAAAGCTTTTAGGAAAAGGTGAATCAAGTCATGTTTTGTTCTTTCCAATTTTTAGAATGAATATATAATGAATTAATTTGCCAATTTACTCAACTTAGGGAAAAAAAATTTTGCAAAGTGAATTGATTCACCCTTTGAAAATTTTGAAATTTCAACATCGATTTATCAATCAATTCATCACAATTTAACTCTAAAGTAAAGAATCTTTTTTATGTCTAACATTTAAGGCACCTAACACAAATTTCAACTTAAAATTTGATAGCTTCACTATCCCATTAACACAAGAAATTTGCCTTCTTGCCCTCTAATGATAAAAAATCCTTTGAGTCTTCAAATTTAAATTTCCTTTTCTAGAAATTCATTGTGCATTCAACTTTAATGAGTGTTAAGCTGAATTCCTTTGTATTAAACTCATGTTCCTTGTATTTTTAACGTAAGGAATCCCAAAAGTAGAGCTAGTGATAAGTCAAGTTAGATTGCAAGATTCTCAAAAGCTGATTTGACTTTTAGCTCAATAAGTCAAGCTCATAAACTAAATATGCAATACATGAATAGAATAATTTAGCTTATATATTAAATGAAATAAGTTTGAGCTTAAAAATGATTGACTCAATTATCTCATAAGCTAACTTGAATAATGTATATATTTTAATTATAAATTCTTTTATAATATATATATTAAATTAAATACTTGTTACGAAGAAAAACTTCATAATAAATAAAATTTAATGTTTGGATTTAAATTTGAATTATAATTAAAATAAAAAATGGAGTTAATGATGGACATCATTAATACTATTCTTATTTTGAAATTAGTTATGGGGTTAAAGTAAATATAGCTTAAGAGCATCATTTAAGAAGGGGTGCAAGTGCATGAATACCCTCCAAATGAAATCTCACATTCAATATTATAAAGGTAAGTGTAAATGTTCTCATAATAAAAAGAGAGTGATAATACAAAATTTTAAAATTGTAGAAACCACAAGACAATGACCAATTCATATCTATTAATCTGTTTAAGGTTAGTTTAATTTTTTTAATATGGTTTTAAGCATTTTTTATATTAGTATAAGTCAGACCAAACATATTTCTAATTAAAGATTTTATATTTAAAACAATTAGTCTAATTTGATTTTTTGAATATTAGTTTGATTTTATTGAATCAAGCGAGCTAATTATAAGCTATGAGCTCAATGTTGAGTTAAGCTTAAATTAAAAAAATTAGTTTTAACAAATTCAAGCTTGAGTTATAAGCTAACCAAAATTAGATCAAGTCAATCCTAAGCTGAGATCAGCTTAGCTCGACTTAACTCATTGTTAACCCAACCTAAGAATGAGGTATCTCTTGATTAGTAAGTGCTTTGATTAAAAAAAATCAAAAAGATTGCTATATATTAAAGAAGAGATTATAAAGGTTTCTTCAAGTATCTATTATAAACTTCAAGAGATAATGGAAATCCAAGCTGAGTAGGTTTAGTAGTAGATATAATTCTCAAAGTGTTAGATCTTCAAAGTTAAACCATTATAAATATTATATTTACTTTTCTTTTTGTTATCTCTTTTAATTTTTAGTACTATAATTATGATAAATTGTGATGGTGTAGCTTTTTATTTGCTATATATGATTTAAATTGCTTGTTTCTACAAGAAAAGTCCTTATCTTATGTTCTTAATTCATTTGTGATTGAAAAATGCTTTAAAATTTTGAATTTATTTTAAAATTATATAAATTTAAAGACCTAATTCACCCTTCTTAGGTGGAATTCTTGACTACATTTGGTATCAAAGGTTAACTTTTATATCAAGACCTTGGATATCAAAAAGATCCTATGAATTCAAGTGGTTCTAATATTTTGCTCAAATTTCCTCCATTAAATAAACCTCTCGACTTCAATAGGCACCATTATACATATTAGAAATAAAAGTTGAAAAGTTTTTTAGAAGCCATTGATATAGATATATGAGAAATAATAGAGTATGGATACAATCCACCTACTAAAATAGAAAACAATAAAGAAGTTTTAAAACAACAAAAGATTGAAGTAAACATAAGAAAAGGAAATATCTCCTTTACTCTGAGACAAAGTGAATTCCATCAAATTCCTTATGGCCTAGTACTCTAATTATTTAATTGCAAAAGAAATATGGGATATATTAAAAATAGCTCATGTAGGAATCTCACCAGTCAAATAATATAAAGTTCATACTCTTGTTTATCAACATGAACTTTTTAGAATGAATGAATGAAAGTCTATCAAAGATATGATATAAATATTTACTAACCTTATTAATCAAATGAATATTGATGGTAAGACATTTAAGAATGCAAACTTGGGTCACAAAGTGTTTCACTCATTAGCAATTGAGTGGTAACAAAAAATCATTATAGTTAAGGAGTCATGAAGACTAGCATGCTAACACTACAAGATCTACTTGGAAACTTGGAAAAAATATGAGATGGAGCTTAAAACATATACCAATGATAACGACAAGAAAAAGAAGTCACTTGCCTTTAATGTTGAAGTAACCATTGATGATAAGAAAATTAAAGATAAGAGTCAAGATGACAATTTTGACACTTATTTTAAAGATGATCTAACTTTTCTTTCTAAAAAATATCAAAGAGCACTTAAAAGAATTAGAAGAAAATGAAGAAGCTCATCTCACAACAATTATACAAGCAAATGGAAAGGAAGTAACTAATCAATTCCAACTTGTTATGAATGCAAAAAGTTAGGATGTATCAAATTTGATTGCCCTATATATATTTTAAGAGGCAATTGGAGTATAAGAGAAAGAAGACAAGAGCTTAAGCATTAAAGTCCACCTTGCAACTTAGACAAATGATAATGTTAACTTAAATGGTGGAAATGACATAGATGAATAAACACTCCTATATTTAATGGCTTTTAAAGATAATGATAGTCAAAAGGTATCCATTACTAATTCCAAAGATTCCTCTAATCACATGTTTATAAATCTTTGAGAGGATTTGCTTAAAGCTAAAAAAATGTTAAACTTTTAAAGGAGATTATATCCTTTTTAGAAAAATACATTGAGGCTTTAGAAAAAGAAAATGATGAATTAATTGAAGAGATAGAAACCCTTAAAGAAGTCTCAAAAATTTGCATATCTTGTGAAAATCTTAAGCAAAATCTAGATGAATTAAATAAAAAAATTAAGAAATTCACAAAAAGAAAGGATTCCTTTTATGCTTTATTTGGTAAAATAACTAACTTTAATAAAAAAAAACTCTTAAGTATATCATTAATAGAAAGAACTCATTTTAGAAAAACTTCTTTGTCAAAGAAACTTTAGCGAACTCAATGTTTCTTATTTCTATTATAAGAAATTCACTTTCATGCTCACAAAAGAAACACCTATGTTGGAGTAATGAAAATTTAGGTTCCAAAAGGAATATAATTAAGACTAACTCAAATGGATCCAAGGTAATTTAAATACCAAAGATCAATAGGTGATGTTCCTTTTGTAAGTTTGCATAAGGTCACAAAGTGACATGTAGTACTTGGATAGTGGGTGCTCAAGGCATATGACAAATGACAAATTCAAATTCTTCTCCTTAACACTTGAAGATGAAGAAAATACAATCTTTTAAGATAATGCAAAAGGTAAGGTTATAGGTAATGTAAGATTTGTAACAATGATCAATCTTGTATTGAAGATGTTTCACTAGTTAAAAGGTTTGCATTAGTTAATTTTATGATAGAAGAAATAAAGTTTCCTTTAATTCCATTTATTACACTATTAAGAATTATAATGATAAGTTAAATTGGTTGGAAAAATATATATGATATCTACATGATAGATATTGACAATGAGTCAAATTTAGATCCTAAATTTTTTTAGTATAAATAAGGATTTATGATTTTGACATAAAAGACTTGCTAGTGTGAGTGTGGATCATATTGGAAAATTTTTTAGAAATGACTTGGTTGATGGTTTGTTAAAACTAAAATTTAACAAAAATAAAATTTGTGATGCATGTTAAAATGGAAAACAAGTAAAGATATCTTTTTAACCTAATAATATTATTTTCACATCTAAACTATTTTAACTACTTGACATGGATTTCATTAGTCCATAAAGAATTAGAAGTTGCATTGGTAATTTCTATTTGCTTTTAATTATTGATGATTATTCAGGTTTATATAGACATTATTCCTTACTTAGAAAAGTAAGACTTTGAAACATTTAAAAGACCAAAAAAAATTCAAAATAAAAAAAGAATATTCATTGTAAGCATTAAAACTAATTAGGATGGAGAATTTAAAAATCATGTCTTTATTTGTTGCAATGAAAATGGCATTGAAATAACTTCTCATCTCATAGAATTCCATAATAAAATAGAGTTACTAAAAGAAAGAATAAGTGTTTAGAAGAGTTAACAAGGACTATACTTAATGATAGCTTTCTTCATAAATCTTTTTATGTAGAAGCAGTTAATACTACTTTTAATGTGATGAATGATGCCTTGATAAAGCTAATTTTAAAGAAAACTGCTTATAATTTGTTCAAAGGAAGAAAGCTAAACATATGCCATTTTTGCATTTTTAGTTGCAAAGGTTTTATGCATAACAATGCCAAAGATAATCTTAGAAAGTTTAATACCAAGTCTAGTAAAGCGATATTTGTTGGGTATTCTTGTAATAGCAAAGCTTATAAAGTTTTCAATAAAAAATTTTTATTAATGGAGGAATCTATTCATGTTGCATTTGATGAATCCACATCAAGTGTGCAAAAGGTTATAAATGAGGAAGAAGAGCAAGTAAATTCATGGCTTTCTAAAAATAAAATTCCAATAATTAAAATAAATAAGTGAAAGACTAAGAGAAAGATGAAAATGATCAAGAACCTCCTTCTCTTATAAACAACTCAATCAAATACAGAATTATAAACCATATAAAGAATGGAAGATCATAAGAAGCCATCCCATTAATTAACTCTTTAGTATTGTCTCTTAAAGGCCATTAGTGATACATCCCAAAAGGTAGCTTATAATTCTCTGAAAAGTATGCATGGTCATTTATCCTTTCAATATGAAATTCCACCTAAAAATAATGATAAGGCCATAATTAATGAACATTGCATCCTAGCCATGCATAAAGAATTAAATCAATTTGAAAGAAAAGAAGTTTGGCAACTTATACTAAGACCTTATGATTATCTAATTATTAACACTAAATGAGTTTTTAAAAACAAACTTGATAAAAATAATGTCATAGTTAGGAATAGAGCCCAATGGTTACAAAAAGTTATAATTAAGTATAAGACATTGACTATGATAAAACCTATACATTAGTAGCTAGAATAGGGTAATTTGCATGTCATTGACATATGCTTGTATGAAAAGGGTTATGCTTTATCAAATGTATGTTTAGAGTGTATTTTTAATGGAATTATTATGGAAGAAATGTATGTTGAATAACCACCTATTTTGAAGTTCATTTATTTCCTAATCATGTTTTTAAACTTATAAAGGCACTTTATGGTTCAAACAAGCTCTCAGAGATGAGAAATTGAGCAAAATTTTTTTGAATAAAAATTTTACAAGAGGAATGGTTAACATTACTATGTTCATAAAGCACAAACATGATAATATTTTTATTGTACAAATATATGTTGATGACATTATATTTAATGCTACTAATAAATTTATGTGTAAGGATTTATCTAAATTGATGTAAGGTAAATTGAAAATGTCCATGATAGGAGAGTTAAATTTCTTCCTTAGTCTCTAAATCAAACAATAAAAGAATGAAATCTTTGTAAGTAAAACCAAATATATGAAGGAATTACTTAAAAAGTTTAACTAAGAACATGCCAAATCATATAGAACTCCCATATGCATATCAAAAAATTTAGACTTGGATAAAGAAAGTAAAAAGGTTAATATCACATTGTATAAAGGCATAATAAGTTCTTTACATTATCTTATTGCTAGTAACCCAATATCATGTTCAGTGTGTGTATGTGCGAAAATTTTCAAGTAGATTCAAAAGAATCACATTTAATTATTGTAAAATGAATTTTAAGATATCTTATAGGCATATCTTGCATGGGTTATGTTATCCCAGAGATAAGTCTTGCTCTTTAGTGCATTATTTCAATACCAGCTTTGCAAGTAGTAAGATGGATAAGAAGAGTTCTAGTGGTTCTTTTCAATTTTTTAGTCATTCACTAGTCTCATAGCATTGCAAAAAGCAAAATAACGTAGTCCATTATGGAAGTGAAGTACATAGCCACCAATAGTTGTTGATCAAATCCTTTAGATGAAACTAAAATTATCGAACTTGATTTGAAATTTAATCACATTCTAATCAAATGTAATATTACTAGTGCTATCAACCTTATAAAAAACCTTATTATACATTCTTGATCAAAGCATATTGAAATAAGACATTATTTCATCCATGATCATGTTTGAAAAGGATGTGTTACCCTTGAATTC
Organism: Sindora glabra; assembly: GCA_020226215.1. Taxonomy (NCBI): domain Eukaryota; kingdom Viridiplantae; phylum Streptophyta; class Magnoliopsida; order Fabales; family Fabaceae; genus Sindora; species Sindora glabra. The sequence continues at coordinate 63,381,188 of CM035234.1, read as the reverse complement.
ATTCAGATTAATTTTCAACTTATGGATATCTTCACCAAGCCACTTAGTGAAGATCATTTTTCCTTTATAAGAAGAAAACTAGGCATGTTAAATTATTTAGAAAATTGACACTTTATGAATATTAAGCTTATTTCAATTTATTTAAATGATTTTCAATGCTTTTCATCATTTAAATTTATTATTTCTTATTATTTTTCATTTAACTCAATCACTAAGTTAAGCATTAAATAGTCCTTCTAATTTATTTTACTAGTTAAATCAGCAAAATTTCAATGTTAACGGTGAAAAATTGATCATGAATGAATTGGAACACTTAAAGTTAGGTCTTGCTATAAATTCTGGTGAAAAATCTCAAAATTAAGTTATTTGGAGGTTGTGATTCAACTATGGAATTAATTCAAGATGATAAAAATTATGTAACTTTAATACTAGAAGCCCTAAATTGACTAACAATTCAATTTAGGCAAAAAGGGAATTCAAAATTCAAATTGTGAGTTATATAATTCAACTGGTGAATTGATTTAGGTATAAATCTCTTCATACTTGCATTAAGTCCCTAATCACTTCATTAAGGCCTTATTTTCAGTGTCCTTCTTGCCCTAACCATAAAGTTACATTTTTTTCCTCAAAATTTCACTAAAACTCCACCTTTTCATCAAATATCACCCATCTACATTGATTAAAACCCTCAAAATCACTTTCTTAACACTTTCCACTAATTAAATTCCTCCAAAAACTTTCATAATCACCTAAATCACAAATCACTATTAAACTATTTCAAAACTTAACTTTACCTTTCACTTTTTCTTTTTCTTAATTTTTTTTGCACTAAATCACTTCCATTCAAACCTAAATCCATTTATCACATCCATCCAACCCAAAGTTGCCCAAAAATCATCATTTTCTAAGTTTTCTCTCAAATTACTCAAAACTACCAAAATCCTTTATGCTTTACAAGATGGTTACATCAAAACACCTCTATTCTCAAAAGAAGAAAAGTTCTGGTAGCTTTTCATAGCCTCTATTTCATATGACATTTTGAAAAAGAGGTCTTGTAATAAAGAGTCTACTTTTATGAATTTTATTAACACTATGGCTAAGAAAATAAAACTTTTAAGTTGTTTGGATTCCAAGTTTTTAAAAAAGGAAAATTTAGAAATTTATCAATTATTAGAGTAATTTGAATTGATGGATTTTATTGAATACAATGTTGTTGTTTATCCTTTGTTAGTTCATTAGCATTATGCTAATTTGGGTAGAGAGGAAATGCATAACTATATTGAATTGACTAGGTTACTGAAAGGGAAGAAAATTACATTCACTTTAAGGTTATTTATTAAGTTATCTGGCATGGATTTTAGAGTTTTATGCAATAAAGCTAAGAATATTCAAGTGTATGCAAAATATGTTGCCTTTGATCTTTTCTAGCCCAATATATCTCTCAAAATCATCCAACACAAGCTTTAAATTACTAGTTTATTAATACATGACTCATACTTCATTACAACTTTGCTAAAATTCTTCTTTAAAAAAAATTAATTGCACCTAAATTAATGATCATGACCTATTTGTGATGTAAGTTATATGAACAAAAGTTTAACATAACTTTCTATATTTGATGTTGAACCATATGTATGATCCCACCATTTAGGATTTCTTACCACATGGAATGGGTCTGATCAAAGTCTTTTAGAGTTCTGACATCCCAATTTGACAAAGAAACCAATGTTGATAAATTTAAAGAGTTGAGGAAGATCACAAAAAAAATATCTTCATTAGATGTCATATCATAGAAAAAGGAGAAAGGAAACAGTTTTCAAAAGGTATTTGAATTATAAAAAATGTTTTATATACTTTTAAGTTTTGAAAACCTTAATTAAATAGTAAAAAGTCATTTGCTTTTATCAAAAAGTTTTCAGAAGTAATAAATTATTATCTCAAAGAAAGAAATTTGATTTCTAAGTTCTTTTGAAAAAGTATATAATATTTAGGGCATTTTAAAAGATCAATTTACTTTCATTTTTTTTAATCTAGTTCTATTATATTGTATTGGTTCCATGTTTTGAATTTTTGAAGTAATTATATTTCATTTTTTCATAAAGTTATCTTCAAAATTATCTTTCTGGTTTCTTGAAAATTTTTTAAGAAAATGATATTTTAGACAAGTTTTATAAATATATTTTTAAGTCTTCCATATTTCTATTTAGTAAATTATTACCTATGAAAATATTTTTCTAGAAAATAATTTATTTAAGATACTTTTTGATGAAATGATTTTTTTAAAATCACTTCATTAGTATTTTATATTTTTTTTAAATTTATTATGTTTAAACTATTCCCTAATAAAAAATGTGAACTTCTTTTATTAGACTTGTATTTTAACTTCAAAAGAAATTATTGTATAACAAATTTCAAAAATTCCTTCAAAAAGAAAGAAAAAGGAAAACATATTTATTTTACATTACTTATTTAAAAAAATAAGGTTTTGTTCAATAGCCATACTTGAAATTTTCAAGAAAACATATTTAAAAGATTGAACATTATCAATTTTAGGAAACTATTTTTCTAATCAAATAGTGCATATAAAAAATTTTCTTAGTGAATTTTTTGACCTTATGTTTTCACATTATATACATTTAAAGGAATAGATAATTTTATGAATATGTTGGGTTTTAAAAAAAGGCTTGTAAGGATATCTAGTTGATATCTTTATGCTAATCATGATGATTCAAAAAATTGGATCATGACTTTTCGATCTTACATATTGGAAAAACTTATTTTAGAGATATAACATTGTTGTAATGCATGTGAAGAAAAATATATGATAGTTTTGTTGAAATGCTTTTAATTGTATTGGGTAAGACCAATGATAGAGTCAAAGCTAAACTAGAATTAGTTAAAATAACCATATAGAAGGAAATAATGCCAAATAAAAAGGGGCCAACATATATATTTGCTTCTAACTTGTCATACTTTATCAAGAAAGGGAAAAAAAGTGTCTATGAGTGTTTATATGCTGTTAGGGTGTTCTGTGACCATTCTTTAAACATTAGAATCCTTTTCATAAATAAAGATTTGAAATTAATTAGTTTAAAGTCTTAATTGTCATTGCTTAAAATAGTAACTTCCATTAGTCAATATTTGATCAATATTGTCTAAACATACAAGACATGTTACTATAAGAACATAGTATGTAGCAAGGTTGTTGACCATAAGAAATTAGTTGACAAGAAATAGGAAATTGTTATCATATTGTGTTAACTTGATATGTATTTTTCATGTTCCTTTTTTAAGATTATGTTGCATCTGGTTATTCATCTAGCGAGGAAGACAATTTTCTTGACCAGTTTATTTAAGATGGATGTACTAATTTAAGCAATAAATGAAAATCTTAAAAGAGTATGTGAGAAATTGATATTGGTCTAGAGGATGTATAATTGAAGGCTATATAGTAAATGATGTTATAGAACTCTTCACTAAACACTTATCAAATGTAAAATATATCAAACTTCTAAGGCCTTGTCATGAGGGAGGAATCATAGGTAAAGGTATATTAAAGAGAACATTAGTCATGAAATGTATATACAAACAAACCTTTACTTCTTGCATAATAATGAAGATCTTGAACCTTGCTTGGATGAGCATGTGACCCTTATAGAAGAGCTAATCATAAAAAGAATGATCAATGGGTACAAGCTGAACACAATCACTCATTTGCCACCTACTTCTAGAATTGAGTTAGGAGAATGATGGCACAAACACCAAATGTTATTTCCAAGACTATGAGATGGTTAACCCATGAGCTTCACATGAAAGTCTTGTCTTACTATAAATATGACATTAATGGGTATTCTTTCCATATAGAAGGTTAGGATGATAAAAGCACTATACAAAATAGTAGACTTACTTTAATGGCGTTCAGATAATCCATGTTTCTGTTGGTGTGTGTCCTAGAACCAATCATATAGATGATTGAAGTTATACACAATGTATTATATTTTATTTTAGGCAATTTAATTATTATATTTTATTTTTATAATTTTATTATTATTATGCGCAATTTATAACTTAATATAATAATTATCCTTGGAATAGCTTCGCTATTCCTAAAATGTCCCTAATCAAGTATTATTACGAAAAGGATAGTAATAATACATCGAGACTAGCATGTATAGTGACTGATGATTACGAATCATGGATATATGATATCAAGTCAATACATGAGTACATTGCTAGTGAACAATGTACTGGACTGACCCACTATGAGAATATTGCATGGATAGACGTGTCATAAGTTATTCTCATATGATCACAAATACACATGAACCTTTGACCTGAAGTCACTACGGTTCCCTACATGAGGAATTACTCACTTTAATATTGTCCTTATGTCACCTTTAATTAGGATGACAAGTAGGGCATTGATTGGGTGTGTCATAAATCATGCAGAGGGAAGTGAGTGATGTAGATGGGATTTTGTTACTCTTGTATAAAAGAGAAATATCCTTGGGCCCCTTGATTGAGTGAGACTTAGAAATGCATGGCTCATGCTCAATTGAATTAATATGTGATATTAATTATTTATTTTAAGTCTACTCAGTATCAAGAAATATAAATTGAACATTGACGAGGATGACACATTCCATGCCTCTAGTTCAATTTGGATATTATTACAAAAGGGTTATGATGTAAAACGTTGATCATGTATTAGGTGGATGTCGAATCACAGACATTCTTGCTACTTGAGTGGCAGTAATGTATTGCTAGATACCGCTTACTGTCTATGGCTCAATAAATAAGTTATTGTCAACGTAGTAAGAACCTACAGGGTCACACAAAAGGAGTAGGAATAAGACAATAATTAATTGGACTTTAATTATATTAATATCCAATTAATTGGACTTATTTTCGTGCATATATATTATTAAGAATAATAAATTCACGTTATATATATATATATATATATATATATATATATATATATTATTTGATATTAAAGTAATATCAAATAATTATCTTATCAGATATTAGATAAATATATTATGAGATAATATTATTTTGATATTTGATAACTATATGCAATTATCTAATATTAAGATATTTATATTATGAGATAATATCATTATCTAATATTAGATAATTAATAGATAAGTCCTATCTCTCCCCATTATCTCTAGGATAAGGATAAGATGAGTTGTTAAGTGTGATTAGGATTTTGGAAGCATTATCCTAGTTGGACTAGGATTATGACTTGCCTAAGTTCTATAAAAAGGGATTAGAGGGCAGCACTTTGATAATCACGTTCAAAGCTTCCATATAAACCCTAAATCACTCAGAAAACATCCAATCCTAATTCTTAGAGAGAAAAACGCATCCTAGCAGATTCGTGGAGGGTGAGAGGTCGTTGTTCACTCCGTGTGGATACCGTAGAGACGCTGTACCTTCCGGCCGGCGTTTAATTCATCCGCTCTAAAGTTTTGATCAGTAGAAACACGAGTGCCCAATAGGTAAAACCCTAATCATTGACTTATGCTTTTTGCATGGATCCTAGGTAGAATTCGGATCAAAATTTTGAAATTCCGCTGCATGTGATAATCCGAATTCCCAACAGTGGTATCAGAGCTTCTTGCAAAAAAAAATATAGTTCTGATTATGTGTTTTACCATCTTTGATGAATATTTATATGATAAATACATATCAAATCTATTTCAGTTTAAATCAATAGTTACACGTTTTGATGAATGTTTATGTGATAAATTAATATCAAATTAGTTTCTGTCTAAACTAGATATATATGAGATATATGCAAACTCGTGTATGGTTCTGATTTCGTAAATATATATATGATATATATGATTTGAATTTTGAATCAGATTATCAATTGATGAGATTAATTGTATGAATATGATCATGCATTTTTTCTGCTTCATATATGCGTAATTCTGAGTTTTTCAAATGATAAACCCATGAATCTGTTCTGAATATGTGATGTTCTCTACGTTTAATAGCATATAACCTAGTCAGCACAGAATTAATGTGATTAATTCTAAATCTGTAAAGACTTGCTTAAATTCGTTAAGTTGAATCTGGTCTATGAGGTATATGTATGCGTTAATTTAATCTGGTCTATGATTTGAATGTCAATCATATAGTCGAATTGTTCGACTTGGGGTGCGTCAATTGTTGGCAAAATGAATTAAAATTTGAATGTCAGATGTATTCAATTTTTGGCCAGGGGGGCTCCGCCCCCCACACCCCCCGGCAAGGGGCGCTGCCCCCTTGACCCCCGCCGCTAACCGGCTAGCGGGACCGCCGTGCTAACTCTGCGTAGCGTTCAAAAAATTGTTTTTGTTCTTAAGGCGCTGTTTTAAAACATGATTTTTATGATGATAATGTTATCAAATATATATGTCAATCATCCTGCTTATCTTGGTTACATATATTTCTTAGCAATTATTACATATGATGCATGAATGTGTTGCATAGTATGGCCCTTGGAGTTTTAATGGATGGATTTTAAAATACGACCTGCGTGTCGTGTCTTCCTCTATTTCTCTAATATATATTCTCTTCTCATCTCAATTCCCCCTGAATGTAACTCGGGGTTTCTGTTGTGAAATTGTAATTGCAATGGAGTATCTTGGCTTGGAACAAGGAGAAACTAAGGAGCTATGGGACAAGAAGAAGCTAAGGAGTTAGTTAGGAATGTCATTAGAAAATAGAATTTTGGGGCCATACTATGTGACATTTTGATTTCTTTATTATGTGATGATATTGATGAGCATGCATTTATTATGTGATAGAATGTGTTCTTACTATGTGATAGTTCTATTCATTGCATGATATATGATATACAGTAGTCTATTTTATTCATTTACTTTATATGATATATGAGATATGCTAGATATATTGCATGAATAAATAGGCTAGTTATGGTGAGATCTGATAATAATTAAGTTAAAATCCCTTATCTAAAATATTAAGTCAGTAATAATTAATGATGCCTTCCAATGTTTGACACTCATCAAGGCCTCGATCGACATAAGGTAGGTTTGCCAAAGCAAAGTGCCTCGTTTATCTTGGTGAGATGCGACTGGATAATAGTGATATCCGAATGTCAAATATTGGGTCCGACTTAACTAGGATATCTCAATAGGATTGAGACCTAGAGGCATAGAGTTGGGCTTTAGTTCATAAGATGGACTAGAACAAGTGTTGTTCACCCAACTATCCAAGAGTTGTATATGATACAATTGGCAAGTGTTGCTTACCTAAATAATTAAGTTTTAAGTGATTAGCCAAAGCTAACTTAAGGCTTGGTGAAATATGGATCTTGGCCCACTAGAAAGCTTAAACAATATGACTTTCCGAATTAATAGTGAGGGCTATTAATTTGAATAAAATAGTGGGAGGTACATTTAATAAAAGACCTTATTAAATGTTTAAATTTAATACTTACTTTGCATATTTCTGTCGTAGATAATCAATGGCTAATACATCAAATAACTTATCACTGCGATCGGTCCTTGAGAAGGACAAACTGAATGGAACAAACTTCCTGGACTGGTACAGGAATTTGAGGATAGTCCTCAAACATGAGCGTAAAATGTATGTCCTAGAGGAACCTATTCCTCAAGAACCTGAAGCTACTGCCCCTCGAGCTCAAAAGGATGCTTATAAGAAGCATCATGATGACGCATTAGATGTCGGTTGTCTCATGCTGGCTACCATGGACTCTGAGCTTCAGAAGCAACATGAGAACATGGAAGCTTATGACATGCTTGAGCATCTTAAGAAGCTTTATGAAGGCCAAGCTCGGCATGAGAGATTTGAGGTGACAAAAGCCTTGTTTCAGTGCAAACTGGCAGAAGGAAACCCTGTTGGGCCTCATGTACTCAAAATGATTGGGTATGTTGAGAACCTTGAGAGATTGGGTGCTCCACTAGGTCAAAAGTTGGCCACTGACTTAATTCTGCAATCGTTACCACAGAGTTATGGTCAATTTATCATGAATTACAACATGAATGAAATTGACAAACCACTGCCAGAATTGTTAAGCATGTTAAGAACTGCTGAACAAAATTTGCAAAAGACTAAGCCCAATACCATAATGATGGTTCAAAAGGGCAAAGGAAAAGGAAAGGGCAAGGGCAAAAACAAGAAGGATTCCAAATCCAAAGGCAAGCCCAAGTCTAAATCCTCTGCACTGAAACCAAAAGGGGGTGTGGCTAAAGAAGGGACATGCTTCCATTGCGGTCAAACCGGACATTGGAAAAGAAACTGCAAGGTCTATCTGGAAGATCTGAAAAAGAAGAAGGGAAGTGAGACTTCCGCTTCAGGTATCTATGTTATAGAAATTAATGTTTCAACTTCTACATCTTGGGTATTAGATACCGGATGCGGTTCTCACATTTGTACAAATGTGCAGGAACTACAAAGGAGTAGGACTCTAGCTAAAGGCGAAGTGGACCTACGAGTTGGCAATGGAGCAAGAGTTGCTGCGCTAGTTGTAGGGACATATTATCTATCTTTACCTTCTGGTTTAGTAATAGAATTAGAGGATTGTTATTTTGTGCCTGCTATTAGTAGGAATATTATTTCTGTTTCTTGTTTGGACAAGAAAGGTTTTTCATTTATAATAAAGGATAAGAGTTGTTCAATTTATTTAAATAAAATGTTTTACTGCAGTGCACAAATGTTTAATGGGCTCTATATTCTTGATCTTGAAATGCCTGTCTATAACATAAACACTAAGCGATTTAAATCAAATGATTTAAATCCAACCTATCTCTGGCATTGTCGTTTGGGCCATATAAATGAGAAGCGCATATCCAAGCTTCATAAGGATGGATTCTTGGATTCATTTGATTTTGAATCATATGAAATATGCAAATCTTGTTTGCTAGGAAAAATGACTAAAACACCATTCACTGGACACAGTGAAAGGGCTAATGATCTATTAAGTCTCATACATACTGATGTATGTGGGCCTATTAGTTCACCTGCTAGAGGAGGTTTCCAGTACTTCATTACATTTACTGATGATTTCAGTAGATATGGATATGTGTATCTTATGAAACACAAATCAGAATCTTTTGAAAAGTTCAAGGAATTCAAGAATGAAGTGCAAAATCAATTTGGTAAAAGTATTAAAACACTTCGATTAGATCAAGGTGGAGAATACTTAAGCCAAGAATTTGATGACTATCTAAAAGAGTGTGGTATAGTATCACAACTCACTCCACCTGGAACGCCACAATGGAATGGTGTTTCAGAAAGGAGGAATCGTACCTTGTTAGACATGGTACGATCTATGATGAGTCATATAGATCTTCCAATTTCCTTTTGGGGGCATTCTCTAGAGACAGCTGCTTTTACGCTCAACCGTGTTCCCTCTAAAACGGTTCAAAAGACTCCATATGAGATATGGACTGGGAAACGTCCCAGCTTGTCTTTTATGAAGATTTGGGGTTGCGAGGCCTATGTAAAACGTCAAGTTTCTGATAAGCTTGGACCCAAATCGGACAAATGCTACTTTGTAGGGTATCCTAAGGAAACTAAGGGATACTATTTCTATAATCCTAGTGAAGGCAAAGTGTTTGTCGCACGAACTGGTGTTTTTCTGGAAAGAGAATTTATCTCTAAGAAAAACTGTGGGAGAAAAGTAGAAATCGAAGAAGTGCGAGACTCACAAAGTAACACTGAACCTATAATAGAGCCTGGAAAAGGACCACAAGATATTGTGGGTCAGGAACTAGCTCAAGTAACACAAGGCCCACGTAAGTCTGGTAGGATACGCCATGAGCCCGAAGAGATATGGATTTCTTGTAACTCAAAATGGCGATGTTTTGCTCATGGATCAAGATGAGCCTACAACTTACCAAGAAGCTATAAAAGGGCCAGACTCTGAGAAGTGGCTTGAGGCCATGAAATCTGAGATGGATTCCATGTATACTAACCAAGTATGGACTTTAGGTTGATCCACCTGAAGGGGTAAAACCCATTGGGTGCAAATGGGTTTTCAAGAAGAAAACCGACATGGATGGTAACGTGCAAACCTTTAAGGGACGATTAGTCGCAAAAGGTTATAGGCAAGTTCATGGTATAGACTATGATGAGACCTATTCCCCAGTTGCCATGCTTAAATCCATCCGAATTTTGCTTGCTATTGCAGCTTTTTATGATTACGAAATCTGGCAGATGGATGTCAAAACTGCTTTTCTTAATGGAAAGCTCCTCGAGGATGTGTACATGACACAGCCCGAGGGTTTTGTCATTCCTGAAACTGCTGGAAAGGTATGTAAGCTACAACGATCCATTTATGGATTAAAGCAAGCTTCACGGAGTTGGAATCTTTGTTTTGATGAGGCAATCAAAGAATTTGGTTTCATCAAAAATGAAGATGAATCTTGTGTTTACAAAAGGGTTAGTGGGAGCACAATTATTTTCCTTGTATTGTATGTGGATGACATACTACTCATCGGAAATGATATCCCTACACTGCAAACAGTAAAGACTTGGTTAGGGAATTGTTTCTCGATGAAAGACTTAGGTGAAGCTGCCTATATACTAGGTATTAAGATCTATAGAGATAGATCAAGAAAATTGCTTGGTCTAAGTCAGAGTACATACATAGATAAAGTGTTAAAACGGTTTAACATGCAAGAATCTAAAAGAGGATTTTTGCCTATGTCGCATGGCATAAATTTGTCCAAAGCTCAGTGTCCTTCGACACAAGATGAGAAGGATCGCATGAATAAGATACCATATGCATCAGCAATTGGATCTATCATGTATGCATGATATGTACTCGTCCTGATGTCTCGTATGCTTTAAGCATGACGAGTAGGTACCAGTCAAATCCAGGTGAACCTCACTGGACTGCCGTTAAGAATATCCTTAAGTACTTAAGAAGGACTAAGGATTCATTCTTAATTATATGGAGGAGAGGAAGAACTTGTTGTAAAAGGTTACACTGATGCCAGTTTCCAATCCGACAAGGATGACTTTAGATCGCAGTCAGGTTATGTATTTAGCCTGAATGGTGGTGCTGTATGCTGGAAGAGTTCAAAGCAGGAAATAGTGGCCGACTCTACTACAGAGGCTGAGTATATTGCTGCATCTGATGCGTCAAAAGAGGCTGTTTGGATCAAAAAGTTCATTATTGAACTTGGCGTTGTTCCTAGTATTGCAAACCCAGTGGATCTCTATTGTGACAACAATGGAGCCATTGCACAAGCCAAGGAACCCAGATCTCACCAGCGATCCAAACATATACTTAGGCGCTTCCATCTCATTCGAGAAATCATCGATAGAGGAGATGTGAAGATATGCAAAGTACCAACTGATGATAATATCGCCGACCCACTGACAAAGCCTTTAGCGCAGAAAAAGCATGATGGTCATACTATGTCACTTGGTATTAGATACATGAGTGATTGGCTCTAGTCCAAGTGGGAGATTGTTGGTGTGTGTCCTAGAACCAATCATATAGATGATTGAAGTTATACACAATGTATTATATTTTATTTTAGGCAATTTAATTATTATATTTTGTTTTTATAATTTTATTATTATTATGCGCAATTTATAACTTAATATAATAATTATCCTTGGAATAGCTTCGCTATTCCTAAAATGCCCCTAGTCAAGTATTATTACGAAAAGGATAGTAATAATACATCGAGACTAGCATGTATAGTGACTGATGATTACGAATCATGGATATATGATATCAAGTCAATACATGAGTACATTGCTAGTGAACAATGTACTGGACTGACCCACTATGAGAATATTACATGGATAGACGTGTCATAAGTTATTCTCATATGATCACAAATACACATGAACCTTTGACCTGAAGTCACTACGGTTCCCTACATGAGGAATTACTCACTTTAATATTGTCTTATGTCACCTTTAATTAGGATGACAAGTAGGGCATTGATTGGGTGTGTCATAAATCATGCAGAGGGAAGTGAGTGATGTAGATGGGATTTTGTTACTCTTGTATAAAAGAGAAATATCCTTGGGCCCCTTGATTGAGTGAGACTTAGAAATGCATGGCCATGCTCAATTGAATTAATATGTGATATTAATTATTTATTTTAAGTCTACTCAGTATCAAGAAATATAAATTGAACATTGACGAGGATGACACATTCCATGCCTCTAGTTCAATTTGGATATTATTACAAAAGGGTTATGATGTAAAACGTTGATCATGTATTAGGTGGATGTCGAATCACAGACATTCTTGCTACTTGAGTGGCAGTAATGTATTGCTAGATACCGCTTACTGTCTATGGCTCAATAAATGAGTTATTGTCAACGTAGTAAGAACCTACAGGGTCACACAAAAGGAGTAGGAATAAGACAATAATTAATTGGACTTTAATTATATTAATATCCAATTAATTGGACTTATTTTCGTGCATATATATTATTAAGAATAATAAATTCACGTTATATATATATATATATTATGTGATATTAAAGTAATATCAAATAATTATCTTATCAGATATTAGATAAATATATTATGAGATAATATTATTTTGATATTTGATAACTATATGCAATTATCTAATATTAAGATATTTATATTATGAGATAATATCATTATCTAATATTAGATAATTAATAGATAAGTCCTATCTCTCCCCATTATCTCTAGGATAAGGATAAGATGAGTTGTTAAGTGTGATTAGGATTTTGGAAGCATTATCCTAGTTGGACTAGGATTATGACTTGCCTAAGTTCTATAAAAAGGGATTAGAGGACAGCACTTTGATAATCACGTTCAAAGCTTCCATATAAACCCTAAATCACTCAGAAAACATCCAATCTTAATTCTTAGAAAGAAAAACGCATCCTAGGAGATTCGTGGAGGGTGAGAGGTCGTTGATTCACTCCGTGTGGATACCGTAGAGACGCTGTACCTTCCGGCCGGCGTTTGATTCATCCGCTCTAAAGTTTTGATTCAGTAGAAACACGAGTGCCTAATAGGTAAAATCCTAATCATTGACTTATGCTTTTTGCATGGATCCTAAGTAGAATTCGGATCAAAATTTTGAAATTCCGCTGCATGTGATAATCCGAATTTCCAATAGTTTCTAGTTCCAAAGATGGAAACCTTACTTAAGAGAATATGTCAAATGACGAGGTCAATAAGGACATATAAGAGCTTGATTACATTAAATTCAAAAAACATGTATTTCAATGTAAATGGGTTGAGAATAACAATGGTATCTTAATTAATGAGTTAAAATTTACGTTAATGAATTTTATTAAGGAGGGTCATAAGGGAGAACCTTTCATAATAGTATCCCAAGCAAAACTAGTCTTTTAATGTCAAACCAAGTTGATAAGAAATGGTCTATAATTCTTCAAAGGAATAAATAAGTTATCGATAGTAGGGATAAAAAAGAGATAATTAATGATGTTGAAAAGACACCTCTTTTTTCATCTAGACTACTTCTAGTGAATAAAGAAGGAAATTTGGAGGAGTTTTACAAGCGAGATGTTCGTGGTGAATGGATATTGGTTGAATATCCTTCGAGATAAAAATAGTAGGACAATTTGAAGGTAATTATATTTTCACTTTTAAAGTTATGAATAAAGAACTATTCACATATTAGTTTCTATTTTCATAATTGCTTTTATTTTCTTACTACTATTGTAATGCTACTTTTACAAATTATATAGTGCTTCAAAAATGAATTACATTATTCTAGTAAGAAATTTCTTTAAATATTGATAACAAACCGATACTCTTTATGATTGATGTGCTAACAAATAGTGATATGCTTATGCATTGCTTTGTCATAATGAGTTTTAAACAGTGTTATGTATGTTCTTATATGATAATTCAATATTGTAATTTTTTTTTTGGCCTTGAAAGCTATTATTATTAGTTTTTTCTATTATAGTGTTTAATGTCTTCAAACTTTTGTCCATCTAATTAATTGTATGAAATTGTTGAAGTTATGATCATATTGGGTGATAAGAAATATTGTTTTCTAGTTGAATTGGGATGTGCAAGGACTGATGTAGTATTGGTTTCTATCAAGTTGTACAAGGTATAAATGGGCATGTAGATAAGGAATAAGGGGTTAGACTAGGGGCAAAATATAACATATCATATCAGTTTTTTTATGGAAACTAACATAGTAAAGATAACATTATAGGTCATTTTTTTATAAAAAAAAAGTACTGATGTGTAATGCGAATATAAAACTATCTTACAAATGATGTTAGATCCTTTTGCAACAAAAACTAATGATATTATAGTTTTCCACATTAATTTATCAATTTCAGCCAATGTATTATTCACTCATATAAAAATTTTCCAAATGAAGCAACATCAATTTTTTATTGCTGTAAAAACCAACATTCTTTTTTATTTTTCACACAATTGGAATATTGATCTGGAATAGTATAATATATTAAGTAAATACTTGACATCTATTTGCATTTTGATAATAGTGATTTTAAGATATAAAGATGCATGATTCATATATGAAAAATAAAAATAAGTTAGCACAAGAACATACATAATAATCATACTATGTATATTGATCAATTATAATATATCACACCTATTAATGCACATGGCCTTTTAGTTATAGACAAAGAAAAAACTATAATTTATTAAAGATTTTAGTAAAAATGTTTTAAATTTTAAGTTACATAAACTTTTAAAAATAGAGTAGGATCTTAGAGGAAGGTTTCCAAATTTCACTACACTTCATCCCTAATTTTAACACAAAGACATATAATATTATTATAATATTTATTTGTCATCATTAAAATTAACCATTTAAAATCTTGGGTTAACACTTAAGATGTATATAATGTTTTGTGTTTTGAATTGGGATATTTAAAGGAAAAAAATTTCAAAAATAGCATCTTATACCACCAATAAAGTGACATGTTTTTTGTACATGAACACCGCCACAGATGATCTTTTGCCCATTTAAGCTTTGATTAACTGTTTTTATTTGGAGTGTGTATTTCCACTTTTTATAATAAATAATATATTTGAATGAAAAATTTTATAAATTATAAATTTTTTATTTTTGTAGTTCTTTATTTGTAAATATTAAATTTAGTGTTTCTTCATTTAGATAAATATGCTAAAAAGGCTAACATTATTTTTGACGGGTTATGGATGAATTATATAAAATATCCCGATTGATTTCTATCAGAATATTCCTGCAAAAATTTAATTTTGGTATGTTAAAAATTTGTCAAAAATATTTTCCAACAAAATTTCCTATCAATATAAATTTTTGACGAGCATTTTCCTAACAAATTACTTGCATAAAAAAATTCACCAAAAGTTTATGATTATGAGTGAATTACTGTTTTCTCAATAAACCCTTTTTTTATTTTTTTGGGTCTGAAACAGCTATGCTTTACGTGAGGTACGAGTGTATAGATGGTCCAAGGTTTAGAGCGTCTCAATCCACTTGGTCTTTGTAAATCTAAAAATTAGAAAATTTCCTCTTTATCTTGTATCATGTTCGTTCGGTCTGATTGGCCTGACATAAAAAGATATATAATTTGACCTCTTTTTTATGACTTAATTATTAATTAATTTTTATGATGATTTCATTAATTTCAAGTCAATTTTGAATTATAATTATATGAATTAGGTTGGTTTGATTTGATGCAATTATATAAATTTATTTTTATTAATGTAGTTATATATTAAAACAAATTATATTTGATTAATATTGATGTAAAAATCATTAATTTGATGTAGTTAAATAGTTTATATATTAAAATATTCTATTAACTATTTAGATATGTATTTTTAATATAAAATTTTTTTTATTTAAAATATAAAAATAAATATAATCAAGTATTTGGATCAAGTTTCAGGTTATGTATAATTTTAATTGAATCATACTTGACCAAATTATTTAAGAGTTAAACAAATTGGATTCGGGCTTGACCTATTGTACTTCATATAATTATGTATAAACAATTTAATTTGAACCTCAACAACTTAGCTCAAGTATCAAGAAATTAAAATAAAAAATAAATCTATATCTATAATTTGTTTAACGTAATATTTAATTTGCAGAATCTTTCTCACATTTTCAAAAATATGAAATTTTCATATTTTATTCAATTTAAAAAAATATTCTTAAAAATATTTTTAACCCAATATTTTTTTAAAATATTTTCATAAAGGGAAGTAGATATCTTACATTCTTATAACATAATAATATTTAATCAATATAAGAAGACTATTTTGTTCACCTTACTACTCATAATAATCAACCACTGCCTATTACTATTTATTATCAATGATTATTGTCTACTCTTACCTAACAATTGATGACTATCACTGTCTACCATCCATTTTATTGATTATTATCAGTCACTATCTATTATCAGTGATCACTGTTCATCACCACCACCATCCTCTACTAGTAGTCATTGTCCACCACCAGAGGTCGTCAATGACTACTATCAATTATTACTTATTATCAATGGCTATTATTAATCATCGTCTACCGCTATTGACTACCATTCACTATTGTCTATTACTAGTGACCATTATTTATTGCTACCTTGTATCATTAGTAATCATTGTCCACTACTACTCATCGTCAATGATGTCGACCACCATTTATTATCAATAACAATTATTAATTGTCATTCACCACTATTGACTACCATTCACTACCATTTATTATTAGCAACCATAGTCCATCATTATCTATAATTACTACTAATTACCATCCATTGTTAATGACAATCGTGAATCATCACTTATTCTTAATAATTATTATTAGTTATCATCTATTATCGATGATCATTATTCATTACTATTGTTACAGCCGCTTATCACTAGTGACTATCATTGATCATTATCCACTTTCAATTATTACTCAATTTTTAACAAAAATAATTTTGATAATGAAAAAATATTTTTAAAATTATTTCTAATTAAACTAAATATAAAAATATTATATTTTTCAAGAATTAAACTTTTAAAAATTATATTTCTAAAAGTATAAAGATTCTCAAAAATATTTAATTTCATAAATCAAATATCACCTAAAATTTAAATCGTAACTATTCATATTAGGGCTTTTCGTGCTTAGAATCTACCGACCATTGGATCATCTGATCAAATTATTCTCCCGAATGAATTATTAACACCCGGAAACAACATTTATGGTGGTTTTGTGGACCTCAGAAGCCAATGCTTTCAAATTTGGAAGACACAAGGCCATCTATTTTTCAACGTGCTCGATTAAGGCCTCTTCATGCTTTGGATGAGACCCCCACTAATACTGCTCAACTTTACACGTGTGATCTCTGATAAGTTGCATCTTGATTAATAGGATTAGCTTCGGTAGAATATGCCAATTTTTTCAGACATTTTCTCAGTACTCTTCAAATGATAATTTTTACGATCACCGCAAGGAAATTTAAAAATTAATATTTAAAATATTATATATATATATATATATATATATATATATATATATATATATATATATATATATATATATATATATATAAGTGATAATTCAATTAATATATAAAATAAAATGTTAAATTTAAATTTTAAATTTTAAATGTGGCAATATTACATCATTAAGAAGGTTGTCTTTTAACGGATTATTTAAATCTTTCACCAACGTAATAGCTTACAATTTTTTGAATTTTATTACATTCTGGTTTTTTTTTAAATTTAAAATGTGATCGTAAATGGGCGTAAAAAAATTGTGAAAATTCAATAAATGTGGGAATCACAAAACAAAAGCAATGATCATTATGGTCGGTTTTAAAATTCTGTTACAATCGTAATTATAATTGGAATATTATTAATAAAATTATAGGTAAATACGATTATTTATAACCATTACAAAATAAAATTATATACAGTAACAGTAATCAAACATAGCATAATAATAATGTTGCATTTAATATTGCGGTTTAGGAACTATAATTTAGAATAATTGTCACAGTATGACTGCAATTTAAATTGTGGATTGCATTTTGAAGCTAATTCATTTTTTCTATTTTTAATTATGAAACTTTCTTAACTCTGAGGATAAGATGAAATTTTTCCATTTCTAAGCTTCGTATGATTTGCGTTTGTATCAAGGAATACTACGGCTTATCCAAAATCCAAATCCTGGTTGTTTCTCTCCTAACCAAATCTACATCTGTGATTCTGTGGTTGTTTTATGCAGATTCCCTTTTGCTTACTTCATTATTGAAAGTTAACTTTTTATATGTATAAATTTAATATATAAAATCGTACCATGTTGAAGTTAGCTTTTGATTAATAAATAATAAGTTAGCTTTTTACGTTGTTAAAGTTAAATATTCTATGCAAAGCCTCCACACAAGATAACTAGGAATCTAGCTTACGTTACGTATGCTAAAGCTTATGGTAAAGTATTGAAAAATATAATATATTATACAGATAAAAAAAAAGACAAAAATTATAGAATTATAGAAAAGCATTTTACAATAACATAAGCTAGATAATTGTTGATTCAGTTACGCTTGACATTATCTTTGAGATTTTTCAATTCCTTTTTAATGTCTTGCATTTGAACTTGATATGTTGTGTATGTATTATGCTTATGCTATTAAAAAAAAGTTACCATATAAGACTGATGAATATTTTTCCTCAAAAAGAGATTAAAAATTTTATGTAGTAATCTAAAAATTAAAAATAATTATAAATTCCTCCATTCTCTTAAAATATTAAAATTAATTATTAAATTACATATTAATAATGATAAATATATACTTATTTTTTATTTCATTCTTATTTTTAGTATTTATTTTAGTGTTATATTGAAGAGATGATGGATAATTATAATAAAAATAAAAATGAAGTCTAAGAATTGTAATAGCCATCATCTTTATTAACGAGAGACTAAATATTGTATATATCCTTTTTACTAGATATTTTGCTAGTCTTTCTAGCGAAAAGATAAACAACATAATTATATATTCTGTCTTTGCTTATGCAATGATATAAGTTATTTGATTGCATAATACTTCCAAATCCCTTATTTGTCATGGATATTTTTGTTCCATTTAAACGAGCTATTTGCTTTTTGCTTTTTAGAAGATAAATTTTTATAAAATTTTATTTTCTTATATATGAGTGCAGAGATATTATATGTATTTATATTTTATGATAAAAAAATGTATGAGAATCATAATAAAAGAGAAAAATAATTTTTCAAGGCATAAAATTCTCTTTCATTAAATTTTTTACATTTAATATTAAGTAAATAAATTATTTTTTTATTATCTTAATATTTTATAATTATATATTTATTAGAAATATTTTCTGTCAAAATAAAGCTTATACCTCGGTTTAAATTGTAGAACACTTGCGGAAATGATTTCAGATATCAAATGACGTTGTATCAGCGAGAGTTACCAGCTTTTTATCGTGGATTTGTAGATAGCAAGAAGTACCACAATTTGTTGTTTAGTTAATTTTTTCAACAATAGTTTTTCATGCTTCTACTTATCTGATTAGCTCCTATTCATTTAATTTTTTTAGTAAAAAGTTTCGGAATATGAAAAATTATTTTACTCCAAAAATAAAATGCCACCAATTTTTTAAGAATTTATAATAATATTTATAAATTATTTAATTTCTTAAAATTAATAATAATAAAAAATAAAATTAAAATATAGTAATTGAGGACAATAAATTTTATCAATTATTTGTGGCCGCTCACATTCATTCCCATGATTTGATATGTATTTTATAGTTGGTAGAATTCAAAAGTCGTAACAGGATAAAAAGTTGCCGCATAATATGATTTGATCCGATTTCATCATTATTGCGTTTGATTAGGTTGTTTTGCTAAAGACGACAAATAAGGTTTAAAAGAAAAAAACATCAAAAGAACATTTTCGAAGGAAAACCAAAATTTATTCCATAGTAATATCACTGTATTAGTTTATTTTTTCATTACATATATATATATATAGTAATTTATTTAACATATATAAAATTATTAAGTGCTTCTGTATCATTAAAGATACTAATTAATTTATTAGTTTATTTTTGTCTGAAGTGTTAAGAATGATCTATTTATATTTTATTTCATTAAGACTTTGTTTACATTAATTAATTTTTTTGGTTAAAAATAAACGAAATTTGCGCAATCTCATCACATTTTTTTCCAGACCATTAAAATGCAGAAGACTTCTTTTATTAAAGAATTCCACTTATTTGCATATCAATGATGAAAATGATATATTACATTTATATTTTATAATTAAAAATATTTAAAATTTAAATAGTGAAAGAAAATTATTTTTATTAAATTTATTATATTTAATATTAAATATATGAATTATTTATTATTATTTTAATATTTTATAATTATATTTTTTGAAAGGATTTTCCGTCAAGCCTTGACAACGCAATAACGCTATCATGGGAAGTAAAACTTCATGGCCAAACAATTTGATCTGTGGAACGATGTTTCAAGCAATTGGAGTAAAAACGAAACTAAAGCTTGTATTTGTGGTTGACTGATTTGATTTTGTGATTTTTTTAATAATAAATGTCAATTTATTTTTAAGAAAAATATTTTTTAAAATATAATTATTTCAATAAAATAATAATTATAAAATATTAAGATAAAAAATATTTTATATATTTAATGCTAAATATGAAACATTTGAAAAATAAATAACATTTTACTTTCTTCTATTATTATAGTTTTAAATATTATTTTTTAATTATAAATATAAAGGATATATTACTCCTCTTTTAATATATCTATAAATAATATTTTTTATAAAAAATATTTTTGATTTCTAATAAAACAAATAAGACCTTGAAAATGAAAATAAACTACTATATATATAGTTCAAATATAAAACATATAGAAAAAAATTGTAAGAGTGTGGCTGATTTTATACTTTTAATAGAAAAAGAAAAAGATTACATAATGAAAAATAAATTTTATTTTATTTTCCTTTTATAAAAGTGATTGAAATAATAAAATGTTGATAGAACAAATTACACGTATATCACTTTAAATCACATGCAAAGAAATAGACTTCGAATGATTTGGTATCAAAGAGCAATAAACTGTAATTTTACTTTATTTAAAAATAACTATTTGCTTTCGTCGTCCCCTCATTTAGTTACAAATTTAAACTTAATTGCGATTATTATTCACCAATGCGACTCAGAACAAGGTCTGCTTGTCAGCATGTGTGATATCTTGTCCAACAGCAAACTAACAAATAGTTATATTCGATGAAATTGAATTGACAAATTGATATCTAAGATACTTGAGAATCTAAATTAATAAATATTCAATTATTGAATATCAACATATATATATATATATATATATATATATATATATATATATATATATATATATATATATATATATATAGTTTAATTAGTCTCTTTTCCAAGTAAAATAACCCTTTAGAATAATATTCTCCGGTGGTTGATGCATTTTTTTATGAAAAAAATATTTTAGTTCAGCCATGCATGACAAATTAATAATGTTCTTTACATATTTGCAATCCTTTCATGAATATTTTTCTACTTTTGAGAATGTCAGGCCATTTTCCACAAAACTTTAACAAGAAATTATCATAAAAATTGTTAATCTCCTGAATTCTATCTTATTTTTTAAACAAAGATAAATTAAGGACTTGTTTGGTGTGTTGATGAAAATAATTGATTATTAGAATAAATTTATCTTAATGATTAATTTTAAAATAATTAATTATATATAATATGTTTTATGTTTGACAATATCCATCAATAATTGATTATGCATAATCTATTTTTTGGATGATATGAAAAAAAATTACATTTTAGATTTAATTACTAAAAAGGATAATAAGATAAATATTAAAATTTTTAATATTTTTATATTATTATTTTTAAAAATATATATCAATATATATATCTATATTCTTAGTTGAAATAAATATATATTATTTAATTTATACATATTCTTATATTTTCATTTATTTGAATTATTTTTCATAATTAAGAAGGTTCAATTTTTTAAGTAAAATAGGATTTATATTTACTTTTATATCCACTAATTTAAAAATACATATAATTAAATTATAAAAATCTCAAAAGTCATTCATAGCTTTAAAATAAAAAAATAAAGTTACTATGGGTATAAAATTTAGAATTTACATCATTAAAATGAAGGACAGTAAAAGTAAAAAAAAAAGTTAGTATAAATCTAAAATTTAAAATTTTTCATGATTAAAATATAAGCCACTCTAAATAGTTTATTTTCTAATTGGAATTATTAGCTATAATTGATTATTAAAAACTTTCAAAAATACAACTAAACATATTTGAAAATTAATAATAATCAATTATTTAACTTATAATCATTATATCAAACAAGGATTAAATTTTAATTTCTATAATTTATTTTAATTTATAATTTTATTTTTATAAGTTTTCTATTTAAGTGAATCATACAGTTCATTTTCAATTTTTAATTAACTCTTTATCATAAAAAATCTTGATATTTTTTATCTGTAAATATTTAACATAACTATCATATGTTTGCCCCATAGTTTTATATGCTTAATTTTGATAATGATAAATGGTGAATATATATGCTTAAATAGCAATACTTGACTATGTATTAATGTTATATCTTGTATAAATTCAATATGTTTGCTATTTTTGATCATGTGCATGATGTGACTGTAATGCATATTATCGTACTAGCTTGTTACAATTTTTATATACGAATTATGCATATCAAAATTTTTAAATATTATATTAGACTAAATATATGGATCGTAAGGTTTATGTGTGCATTATATAAGATTGTCCAAATGAAAAACAATGAGCAATGGAATAAAGTAATGGAAGATATTATCATACTCAACTTAAGAATAAATAGGGAAGAAAAATTAAGAAAGAAAATGTGATATAAGTATTAAAAGATGAGAAGATTCAAGTTTTGAATGTTTGAAAGTATCAAAGAAAGTTTAAAAACTTTATCAATGTAGTTTTTCTTTTTTAAGTTTAGATTTTCTTGTAAAATAAGATTTTTCATGATATAAATTTCAAACATATTTTAAAAATTCTAATTAATTTTATAAAAATGTTTTAAAAATGTAATTTATAATTATGTTTTTATAAGATAACCTTTGGAACATTTCAAAAACTAATGAAATATAAGTTTTTGATCTTGTCAATTTTGACTTTTAATCATTTATTTAATCATATCACACAAACTACATGTGAATTACAATTTAATTGTAAAAAAAATTTCATATGAGTATAGACTTAAAGAGCTTCCCATGGACAAATAATCTGCTTAAAATAATTAATATATAAAAGAGTTATAAATTTTTCAAGTTGACTCATAAAATCAATTTTCTACATTCTAGAATTTTATACTTTTCAATCATTATTTTGATATCTAAAAAATGCATAAGGTATGAACACAAAAATAAATTCATTTGAAAATAGATTTAACTAGCTTCTTAATGATAGATTGTTGCTCAAAATAGATCTAAAATGAAAGAGTTACGAGTTTTTAAAGTTAATATTATGTCATACTAATCTAACAATCGACTATTAGCCATAAGGTAGAATAAGGCCAACAATTAATTGTTAGCTTCCAATGAGGTGCCTCTATTGCAAAAATTTTACAAAATAATTATTATAAATGACTAATTTTCATTTTTAAATGTTTCAAATAACTATAAATTACTTTGGACTTCTTATATATAAGATAGGAATCATCAAATATAACGTATGTAGAGTATGTAATTCATTGTTTATTATCAATTACTCCTCCTTGCATTAAAATCATGATGTAAGCTCTTCATTTTAAAATTTCTCTTTTCTAAGTGCATCATTTATTTCATCTATGCTATGAAAGAATTTATTTGACTTACTTTTCATCTTATATCAATTTTTATTATATTTTGAGTAAGGAATCCCAATGAAATCAAGAGTGAGGTATCTCTTGAATATTAAGAGTTTTGAGTGAGGAATCTTAAAAGGAGTTGACATATTGTAAAGAGATTGTAGAGATTTTTCAAGTGCCAATTAAAATTTGAAGAAATAATAATTGAATTACAAGCTTGAAAAGCTTGGAGAGTAGATGAACATCTTAAAGAAAATATTCAAGTGAGAACAACTATGAATCTTTCTATTTGATATCTATACCCTTATTTTGTTCACATTTGATTATATACTCTATTTTTATTGATGAAATTTATTGGATATATATGCAACAATGTTGATTTTGTTGTTTGCGTGATTGAATGCTTATAAGGGATATATATATATATGTGCATGTGCTCCTTGATATTTTGCCTATACATAGTTAAATGAGTTGACTTGCACTAATTCTTTTAATTGTTATATCTTGAGTATAAATATCTCTTTAAATTTTTCTTAATTTATTTGAATTAAAATTACACTTATGACTTACAAAAATAAAAAATTTTAATAGCATTTTAAAAATAATAAAAGCTTTAAAAATATCCAATTTACTCTCTCTTGGATTTTGGTTGCCTTGTCCTACATATCATTTATAAATCTATGCATTTATATTATGATATGACAATGAAGATTCGTCAATTAAAGATAATAGATTGACATGTTATATTGTGTGTATGTGTGTGTGTATGACAATCCTATATGCATAAAAAAGGATTCAATATTGGATTTCAAATGCAAGTTAAGAGTTATCATTAAATATAGGATGATAAAATAATTTTATAAAACTTAATTTAATGGATATTGAAGATTTGGAATTCAATTTCAAATTTCATTTTTAATACTTATAACATTTTTAATATTAAAATCAATGAACGAATGCTGCTTTGAACAATTGCAAGGGAAAGTTTTACAAATTGATTATGGTAATAAGTCAATACAAACAAAAGTAAATTGTAAAGGCTGCTTACATACAAAAAGCACAAGAACAAAATTACAACTTATAAGAATAAAAAGTTTGATTAACTTTGAAATAAATACAAAACGCCTTAATATAATGAGATATACATACAAATATTTTTCTTAATGATGGTAAGAGTGATAATTTACTTAAAGTATATATGTAAGGTTTTAAATTCAAATTAAAGATATGAAGAGTTTAAAACTTTTAAAATAACACCAAATATTATCATGCAGTTAAATTTTTTTTTTTACTTACATCCAAATTTTTTGCAAGAGATTAATCTCTATTCAAAATAGAGATAAAAAATTATAAACATTTTTCAACAATAGCATTTGTGAAGATTAAATTTAAGATCCTTTGAATCTAAAGTGCTAATCAATTACTGGTACATATACATAATTGTAAATGCATGAATATGGATTCTTTCAATTTTTTCTTAAGAAGAATCGAATGTATAATTTAGACAAGAGAGAAACATAAAATTTGTTGATATGTCAAATTCAAAACTAATTAAAAATTTCTATGCATATTGATTATATTTCTGTCCCATATATGGAAAGATATCGACGAGGTAAAAATTTGAGAAAATCCAAATTCCATGATCACGTAATCATATAGTCTCACCCTCACATGTATACAATAGAACTCACTTTTCTATTCGTCTAAATCCATCTCCTCTTAAAACAAAATCCAAAATTAATATATTTCACAATCATGGTTTGGCATCTAAGACATTGACAATAGTAGGGAAAATCCCTTGTACATAAATCTTAGAACCATGTGGTGTGATATTTCCATTTGCATCACTCTCCTTAATTTCCTTCCGACAAATTACATTCATATGTTTTACCTAAGATTTAATTTAATTATATTTAATTTTTTTAATCATATATTTTCATCTTCGAAACACTTTTTTATTTAAAATATAATTATTTCAATTTCAAAAACAAATTCTTTTTTAACGTGATTCTTTACGATTAGAAAATTACTTCTATGTATTCTTCTGACAAATATATATCTTTTTAAAGAGTAAAAATAATTATTATTTTTTTATTAATCTGTAGCCATCTGAAGTGTTATTGGACCAAACCGGTCAATATTGCTCTTTTCTTCGAGACACGGCTTGTTACTTGAATGCAGAACCATAATAGGCAAGGTGAGTTCCACATGCGTGATATGGCCGGAAAAGACATTTGTCGTTCTCTGAACCCTTTTTAATCTGACCCCACTTACGTCAGTCTACTTTCAACCCCTCTTCTCACTTCCTCTCATTCCCTCCTATAGTCCCGCAGCCGTTTTCAGTTACTTACCCAAACCAATGTTTCTTTTTCTCTCCCCTCCTTTCCATATTTTATTCTCACTCATCCCCGTCACCTACACTTACTCTTAGCTACAGCCACCGTCCACATTCTTCACCTCACTCCATGTATAAATTGAAATCTTCTGCAATTTTCAGAGTGAAAGTGAGAGAGTGAGAACAAAGTCCTCCACACAATGAGGCTTGCTGTTAAACCAGCAGCAATCCAACTGTCTAAAACTTCAAAATCTAACTTTCTCTCGCATTCTACAACGTTTGATAACTCTCTCAAGCTCAAGACTTCATCTTCAACCTCGAGCTTGTCGTTCAGTAAATCACAGCAGCTTTCGTGGAGCAAAGCTAAACAACAATGCAGGTTGCCAAAATTGGGCAATAGATGGATGCAGTATCAAGGGATCAACAACTGGGATGGCCTGCTAGACCCTCTCGACGATAACCTACGCCGGGAAATCCTACGCTACGGCCAGTTCATCGACGTCGCGTACCGATCTTTCGATTTTGATGCGTCATCTTCTACTTACGCCATGTGCCGTTATCCGAAAGGTTCGATATTCAGCCGTTTAGGATTGCCCAAAACCGGCTATTGCATTACGAAGAACTTGCGAGCCACTTGTGGGGTTCGAGCGCCATTGCCAAGATGGATTGAGAGAATGCCAAAGTGGACGTCGACGAGGTCTAGTTGGATTGGTTATGTGGCAGTTTGTCAGGACAAGGCGGAGATAGCCCGGCTCGGCCGCCGTGACGTCGTCATAGCTTTAAGGGGAACTGCCACTTGCCTGGAGTGGGTGGAGAATATACGCGCTACCTTAACGAACTTGCCGGAATGTATGGGGGCTAAAGATGGTGGTGCCATGGTGGAAAAAGGGTTTTTGAGTCTTTATGTATCCAAAACCTCAACAACTCCAAGTTTGCAGGAAATGGTAAGAGATGAGGTCAAAAGAGTAATTCAAGCATACGGTGATGAGCCACTGAGCCTGACCATAACGGGGCATAGTTTAGGAGGCGCACTCGCCATTCTCAGCGCGTACGATATAACCGCTACGTTTGGTAACGCTCCGATGGTGACTGTAGTTTCGTTTGGTGGGCCGCGCGTGGGGAATGAGAGCTTCAGGACTCGTTTGGAACAGAGTGGGACCAAGATACTGAGAATTGTGAACTCCGATGATGTTATTACCAAAGTGCCGGGATTTGTAGTTAAGAGTGATGACGTGACGGATAATGGGGATGGCGGTTGGCGAAGCTGGCTGCAGCGGCGCGTGGAGGAAATGCAGTTGGTGTATGCTGACGTGGGTCAAGAGCTGAGATTAAGTAGCAGAGAGTCTCCGTACCTCAAGAATAGCGATGTTGCCACGTGTCATGATCTGAAGACATATCTCCACTTGGTGAACTGTTTTGTAAGCTCCACTTGCCCTTACACTGCAAAAGCGACGCAGTGTCCAGCAGAAGCTTGGCTTTGATTTTTTCTAGAAGGCTTGAACAAACATCTAGATAATTGCTTGATTAATTGTACATGAAGAAACAAAATGATATAATGTAGATTTAAGTGTTCAGAAAAAATCTGAGTGTAAAATTACAGTGGAAGAATATAGGACAATTTTTTTTTTTTGGCAACTCTTGCATTTAATATCTAGAACTTTCAACTTTTATGATTAACAGTAAAAATTATATATAAGTTTCCAATCATACCTAACATTCCCCCTCCATTCAAAAGTTAATGCCAAATCACTGGTATTATTGTTCTAAACTGGAGGTTTATTCTTAATTTATCAGTTTTTTTTATTTTAATAAGTTTTAATTTTCCAAGTAACACTAATTTGTGAGAAAATTTTCTCTTTAATGTAGCTCTAGTATTGATAGTGATGCGTTGTCTACCATGCATGAGGTTAGAGGCCATATTTTTATGAAAGGGTGACGTGGCTTATTGAAGGCAAAGGGATCTTTACTATGCTTGGATTGACTATGAAAAGAAGGTGAAATTAAGAAAGTGCCCCAATAATGTCGAAAATTGGCAAAGGAATCCACCTGCAGTAACTTCTGCCCCATCTGCACAATGTTTCACGTACGGTGGAGAATGATCGAGGTTGGATCCTTGATGGCACTGCACTGCGGGCACGAAATGCCAACGTACTTGTAGAGTAAGCCCGGTATTGCGACAGAGCAAGGCGGGATACCAATGGAAGGTGTCCGGCGGGAACTCATGGTTCGGAGTACGGCCGACCCGTCAGAAGGGAAGCATAAGTGATGTTGAACGGGAAGAAAAAACGGCATTGGGCATTAGTATAGATTGAAACTAGAACTAGGGAGTTACACCGTCAACAAATTAGAAATTAAAAATATTTAAAAGTATTTTTATATATTAAAAATATTTATTTAATTATTATGAATGTTATTAGAGTGATAATTTAGTAAAAAGTAATAAAATTGTATAGTGTGAATAGAAAGAAGTAAAACATATGAAGGCTAATGGATAGTTGGATTCGAACTAGTAAATATGGAAAAAGTTTAATAGTTATTTTTAAATTTTACCCCCAAATTATTCCAAAATTTACAAAACTTCCCTTAATTAGCTTATATCTCCTAAACCCTAACCTTTCCTTTTATTTGGTTGACCACACCATCGATTCTTCCTCCTCCTCTTCTTCAATCTCATCGTCTTCCAATTCCTAGCAAGATTCAATTAAGGGAAACAAACTGTTATCTCAAATTCAAGTTGAACCAAGGTAATTCTTCCTCTTGTTAAAATCTTGGTTGATGACCTCATGAATTTTGGTTTTGGATGAAACTAATCGGAGATTTTAAGCATTTCTTTACAAAATTCATGAATTGATGTTAATAGGGGAAGCTAACCATTTTTTTCAATCTTCTTTTATCTCCTCTATCATTAAGTAAGTAAACAATATATTTAAATTAATTTATTTGGTAAGACATGGTGATTTGGAATGTTGAAATGCTAGAAAGTGTGAATTTGATGATTGAATGTAACAATCTTGTGTGATGAGATATGTTTTTGTTGTTATTGTATTTAGAAGTTGTATAAAGGTTGGTTCTAAGATGAAATTTGAATTTGAATTGGTGTATGTTGTTAAATTTATGGAAAATGATCATAGGCATAAAAATGTAGAATAAGTTTGTAAACCTAGGTAGTAGTTAACTATAATCCCAAGAACATGTCTTAAAAGGCTTATAGTTGATTATAGCAGTCGACTACAATAGTTGACTAACCTAAGAAGTTTGGGTTCTAGATGACACTAATTGACTAATATAGTTGAATATAGCTTAGAAAGTTGTTCTTGAAGGCATATAGTTAATTACAGTAGTCAACTACTTTAAAAAGAGGTGGTCTCTAGATGACACTAGTCAACTACTATAGTTAACTATGTCCTCTAGATTTTTATTTCAGAATCATGTAGTTGACTATTAGATGCTTAATTCTAGTTTTTATATTTATGTTTGAGTTGTATAGTATTGACAATTTATGTAACTCATATATTAACATGAACTGATGGTGAATGTATTTATTTATGATTCAGATGATGAAATCTCAATTAGGATGTATTGATAATTACAAAATGTGTTTATGGCTGAAAATATGGAAAAAAGGTGATTGAAATATATGATATGTGATAAGAAAGATAGGACTCTACAACTGTATATTAATTTTTTATAATTAAGCAAGGTGATAATAAAAAATAACTACCCTTTACTTTGAATTTATGATTTGTTTGATTAACTACAAGGAGTTAAATGCTTTTTGAAGATTAATTTGCATTTTGGATACTACCAATTGAAAATCTGAAAAGACAACATTCCTAAGATAACATTTATAACTCTTATAGCCACTATGAAATTTTGGTCATATTTTTTAGGCTAACCAATGCTTTAATAACATTTATGGATCTTATGAACAGAATTTTCAAGCAATTATCAGAAAGCCTTGTGATTGTGCTTATCAATGACATTTTGATATAGTTTAGAAGTGAAAAAGAACATATGCAGCATCATTTTACAAATCCTACGAGAAAACCAATTATAAGCCAAATTTTCTAAATACGAATTTTGGTTAACCAATGTGAAGTTTTTGGGATATGTGATATCCTAAGATGGTATTCAAGTGGATCCTCAAAAGATTGAAGCTATATTAGCTTGGTTGAGAACCACAATAATGTCAAAGATCTCAAGTTACCTATGAATGGCTAAGCTACTATTAGTGATTTGTAAGAGATTTGTCTAAGATAGCATCTCAATTAATAAAGCTCACTCAAAAAGGAGTTAACTTTAAATGGTCTAATAAGTGTAAAAAGCTTTCAACAATTAAAGATTTGCTTAACTTTAGCTTTAGTGAAGTTCATGGTTTATTATGATATGTCCTGAATTGGTTTATGATGTGTGTTAATGTAGGATGGAAAATTTATTGCATATGCATCATGAAAATTGAAAAAGCATGAACTTAACTACCCTACCCATGACCTTGAAATGGCTATTGTGGTTTTAGTCTTAAAAATATACAGGCATTACTTATATAGTGAAGCATGTGAAATTTATACAAACTATAAAAGCTTAAAGTTTATTTTTTATTTAGAAAGAATTTTATTTAAGGTAGCAAAAATGGATGGAACTCATCAAAAATTATTACTAAACTAATCATTATTACCCTAGCAAGGCAAATGTAGTAGTAAATGCATTAAATAGAAAGTCATTAGGAGCTCTAGCTAATATCCAAGCTAAAGAATAGACGATAATAGTTGTGCAAGTTGTAGTACAATCTGTGTTAATAAAAAAAATAAAAAAGTCTTAAAAGCAAGATCCTTAGTACCTAATCTTAAGAAAGGAATCAATATTAGATCAAAATGAAGATGTAATAGTTAATAAGGGAGGGATAATTAGATACAATGGAAGACATCGATCAATTTAAGTTAGTTAACTAAGCTAAACTTAATCAAACATGATAGGCCAATTGATCTAAAATATAACTTGACACCAATTGTAAGCAATGGCTAAATCAAGTTAAACTGTTTAAATTGATTGTAATCAAGTTTAGTTAATTTGGCAACCATACTAATGTTAGTACCAAAATTTGCAAAACAAAGCATAAGTGAAGGAGAAAGGGTAAAAACAAATTAAATGAAAGTAACTAGTCATTATTTGGATTTGTTAATTCTTTACAGCACAAAAATACCTAGTAATCTTAAACACCAAAATCAACAAAAAAGAAGTAAAAATCTACAAAGAGATACCTAGTAATAAGCTTAAACACTCAATAATCATAAATTTTTTGCCTTTTTGATAAAAAGTTAACACATGAAAGTAAAAGAGAAAGATAAAAAAGAGCCATTAACCTTGCCAATGCTCTAGCTTCAAGCAAAGAGACCTTTTGCATTTAGTTTCTCTTTGTATCTTATCTATATGCTTCAATCATTTTTTAACCTTGATTTGCCTCCATCCTTCAACTTAGGTTACTTTACTAGGAAATTTTTCTAGGATAACTAGCCTTAGATTTGAATAGAAAGATTCTAAGAAAGCTTATTTTGCAATCTATATGATATTCATCTAAAATAAAGGTTAATTTTCTTCATAGCCTAAACACAATCCCAAATTTAAACCTAAATCTATGAACTCATTATCCATCTCTTATTCACACATTCTCTCTTTTTCTTTAGAAATTACATGAAAAATATTCTTTAATGGCAAGGCATATGGATTTGATCATCTATGGTGATAAGGCATATGGATTTAACTAATAGGTTATTGTTTTTAATATTAATGAGTCATTAATGGGACAAAAGACGTATAAGAGGGAAATATGGAGTTTTGTTAAGGTTAACATTAGGTAAGAATTAAAATAAAAAGAGAATGTATTTTCCATATAAATAAGGAAGAATTAATGTATGTTAAAGCCTGATTGCAAAATGAAGTCATTTAGTTAATAATCTAGTCGATTAGTTTCAGTTTGTAGCAATCAACATGAATAATGCCACTAAAGGTAAAAAGCCTATAAGTCATGAACTTCTTTTCTTAGAGAAGAATCAATTGATTCATAACCTCTAAAACATAATCAATATAGGTTTAAACCCCTTTTACTTGTAGAAGTACACCTATATTAGATTAAAATCAATGTAACCCCATATTTTTAGGCCAAAATTGCTTGTTAAAAAATTGACTACCTTCACTTGCAGTTTTTAGGGCATAGGCAATCAAATACCATAATTTCAAAAATATGTCCATCTTTATTCATATATTAGAGATAACTTTAGGTTCTTTGGTACAAAAGAAATAAACTATTGCACTAATCTCATTGTTCATTTTGTATCATGCACCTTGGTGTGGCAAAGATGTATCAAGACTTGCATCAAAGTTTCTAGTAGAGAAGAATGAAGAGAGGTGTGTTCGACTATGTTGTAAAGTATTTCGTGTGCCAATAAGTGAAGGTAGAACACCAAAGGCTTGCCAGTTTACCCTAATCCCTTTCTATTCTAGAATGGAAGTAAGAAAGTCTAGCCATAGATATGTTAATAAGTTTACCCTAAAACCAAAAAAAGTTTAACTTTATTTAGGTAATTATAAATCGATTGACCAAGATAACTCGTTTCCTACTAATCAAAACTACTTACTTTACAGTATAATATATATAAGTTTATCTAGATAAAATAGTATCATTGCATATAATTCTTCTCACTATCATTTTAGGTTAAGGAGCACATTTTATAGATTACTTTTAACAATCTTTCTAGCAAGTTTTAGGGATCTAGCTACATTTTCATACAACTTTTCATCCACAAATAGATGGATAATTACAGTGCACCATACAAACTTTAGAGGATATGCTCTAAGCCTGTACCTTGGAGTTTAAAAACAATTAGGAGAAACACCTAACTTTAATTGAATTTATATACAATAATAATTATCAATTTAGAATCAAAATAGCACCCTAAGAAGCTTTATATGGCCAAAGATGCAGATCCCATGTAAGATGATTTGAACCAAGAGAGAAAAAACTTGGAGCTAGATTTGATCATTAATGTATTAAAAAAAGTGTAGATTATTAATGATCAGCTAAAAATAATGAAAGATTGTTAAAAATTATATACAAATAAAAGGAAGAAAAAGCTCAAATTCTGGGAAGGAGGCATGGTTTTCCTAAAAGTTTTATTTATAAAGAGAATTATATGATTTATCAAGAAAGGGAAGTTAACACCTTGGTTCATCAAACTATTTCCTATCTTCAAGTGAATTAGAGTAATTGTGTATCAATTAAAGCTACTAAAGCTTATAAATTACATATCCATCTTTGGAAATATATTCTCGATAATCCCAAGTTATTCCGCATGAATTGTTGTAATTAGATTCGAAATTATCCTTTGAAGAACAACAATTGGACATCCTAGATTGCCAAATTTGAAAATTTAAGATCCAAGGACTCACCTATAAAAAAGGTTTGATAGAATGGGGACATAATGGAAGAAGTAACTTGAGAGCCCTAATTAGAAACTTGACTAAACTATTCATATATTTTTAGTAAGCCCTTAGAGTTAATAGAATAATTAATAGTTTAGAAAGTTTTTTTAGAACTTAATGACAACTCCTTTATGTGATGTAAGAACTATTACACCCTCTAAGAAAATTAAGAATATTTAAAAATATTTTTATTTGTTAAAAATATTTATATAATTATTATAATTGTCATTAAGGTGACAGTTTAATAGAAAAATAAAGTTTTATGATATGAATAGGAAGAAATAAATTATATAAAGGTTAATGTGTAGGTGGAATTGAGCAGATGTATATAAAAGAGATTTAGAAACTATTTTTCAATTTTACACTAAATTGGTTCAAAATTTACAAAACTGTCTTTGGTTGACCATACTATTGGTTTTTCATTCTCCTCTTCTTCAATATCATCTTCTTCTAATTCTTAGCAAGATTCAATTAATGAAAATAAATTATTATTTTAAATTCTTATTGAACCAAAGTGATTCTTCCTTTTACTAAACTCTTGGTTAATAACCTTATGGATTTGGATTTTGGATGAAGCAAATTTAAGGCCTTTGAGCATTTTTTTTCAAAATTCTTGAATTGATGTTAGTAAGGCAAGTCAACTATCTTTTTCAATCATTCTTTATCTCCTCCATCATTAAGTATATAGACAATCTACTTAATTTAGTTGGTGAAACTTGGAAATTTGGAATGTTGAAATGCTAAAAAGTGGGAATTTGATAATTAAATATAGCAATCTTGTGTAATGAGATAATTTTTTTTATTTTTATTGTATGGAGAAGTTGTATAAAGGTTGGTTCCATGATGAAACTTGGATTTGAACTGGTGTGTGTTGTTAAATTCATGAAAAATGACCATAAGAATAGTAAAAATGCAAAAAAAGTTTCTAAACCCAAGTAATAGTCAACTATAACTTTGGGAACATGTCTTGAAAGGCTTGTAGTCAACTATAGTAGTCGATTACCTTAAGAAGTTTGGATTCTATATGGCACTAGCTGACTATGGCTTAGAGAATTGTTCTTGAAGGCATATAGTCAACTATAATAGTTGAATACTTTAGGAAGAGGTGGTTTTTGGATGACACTAATTGACTACTATAGACGACAATGTCTTTAGATTTCCATTTTAAAAGCACATAGTCGACTACAACATGCTTAATTGTAGTTTTGTATTTATTTTTGAGTTGTATAGTATTGATAAGTTATGTAGCTCATATATTAACATAAATTAGTAGCTAATTTCTTTATTTATAATTCTAATAATGAATTCCCCAGTTATGATGTATTAGCTATTAGAAAATGTGTTCATGATTTGAAATGTAGAAAGGGGGCAATTGAAATATATGATATGTGATATAGTATTGGATATAGGAAACCATTTATAAGGGGATAATATAGGCCTTTGAAGCATAAGGATGAAGTTTGTGAGAAGATAAGGATGATCAGAAGTCAAAAGGAAATTTAAATGCTTTTCATTTTATTTATTTATTAATTTTCATTTGATTATACATAATACTATTAGTATTATTGTTGTATATGATTTTATTATTCTTATTTAGGGAAAAGCCTATATAAGAAAGGGACTATAGATACCTTTTAAATTATTCTATTTTAATTAAGTATATTTTTTACTTATTGATTCTTAAACTCACTATTTTAAATAATTTTTTATAGATGGTATAATAAAAGCTCTTCCTCCATTAACACCTAAGTAGTAACTTCTTTATGGCATAATTTGTGGAAGGAAGCTATGAATATTTTGTTATTTGTAAATAGAAATACCCATTGGACTTTGTAGGGCACGGTTGGATATAAAATAGTGAATATTTATATTGTAAATATTTTGGTATTATTTATGATATATATATCTTGTATTTATTATTAACTATGTTTTGATATCAAGTTCTAGCACTAGATTAGGTTGGTAAAAATCTAGGAAAAGAGTTTTGCACTAATCATATTCTAGATGGGTTATGATATAATGTTATTGTAATGAAACTTGAGATGAGAGAAACGTGAAATTGGGGGCTTTGTGTAAGTGTAGCACTTAGCAATCCATGATAAGCTAAGATTGATAATGTTATAAGGAAAAAAAGGACTAGACCTTAATGTTGCAATTTATGTGCTCAACAAAATGTCAAAAAGAAAAATGATATAGTTATTGTATAATTGAACGATTTAATACTTTAATTGTTGTATGATTTTTTATACTTATATAGTTAATTGGTTACAATTAGGATTCTTGAAAGTAAATGTGAGCAAATAGCAAACATTAGTATTTAAGTTATATTAATTTATAGTGATATTTTCTTTTGGAGTTTATTATAAATTGTGCAAGAGGTGGCAATTGAAATTTGTTGCATATTTCTTTGTGCCTTCCAAGATGTAATGGAAGAGTAGAAAACACTCTAAAAACCATATATGGTTTAAGAAAAGAACCTTATATTTGATAATGTTAGATTAAAGTCATAACCACTTATCCTATAAACCTTAAGGTCGATTCCCTTTTTTTTTTTAGAGACAAACTTTGTAATGGCATGGTTGATGTTTAATAAAATGCTAAGAGAAGAAACATATAATTTGAAGTTATGTGCTTAAAAAAAAGTAATGTACGAAAATATTAATTTACATTACTTACCTTCATGCCTAGGTTATATTAATTATGACACTTTAATGCTTATAATTCACCAAAACAGTCCCACTGAATATATTTCACAATAGTAATCATCACACATGCATATATCATTTACATGTAACAACACCAATTACAAGAACTTTACAATACACACTAATGCCTATTTCATGTGTCAACCTTACCCTTATTTGTTCATAAATTACAAACTACCATTACATTTAACTAGATGCGACATTGATAAACTAGAATTACATATTGCTAAACTAATCTAGTTGCATGGTTCTGAGACATAGCAGACCATACATTAACCCATTTCCAAATCCAATGGCAACAATAATATCGAATATCCATTTGCAATGTCAATACCATCACATATTTGGAAGCTAAGAGATAGGTACATTACTCTAATATCATACAATTTTACATACATCAAAAACTTATGCCTTTAGACCTTAAATTACTAAAGCTTTCTAATGTCAAATCATTATAGCACTATCAATTTTTACTAAGTAAATGTATCTTTTAGCTACTAATTTTATTACTAGGTTCTTCTTTAAAGCTTATTTCTTTTTTATGGTTATTTTTGTAAACATCTATAAATAATTAAATTTATGATGTCCTTAACACAATGCCCCAATCAATACAACTTCATAGCATTGAAGTCTAACTAGTTTCATAGTAAAAAATAATAGTTCCTTATCTAGTAACACTAAAGCAACTAATCAAATTTATAAGAGTTTAATACATAAAACTTGTAAAATATACATAAATTTGAACCATAAATGCTAAATAAGAGTAAATAAACTATTGAATCATTACTGCTATCCATGTGTCCTTCCAAACTAATACTATTACATAATTACAAATTAACATCGATAAAAGTTAGTCCAAGCTAACACTGACATCTATAGTGATACAATGATATTTTTGAAATTTTTGAAATTTTATAAATATTTAGGATAATGGATTATAAACATAATCGATATTCAAACATGATGTCATTTTGAAAATTGGGGAAAATCTTAATGCATTGATTTTACATATAACTAATATTTAAGGGACATTTTAGGTGTCTCACTTTGAAATGTGAAACATTAGAACATTAGTTTAGGAGTTAAATGACTTTTAATGGTATGGCAACAATCAATTAAATTGAAACTATTAATATATAGGACGTTAATTATATTTAATAATTGATGTATATTGTTTTGCATTATATTTATCAATTTTGCTCTAATCTTTCACTTTCTATATAAGATTTCTGAGATATGTTTGCTGTGGATTTTGTTGAAGAAACCTATCCATTCTCTAATATCATTTTTAGAGAATAAATGCATTGTTTCAAAAAGTTCCCTAACACATTTATAAATTTTCACCTAACTTTTAATTGTATTATTGAGATCTTTAATTATTTGCATAATTATTATAAATTTTTATCTACTTTTTAATATTCTAGTTGCAAATTTAGAAATTTTGTTAATCATGCAAAACATTTAATTCATTCTAGCAAATATCAAATAATGATTAAAGCTTAGATGATCTACAACATTTCTAAATCTGCAACAAAAATTAGTGTATAATAAAGCTTTCTTTAAAAAAGAAGATGATTTTAAAGTTTTTGATGGGATCTCCTTGATAACCTTTTAATTTCATCACTAGTATTTACATAGAAGAATTGAATTACCTTAAGTACTTTTATACATACACTTGTGATTAAAATGGAGAAAATAAAGTAATAAATAGGAATTAACATCGAGGATAATGATTTTTATATATAGTTATTTTACTATAGTTTTTATGTATTGATGTAAATATGTAATTTGTCTATATTGATGATTTAGTGTAGTTTTTGCATAAGTTATTTTATGGAATACATATATAGACACACAAATATGTAGATATATATGTATATGCAATGATTTAGGAAAGTAAAATCTCAATATAAATTTGCAAAATTATTTCTTTGCTTATCTATTTGTACTTAATCATAAATTGTTTAATGGCAATTAACATTTATACTAAATTTTTATAATCAACATTTGGATTAAAAAAATTACCAAATAGAAGACATTAAGACAAAAATAACTTTTTTTGTACAAAATACTTGAAAAAAAATTTCTTATTAAATTTACAATTTCAATGTAAATAATATATAGAGAAATTGATTCAAGAAAACTTCCTAACAATAAGATGTTGGTTAATTCAATTAACTAATATTTAAAAAACTTAGAACATTAGTTGTTTAAAGAATAGACATCTAAAGATATTCCAAACATCTTTGATGAATAAATGACAAACTTTAACACATAGGTCCTATAATTAATTGACATTTAAATGGATAGCATTTATAAGGTTCCGAGAAAATTGTAAAAACCTAAGACGTTATTTCTAGGCTTAAACAATGTCTAAAATGATGGAATTTATATTTCATATGTCTTTTATGAAGAAATAACAACTTAAATACATTCATTTTGGACTTAATTAACATTTAAAATGATAGCATTTATGAATTTATAAGGAAAGAGTAAAACCTTAAAGACATTTAAATGAATAACATTTATAAGGTTGTAGGGAAATCATAAAAACTTAAGACATTAGTTTTGTGAACAACCATCATTTAAGGGCATTTCAATCATTATAATAGTCCATATTAAAAGTTTACACTCTAGTTAAGTACTTGACAAATGTATTAAGATATAATAACCACCACTTTCTTGAGATATTATCAAGCCTAAGACATTGATTTCTATGACTATTCAGTATCTATTATTTTGTATCTCACTTATAGATTTCACTCTTCTTGCTAATTTATCTAATTTTAGAATCTAGGTTGAATATAAAGATGGCTCAATTTTTAGGCTTAATAAGCACATTTAAAGATGTTGCAATTCTTGTTAAAAGACTTACCTCTTTTGCTATATTACATTTCATATATTGCATGTATTATTGTATTGAAAATACTTTATAGAATGCTTTTGTTCATAGTTAAAGTGTAAGTATAAATCCTTAGAAGGAAAAATGGCAACCCATCTTTATGTTGTCACATGAACTTATGATGGATTCCAATACCTTCTCAATAACCTAGATTCCAAAAGCTTCTTAGTAGTTTGGATTCTAAAGCCTTCTCAATAGTTTTGTAATATTGAATATGACAATATACACTTTCAAACTTAAAAGCCCTCAAACAATATGTAAAAAAAAAAGAGAATTATGAGTAGAGGATATATAATTCCAAATGTATTGTCCTAGTTAAGTGTATATATATTGTAAATGAAAAATCCATTATTAATTATTTTCAATGATATATTGATGTAATAATGTGAAAATAAATAGAATTATAAAATATATTTTCATAATCAATGGTCTTTTCTCATTTGTTTCTACATTTACAATCAATCATTATTGTTTGTATTTATTTAATTATATAAGAAAAATGTTGAAAAGGAATTTTAGTACTATCGATTTCACTTAGTGTAAATTGATTTAAAAAATTAATCAATTCATAAAATGATGTTATTTTTCTTAAAAAATTTATACTAAATTTATAATATTATTACTTAAAAAATTATGAAAAAAATGCCTAAACAAGAGACATCAATATTTTCAATTAATAACATTAAAGTATTATGATGTTTATTATTATTTAATAATCAATGTTAAATGCCATTTAATAGAACAACATCATCTTATTATAGACGACAATGTTTTTTGGACTTAACTAACATCAAATATCCAATGTAGTTTACTTGAGCTACCATTACATATTGGTGTTTTTTAGTAACCATCATAGAAATTTCTACTCCTTAACACAACTTGAAAATAAAAACAATAAAACTAACACCAATTAAAAACGAAAGAAGCAAAGCATTGATACAATTTACAAATTTTATTTTAAAACCTTTTCATTCCTAAAATGTTTTATTATCTAACCAAGCATGCTCACCTTCTAATTTTAAGATGATTCTCTATGATTTTATATTTATACTCATTAATTATATTGCAGGATTGAAGCTCTATTAGCTTATTACTAAATATGTAAAGTTTAGCATTCCTTAAAAAAGGGTATAGTATGAATTAAAAAAAATTTAAATTAGTTTTTATATTTATTCTTGCAATTTAGTTTCTGATTTCATAATGTATGATATTTTGTTGCTTATAATTTTGATACAACTTTTAAGTTTTTACAAATAAGAAATTTAATTTTATTCATTTTCTCTAGCTTTTGGTAATATTATCTATTATTTATTTACATAAAATATATAATATCATACATCAAATATTAATGAATGTATATTGCATCTATAAGTTTAGATTCAAGAGTGTTTTTTTAGTGAGTGTGAACTTCACATATTGAGCAACAAATATCAAAATCAATTTGGCAAAACACCACCTCTCTAATTAGGATATTAGATATACCTTTTTTACCATTTTCAAAGTTTTATTATTTGATTTATTTTTTAAAATTATTGAAATTGAGACTTTGTATTATCATAAGAGATGTTGGTTTTTACTTCTAATTAAAGTGTTCTACAGGGTGGAATATAAGGAAAATGGAGAGGTTGAGGGAGGGATGAATATGGTATTTTAGAGATTTAACTTCATTTGTTTATAAAGATCTAATGTTTAATATTATTTATTATGATTTCAAAAGAAATGACATTGGTTGTTTTTGATATAACAATTAATGTTATTTTAATTGTTTATAATAATTATAAAACTAATGTAAAAACCAATTTATAATAATGCTTAATTAAATATCGATAAAAAACAAATATATAAATTTCTGAACACCCAATATATATTTAAAACTTTATAGCCGTGAGGTCGCTGTTGGAGTTTTGGATGGACGCTTCCCACAAATGGGTTACCAATAATTTCCTCCTAAGTGATTGCGGCTGCCAATGCCGAGAGCACCACCATATCAAATAGGCTCCCAAGTGAGTTGTAGAGAAAGATACTTCCGAATAAGGCTTCATTTAAACACCCAAATCAATATTGAGGTGGACTACAAGTATTTATGACTTAGCATTTCATTTCTTATTTAGCAATCCTACATCAATTTTGGATTATGAGGAGAGGAGAAATTTTGTAATTTGCCAAACAATGGAAGGTCAAATTGGAAAATGTGTGGGCTTGACAAGTTGAACATGCAGCGTGATATCCTCATACCATGTGCTCCATGTTTTGAAACCCCATCTTTCTAATTTGCGCCATGGACAATATACGAAGGAGAACGAAGAAGAAAGAAAAGTGTTATCATTGACTTTCCATTATATTTCTAATGAAGTGTGCAGTTGGGTATAAACAATTTCTTACCTTCTACGGGAAGAAAAGTTGAACTTCTTGAAAAATTGTATTTTTTATTAATAATTTTATTAATTAACAGCTAATCAAAGTACTTATTTCCGCTTATTAGAGAGTTACGTTTTTTATGTAACTTTGTGGCAAGTTAATCACATCTAAAACCTTTTTCTTCTACCAAACAAGTCTTGCTTTATAAGTGAGTATTAGTTGTGAGTAATATTATTTTCATTTCTTTACTTCCTTAAACTTACCTCTTGCTTGTTATCTTTTTTTTTCTCCGCAAATTGTAAAGTTTGCAGTTCTATGTGCTCAACGGAGAATAAATGATATACTTAGACCGTAATAAATATTTTCTTTTCTTTTTCCTTTTTGGTGTATTTGGGGCGAAGAGTCTCTCCTACAATCGATTAGCAATTAAATGGAGGGTGGGGGATTATAAATAATAAAAGGAAGTCTCCCCAATCATAAGCTTGCTCCGTCCTCTTATAACCACTCCGCATTTGCGCTTCGTCTGACTTTTTGGCACATTTGATGGAACAAAACCGAAAAGATCACTAGCTACGTACAAAAAAGGCTGCCCTACCGGTAATAGGATAAAAAAAATGAATAATTTCCGTGCATGAAACGAGAAAGATTAAATGTAGTTTTTAAATTAAATAATTTTAATTTCTTTAATTTAAAATATTTATTTTTAATCTTTTTATATAATACTTCAATCATATCTCTCATCTAATCATTGATGAAAAATTGACATGAAGCTAATGAGAGTAAATTAATGAAACATACTTTTCATGCTATATATATATATATATATATATATATATATATATATATATATATATAGTTACAACTGAGACATTATTTCTTTATAAATCCCAATTAGAATGAATTAAAAAAAGAAGGAAAATAATAATCTGTAGCAATAATCATAACCAGGTTTATCATATTGAATAAAATAATTCACCTTTCATTATAGTAAGGTAGGAGTAGAAGCTTAAGGAAAGGACCAAAATTATGTCAACAAAATAAAAGCATGTTATATGTAACGGAGATATGAACGGAATTTGAATTTTGAATATTTTATATACATTAAATCAAATTTTATAAATTTATTTAATGATTTAATATTTAATGATAACTCTTGATTTATATTCAAAATTTAATTTTATATCTCATTTTAGATATATATATGATATTGCTAATTAAAATATCACAAAAATCAAAATAAATTTTTTAACTGAATGACCACTATATTAAATTATATTCTAAAGAAATAAAATTATCATTAAATTGCGTACAGACATCTTTTCCAAACAGAAGGGATAATAACATTAAAAGATTTTCTCTTTTTCATAAGAACTGTTTTTTAAAATTCAAATTTCTTTCCGCTAACAAATAAAGTTTATACAGATCTCATCTCTTTTACTGAATTAATATTTTATTGATTGTATACAAATATAATACAATGACGAAAAAAAGTTTAAATTTAAATTCTTTGATAAACAATGTCAGTCGGTCCGGGAGTCAATGCACAGACTTTTAAAGCAAGTATAGTGCCGGTGGGTCTTGTTATAATGGGGTTAATGATTGTACCATGTTGCTTGTAGTTATAAGAGCTGCAATGCCCCCTCCCCACCCCGCACCCCCCAACAAAAAAAAATGGTAGTATTGTTATACAT
The DNA here is from genome assembly GCA_020226215.1 of Sindora glabra. Classification (NCBI taxonomy): domain Eukaryota; kingdom Viridiplantae; phylum Streptophyta; class Magnoliopsida; order Fabales; family Fabaceae; genus Sindora; species Sindora glabra. The sequence continues at coordinate 63,337,809 of CM035234.1, read as the reverse complement.
ATATTACTAATTATATTATTTTTCTAAATTAATTATGTAATTTAATAAAAAATCTTCTCTTTTTATAAAAAATCAATTATTTTTTTAGAAAATTATATTATTGAATTAAAAATAATACACTTAAGCTCTATTTATTTTTTCAAAAAGTATCTTATATTAGAATATCCTTATAAAGTATTAAAATGATAGAAAATAAGTTATATGTTTATTGTTAAATGTACTGAGTGGATAGAAGTCAACTTTTTCTTTTATAATGAGAAAATTATTTTTTTATATTATAATTATATATATATTTTTAAATTCAAGTTATAGATGTATATATTACTTTTTAAAATATGTATAATAAAATAAATCTTTTTATAAAAATATATTTTGAAAAATAAATGAGGCCTTAACACCATATAAAAGTAGCACAGTGCTAGAAGTGCCCTTGTTATAATGCGCATAGCAATAGTTGTAATGGACTTGTGCATGAAAGTGAGAGGTATATAGATAGGTAGTGGTGATAAAGATGGAGAAATTAAAATCGAGGAAAGGAGGACTCTAATATGCATTAAAAATTTTCATCTTATTAGACTTAAATATGATTTTAGCTCTTTCATGTATAAATTAATTGCATTTAGTTTTCTTTAATTATAATATTTTATTTTAATTCTTTCAATGTGTAAATTGGAATACATTTGATCTCCATAACTATAGTCAATTTGGAGAATGCAAATTTTAATCAGCACGTAAGTCTCCAACAAAGCTTCAAATTGGTAATCACCATAAGGAAAAATAACTGATTAAAAAATATTATAGGCATTGAAAATAAAATTAAAAATTGACTTTCTAATTTTTTATATCTATTAAATTAAGTTTTACAAATTTACTCGATCATCTCATATTTGATGATGATAACTTTCAATTTACATTCAAAATCTAATTTTGGATCTCATTTTTAATTCATATAATATTGCTATAATTGATTATGCATTGACCATATTAAAATATTTTTTCACATGAAATAAATCATGTAATTTCTAAATTTTTTTTTGAAAGAGTAAGGCTATTTGCACTAAGATTTTCTTATCAAAGATTGCTAGTTGAAGTCATGTTGAAGATCTTTATCTTGAATAGGAATTTATGTCATAACTTTGACAAAAATTGTCACTTTACACCTAATTTAATCTAATTCATAAATAAGGGCCAAAGAATATTTCATTTAAAAGAGATCAAATGCGATTACTTTGAATATTAGAATAATCAAAATTGTAATTAAGCTTATTTATAATATTATTATCTTTACATAATAGTATGAAAGTTGTCATCTCTATAAAGTAAAATGAGATAACATAAATGTGGAAAAATATATAACATGATCAGAGTTATGGCTTAAGTCACATCCAATATTCTTATCTTACCATTTCTATATGTGAGTGTAGAAATGAAAGAGTGCTATAATGATAAATGAATGGGATTAAAATATTTAGTGTATAAAATATGATCATAATTTAAATAAGAATAACAATGCTATATATATGAGAAGTAGGATCTAAAATTGAGTTTCAAATAAAAAATAAAATCTATCAATTGAATATAGAATGATAAGGTGAATCCATAAAATTCAATCTAATAGATGCAAAAAATTTGTAACTTAATTTTGGATCTTATTTTCAAAGCATATAAAATTTTTTATATAGGAATGAACAATACTGCTTTTATTTTCCTTTATTTATTCACAACACACTTCCCTTTATATATTGTGGGGCCTACAATTATATAAACTTCACTATCAATTAAAAGATAGTATATAATAATACATTCTAAAAAAAGGTGTATCAAACATTTTCTTTTAAGAAATTGAAAATTTATATCAAAATTTTTGTATCTTTTATCTATATGATGTAAAATCTATTCTTATTTCATCAATATTTAATTTTATTATTAAATAATTTGGGTCAATATTTAGTATACCATGCAATTTAATATAAAGAAATACATCATATTAAAAAAAGGGGAAATAGAAAATATTATTTTTAATTTTAAAGTGGTTAAATTTTGTCTTCTTTAATTTTGAAAGTTTGGATATCACTCTTTTAAATTATATAAACTTGAAAGTAACATCCATTATTGAGTTAATTTCTTATTTTACTAAATTATGTGATTTTTCAACAAAATATACAATTTTATTTTTGAAATTATGAAGCACTAGCAAAATTATCTTTGAACTACATAATGTTGCATTTTCATTCTTAAATAATAATTTATACAATATAATTTTATCTTTTAGTACAAATAACTTTATCTTTTCACAAGGTGTTTGTATGGATTTATATGAAGGAACAAAATTATCTGTATAAATCATTATTCAAGAAAGAATTATAATTTTATATAATTCAAAAATCATTTTTCTATTTTCTTATAATTTCAAGGATAAAATTATTAATTTTATATATTTTTTTATAAATTTTCAAATAAAAATCATAATATTATAATATGTTAGCTTATCTTATCATTTTTTCATATATAATTTCTATATTATATAATTAATATAAATTAAATTAGATATATATAATTTAAATTAAATACTTGAAAATAAGTTCAAAATTATGTTTGAAAAATGATGAGATAACCTAATATACTATCAGTACAAGAAAATCTATATTTAATGATGAAATTATCATTAGTAATTGAACCTACAATAGTCAAATATATGTTGTGATTTTAATAATGGAGGTAGCTATGGATGTAGGATAATTTGTTAATAACTTCTTTTTTAATTTTTTTCTTAAATTTTCTAACTTAAAACTATATCCATCTCTATATTCGTAAGTAAACTTTATTCGTAGAACTAGCGATAAAGTAAAAAAAATTATTTTTAATTTTTGATGGATTTAATGACAGACTCATATACAAAAATTTAAAAATTTATTTGGTGGTGCAATGAAATTTTTTTTAACAATTAATGAAAGCATTACTAATAGATGTCTTAGTATTTATTGCTAATTAAAATGCACAATTTTATTAAAGCATGATAGAAATAGAGTAATCCATCACTAAACTAAAACTTATATCAGAGCTTGACTTCAATGTATATTTTTTCTCATTCCTTGTCTTCCTTTTCTCTCCTCCACCCTACTTCGTTGTTCTTGTTCTACATCCTTTGAGCTTCCTCCACTTTTGTTGCTACCTTCTACTACCATCACCACCTTCCACTATTGCTATTAGCTTTCCCGCCACTTACTTTACATTTTAATTAGTAAGTTTTCATAAATTCATTGCATTTAGTTTATTTTTGGATTTTTGATAATTTTAGGACTTAAGTTTTTTATTTATTAGATTTATTAAGTTCATTTGAACTTAATTGATTTAAGGTTTAGAAAACTTTAGTTAGTTGATTTCATTGTTTTATATATCAATTTCAATTTTTCTTTTTTCTACCAGTAATTTGTGGCTAAATGGTTATTTATGTTGTATTTCAATTTTGCTAGTTGACCTCATGGTTAAAGAACTATATCCAATTATAATATAACACTATTTTTTGAGAGAAATCATTGACTTTTTTAGTATACAATTTGGCGTTTGTAATTTGAATAATTAGTATATACTATATCATTTTTTTGTTGTTGCTTGGTTATTCCTCATACCTTGACTTTTAATTCATTTCTTATAATAAGGAGGTTTAAACTTATTCAAAGATGACACCTAATCCTAAACATATATCTAAGTCTTGACTAAAATTGATATTACTTGAATTATGTGCTTATTATCTTTCCATCATAAGAAAATTAGGCCACTAAACCAACTAGTATCATTACTATTAATATCTCTATGTTGCAGATGAAAGAGCAAAAAGGACTTAGGCAATAATTAATGTTTTTGATATATATATATATATATATATATATATATATATATATGTATGTATGTATGTATGTATGTATGTATGTATGTATGTATGCATTACATTACATGTTTTTATATATAATAAGTATTTAAATTATCAAATTTAATTTTGTACGCTAAGTATCCTAGGATGTTAAATGCATAGTCTTTTCAGGTATCAATTAAGGGTGGTGATGGTAGTTTTGCATAGGTTAATGAGAACTCATTGTGAATGGAAGTAGTTGGTGATTGGAACAAAAAAGGATTTATTTATGGCATGGAACTAGAGGTGTGCAATGTTACAAGGCCATCGTCTGTTATAGCTAGTTTGTCTTTATAGCCTAAGCAAGAAAATTTGTAAAGTACCATCTAGCAGTAGCTTGTGAAGCTTAAGGTGGCATGAGAAAGGATGATAGCTTAGGATTAGTTACTTGTTTCTTAACAATCAATTATTGAGAAGTATTAGTGTAACATCAATGCATTGTTTAAGTAGTTGGAGATGGTTACTGCCATTGCTTCTTGACAATAGTTGTCATTAGCTGACTAGAGATGCAAGCAGCTTGAGGATAATTAGCAATAAGATACAAATAGCTAGCCTATGAGGGTTATGCTTTTAATATGTATATATACACACACATTTGTATAATTTTATTTTGTATATTGAATTTTATTGATTTTTTTATTTTAATAAAATGTCCACATTCAATTTTATTTTATAAAATTTGATTTGAATACTTAATTGTTGATAGGTTTAGGCATTATGGAGTTTGATTGTTGTAGGGTATTTGTTGTTTGGTTGCTACAAAAACAAATAGCGCATGAACAAATATATACCAAATTAGAGATGGTTTTTTTTAATACAATATTGCTAGTTTTGCAAGAATTTTTCAATTTAGTGATATAATTACTAATAGATCAAAATCAGTGATGGATATATTCCATGACTAACTCTTTTTTAATGATGGATGTAATGATGAGTTAAAATTAGTGATGAAGTTATTAGTCATTGGATTCTAGCTTAATAATGGAAATTTTGTCAATAAATATTAATTTGACTACAAATGTTGGCACTACTAATTTCATCTGTTGTTCATTTTGATTGTCAGTGACTCACAAAATTAGTAACAAATAATATAATTTTGTTGACAATTGAATTATCAACACATTCTTTACTTATGCCTTGTTATCCATCACTAATTTTTTTTAGTAATGCATTATTGACAATTGGCAACAAAATTTTTCTTTGCTAATTAATTTTTTTATAATGTATAATATTATGATTCTTATTTAAAAATATATAAAAAATATATAATTTAATAAAATAAAAAATTAACTTAATAATAAATATTAATTATAAATTTTATATAACCTAAAAAAATGATATCTAAATTTTTAAAATTAAAGGGGTCAAAATCGAACTACTTCTTTTAACATTTTTCCCTTGAAAAAATTTTGAAAATGACAATGAGGTTAAATCACTACACTCCGTTCCACCTGGCCACACACCCAAAAATTTGGTGGTTCAATTGCTTTTGTTGTTAAAAAAAAAAATGCCTTCAATACTTAATGGTATTTTGTATACCCCAAACGTAAATCTAGCCGTTCTTTATTTATGAGAATAGTAATTATCATATTTTTAAAATTTTATAATTAGTATTATAAATCTTTTATTTTATATTTGTTATAATTATTTGTTTCTCTTTTTATTTGTAATATTGAAATAAATAAAAATTATTGAAATAGTTGTTAAACCTCATTTTAATAATGTTTAATACACACTTATTTTTTAATTATATTCTCTTTTTGATAAAATTACTATTTTTCATTGCTAAAATTATATAGCGCTAATAAAATAGTTTTTAAATTATATTAAATAACTAATTTTATCTTTAAATAATAGTATGTATAAATAATTTTATCTCTTTGTATATATATTCAACAACAAAATTATTTATACGAATCTATATGGAGTGATAAAATTATTTATATGAACTATTATTTAAGGAAAAAAAAAGCCATTCAATATAACTTAAAAATTATCTTATTAACATCATATAATTTTAGAAATGAAATTGATAATTTTATGTTTTTTATCATTTATTGTAATATTACAGTAAATAAATAAAAATAATTACAACAAATAAAAAATAAAAAATGAATAATATTGATTGTAAAATTTGAAGAATATAATAATTAATATGTTTAGATGAGAAATTATTTGTTATATTTATTCTTTAAAAATAACTAAGAAGCCGATGTATGAAATTTAAATCGTTAAAAGGGGGAAAAAAAAAGACTGAGTTAAACTTTACGATGATGATGATTAAACATCGCATGGGTTGGGTGTATCGGTAGGTACGAGATCCATCAATCAAATCCTTATGTAGTGTAATCTTGTCAAATTTCTCATTCTTAAGCAAATCTAAGTAGTAGACTTCGTCAAATTTAGGTATAATTGTTTATCGTACTTTACAAAATCATCGATTAGCTGCTTTAAAGAGTTGCGAATAAGATATCATGCGAAGTAATGTGGATCATGCATGTAATATTATCTTATTTAAACACGGAGGATTCTATCTAATCGATCTCTGTTTCAAGCTCTGGGTACACGTAGCAGCCACCTTTTTCAAGTGAGGTAAACCCACTTTTAAATAAACATATCCAAATAAAAAGAAAGACAAAAATGATTTGAATTACAAAAGTTATTTATCAAAATAATCGAAAATACAAAAATTGATGACTGATAATTGTATGCGAAAAAAATTATATTTTATTTATATATATGATTTCTCCTTTTTTTTATTTAGGCCTTGTTTGATACATCGTAGTATTATATAAGAATTATTAAATAGTATAATATAATATTATATAGATTAATATATTATACTATATAATATTTAATATGTAATAATATAAAATAAAGAGAGATATATAAATTTTTTCTGATAAATAAGAGAGATAAAGGCATAAATAAATTTTTAATTATAAAAATTTATTATTTATCTTAACACTATATTATTAATTCTTATTCTCTTCTCGGGGAGTGGATAGCCTTATAACAAACTAAATATATAAGATGAGACTTTCATATACATTATACAATCCATTTAAAATTTCTCAAACATTGTATAAATCATAATTGTATAATCTATCTTATAATATTGGGTCTTATATGGTGTGTTAAAAGAAATCTTAATTTTTATGCGATTTTAAATGTTGAAATTCACTTATATGTACTTTCACTATTAATATTTTACATATATATACTTTTTTCCAATCTAAAATTTAATAGTTATGCTATATGGCATATACTTGCTCATGCCTCCTTTGTCCTCGGTTCTTTTTCTTCAAAAATAAAATCTAAGTTATAATTCAATTTTAGAAACAATTAGATAAAAACCCTAATCTCTTTCTGCAATTCTTCAAGGAGAGTGCGAACATAGAACATGCTCAGATGTAATCAACTTCTTATCCCTCGTGCTGATCCAGAAAGAGCGAAGTAATTCAGCAAAAAGAAGATTTCTCCATTAGTAATAAATATTCTTGATTTCATGGACATTATTGTGTGTGTCTATATATATATATTCACTTTATTATTTTTGTTTCTCAAGATGTATGCTTTTTGTTATAATTTTATTAAAATATTATCAAATTTTTATTTGGTGATGAAAATCTTATTAAATTTTATCAGTGCGTGTTAGTTCAAGTAAAGGTCATATTGCTAATTTGTATATCATTGCCTTAGACACATTTGAGTTTTCTAATTCTTAGTACTTGTGAATTTTGGAATTAAGTTTTTTTTTTATGTAATGTTTCTAAAATTGAGTTACAAATTAAGTTTTATTTTTCAAGAATTAAAAATAAAGAAGTTATGTGTTAAACATATATCATGTGATTGTTAAATTTTAGGAAAAAAATATTGGTAGGTTTTATGAATAATTATTGAACATGAATATCCATAGGTCAAACATTATACTCTTAATTATGATTAATTATTAGGAGTCAATTATGATCAATTATATCCCCAATTATGATCCTATTATTAAGTTTCAATTATGATCAATGATACCCTCAATTATGATTAATTATTAGGATTTAATTCTATTTATGAATTATTATTATGAAATTGTAACGTATGATCAATTTGCCCTATAAATATGAATTGTACAAATCATTTATATATAATAGAATGAAATATTCTCCTCCCCCTTATTATTCTCCTCCGTCCCTTTCATCTCTTTCTTTTATCATTTTCTTAAGTATTTAATATTTTCATAACATATTATCAGCATGAGATTCTGATCCATTAAGGTAATTTTTTTACAGACATACTTAATCTTTTTACTTTTTGCTAATATAGTAATTCTTCTATCTCATCTCATTCTTATTTCTTATTTCCTTCATATTTCGATTTTAATTTCTATGACAACTTTAATGTTTTACTAGTTTTATTTGAAGAAATAATAGTTACAAAATATTGAATATGATGTGTGGAAATACAAATAAATAATGAATTAAATTGAGAAAGAGAACAATGTAAATTCACATATATAACATATTATACATTTGAAAATTTATTCCTAAATGCTAAATGAGTAAAATTTTTTAAATTTATTTTTGAAATGCATGTTAGTTTTTATAAAATATGTGAGTATTATATGTATATAGTACACAATTATGGATATGTGGTAAGTAAATCCTTAATTATGTTATTATCTCATGATTGAAAAACTACGATATGAAATAATAATATATGTTATATTGATATAGAAAGAAAATTTACTTGCATTATAAGGTTTAGCTTTATGCAAAAATGAATGAAAATATCAAGAAATTAAGTTTGGAAAAAGAAAAAAATTGTCTAGAAGTAATCAATGTATAAATATACATATAATTTAAAACATACCTTTTATAAATTTAACAATTTTTGCAATGATTGATCACCACATAGATTTACAATGAAATAAAAGATTAGGAATGGATTAATAATTATATGATTGATATGTTAATTAATAATTTTCTTTAATATTTAATTTTTGTTGAAAATTTTCTCATTCATTTTTACATGTCTATAATAGTATTATGACATTGTGAAAATTTTAAAGGATTAAAATTGAATACTCATGGTAAAAGATTCACTTATTTTTTGTAGTCGTTTTAAAAGAAATATATAATAAAAAAAATTCTCCACTTTCATGCATCTAATTTGCTCTTGTAGTAGCAATATTAAGAAAAAGGATTTCAAAAAGTATTCTAAGTTAATTTCTTATCCCCTTATAGCTAAACAAAATAATGAACTTTTAATAAAAAAATATAAGTCCCACAAGTGAATATAACAACACACAACCATTTTACTTATTAATAAACTTATGGTCCTAGATATGGTCGTGATCACATTTCTTATATCAAGAACTCAACTTCCCATTAGAAGTAGAAAATGAAGAAAAGAAGGATAAAGAAAAAGGTTGGAAAAATAACAAACATATTGAGAATATATGTTATCATTATAGTGACAAAAGTCATTGATCTTGTACTTGTTATATACCAAAGCATCTTGTTACCTTTATCAAAAATCACTTAAAGGGAAAAAAATAGAGACAAACTTTGTTTATGAAGATGATAATTCTAATAAAGGCTAAATAGATATAACTCATTTAGACTTCTTTCACCCTAAAGGTAAAATTGATTGTTAAGTCATCACTAGGTAAAGTTGGAATTGAATTTCCAATATTTTTTGAACATATGCAAGGTGACATATGTGGGCTTATTCACCCATCATGTGGATCATTTAGATATTTTATGATATTAATAGACACATCCAGTAGATAGTCTCATGTATCTTTACTATTAACTCATAACATGGCTTTTATGAGATTACTTGCTCAAATTATTCGATTAAGAGTACAATTTCGAGATTACTTTATCAAGTGTATTCATCTTAATAATACTAGTGAATTCTCTTTTTAGATCTTTAAGGGTTATTGCATGTCAATAGAAGCAAATGCTGAACATCCTATAACTCATGTTTATACACAAAATGGCTTAGCTAAATTATTTATTAAATAACTTCAATTAATAGCAAGACCTATGCTTATGAGAACAAAACTCCCTATTTCTGCTTGGGGACATGCAATTCTACACGTAGTAGCACTTGTATGCATCAAACTAATTATTTATCATAAATACTCCCTTTTACAATTAGCTTAATTATGGTGATGAGCCAAATATTTTCTATCTTAAAATTTTTAGATGTACTATATATGATGTAATAGCTTTACTACAATGTACTAAGATGGAACCTTAAAAGAGATTGGGAATATATGTTAGGTATGATTCCTCTTCTATTATAAAATATCTTGAGCCAATAACAGGGGACTTATTTACAGCATGTTTTGCTAATTGTCATTTTGATAAATCAGTTTTCCTAACATTAAGGAGAGAAAAGGATAAGTAATTGGTCAAAGAAATTACATACAATACTTTGCAAAATATTGATCCTCGCACAAAGTAATGTGAACTTGTTTACAAAGTATAATCAATCAACTGTCAGATGCATTTATTGACCTAAAGAGAGTGATTAAGTCACGTGTACCAACTACTAATGCTCCAAAAAGGATTAATGTCCCTAAAGGATAATTCATCAATGAAAGCGCTAATGAGTCTAAGGCACGCTAAAAGCGTGGTAGACCAATAGGTTTAAAAGATAAAAATATTCACAAAAGAAAATGAGCAATTATTCAAGATAAGCGCATTAAAGAAATAGATACTCCTGAAAGTCTAGAGATATGATAAATAATATAACTCTAGAAGAAATTAAGGTACCTAAAAATGATGAAGAAGATGAAAATAAGGAGATCTCAATAAACTATATCTCTATAAGGAAAAGATTAAACTGCAAAAAAATAGTTATTGACAATATTTTTACATATAATGTAACACTTAATATTATGTATGATAGTGAGGATCATGAACCTAGATTTGTTGATAAATGTCGACATAGATATGATTGGCCAAAATGGAAAGACGTAATTCAAATAGAATTGAATTCACTTGAAAAATGTAAAGTTTTTGGACCTATAGTCCAAACTCCTAAAGGTGTAATACCCATTGGATATATATGGATTTTTGTACGTAAACGAAATGAGAAAAATAAAGTTGTACGATATAAGGCACGACTTGTTACCTAAGGTTTTACATAAAAATCTAGAATTGATTATGAGTTCCATGTATTCTCCTATAGTGGATGCAATCACATTTCGTTATCTTATTAGTTTGGTAATATATGAAAAACTTGATATACGTCTTATGGATATTGTTACATCTTATTTATATGGCTCACTTGATTATGATGTTTATATGAAAATCCTAAAAGGATTTAAGATGCCTAAAGCATATAATTCAAAGTCCTGGGAACTTTATTCAATTAAATTATAAAATATTTGTATGGATTAAAGTAGTCTAAATGAATATGGTATAATTGTTTTAGTAAATACTTGTTAAAGGAATGGTATAATAATAACCAAATATATCCATGTGTTTTCATAAAGTGAATGAATTCTGGATTTACAATTATTATTGTATATGTTGATGATTTGAATATTATTGGAACTCCTAAAGAGATTTAAAAGACAGTTGATTATTTAAAATGAAAGATCTTAAAAAATAGAGTTTTACCTTGGCCTATAGATCAAACATCTAAAAAATAGAATTTTTATACATCAATCAACTTATACTCAAAATGTCCTTAAAAGATCACATCCATTGAGTACCCCAATGATTGTTCGGTCACTTAATGTGAAAAATGATATCTTTCAATCTCAAGATGATAATGAAAAAGTTCTTAGTCTTGAAATACCATATCTTAGTGCTATTAGTGCAGTGATGTATCTTGCTAATAATACAAGACCTAATATAGCTTTTGCTGTGAAGTTGTTAGCGAGGTTTAGTTCCTCTCCAACCCGAAGACATTGAAATAGAATTAAATATGTTTTTCAATACCTCTAAGGTACTATTAACATGGGTTTATTATAGGCAAATGGATTTAGACCATAGCTTATAAGTTATGCAGATATTGGATATTTATCTGATTCACACAAAGCTCAATCTCAAATAGGTTATTTATTTATAAGCGAAAATACAACCGTTTCATGGTATTCCACCAAACAAATACTCGCTGCCACCTCTGCCAATCATGCAGAAATTATAGTAATTCATGAAGCAAGTCGAGAATATATTTGGTTAAAGCCTATGAGTTAACATATTCGAGAAATGTGTGGGCTTGCAAAAGAACTCTAACTGTACTATTTGAAGACAATGCTACATGTATAGCTCAATTGAAGGAAGGATATATTAAAGGAGATCGAACAAAGCACATTTTATCAAAATTCTTCTTCATCCATGATCTTCAAAAGAAAAGTGATATTAATGTTCAACAAATTTGTTTAACCAATAATTTAGTAGACTTATTTATCAACGCATTATCAACTTCAATATTTGAAAGATTAGTATAGAAAATCAGAATGCATTGACTCAGAGATCTTAATTGATGTTGTTATGAGGGAGAGTTAATACACATAGTACTCTTTTTTTCTTTGATATGATTTTTATCCAATTGGATTTTTCATAACAAGATTTTTAATGAGGCAGTATGCTATTGTGCATTATATGGATATTCAAGGGGGAGTGTCACGAATAATTATTGAATATGAATGTCTATAGGTCAAACATTATATCTCTAATTATAATCAATTATTAATATTCAATTATGATTAATTATATTCCTAATTATGATCCTATTATTAAATATCAATTATGATCAATTATTAGGATTCAATTCTATTTATGAATTATCATTATAAAATTATAATGTATGATCAATTTACCTTATAAATATGGGTTGTACAAATCATTTTGTATATAGTAGAATGAAATATTCTCCTCCTTCTTATTATTCTCCTCCATTTCTTTTTTTTTATTTTCTTAAGTTTTTAATATTTTCATAATAGTAGACAAATTATTAATTATATATATTATTAGTGGATGAATTTCAACATTTAAAATTATTGATAAGTTAAATTTAAAAAAGATTAAACTAAACATAGATAAATAATATATTTTTAGTTTATTTATTGAGTGAGAAAAAACAACAAGTATTATGATTAAAATGAAAAGGAAAATATTATATATATATATATATATATATATATATATATATATATATATATATATATATATATATATATATATATATAATGATAATAAATTTCAAAATTGAGTTTCAAATCTTTCATATTCAATAGATTGTATTTTATAAATTTATTTTACTATTTTGTATTTTATGATAACTCTTGATTTTTTTTCTTAAAGAACGCATACAATGAACATACCTCTAAGTTTCAAGGAGAAATACAAAGAAGCATGCTCTGAATATAGAAAATAAGTAAGTGTAAATTATATTGATAAAGTTTAATCTAATTATACTCACACCTCTTTTAATTTATTATCAAAAATATATATTTATCTTTCTTAATTTTTTCAAGTAAGAAAGGCAAATATATGTTTTAGAGAAGAAAGGAAGTGAGTGTATATAAACAAAAAATATTAATCTATATTTATAAAAAAAAAAAAGATGTAAGTATAATTACACTAAATTTCAACTTAAGTGAATGCAATTTCTCTTATCATTAAAGGCTTAATTCCTCAATTAAGACAAATACCACAACTCAAATAAGACAGTAACTCCCGCAACAAAATCACCTTGCACCCTTTGCAACAGCAGTAAGATTCTATAAGAAAGTACCTTTTCATGCTAAAGAGTCTTTCACTTAACCACCAGGTCAAAAATAAGGAGCAACTTCATAGAAGGACTCTTTCCCTCGCATATTCTCTCGTAAAAAAATTGGATCCCACTCTAATCCTAAAATTCTAAAAATTGTGGTAGACCTTACGTTGAATTTAAATGTGAATTTTGGATTAAATGATACACCAAATTAAGATGACATCTGTCAAGTTTACTCTAATGTTTTTCGAAATCAAATTGATCAATATTTTATATATTTATATTAAATTAATAAGTTAAAATAAGTTGTTATTTAATTAAAAGAAGAAAAATAAATTTGGGAAAGTATGGAAAAGTTACCTTATGAAATTCATTAAATAAGAATATATAAATTATCCATTTTTAGTATATCAAATATCTCTATAAGTTATTGGACAATTTTATGATACACCACTAACATAATGATATATTAGTGCACCACCAAATTTAATCGTTAATTAGACGTATAAAATTTAATTTTTTAAAAAGTAAATATAATTAATGATTAGATCTGGTGGTGTCCCATAACTTTTCCTTTCATCATTTTATAACTTATTTATTAAATTAATAAATTATAAATAAATTTATTTATTACATCAAATATTCAAGAATAATTATCAACATTATGAAAATTTTCAATACAAATAATATTTGGTATGTTTTGAAGGCCCTATCTTTTATTGTATTCTAAATTGGATTGTGGATTCTTGGGATCTTAACTTTTAAAAAAAAAAGTTATAAATTTTAAAAATAATATCTAAATTTTTTATAATTATTAGATTGAATTTTATATATTTATTTTATTATTTTATATTTAATAATAAATATTTAATTTATATTTAAAATTTAATTTTAAATATTATTTTTTAATACATACAACATAAATTTTTATGTTTATAAATTAATCATTACTTCGGGTAAAATAAAAAAAATGCCAATGGTGCTAAAACCGAAATCCTTCTGTAGCTTAAACTACGCGGACGGTTGAAGCGAGTACAAAGCGTGTGCATCTAATCCGATGTCGCTACGAAAGCTGAGAAGAAAATCTAAGCCGGAGCTTTTAGCGTGGTACATAAGAGAGCACGCCTCCCCAAGTCAATTTGTACATTGTCAAAAAGTAAAGGATTATGCTTGGTTAGGCATTTTGAAATCACAAATTGCATTGATACGTATTTTCACAAGTTTTATAATAAAATTTTATGTTTATTGTAATTTTTATTAAAAATTATAAATTTAATTTATGAATGAAAAAATGGAAAAAAAATTTTGCACAACTTTTAATAATGGGCTTGTGGCTTTTGGTGTACTTATTATATGCAGAATTTATAAACACTTGTTATGAAAAGTTGTATCATATATATATAAAAGGGAGAGAATCAATTAATACTATCACAAATTTCATCTAATGATTATAAAAATTATAATTTAAAAGTAAAATTCACATGTGATGAAGAGATAGAATGAGTAAAATACACATATCTATTTTAATTATTTATAGAAAGTTTTATCAATTATAGACTTAAATTTTTTGTGTAATAGTTTAAAGCAACATTTTTGTAAAAAATACGAATCTAAAAATAATGACTTTAAGAAAGAGAAAATTAATAAATATGTATTTTACTTATTATCTCTGTTCATAGAAGGATTTTACTTTTAAATTAATTTATTTATAGTCACTAAATGAAATTAAAATTTGGAGTTATTCAGTTCACACGAGAAGTTAAACTTCTTAAAAAATAATTTCTACATGAATTTTTTTAAAAATATTCAAAGTTATTTAGCTGACATTAAGAAAAATAATATTTCTTAAAAAGTCACTTCTTATGATTTGTTTAATTTAACATTAAATTTTTTAAAAATATTAATAAAATAATTACTATATCCTCAATATTATTATAGTATAAATTAATAAATTTTTATTATTATTAATTAAATTTAATGAGGATCATTATATCTTTATATTTATAAAAAATACAGGAAGTAAATTTTATTTAGGGAAAGTAGATGAGTAACCTTTTATACTCTATACAAAGTAAAATTTTTTAGAAAATTATATTTCTTCTAATTTATTAGATAATGATTAATTAAATAATTTATTTATTTTTTCTTAAGAAATAAAAATTTTCATACTATTACTATAAATCAAACAATTTCTCAATGGGAAAGATTTAGCATAAGTCTTTTAGACTTACACTAGTATTAATTAATCTCTTATATATATATATATATATATATATATATGAAAAAGGTTATTAGTTCCAAAGACTTTACTTATCAATAGACAAATATTTCAATCCTAGATATAATACTTATTAAAATATAAAAAATTCATTAATACTCTAATTTCCTCGGTGTTTATTTATCTCACTTTGTGATTTACCCAAAAATAACTATATGGAGAACCTTTATAATTTTTCTATTAAAATTTCATAAAAAAACTCAAATTTTTAGTACAATTTTTTATGTAATTTCAATGACAAAATTGGATTTTTATGTACTTATTAAATATAAAATTTATACATATTTATAACTTTCTACAATGTACCATATGGCACAAAAAATTGTAAATTTTATAACTTTTATCCTAAATTGCTGTAAAAAAACTCAAAACTTTTGTTACAAATGGACGTATAACCCAAATGATAATCATATTCAAGGAAAGAAAACAATGTGGAAAATGCGACTACTAAGATAGCCTTAAAAATGATTGGTCCCTTTTTTTTTCCTTGAAAAACAACAATAAGTAAAAAAAAAAATTGAAATTTAGTGGCTTTAGGCTTTGGTCGTACAAATATTCCATTTCAGTTCTTCGATTCAATCATTATCAGAACATTATATATAGTAACGAATGGATATTGGCCACTTCGAACAAAAATCCACTTAAGAAGAAGGGAGTGGAAGTTGTTCGGCGGATTTGAGATTGAAGTTAATCCCAAATTTGACGGGGGAAAGAATGAAAGAAAGTGAAAATGTCATTATCGTCATCCACTCAGGAAAGATGGAAAGACCCATTTGGTGGCATATGTCACAATCATCACCAGCCGTGATAACAATAGGATGCAATGCTTAGATGCCATTCGAAAGAAGTTAATTTATTTATTGGATAATTATATTTACTTTTTTTAGATTTAATTTATTTATATTTATGCTTCCGTTTTTTTTTAAATATATATTGATGTTTCTCTCCGTATATATTTATTTTATTTTATTTTTTAAAATAAACTCATCCTCTATCTAAATAAATAAAGAAAACGAATGTATATTCATAAAAACAAAAAGAATATAAATATAAGTATATTAATTAAATTTTAAAGGAGATGAATATAATTTATTCTTATTTATTTTGTTGATAAAATGGTAGATTGGAGAGGGAATCTTCTAATATTGTCGGTCACGGCGGACTTGAGAGGCAATATCTAATTTGATTCTCCAAAGGATTAACTAAACTAAATAAAATATCCAACATGGAGGGATAGAAGCCAATGTTATCTCAACCAACTGCGTCAATATGCATCGACAAAAATGTTTATATGCCAATTTTCTAAATACAACTTATTTGGTTTTTATTGCAATACACCTTAAATATGCCACCTTTTTATGTAAATTTAACTTAAAAATCATAAAATTTATAATTTTTCATATAATTTTTTTAACTTTTTCAATTATGAATTTTATATGTAATAAATATGTACAAAATTACAATTCCATCATTCAAAATTATAAATATAATTTTGTAAGTTCATTAAAATAGTTACTAACCTTCTCTTGACCATAAGAAACCAACAGATTTAAATCTTTTTGTATTGAAATAGTGAATTAAAAAAAAAGTTGTACATCCCAAACTTATTATCACCAAAAGCCAAATCTGTTGGTTTCTTCTGGTCATGAGAGGGTTAGTTACTAGAATTTTAGTGCGCTCAATTCCCACCCTTGACAATGCCAAGACTTTCGTTGATTTAACTAGGGAAGGTAGGAAGTCTACACAGAGCTAAAGCTCGACACAAATGATGGGGAATTTCAACAACATGAGTTATGATGAACTCTATTCTTTTTAATTGCCGTTTAAGTATAAGGTAAATACATATAGATTAAGAGTAATCAATAGTCTTAATTTTAAAAAAATAATTTTAATTTATTAATTTATTATTTACTGAAAATTAACTAATATAAAAAGTTATTGAATATTTGTTAGGAGAGAATTCTATAATACAAATGCAATTTCTTAATAGATGACTAAATATTTCCGACAAATAAATTTTTTTAATGTTTTTGCCCTCTTGCTTCTCCTTTCAAGGATAGTCTAACCATTACTACTATGTTTTTGCATAAATGTTGACTAAAGTTGACAATGATCTTTATATTGATATAGTTATATTTTTGAAATTATTTGAAAAATTATGATAATGAATTATAAATATAACTAATGATTTTTTAGATGAGGTAACATTTTTAAAATTATTAGAAAATTTAAAATATCAATTTTTAATTTAACCAACATCATAATATAGGGCATTGGAAAAATAGGAAAATTTAACATGTTTGTTTTAGAATTAGCTAATGTATACTTGAAAGCAATGACACATTTTAAATTATAAGGAAACTGAACACATTAGTTTTTTCACTTAATTGACATCAAAATATATGATATTTATAGGTTACTAGGAAAATAAGGAGACTTAGTCATGGATATTAGAATTAACTAACATTTATTTGGATATAGTAATATTTCTAAGATTATTAGGAAACTTAGGATGTTGATGTTTTACTTAATTGACATCAAAATGTATGGCATTTAAAGATTGTTAGAAAAATGAGAAAAGTTAAAAACATTGGTCTTGGAATTAACCGATATTCTAAGGTATTGAAAATTTTTTATAAGAAAAATATTAAACTTTAACACATTGTATTGAAAAATTCTAATAAGAAAAATGTTAAATTTTAACATGTTGGTTTTGAACTAAACTAACATTTAAAATGATAGCATTTACAAGGTTATTGAAAATTTATAAAAACTTAAGATGTTAATTTTGTATATAACAATCATTTGAAGGTATTTTAAATGACTAATTGAGAAATATAAAAAGTAAATATATTAATTTTAAACAAAACAAATGTCTAAAATTCTAACACTTACAAGGTTATTGGAAATCAAAAAAAATTTAAGATAATGATTTTGTATATAAGCATTATCTAAAGTTATTTTAAATGGTTGGTTAAGAAATATAAAGAGTAAATATGTCAATTTTGCATGCAACCAATATTTAATGGCATGACAACTAGTAGTTACTTGCAAAATAATGGTACATATGACATTAATTTTGTGACATTAATTTTGTGTTAATAACCAATGTTTGAAGTTGGTAATATTTTTGTTCTATAAAAAGCATATCTTATTTTTTTCTCACTATCACTTTCACTCACCCCCTTATTTTTTTAAGCTCTCTCATTATCTCTGTGTAGCTCCCCTAACAAAATCCTAGATGTCTTATCATCTTCCACCATACACCCATAAACTATTAATACTCCTTCAACTAACAAGAGCACAAAGCAAGTACCCTATTCCAAGCCATTAGTTTAAAATATAAGATGTGTCTTGCTTACTTCTATTTCTCAAATATTCATCTCTTCCATTTTTTCTAACTTTTTGAGTAGGTTTTTTTTAAACAATTTTTTTTGTATAACTTATGGTTTTGTATCCAAGATTTGGGTATTTATTATATATTTCATAGAATGTTGTAGTGGAATTCGAACTTGTCCTAAATGCCTTTCTTGCCTCTATTTACAAGATCTTCGATTATTCTATTTCTTTAACTTTTTGCACATTTTTAAGAGATTTTTATTTATATTTCCTTTGTACAACTTTTGAGCTTATATATAAGTTTTAGATATTTATTATGTGTTTGATAAAATATTGTAATGGAATCCAAAGTTGGCTAAAGAATGATAAAAGATGGAGAAAAATGAAAAAAATCCATGAAAATAGTTTCTTTTGTGATTCAAGGAACAACAAAATCCCTCTAGCATTTTACAACTAGATAAATCTCTAAAAGTTATATGAAATTGATATAAAATTTAACCTAAACAAGCAACTCAACAAAAAGATATGGCCTTTCAAAGTTTCTAGTTTAATGTATATATTTTTTATGGGATATTAAGTTTATTCAATTTTTACTATAAATATTTTGGCATAAAAGCCAAAAATCTTCATTAAAAAATATTTTGCAAAGATTTCATATCAGTTACTTAATAGAACTAATTTTTTTATTCATACTAGTGATTAAGTTGTATGATATACAAAGAAACAACAATGCCTCAATCAATATAGGAACCAATGTTAATATATTTTTCTATGTCAAGTATGTAATCAACATTATAATTTATTTACAATGACACTTGATAAGACATTGGACATATTCTGATATGTAACCCACTAAATAATTAATGTTAACCAATTATTCTATAGTAGTAAACATACAAACTACAAATCAGGTGTAAGTTGATAATTATTAGGTATAGTAGTTGGACATGATGAGCTAGTTAAGAAAGCCAAACCTAATTGATTGCTCTAAATTGAGAAGAAAGATTTTAAGCTAAATTCTAAATGAATGAAGAGCTCAATTCGAGAGAAACCAATAGCATCAGTTTCAAGTAGTTCCATTTAGGTTTGGCTGGGTATACAAGGTCTATCTAACCTATTTTTTCAATGTACCAAAAGCTATTTCTTGATGCACTTATTTAATCTTATATTACTCCATAAATATTTAACATTATAAACCTAGTTTGAAGTAGGATTACTCCATAAATATTTAACATCATATTGAAATAAAAGATGTCCAATATTTTTTTAAGCTACATGAATAGCATAGAAGAACTTATAAAATTAGGCGATTCATCATGTTAATATCAATAACATATATAATAATAAATTTTTGATATTTTTAAATCTCATTTTTCTATTTTATTAAAAAATGACTATATAACTTTTCTCTTATATTACTTATATTATCATCATAATAGTGTGTTTGACAGAACATTAATTAAGAAATAGCCATTTTCATTTGGCCATATTAATTCCAATAGGCTATACATATATACATACATACATATATAAATGTGTGTGTGTGCAAAGACTAAAACAAGCACACTAAAATAATTATGTAATATTAAGGCGGCACTTACATAAATAACATAATCTTAATAATCCATATAGGTTTCTTAAATCTTTTTTTTTAAATAAAAAATTTTATATAGATGACAAAAGTTATTTGTATAAATTTTTTATAATTTTTTTAAAAAAATTTAACTCTACACAAATGATAAACTTTGTCTATATAGAGTTCAAATTTTCATAAATGGTAAAATTTTGGTGGTCAAAGTGGCATGGCAATATGGATGACATTGTCATTTGTATAACTTTTTCATTTTGAAAATTTTGAAAGGCTACAGAGATGACACTATCATTATTATTGCCTCCTTTTTACATAAACAATGCATCATCTACATATCAAGTCAAATTCAAAAAATTTGACTATTATATAGATGACAAGTGTCATTCCAATAAGCTTTAATGGGTAAAATGATGCATATGCCCCTAACTGCAATAAATACAGACAATAAGTGTTATTTTAATAGGATTCAATAGGCAAAATGATGTATGCGCTCTTAGTTGCAATAGATATAGATGATTGAATATTTGGCTATATAGATGATTGAGCTTTTATTGTCTATATAACCTTAAGCCTTTAAATTTCCATTGTATGCTATTTTCCATCATTTTGTGTGCATGCTAGAGTTCTCTTATTCTTCCTTTGAGTTTTCAAGTAAATTTTTGCATCTTTTCCCTTCAATTTTTTGCTATATTTTATACTTCTTTATTTTTTTTGTATTTATTTTGTTAAATAATCATATTATGTTACTACATTTATTGATTGAAATTCAAGGTTGTTATTTCACTATTTCATTGAGGTATGTTCAAAAAATTTATACACTAAATTCTTTTAATAGTATTGATATAATATATAAAAATTGAATTTTTACTTTTTTAATCAATTTGATATAATTATTACTTTGTATGATTTGATATATTTATTGCTTTAAACATTTGATGATATTGATATGATAATTAAATATGAATTTATTTTAATACTTTATTATGTTAGTTGGTAAAATTAATATTGGAAGTTGGTATGTTTATTGTCTTAAACATTTGGTGAGTTTGATAGAAAATAGAACTATAAAATTGTAATAATTTTGACAATTACATTAATCAATTTGTTAGATTATATAAAAAATAAAAGTATATAAAAAATAAATAAACATAAATCTTAACAATTAGATTAATAAAAATATAAAATTTTTTATCATGTAAAATACGTAGTATTTTAAGCAATCATTTAGAATGGCAAAAATAAATAAATAATTTGAATATTTACAAAATTACTTAATTAAATCCATACAAAAAATTATTGAATAACAAGTATTCAACACTTAATAAAAATGTATCATTACATAATAATAGAGAATAAAATATGTAATAATTTTCATTAAAATTTTAAATTATATAAAAATGAAAATAATTAGAAAATGGTAACAAATTTTTTTGACAATTGTAGTAATGAAAATAAAAATCTTCCTATGATGTGAAATATTTTATAATTTAAGTAATAATTTAAAGTACTAAAAATAAAAGTCATAATGGATAATAAAATATATAATAATTTAATAGTAGAAGTAAGTCATGCAATTTTCATTAATTTTCCAAATTATGTAGGAATATAGGTAATTAAAAAATGGTCACATGGTATTTTGACAATTGTAGTAATGAAAAGGATAAATTTTCTATGATCTAAAATATTTTATAATTTAAGTAATAATTTAAAATACTAAAAATGTAAGTAATAATAGATAATAAAATATATAATAATTTAATATTATAAGTAAGTCATACAATAGTAATTAATTTATTATATTATATAAGAATGAAAGTATTTAAAAAATGGAAGCATGGTAATTTCACAATTAAAATAATGAAGATAAAAAAAATTCTATGATATTAAATATTTTATAATTTAAGTAAGAATTTAAAATACTAACAATATAGGTAATAATGAATAATAAAATGCATTGTAATTTTATAGTAGAAAAGGTCATATAATTTTTATTAATTTGCTAAATTATATAAGAATACAAGTAATTAAAAAATGGTCACATAATATTTTGACAATTATAGTAATGAAAATGATAAATTTTCTATGATATGAAATATTTTATAATTTAAGTAATAATTTAAATATTAAAAATATAAGTAATAATGGATAATGAATACATAATCATTTAATATTAGTAGCAAGTCATATAATTTTCATTAATTTGTTAAATTATATAAGAATGAAATTTATATTAAGATTATACTAATTTATAATAAGGACATACAAAATAAATTAATCAATATACATAATGTCTAATGATATGGAGTACTTATATCATTAAGTAATCATTTAAAATACTAAAAAACTAACAAATAATGTTAAAGGAGGAATTAAATATTAGGACATATATCATTCAAATATTAACATAACAATACGTAAATTGATGAGTTTAAGATTTTGTTAAAATTATTGTAATAAAAAATTATAACTATTGAAGTTAATATGTATTTGTACTGCAACTTTAGACTTGCTCCAGGGTTGGTTAGTCTTTCAAGATGAATCAACCCTTGAATTGTCTTAAAAATTTAGATAGTTTAAGATATATTTTTTAATTATTGTGCTCAATTTATTTACTTATCATTTCACATTGTAAAAATTTCTTGTCTTTCAATTATTCTCTGAATGTGTACTATATTGATGTATAGTATACATACTTGAAGAACTATAGGAAAATACCATCAAAATTTTTACATGTATGAAATGTATTATGGATAAATCGAGATAATAATTGTAAGAATATCTTAAATTGGATAGAGTTATACTTGTTAAAGTTAGAATGATAAAGTGAATTCAAGGCACACAATAAACATGCACATAAAATTGAATTATATGATAACTTATGATGTTGTAGACTAGTTATAATATGTCTATTGACAAAAGTTAAGTAACCTTACAAGATTGATTATCCGATGAGTATTGGAATTATGCAACTGAATTTATGGATAGAGTTAGAAACTTTATCAATTATGGGGGATTGGTAAGATGTCCATGTGAGAAGTGTTTAAATGTGTTATACTAGACATTAGAGACCATGGAAGTACAAATAATAAACAATGGATTTAGTCAGTTGTACATGAATTAGATCCATCACAGTTAAGAGTATCTATCCAAGATTGAGGTTATGCATGAGGCACCTCTTAATAATGCTAATGAAATGGTTGATATCATACATAACTTCATCGACCTTTATGCCATTAAGTAGATGACAATAATGGAGATCAAAATGAGGATACCTTGGGGGGACATATCTTATGGCAAAAGCTTTGATAAATTGTTTGCAAAAGTTGAAATAGAATTGTACCCTGATTGCACAACTTTTTCTTTATTGAACTTCTTAGTTAAGCATATGCATTTGAAAGTGATACAAAAGTGGACTAATAAGTCATTTGATTTTTTATGGAAGTTATTAAAGAAAGCACTATTGAAGGATAACAAATTGCTTAGATCATGTTATGATGTAAAGAAATAGTTTAATAAATTAGGATTGAGGTATGAGTTAATTTGGGTTTATAAGTATGATTGTGTGCTCTTTTGAAAAGAGAGCATAATAAGAACCAAAATAAAAGAAGAAAAAATAAGCAAATCGATACTTTTAAAATATTGAGGAACTAAGGCATTTGTAAATTAATAATGTTTAATGTACAAAAGTTATGTAAATACAAGGTTGGTTTCAAGATGCACACTAAATTTAAAAACATCACAACTACTATTTGTTTTAAAATTTGGAAAAAAATTCAAATTTAAAAATTCATGGTGCCTATTTATTCAAAAATATTTTATTCAAATTTTAATTAAATAGTAACATAACATTTAATAATCAAATGAATCCCTAATGATATATTTAGAGTAGATAAAAAACCTAAATTTACAACACTAAACACTAAACAAACAAGCCTTAACTATTAATACAAATTGAACAATATGTTCTCTCAGAGTGAATAATCAATAATACACTTATAACAATAACTAGCATTTACAAGAAGAAGAATTTAACACCTAATTAGCAAGGGCTTACCATGACCAACAATTCTCCATTATGTGGTCTTCCTAGCTCTCAATTAGAAGTCCCTAACTTCATATACATTTAATATGAGTTGGGTTGATAATGAAGTGAAGAGCTTAGAGAATCTCACCAAGAAGGTAGTACAAATGGCAATAATAAATGGTCAAAGTTCTAATAGGACAAAGCTTTAATGCAGAAAATTGTGTGAAAATGAGGTTGTGGTTTCAAGTTGCTTCATTATGTGAAGTATAAAGGCAATCAACATAGTTCAAATGATGCATTTTTTGTGTATTGGTTAGTTTTAGGTTTAAGTAGTTTGGACTATAAGAAACCACTGCTAACTAAAAGAAGTAAATTTACCCAAAACTTCACCTCGCAAGAACTTGATTAACAAAATAATCTAACTCCACTCAAATTTTATTAGGTCCAATCAAGTAGGTCTTTTCGAGCATGTGAAAAAATGCCCATTTTAATAAATACTAATGAATCACATATAACTAATTAAGTCCAACCTATTAAATAGTGCTGTTAGTTAGATAGTTTTGCTTAATTAACATGTCAATTAGACTTTGGGTCCTATACTAGAAGGCATGGGGTAAGTTAGTATGGTTAAATGACCACATTTCCCTTAGACTTGTACATAGCTTGGGCAACTCACCTTGCTCGAAAGACCTAGCTTGAAAAAATATAGGATTTAAACTTTTTTTATAGCTCAAATGTTTATTAGGCTTTTAACTCATGACCCATTTAATATTCAAGTCCAATTTGGACTATGATAATAAGAAATAGGTCAATTTGATTATATAAATTTATTTTTAATAATATAATTATATATTACAAAAATAGTTATATATAATTATTTTTAATACTATTAATCTTAATTTGATATAACTAAATATTTTACATATTTAAATATCTTATTATCTTTTTCAACGTATTTTTTTATACAAAAAAGTTATTTTAACTTAAAATAATAATAAAAATAAAAGTAATTCGACTTTAGGTCAAGCTTTAAACCATGAATAAAAATAATCAAGCCGAACTGGGTTAAGCCAAATTTTTTCAAAAATTGAGTGAGCTGAGCTTAAGCTTCAGCCATATGTTTCATGCAATTATGCACAAAAAACCAAGCCCAAAGCTCAATGACCGAACCTATATATATCTTTAATTTCCTTAAAGGACTCGTATCTATTACTATTTTGACTTTTAACAAATCCACATGATCATCAATTACTGGAAAAGCTACCTTAAATATCTATAAATACCTTAGGTATGTCTTCATAATCTATCATCCACACATTTTGCAATATTGAAACTCTATATGAGTATTGACTTGATTATTGGAGGAGATTTGGTTTATCCATACTAAAGCTTTTCTTGCAAGAACTTATTAAGCTAGAAAACCTTCTGTTAAAGAACATTCAATATCATTTGGTGTTGTGTCATGATCCTTCTATTGTTTGCAATTTGCATTTTTATTTTCTTTTCATTATCGCAAAATTGTCAGTAAACATTGGTCAATAGATATACGTTAAAGCTAAAACCTATTTGTATATTGACACTATGATATTTTTGAAATTATTATTAATAATAAGAAGATAGTTAATAAATAAAACTGACGTATATTTTGAAGCTATAATATTTTTGAAATTATGATTAATAAATACAATTGATGTCTATGTTCACATGATAATATTTTAGAAATTCTTGTAAGACTTAAGATGATAGCTAAACTTATAACCTTTATTTGTATGTAGTTTCATTTTTGAAAATATCAAAAAACTTACTACATCACTTTTCTAATTAGTGGATATTGAATGTAAGGTGAACCATTACTTTGTTTAGTATTGATCAAACTTATGATGTTGCTTTTTTAATTAATCCTTGTTGTAATAGATGGAGTGGTGGTATTTTACAAATATAGTCCTAATTTTATATGCCTATATTGTAATAATCTAATGTCATTTCTTTAAGATGTTGATTATTAAATTAAAAATAGACATGTAACTTAATCCTTTTACAAATAAACATATGGATTTACTGCATAAATTATAACATATGTATTATCACCCCCACATCATCATTTTCATTAATTGCACAATTAATAACATAATAATGGTATCCTAGCTACCCTTTCAAACCCATATTCATAGCACAAGCATTCATATTCATATAAATGTACATGCCACTACGAGAAACTAATTTTTTTGTGACGACATTTAGTGAGGGACTATATTTTCCTTATTAATTTATTGATTTAGCAAGGGATTAGTGACCATTTAGTGAGGAATTATAAAAAAAACATAAATTTCAAACATTTCAATTATTTTGTGAGGGACAATTAACTTATTAAATTTAGTGAGAGTTAATTCCCTCACTAAAGTCCTTGCCAATAAATTGTAGCAAGTGGACTTTTTCATGGAACAACTTAGTTCTTTGCTAACTTATTTAATGAGGGTTAGGGACCTAGGCTTTGCTAAAAATTAGCAATAGACAAGTCCTTCACTAAATGTTTTAATTTTTATTATGTGAATTTTACTTTTCAGATGAGCTCATTTATGGTTGACACAGTTGAGGGGTGGAGTTATGGCATTATGATGCTTGACTTTCCATTCAACTTTTGTAGGTAAGGGGGACACACCTCAGCTCTATAGAATTTTTTTGAATTTTTTGGATTTTTTTACAATGTTTTTGGGTAAAGGAAAAAACCCACTTATATTTTTGTTTTACCATGAATTTCATGAAGGAATTTTATATAATTTGCACTTCATCATTCTACTTGATTATCTCCCATTTTTCAAATGTCATTGCTATGTTATTATTTATGTTATTTATTGTTATTTCTTTGACCCATTTTCTTACTTGCTTTCATTAATTTTTGCTTGTTATGCTTAGTTAGGTTATTCTTTCAACAATCTATTAGAAACCAAGAACTGGAAGCTTATAAGGGTTTTTAGGTATATTAGTTAATTCTACATTAAGGTGAAATTCTTCTCCAACCTTAACTAAAAGTTGTGAAGTGAACCAAGAATTTAATGAAACAAGACATAAAGGTAATAATAAACTTAACCATAAACAAATAATAAAACTTTCCTTAGAATTCAACAAACAAGTCTTTATTGCTAATATAGACTTGTTTGCTTAATAAACTAAAAATTGACAAAAATAGCTTGATTAGATACTAAAACCTTCATTTTTCTTCCTAAGAGCTTCCTCATTTGATTTATACCATTAAAATGAAAAATCATTCTTGTTGGAAGGACCCTAAAATTCAATATTAATAAGAACTAATACATACACACACATACATACTCACCACTAAGATATCAAGTTTTCCAAACTTAGTTTTTATGAAATCGGCAAAGGAATCAGTGCTAGCTGGCTTAGTCATATCAAGCTGATGGAAAAACACTTCCTTATTTACACCTAAATCCTTTATTTTGTTAATAACTTCAAGACCCTTTTTCTCATCTTTGGCTATTAATACCACTATTATTCCACTCATGGGCTATTGCTTGCATATCTTAAACCTAGAGATAAAAAAAGAGTGAAACTTAGATTGTGGTGGCTTAGGACCTTTTCTACACATTAAAGGATCAGTATTTGTGATAAAACACAAGAAAAGTATCTAAGAAACATGTAATTAAAGATCATTGTATAATATTTTTACTTTAGTATATGAAAACTAATATGATTTCTTGAATATAATGCCCTTCAAACAATTATGAGAAACGCTAATGAGAATTAAGCTAACATCATCATAATTATTTCTAAAAACCCAAAAAAAATAAAGAACAATTTGTCTAAAAAAGTGCTAACAAACATGATTAAGTGGCTTTCCACCATTAATTTTAAAAAGTGGCTTTGCGATTCATCTTTTATGCATTTCTCAAATTTTCTATTATGACATCTTGTTTATGCATATCTTTATTTCCATTTGATAGTGTTTTAAGCTGTCAACTAGGTTTTTCAAGATAGATTAATTTTTTTATATTTCTTTATAATTAAAGTTATCACTTGTTATTTATGCATATCTTTGTATATATAGTGTTTTAGGCTCTTAGTTAGTTATTTTTAAATGTTAACCTTTTGTTTATGCACAACTCTATTCAATCTGAGTGTTTCATGCTTTTAACTAGGTAGTTCTAAATATGGAATTTGTTGAAAAGCTACTTTATGCTTGATATTGATGCACTTTGTTTATGAATATCTTTATTCATACTTAATGGTGTTTCAAGATCTTAATTGGGTATTTTTGAATGTTAACTTTTTGTTTATGCATAGCTTGTTCAATTTTGTGTTTTAAGCTCTTACTAAGTAGTTTTGAATCTAGAATTTGTTAAAAGCTATTTCATGCTTAATACTACTGCATTTTGTTTATGCATACCTCTATTTCTAGTTAATGGTGTTTTAAGCTCTTAGCTAGGTATTTCAAAAGATTTTAATTTTCAAATATTATTTCATAATTAGATTTATCAATTATTGTTTATGCATATCTTTGTGTATATAATATTTTAGGTTCTTAGCTAGTATTTTTTAATGTTGAATTTTTGTTAATGTTATTTCATTTATGACTTTGTTAATGCTAGTTTATGTTTGAAGTTTAACATTTGGAATTCATTGTTTCTATTGTAAGAAAAGTATGCATAATTGGTGAATGAGAAATATAAAGGTCCTTTAAGTGATGACAATGAACAAGAAATAAGTGGTGGTGATCTTATTAGACCTATTTGAAGCTAAAGATGCATATATATTCTTCAAGGTAGTTGGTGGTATAAAAAAGGAGAGATTATGTGGGCTTAGTTCTGATGGTCACATTTTGGTTGCATTAAAATCTGGATTGTAAGTTTCCCTATAGCTAACCTAACAATAATTAACGGTTGATGGTGTTATTACAATCCCTACCCTCAAGTTTTCATTAGAGAAAATATTAGACAAGTGCGACTGCCAAAGAACTATATGTCAATGAGAAGATAATTAACAAATAGCCTTGTTGCGTGACCTGTTCACTGCAATATTAAGCACATTGAATTCTGTAACCTCTATAAGCCTAAGTGCACAGGTTCCACTAACTTCATATATTCCTTCAAATGACGCATAAAATCATGGATATTAGATATGATGATAAATTTGGTAGTCTCTATCATATTCACATAACTAGGTGTTTTTTGAAGCATCATATGCATATTATATTTGTTAATAAACTTGATTTATGTGTATATTAATATTAGTACATGATGTTGATTAATATTTTTAATATATAAGACATTATGAATGATTATATAAGGTAATGAAAGCTTTTGTGAGTTTTTTGTAATAGCCAATTTGATTTATTAATGTAACATTTTGGCTACTTATACTTATGATATTTATATCTTATAAAATAGAGTGCATTGAAAAATTAAAAGAAAAAAAAGGAAATTTAAACCATTTTAGTTATAAATTTGCCAAGGGAAGTCCTTTGGAAAAATGAGAAAATAGTAATTAGTAAAGGATTTCTACAAGCAATCCCTCACTAAAATAAGGGAACCATATTATAGAAGTGATGCAAATCACCCATTAAGCCTTTTAAGGAAGGATTTTAGCAAAGGTTTTATTCTCTTGCTAAATTTAGCAAGGAATAGGGTTATTGCGATTCCCCTACAAACAATAATAATTTTGACCATATGACTTATAATTTAGCTAGTGAAAATTCAAATTTAGCAGGGGATTGTGCTATAGTTATTCCTTGCAAGGAATGACTGATTTAATTATTAGGGTTGACAATTTGGCAAAGACAATTTCAAAGTAGCAAAAGAACTTTGTCTATAACTAAATTTAGCAAGGGAAAACTATCTACCTTGCTATTATTTAGTAAAGAGGTGTTTTTTAAGGAATTTGTGGGGGACTTTATCCCCATAAATAATAATTAATGATAGAAATAAGCATTTTTGTAAGGGATATATCCCTTGCTAATTGCTTAATTTCTTGTAGTGTTCATTATTACAAAATTGTCATTTAATGTTGCCTTATTGACATTGATTAATGTAAAAACTAATGTATATAATGGAGTAGTGCTATTTTTTCAATTACGAGCAATTTATAACATCAACTCCAATAAAAAAACTAAACAAAATAAATAGGTGCAATGGTATTTTTTAAATTTATATGAACTTACCATATCAGATACAATAAAGGATTGGCATAAAAAGTCACTCATTGATAACCTAAGATGTAAGTTTCCTATAACTATCATTCAAAAGGCATTCAAATAATCTTTTTAGGAAATATAAAATAATTACATGATGGTTTTTCATAATAATTGATGTTTCTTGTTGTTCCCACTATTTATAAATTTTTATTTGATTTCTTTTTTTTAAGGTGGAAAAAAGGGAAAACTCATGCTGCATAGTTAGAAAAGTTTCAAAGCTTGTGATTATGTGTTTCTTATCAAATCACAATTATCCTTTGTTAGGATGAGATGCTATCATAAGATATCCAGGGTTTTATAAGAAACTCACTATGATAAAATTCAAATAATTTCTAACTCTGTAGCATTAATTATGTGTGTTGTTCTCATATTACACTCACTCTAATAAGGAATGAATGGCTAATGTTTACAGAATCTAGTAGAGCACTTCATGACAAAAATAGATTGGATTTGTTTAACAAACAAGAATCTACGACAAGGATCTTTTCAATATAAGGAATATATGGCTATGTTATAAACTATATCGTTGATGTACTATAATTTTTATGTAAATTATTATTTTATAAGAAACATATAGTGTATAATAATTTATAAAATACATCAAATGATTAATTGTAAAGTTAGTATATAATAATCATTTGTTAATATTGATAATTTTGTTAGAAAAATCATTTGTAATTAGTATCTATTATTAGAAAAATGTGAGAATGCAAAAATTTGATTATATTGCTTGACAAAATTGTATCCAATGTACTTTTTAAAAAAAATAACAAATAACATTAATTATTTAATAAAAACTTATGTGATTTTGAAAAGTGGAAGGAAAGATAAAGAATTAGAATAGAATTTTTGTTAAGAAGTTACCACATTATTATTTTTTACCAAAACAATGTTTAAAAGTATAACATTGTCCTCCTACCTTATAATAAATAAATGGTAAGCATTTATCAAATATGGTAGCAAACATTTACTAAAGATGGCATCTACAAGATATTGAAAAGCCACCAAAATTTAGGATGCCAATGTAACTAAGGACATTAATTTTAGTTTAATAACCATGTATTATTGTTGTTATTAAGTCAATATATTTCTCCTTCACTATATGTTTTTGTTTAGGTGGCTTAAAAATAATACAACCATTCTTATTGCACACTTATAAAAGCTTTGAATTTTATGATCATTTATATCCCATCAGACCACTGTTATCTTTTTCTTTCAAATAGATTATTGCAAGCAAAAGATATCTATGGTTTTATACAATTACCATAATCATAAGATTTGAAACATTTCTTAATATACATATCAATGAGATTATTATCCTCATATTCCCCTAATATTAATTTTATGTACTAACTATATTGTAAATTATATTAATAACTAAGTAATTTTTGTGTCGGTCATTATTTTAGAAAATATCAATATGCAAAATTTTTATTTTGGAAAAAGATAAACAATATCAATTATTAATTAAAAACTGACGTGGTTTTTAAAAAGTAATTACTATGTCGATCTTTTGACTTACTAATGTCTAAAGGTATACTAATAGCTCACTAATGTATAATAAATATTTATAAAAGGTGCAAAAGTTGTATTAGGAGATGAAGAGATTAAAACTAAATACTAAACATGTGTTAGAAGATGAAGAGATGGACAGAAGCAAATTCAATGTTAATTTCTTTGTAATGTCTAAATGAGTATTAAATGCTACACTTATTTGATAATGTGTATAAAAAAACTTTCAAAAATTATGATATTTCAGGGTATATCAATAGTCAAGGTATATGAAATAGTATCTATGTAATACATCAATTTTAGTTAACAATTGATATTTAAAGTTTTACATGGTGCTTTAAATTTCATTCCCACCATCCTTTTGAAATAAGTGATGCCTTATTAATGATGGGGAAACTGATGAAAAATTTTAGTGAGACAAAGAAACATGTTCATTTTTTAATTAGAAGGCTTAAGTTCATTACAAAATCAGATATATTGCTCCTTCCAAGTATAGTTTTTCATTAGTTAGCAACCATCAACAACCTCTAAATCCATCTTTATTGTTCATTGTAAATTACAGCATTTGGATTCTATCTTAAGAAGAATTTTGAGAAAATATAAAGATATGCAAACTAATGAGAAATTATAATGAGAAGAATAATGTATCCATTGCTACATTGGAAGCCTTGAGTTCATTATAGAAATGGAAACATTGCTTCTTTTCTTTATAATTCATTTTGCAACTGTTTATAGTGATCTTTAAAGTCATCTCTAATGTTCATTGTAAATTATAACATTTAGGTTCTATCTTAAGAAAGATGTTGAAAAAATGAAAAGATATCTTACTGATGAGAAATTGTAGTAAGAAAAAGTAGGATAACTATTCATGCATTGGAAAGCTTGAATTCATTGTAAAAATGATTATGTTACTTCTTTTCATTTTAATTTATAGTTTGTATCCATCTATATCCTCTAACATAGAATCTAAAAGAGGATTTTTGCCTATGTTGCATGGCATAAATCTGTCCAAAGCTCAGTATCCTTTGACACAAGATGAGAAGGACCGCATGAATAAAATACCATATGCATCAACAATTGGATCTATCATATATGTCATGTTATGTACTCGTCCTGATGTCTCGTATGCTTTAAGCATGATGAGTAGGTACCAGTCAAATCCAGATGAACCTTACTGGACTGCCGTTAAGAATATCCTTAAGTACTTAAGAAAGACTAAGGATTCATTCTTAATATATAGAGGATAGGAAGAACTTGTTGTAAAAGGTTACACTGATGCTAGTTTCCAATCCGACAAGGATAACTTTAGATTGCAGTCAGGTTATGTATTTAGCCTAAATGGTGGTGCTGTGTGCTAGAAGAGTTCAAAGCAGGAAATAGTGGTCGACTCTACTACAGAGGTTGAGTATATTGCTGTCTTTGATGTATCAAAAAAGGCTATTTGGATCAAAAAGTTCATTACTGAACTTAGTATTGTTCTTAGCATTGCAAACCTAGTGGATCTCTATTGTAACAACAATGGAGCCATTGCACAAGCCAAAGAACCCAGATCTCACCAGCGATCCAAACATATACTTAGGCGCTTCCATCTCATTCGAGAAATCATCGATAGAGGAGATGTGAAGATATGCAAAGTACCAATTGATGATAATATCTCCGACCTACTGACAAAGCCTTTAGTGCAGAAAAAGCATGATGGTCATACTATGTCACTTGGTATTAGATACATGAGTGATTGGCTCTAGTTTAAGTGGAACATTGTTAGTGTGTGTCTTAGGAACCAATCATATAAACGATTAAAGTAATACACAATGTATTATGTTTTATTTTAGGTAATTTAATTATTATATTTTATTTTTATAATTTTATTATTATTCTATACGATTTATAACTTAATGTAATAATTATCCTTGGAATAGCTTTGCTATTCCTAAAATGCCCCTAGTAAAGTATTATTACGAAAAAGATAGTAATAATATATCGAGACTAGTATGTATAATGACTGATGATTAAGAATCATAGATATGTGATATCAAGTCAATATATAAGTACATTATTAGTGAATAATGTACTGGACTGACCCACTATGAGAATATTGTATGGATAGACGTGTCATAAGTTATTCTCATATGATCACAAATACACATAAACCTTTGACCTAAAGTCACTATGGTTTCCTATACGAGGAATTACTCACTTTAATATTGTCCTATGTCACCTTTGATCAGGATGACGAATAGGGCATTGATTAGGTGTGTCATGAATCGTGCAGAGGGAAGTGAGTGATGTAGATAAGATTTTGTTACTCTTGTATAAAAGAGAAATATCCTTAGGCCCCTGATTGAGTAAGAATTAGAAATGCATGGTCATGCTCAATTGAATTAATATGTGATATTAATCATTTATTTTAAGTCTACTCAGTATCAAGAAATATAAATTGAACATTGATGAGGATGACACATTCCATGCCTCCAGTTCAATTTGGATATTATTACAAAAGGGTTATGATGCAAAACGTTGATCATGTACTAGGTGGATGTCAAATCACAGACATTCTTACTACTTAAGTGGCAGTGATGTATTACTAGATACCGCTCACTATATATGGCTTAATAATGAGTCATTGTTAATATAGTAAGAACCTACAAGGTCACACAAAAGGAGTAGGAATAAGATAATAATTAATTGGATTTTAATTATATTAATATTTAATTAATTGGACTTATTTTTGTGCATATATATATATTATTAAGAATAATAATGTGTTATTCACGTAATATATATATTATGTGATATTATTTCATATTAAAGTAATAGTAAATAATTACGTTATCAGATATTAGATAAATATATTATGAGATAATATTATTTTGATATTTGATAACTATATGTAATTATCTAATATTAAGATATTTATATTATGAGATAATATTATCTAATATTAGATAATTAATAGATAAGTCCTATCTCTCCTCATTATCTCTAGGATAAGGATAAAATGAGTTATTAAGTGTGATTAGGATTTTGGAAGCATTATTCTAGTAGGACTAGGATTGTGACTTGTCTAAGTTCTATAAAAAGGGGCTTGAAGGTAGCACATTATGCACATGCTCATAAGCTTCCTAAAATCTTAAATCACTCAGAAAACATCGAATCCTAATTCCTAGAGAGAGAAACGCATCCTAGCAGATTCGTGAAAGGCGAGAGGTCGTTGTGCTGGAAATCTCGCATCATACATGCATAGCAGAATAAAAATTTTTGCACGATTTCCACCAAGGATCCATGCGAATTTAGAACGCCATAGATTAGGGATTAGGGTTTATACCTTTCGGCAAAATTCTTCTGATCGCTACACCAAGTCCGATCTGCTTCCAAATCACGAACCGGAATGGAAACCAGTAAATCAGATCACCAGTACAACGTTTATGTGGCTGCACCTCTGTGGTATCCACACGAACCCATGAATCACCGATGAATGTCCGCTACACCACCGGTTGGAATTGATCTCCTTAGACCTCGTAGTGCTAGCTACGCCTCTTCAGAGATTTTGGTCAAGGAGAGTGGCTAGGGTTTTTCTATGCTTTTACTTGGGGTGCGTGAAGAATAATAGTAATCCTATTATTACCCAATAAGCCTATTTAAATAGGTGCATAGAAAAACCTAACCTATTTGGGCCTTATTCCATGTATAATTATAGGCTTACTATTGGGCCTTATAATTATAACATGAATTCCCAAATATTAAGCCCAAACAATTTGGTCCATTAATTCCAAATTCACTAAGCTCTAAGTGTGCGACCCTACAGGCTCTCATTACGTTGGCAATGACCATTAATCATATTAATGATCATAAACAAAGATTGGTGTCTAGCAACACATCATTGTTACCCAAGTAATGAGAAAGTCGGTGATTTGACTAAACCTTTACACGTGATCATCATTTATGTCCTTTTGTCCTATACATCTAGATTGAGCACGAGACATGGACCGTGTCATTCCCGTATAGCCCAATCTTGAGGTTTCTTGATTCCTAAGTAAGCTGACTGAAACAAATGTAATCGACATCTCATGTCAATTCATCTGAGCATGGCCATGCATTTTCTCAGCTTTACTTAATCAAGGGGCCCATAGATGTTACTCCTATTATATAGGAGGGACAAATCCCATCTTGATCACACAAACCCCTCCGCATGATATGTGACATATCTAATATCTACCATTGCATTCACTTAACCATTAGTGACATAGAATAGTATCAAAATATGAAACTCACATGTAGGGAACCTTGGTAATCTCAGGTCAAGGGACCATATTAATAATGATCACTAAGAACCACTTATGACACTCATATAACGATCCATGTAGTGTTCTTAATATGAGTCGGTCCAGTATACAAGTTCTCTAACTTGTACTCATGTGTAAACTTAATATCCCATATAAGTCTTCACACATGCTAGTCTTAACATATCAAAGCAACCTAATCCACAATGATATATGACTAGGGATATTTAAGAATACAATTATTCTAAGGTTATTATTATAATTAAATATATTACGCAGACAATATATATAAATATAATAATTGAAATTGCCATTAAAATAACATGATTCAAAATTACAATCACCAATATAATTGGTTTTAGGGCATATACACTAACACGTTGTTCACTCTGTGTGGATACCGTAGAGATGATGTACCTTCTGGTTGGCATTTGATTCATCCACTCTCAAGTTTTAATCAATAGAAACACGAGTGTCCAATAGGTAAAACCCTAATCATTGATTTATACTTTTTGCATGAATCCTAGGTAGAATTCGGATCAAAATTTTGAAATTCTGCTGCATGTAATAATCCAAGTTCACAACATATGGATCTCGATACTCAGTATCTATAAGCTTAACACGAATCTCTCTTATTTATCTAATAGTATTCTTCTTATTTTTATGGATACTCTAATTATACTTTAAATTTTATGAAAAAAATAGATAGTCTCTCCTATTTTTAAACATTTTTTTAGGGTCACATGCCTTAAAATACAAACCTATATTTATCATAGATACAAACATATACACAGTATTATACAAATTCAAACTTATACATAGATAAATAATTCAATGTATTTAAGACTAAATTAATAATATCTCTATTTCAAATTTTAATTTTACTCTAAAAAGAACTCTAATTATCAAATCTTCAAATTAGGTGGTTTTTGCTTCTCTATGCATGAAGTGTAGCTCAAATAAATTATCTCAACACCAAAACATTAGAAATAAAATAAAGTGAGTTACGAGAACTTAGTGAACACATATCTATCACTATCTTGTAGGAGATCAATTTTATACATTCATACATAAAAGTCATAAGTGAATCATGTATTAAATTAAAAAATGATAATAATAGCAAACTTATTTTTTAGATTATTGAAATATACAAAACCAAGTCTCAAATTGAACGTGCACCTACACACAATTAGATTCCATATCTCACATTGCCAATTACAGTAAACTTAACTACTTATTGCTATATAATATTCTTGTAATATTACACACCACCCATTTTGATGGTCATTACATTCACAAATAGCAATTAAGGCTCAACCACAATCAGATATATATAATCATACCAAGATCTTACAATCATATCAAATAATAATATCTAAATACAAACAAATTTTCAATATTACATTACATAACATAGTCATTTATAATCAACATACTTATATCTTCCCTTTTAATTTTTGAGTCAATTTTATATCTTTCACAACTATTTGCTAAGAATTTCCTATCCAGCTTTCATATTATCGCTCTATAATGGTTCACAATTTCTAATGCCACTTATAGCATGATTCATAGATAATATACATGTGAGAGCTCAACTTATTCCAATGTAACATAACTAATTAATCATGAGGTGATATCAAAACATGCAATGGTATATCTATGTTATAACAATGCCATCATGTTCACCCACACAGCCATATCATACAAATATTGATAAGACATAATCACAATCAATCAATAGTCCAAAGCAACATCGCTATGCTTTCTAAGCACGTCCATTTGACATTCATTTAAATAAATATTTATATTTATACCATGAATATTAGTTCTGCTTTTACCTAAATCAATAATTGTCTCTTTACCATAAATAACATCCCTATGTCATTTATATATAGATACAAGGATAACTTAGTAATAATTTATGCTATATGAGTGTATCTTAAAGAACTTGCATATGGAAATATGCATATATTCCCTATATCATTTATAAGCATATAAATTATAACACTTAATCATCACTTAATT
Organism: Sindora glabra; assembly: GCA_020226215.1. Classification (NCBI taxonomy): domain Eukaryota; kingdom Viridiplantae; phylum Streptophyta; class Magnoliopsida; order Fabales; family Fabaceae; genus Sindora; species Sindora glabra. Next base: position 63,298,907 of record CM035234.1, on the reverse strand, counting down.
AAAATATTTATTAAAGGTGGGATATATACTAACCTAATATTGCCCAATAACTTCAAAGATTCCTAACTCTTTCACTTTCATCTATCATTTTTTTATATTTATCAATTTATAATAATAAATTATAATTACATTCACATTAATTATTTACTTATTTTTTTCCCATATATTACAAATCCATATTCTAATCATAATATAATAATATTTCATATTACTTAATTCTTATATTTTCCAATCTTAACTGATAATTAGAACACACCACTTAATTATCTTAGATTTTTGCTTTTTTTAATTTCAAGCTTATCATCAAATAATATAAAATTTCTTGTATATGACAACTTTTCCTAATCAAAGTGCAAAACCATTAAAATACTAGGATCTTAAGCTTTTAAGAGAACCCACTTACATCATTATATAAAATTATACATCTATCTCTTTATATTTTAACTTTTCGTAAAGAACCCAAAATACATAGTTATTAGGGACTCTCTACATCAAACTTTAAATATTAAAATATTAAATTTAGATGATATAATTATATTCTAAATATACTAATCTAATACTATTGATCATAAGATCCTTATTTTATCAATACTATAATAGTCACCTAAAATAAATTAATAAAATGGGAGTTTTCTAAATCATGTTCAAATCCTTAAAATATTGGGATTTAAACACTTTAATTGTATCATTTCAACATTTTATATCATAAAAAAATTCTTATTTTTTTAAAGCCAATGTATTTGAACTTACTCACAACATAGGTTTTCTACAATATATAATCACCACTAAAATATTATAGTATAGTGTTCTATATGGTTCTATTCATGTTATTAAAACACTTTATAGCGTAGAATATGCACATATAGATATATTTTTGTAAGTATCATCATGTACTCAAAATACCTATAAATGGTTTCTTTATAGATTATACATAATTCTTTCAAAATAATTAAATATGATACTCCATATATATTTTTAAGCATCTTATTTTAATATTTTTTATTATCATAAAGGTTATATATTTATTTCATATGGATCACCATATATATTGCAAACAAATAAATTTATCTTTAGATTAAACATTAAACAATAAAGATCAAAGCAGTTACTTATATAAAAAGGTTTTATCACCTTTTAAAAGGCTGTCATAGCTTGCTGACATCAAAAAGCATAGAGGATCACAGGAATCAAAATGCCCTATTGCTATCGAACCCAATTCCAATCTGTAGTTACTTAAGATTCCTTTAAGCATTTTGGCAACTGGAGAAAGAAGAAGGAACCTTGCCTAAGTAGAGCTGTATACGGTGATGCAAAAATCAAAGACTAAAGAAAGAAAGAGGGTTGTCAAAAAAGAGGAGTTTGCTGCTTTTGCCAACACAACTTGTGACTCTCCACCTAATAGCACCCAACCTAGCATTGGATGAAAGGCCACTTACAGTAATGGGCATGGGCTAGACATATAGTAGCTTTTGAGCATAGGAGTGGCATAAAGGAAGACGAAGGGAATAGAGGAAGAGAGAAAAAGAGTCAGGTGGAGAAAAAAGAAAGAAGGGAAAAAGAAAAAAAAAGAAAGAGTAGATGAGTCGGTAGAGAAGAGAGAAAAAAATAGAAAAAAAAAATAAAAAAGGAAAGACAAAAAATGATAAAAAGGAGCTGAGTTTTATTGTCACACTTCTCACACATGTGAGCTCAGTTCTTGTTATGTAATCTTCACTTTCCATTTCCAATTTCAACTAATCTCAGCTATTAATTTATTTTTAAAAAATTCATAAAATTGATCTTAACTCAATTATATATATATATATATATATATATATATATATATATATATATATATACACTTGTAATAGCTTGATAAATTTAAAATTTTGAAAATAATTATTTCAAATATTCATAATTCTCAAAAATAATTTATCAAATACAAATGGTCTATTTCATAAATCCTTACATCCTTATTCACTAAACTTATTTTCACTTTATAAGAAATCCCTTATAAAAATTATTTAAATTAGTCTTAAATCAATAATGGCTACATAAAAATGAATATAATTATATTTTAAATATTATTATTGATATCATTTTAATATTTCCAAAAGTTTTAATAAGGAAAAGAGATTTAAAACCAAGTATTCACCATATAAACAAAATAAATATTTACAAACATTAAAATTTATAAAGTTTTAATTATTAACTTGGTATATTAGATAGCGTAACCTAGATATAATGGCTTTTTTACATCACTCAATATGTAGTTGCTCAATAAAATTGTTTACAACATCTTCCATCATTTTATCTAAGTAATTTTTGAAAATATCAATTTTATGATCAATAGACATGTTGCCCACTTTTCTTTCATCATACAATGTCCATCATATATACTCGATGTCAAAGTATATTCAACTAGATGATCTCATACCAGTACAATCATTACCTTCTTCAAATTATAACAATTAAGGTAGGGGCAAAATATGAGGTCCTTACCAAGTTCTTTCCTTTCTTAAGCAACTATAAATTTGATGAATTTGTTAAACCTGATATTCATATTCAATACTATGCTAATTAACATGAATCAATCTTTGATTTATAACTAGCCAATCCAGTGAAAATCATGTACACAAGAATATTACCTGAACCTATATCACATCAATTTGTACATATTCTCAAATATGTGCATAAAACATATACATATTCATATATTTATATACATTAATAATGAAACCTATATTATATAAAACAGAACATTTTCCAAGTACATATCCAAAGCCAGAACATTTCCACACATTTATAGAAGGAATCTTCTATATGTAATATATTTCACACTTAAGGTTATGATGCATGTTCATGAGCTAACAATGAAACAAAAGCATATTAGTAAGGTGTCATAACCTCAACACTTGAAATGTAATGCTAAATATATTAAGACAAACTCAAGAAAAATAAACTCACATATTTATATTGAAAATATCAAAACATAGAAAAAAAAACCTAAAAATATTTAGTGGATGTATCTTATTTACAATGAAGAGTAGAAAAGCAACTTGCATTTCATAATTATGCTAGTGTTCTTAAGATAAAACTTCATGTTGGAAGAATCCTAATTTTGCAAATAGTGCCAGAGCGATTTAGTCTTGTATCTCATACTTCTACCAATACTTTTATATTTTTTTTTTTGGACTTTTCTCATTGATTTCTAATAATGAATGATATGGAAACAAATACTAATTAAACCATAGTGGTTATTAGACATCGATTTAGTTATAATAATTGTTATCTATATTAAAGTGGTATTATTCTAATCATATATAATATAATGTCAATTATAATAATGCAACTATCATTATATAAGTTTATATATTGGTTATTTTTATGCAACGAATGTGCTATTGTGGGTAACTCTATAATATATTTTAATGTAACTTAAACATCACATTAATTTTTAGAAAACTATATTCACTATTAGAAAATAAATCAACAATTCAACAAACTACCCAAGAGATAGATCGTATATAAGAAAGTTGAAAAATTATATAAATAAAATCAAAGGTTTATTATTTTTAAGACATTAACTTTTGTAATATTGAATAAAAAGAAGGTTAGTTACAAAAATAATAAAAAATATTTTTGTAATTTTATTAAAAATAAGAAATTTATGATAAGTTATATGCTCTTATTTACAAATTTTTCTTACAACAATACCAATATCAACACATTAAACATGAATATACAAAAAATATAAGAAAGAAGACATTGATACAAGAAAATTTATTATGCAATTTTATTCATTCTATATATCCTTATATCAATAAATGCAAATTTACAATAATATTACATAAAAATGACTTTTTTCCCACTTTCATTCTAATTCCCTTAACCATTATCCAAAAATCACTTTTTAATGTCCATTACGTTTAGATATTTATAAATCATAGATCTAAGCAATACATTTGCATTCATTAAAATGCTAGAGCTCATTTGACATATCTATATACTTACTAATGTGTGAAATAAAACAAATCAGATTCTTAAACAAAATGTGTTAGATAAAATGGAAGGGGAGCTATTTTCCTCATTCTCAAATACTTTAGATTTAGATAATAGAGGTTAAGACATCAACAAGATATTTTCAAATGATAAGTGAATGTGAAATATATAGATAATAAATAAAACTATAAACATCAATTATTAACTCAAAATTAGCATCTTAAACATGTTTAATTATAAAAAAAATGGCAGTTGCATTATCTATAAAGACTTTTGAAATGCCTTTCAATGTAAATTAATATAAAATTGGAATGTAAATGTTTTTCATCTTCTTAAGTGACCTTTGAAATGCCTTTTGGATGATAATTTCTTAAATAACTAACGCCTTTTTCTAACATAAAGTTAGTCACTTAATTTTTTATGTTTCTTTATAAATCATTATATTTAATTGTATTCCATAAAAAAAATCCTACACTAGATTATCAATACACTATTTCGATGCAGTCACATGTATCTAAATTTACAACATAAGGAAAATTTTTTATTACAAATCCTCATAGGTTGAAGAAAGTTTATCTATTTTCCTTATGTTTAAGTGCTTTTATAGATTTAAGAGACATCAATCATCATGCTCTATTGAAACATCTTATCTAGGACTCTAATGGCTCTTGTACAAATATTCATTGCGAAGGAGATATTAAAGTCCTACATAGGGTGCTTCCACATGATTCAAACCATTTCAAAGGATAAAACCAAACATAGATACAAAAAAAGAGTAATAACAAAATTTTAAACTAAGTGATGAAAAATAATTGATGTTTGTTAGTTTAGTAAACCAACACTATATGCTTCATCCTTTCAAAGAATGAAGCTAGTAGCCATAACCTTCAACTTCATTTACTTCAAAAACTAACATGTTAACATTTTCAATTGCCTTCTTGGATAATGGTTAAGGAAAAAAATCACTATTTCAATTTTTATCATAAAAGTTTTAATATTGTTTATTTCTAAATCTAACGTAGTAAGATTTCTAATAATTTCAAAATATCATCATTTTAACACAAACATTAGTTACTTTCTTTACCTGTCATCCAAAGTTTTCATATAATTTTAAAAATTTCATTGTGTTGAAATAAACATTGATGAGAATATAAACTGACATAAATCAATAATTCTATAGTGATGTAACTTATCAATGAACAACTTCTAACATTGGTCCATTATTGTAACCAATATGGTAAGTTATTTTTAATTTCAAAAATATCACTATGCCATTATATATATTAGTTTTTATTTGAAGCAATATTAAAATTACTCATAATTGCAAAAATGCCACCATACCGTTATATATATTGGTTTTTGTGTTAACTAACACCAATAAGGTGACATTAAAAGGAAATTTTATAGTGGTGCATAAGTCACAATGTATGTATTGTTGCCCCACATCATCATTTTCATCAATTGCATAATTAGCAACATAACAATGGCATCTCGACTAATATTGTAATATCATATTCATACATATATGTATATAAGTAAGACCATAAGTGACTTATTAATTCAAATATAACATTTAAATTTTTAATTTTTAATTTTTTTAGTGTAATGAGGCCAATCATGGGTTTCCTTTTATTTCAAAATCACAAGCATGTTTACATGCTCATTATATACTCAATTATCCCTATTAAGGCTATCCATCCTTACCTTACATTAACAAGGAGAGACAATGTTATTTGATTTCAACAAGAATGTAATTGTGTAAAAAAATAGAACAACAATCAATTATGTAATTGATTATAAGTATTAAAAAATAACTCTACTGGTTAAAATCGATTATAAAGATTTAGAGAGTGAATCTAATAGATGTAATTGATTATATTTATCTATAAAGTAATCTTGATAGGGTATAATTGATTATTCTAACCCAGAGAGCAACTTTACTAGAGCATAATCAATTATGTAATTAATTATAACTTCACAGTTTGTAGGTTTTTTTTGCAAACAACCCTATAATCTCATTCTTGGCATGCAATCCCATAATCAAACCATCAAAACTCATAAAAACTATTTTAAAACAATAAATCCATCAATAAAACTTTAATTCAAAACTTAAAACATAAATCTAATTCAAGTTCCTCTAAAAGCTATATGAGCACTAAAATAAGTAAAGTTATGAAATTTAAGTTAGGATTTAGATAGAATGTTACTCCAACTCTTGGAGAAAAGGCTTGGAGTGAATAAATCTCTAAATATCAAGCAAAGTTTTTTAGGATGGGGTATGCTTTGTTCAATTTTTTCTCAATTGAAATTCAAATTAAGATTTAACATAAGAAGAGATATATGAGATTAGAGGAGTCAATCCATTTGAGAATAAGAAATAAAAGGTTTCTTACCTTTATAGGTGATGAAATGATGTTGGGAGCTCTCTTTTTTTCTTTTTATTAGTTTTTTTTTTAGGGATGGTTAGGTTTTAGTTAGGAAAGTAAATGAAAGGAATAATGAGGGTTAAGGGATATAGGTGAGTGTTTTTATGGAGATTTAGGAAAAGGTTAACTGCCATAGGGAGGGGCAAAATGGGGAAGTCAAGTCATGGCATCTTTTCAAATCTTTTTTATTCAATTACTTTTTATCTTAATTTTTTTATCATTAAGGCTATTTACTAGAGATGTACATGGGCTGGGCGACCTACCTGACCCTATAGGGTCAACCTAAAAAAATATAGGATTTAGGCTCTATTTTTAAGCATGATTCATAGCATAATTAATAATTGGGTTGGAATAAAAAGAATTGGCCCAGCCTAGCTTAGCCCAATTATATTAATTTATTGTTATATAATATAATTATATATTAAAAAAGTAATTATATCTAATTATTTTTAATATAAAAAAAATAATTTAATATAATTAAATATTTTATATATTTAAGTATCATATTATCTTTTTAAATGTATATTTTTATTTTAAAAATGAACTTTTTACTTAAAGATAAAAAATAAAATAATTAGGTCATCAGGTTGGGCTTCAAGCCATATATATTAAAAATTTTGAAAAATGTAATTAGCATGGGTTGGGCTTCGGCTGTGCATTTTTTTACAATTTAGCTTGTCTAACTTGGCCTAACCTAAAATCCGCCCAGCACATGTATACCTCTGCTATTTACCACTAACTTTTTATATCACCTATCAAGCTTTCTAGTACATCTATAGCCAAAAATTTTTTAATCAAACTAAATAACTCATAGATTCCTTTTTACTTCACATTATCAATCATAAATCATATCCCAAGAATCTAATAAGGCTTTCTTTTACTAAAATTTTGTATATTTTTATTTAAAATGCTTCTCATATTATCTATTTCAATAATTTACTATTTTCATATTCCTAAATTCCTAGGTTTTTCAAATAGGCTATAAAAACTAAATTAAAATTTTAAAATTCTAGGTACATAACATTATGTAACATTTTTAAATGATCACATAACTTTAAATAATATTTTGATTCTAACAATTAAATAAAGAATTTGATGATCACGATTTCTCTCTTCATCTTTTACAAAAAAATTAAGATGGAAAGTAAATGTTAACATTCATGAAGACATGTAATGCAATCTCATGAGGGAGTTGTAAGCTTTGGACTCCCCTAATCAACTTTTCTAATCTTCCATTATTTTCTTACTATTATTTTTTAATGCTCTTTATGATATTTGTATGGATAGATCAAAGCTTAATAAAAGTGAAGTACATTAGAAGGAAAAAAGTTCAATAAAGTATGATATATGGTATTTGATATTTTCAAATGCATATAAGATATGATATACAATTAGTTTAATGTATATGAGTATATAATGATGTTGTATTTATGTACATAAACTATTTATATGGCTAAAAGTTTCCACCTAAGATTTGGAAGGGGGACTTTGATTCATTAAGTTGTAATTAATAACAAGGTTTTTATGCACCCTAATCAAATTAAGTGAAATCCTTCATAGTGAAGCTAGGAGTTGCATTTGTAACATATGGATAGATGGTGAAGTATATATGCCAGTTAAGACATCCCAGTCAGAGAAGCCAAGTTTAATTTTGAAATTGTATTTTATTTTCATTCTAAACATTATCTTTGTAAAAAACTGTATGGTATGTTATGAAATTGATTTGTAAGTCTAGAATAAAATGTAACATTATATTTTTTTATTTATTTTGGTAATGATAGAAGTGACTAAATCACTAGATGTACATACATAAAGGTCAAGGATTGAGTTATAAATGCATAAACCTTCAAGGAGCATCCATTGCGCATTTGTTTCATGGAATAAATAAGTTAGCTTATAAATTATTAATGTAATTAATAATCTTTAAGCTAGCCTCTAGAAGTATTTTATACATTAGCTTGTTCAAAAAATAAGTTGTAATTTAATAACCTATTTGGACTTTGTTTCACATAAGTAACTAATAAATTAGTTAATAACTAACAAGTTAGTTAATAATTGATAAGTTAATTAATTGTATAAGAAGCATTTTCTAATGTTATTTATTAAATTGGTTAAAATTGTAAAAATAAGATGAAAGAATATATTAATAGAAATAGATATATAAATTAAAATAATTCATATTTATCTAAGGATTAAATTATATTAATGCAATTAAAATGTTTAAAATAAAAATATAACATCAATTATTTAATTAATTATATTTGATAAATTTACATATTTATTTACTTACATATTTTTATTTTATTATTATTTATAACAAAAATATAATTAGTTATATTTTATGATATTACATGATTATTTACTTATATATTTTTATATAATTATAGTTTAAAATAAGGATACAATTACATTAAAATTAAATTAATTAAAAAATTAAAAATAGCTTTAGAAAAATTCAGAAAAAGTAATAGCTTGTAAGTTAAAAGTTACTCAAAGGCTTTGTTTTACATAAAGTAGTTGATAAGTTAGTTGTTAATAAGTTAGATAGTAGTTAATAAGTTAGTTAGTAGTTTATAAGTTAACTCATAGTTAATAATTTGTAGTTAATAGTTAATAAGTTAACTAATTAAGTAAAAAATGTTTTACAAAATTAATTATTAAAATTACCAAATGACATAAAAGGATATATTAATACAAATAAACATATGATTAAAATAATTCATATTTATCTAAAAATTAAATTATACTAACATAATTAAAAATTTTAAAATAAAAATATAATATTTAATATGTAATTAATTAAATTTTTTGAAATTATATATTTATTTAATTACATAATTTTTATTTTATTATTATCTATAATAAAATTATAATTACTTAAAATATTATTTATTTACATACATATTTATATATTTATAATTTAAAATTAAAATATAATTATGTTAAAATTAAGTTAATTATATTTTATGGAAAATAAAATTAAAATTTATATAATGAAAGATATAAATTGTAAATTAATAAAAAGAATAAAGATAATTTTGAAAAAAATTTAAATAAGCAGTAGTTTATAAATTATAAACTAGTCTAATTAGATAAGATGTTTAAAATAAAAATATATTATCTAATATTTAAACATCTTAATTGTGTTAATATAATTTAATCTTTTGATAAATATAAATTATTTTAATTTATATATTTATTTTATTAATATATCATTTTATATTATTTTACAATTTTAACTTGTTCAATAAATGATTGTACAAAACACTTCTTATATAATAGCCTAACTTATTTGCTATTAGTTATTTGTTATAAATTATAAGTTATCAACTAATTATGCAAAATAAAGCCTACAACAAATTTAAACATATTGCAATGACACCTTTTGTGATGATATTTTCTCAATTATCTCTAAATGTAAAGAACTATATCATGTAAAGACTTAGCACCAAAAATAGGGTTTGACAACTATTTACCAACAACAAAGTTATCACTATAAAGAAGGAAAAAAAGAACATTAATTTTTCAAAAAATTAAATAATGAATTTTTTAATAAAAATTGATATATAGCGATAACACTATAATCGATATATTTTAGCTAAATACATATGGAACATGTTAATTTTTTTAAAATACAAAATTTAACCTTTTAAGGATAACTTTTTTATCAGTATGTGGTCCTATGAAAAATGTAGCTATCTCCGGTCTCCATTAACAATATAACAATGTCCAATTTTCACTTATATCAATGATTAAGTCCTCTTAATATGGTTGCTTGGAAAGGGAGGCGACACAATGAAAGCTGTATTGATGGAGCCCATTAGCAATGATTGAAATTTACTTTCATTAATGATTATGTTGTTGTAATAGAGTTTCCTAGTAAAGAAAGAAGACGCAATCAAAACTAGATTTTTTATAGATCATATAGTGATGACCAAATTTCACTTATATCAACAATAATATCATCATAATATGGTTGTCTAGGAATGGGAAACGATGCAATCAGAGCCATATTGATAGAGATCATATAGCAACGATTAAAATTTACCTATACCAATGATCATATTGTCATAGTTACTATAGAAAAATAAAAATGAAATTAATAAATCACTTTTTATCAAATAAGAGGTATATAGTGATGACTTTGTTGTCACTAAATGGTTAGCTGATAATGATGAAAAATTGAAGTGATGATGCCAAGTGTCATCGATATATGTGCTTGAGAAAACTTAGTTGATGTGAAAAAGCTTAGATCTATTTACCAATAACAATATTCTCATCAAATATTTTTTTAAAAATTTAAAAAATTTGAAATTTGAATTTAATGAACTCTATTACGACAACATGTCATTGCAATATTGCTATCAAAAGGTGAATAGGTATAGTCTGGCACCAATATTTTTGGTCGTCTTATTGTAAAGATTGAATTTTCTAATCAATGATGGCTAAATTAAATGTCATCATTGAATATCCTGATAATAAAATGCACAAAGCACTATTTCTGCCATTTGCATAGTTGATTAGAGGAAAAAAAAAGGAAAAGAGGAAGGAAAAGAAGAATTCTAAGGTTCTAAAGTTCGTTTTTGATGCTTTTTTTATTATTTCATTCATTTTTTGACTTTCTACCTTATTTCGTAACATTAGTTTTGTATGTTTGGTAGTTTTTGTAGTTGTTCATCCATTCTTCTTGCTAGTTATTCTTCCATTTATGTTAATAGAAAGTATTTTAATCTAGTTTTATTTGATGCTTGATGATGGATTAGGTATGCTTGTAGAAAATACTTTTGTAATTCTTTGTTAAATTAGTTATTGAATGAATGTATTGTATCAATATATTTATCATGATGCTATGGTTGCATATATTATTTGATCATGAGATATTGGTGGTTATGTTATATATGAATTTCGTAAAACTTTTGTACACTTGATATGTGTGATATATTGATAGTTGTGCTATGTTTAGCCTTAGTAGTCATAGCATATAGAATATGAAAGAATCTTCGTGATATAAGAATTTGAAAATATGTGAGTTGTAAAGTAATCTAAAATTTAAAGATAAAATTTTATATTAACTAAAATATTTTTATAAGAGAATTAAATAAAAAAGAAAGAAACAATACATGAACTATGAAGTAAGAAAACTTAAAAATACAATATGTAGTTAATTAATTCTATTCAATAAAAATTTTAATTTATTCAATATATTTTTATAACAAAAATACATTATATTTAATTTAATGAATAAAAAAGTTTGTTCTAATTAGATCACTGTATAAGATAATGTTACATAATGAAATAAAATAAAATTTAATACAATATACAACAATTAACTAAAAAAGAAAGTCAATTTAGGAGATAATATATTTATTTAAGTAGAATGAGAATCCTTTCTTAGTAGGGTCATGACTAAGCTACTAGTATTATTATGCATAATAGTAGATGAGTCTAAAAAGTAGGGTTAACCATGGTAAACAAACAATATAGTATTAACTAGTGAACAATTATAAATTTAAAGGTATTATAAATTAAAATTGTCATAAATTGAATAATAAGAATATTAGTGTAAAAATCATTCACCAATAGATAATATTCAATAATTAAAACATGAATGTACTTTTTCTAAATAAATCATTTATTTGTTAGAGAAATTGGGAAAATTTTGAAATGAAATATTGAATATACCATAAATCTATTTCACTTTCACTTTAACCTTGGACTCGTTAAGGGTTACCTAGCCTTTGTAAATTAACCAACCTTTGAATTGTTATATATACTTAAACAGTTATGTTAAGTCCTTTAGTTGTTCTTATCAACTAATCTACTTATCATGCTAGCACACATCATGTTAATGGCTTCATAAATGACAATGACATATTAGAAGATGAAATTATTGGTGATTACACAAAGAAGGCAGAGTTGCAATCTGATAATGATGCTAAAACTGATAAGTAAAAAGATCATTATTTTACTTCTATTGATAATGATTTAAGCTAAGGTTTAAAGATTTTTATTTTTAATATGTAAACATTAAGTTTGAAGCCTTTTCCATGTGTTGTAATAAATTTATTTTCAATTGAAAGTATTGATTTTCTTTCATGTCCAACAACATGTTTGTTAAAGTCGATGTTACATTTAACTTGTTTATAACTATGACTGTCATTGATTCTCACTATTGTGGAGGTGACAGAAGATCCTAGCCACCACAGAGCCCTAATTGCATTCCTAACCATTGCAAGTTAGGTAAAATTGCTTATACTACATAATTTAAAAGATTTGTTCTTATACATATGATTTCTATACTTAGTAAATATTTTTTGAAGCTATAGACTACAAAAACATGCATAAAAAATGGGAACATTAGCCTAAAAAAAATCCTTGAATAGGAATGGTGAAAAATCACTACAAATGCAATTTAAACCCACCATTTAGCACCTAGTAAATCTAAATCATTCAAAGTTGCCACAGATAGTAGTGATGCTGGTGAGAATGCACCATGAGCTATTCCACAAATCTTGGTAGGTAACACTTGAGGAGTCGAGGGCTCATATTATTAAGTCCTTCCATATAAGTATAAAATTATTTTATGTATTAATTTATATCATGAAATTACCATTTTTGAGTTGTATTTTTCTATTACATGTCTCTTAATGCATGAATATTTTGAGTGGATGGAAGTTCCAAAATGAAATATACACTACATCTATGACCACATTTAGTACAATGCAGTCAATATATATAAGGATTAGAAGTATGGATTGCATAATCATTACTTTATGCATGAAGGGATGAGATTAAGAATGATCTAAAGGTGTATAATGGGTGGTTTTACTAATTACGCTTAAGGATCATTGGCTGCGAGTGTACAACATGTTTAAGAGTCTAGAGTGCTTTTGTAAAAATAAGCTACATAATATAGGTCATAATTTTTAAATTCCAAGTTTCCAATGGCTTTTCTAATTCCTATTATGTTTTGCTTTGAATTTGTAAGACAAATCTAATAGAAATGTATAAAATAGAGCATAAAAAATATATAATGATTAATATAAATTGAAGTCCATAATAGTGTATGTTAAATAAACATCTATCACATTTAACGATACAATTTAATTATAAATAATTTTTTTCTTTTAAAATTAGGTCAAAGAAAACAATTAATGGGTGAGCTATAACTAATACTAAATAACTTTGTTAACTAAGCAGACCAACGGGGAAGTAGGTGTCTTTAAATGCACAAGCTGATTATGTCAGTATTATTTTCTTATTTTTCAATTTCTATTACTTGTCATAACTTATGTAATCATTCTAAAGTTTTATATTTAAAAAATATATAGATCCAGATGTAGGAGTAGGCCATTTAGTTGCAGATGCAATCAGGTTCTCTATTAGCCCCATTGATGGCCTTTGCGATGCATGTTGATGAGTCTATCGTTATTGATGACGTGTTTGATGCTTGTTGAAGGCATAAGAATAAGGTTGGCTATGTGCTTCAAGGAGCACCTTATGGTGACACCCTTGTTAATACCTTGTCGACTGCCATATATCCTCTCTAGTCATAGCATAATACACTATTACTTGATGTTGTCCAGTAGTATGTTATTTAGAGTTAGCAGTGCTTGAAGTATTAGTAAGAGCTTATTTGTCAACATCAATAGACTATGGACTCAATAATATGATATGTGGTACTAGCCATCGAGATTATCCTTCCTCTATTGCCTTTTGCTATTATTCGAATCATCCTTCCACTAATCTTGCCAAGCAAATTCACTCTATGATAACCTGTACTTGCACAACAATACAAGCAAGCCAAATAATAGGAGGACCAATAAGAGGATTACTAATGAGATTTGGGTGTTCTCCACTAATTTTGTGTATTTTATTTCATTTGGACATTACATTATGCTATTGATATCATTTTTATTATTGTATATCATTCATGATTTTGATATATATATATATATATATATATATATATTCCTTTTTTATTTGTATATTTCAATATTATACTATAATACAAACAATTAAATTTTAAATTATATTAATTATGATATAGAATTAATTAATAATATTTTACAAAATTTGGTACTAAAAATAAAATTTTAATAAATTTTAATAAAAATTTTAAAAATATCTTGAGTGGCAACATTTATTGTTGATATAATATTTTTAATTTTAGAATTTTTACAATATTTTTTCATTTAACGATGACAAAAGTCATTAATAAAAAAAATGTATCATATCAGCAACATATATAGTAATAACAACTAATCATCACTATATATTTTGCTAACATGACACATCAACAAGGACCGTAAGATACTGCAATGATAATTGTTGTTTGTATAAAATTACATGACCTATAAGTATGATTTTATATTGACGGCATGTTATTAACAACCTTATCATCAATATAGATATAGAGCAATAATATTCAAACTTATTGTGTTACAATAAACACTATTCCTTGTAGTGATCAGATGCGACTGAGGTAAAGATTTTTTATGCGAATGTCTTATTAATATTATAAATTTGGTTTCTGACAATTTGCATTGTAAGAGTTATGAGCTGATGGGTTCTAAATTGTCCCCAGATAGTTTAAACCAATCATGTTCTAAATTATGGGATGTAATAGCAATTGTATTTCTTTACTTTGTATGCTTGTTTATATTTTTGAAACAATCAATTTAGCATTACCCGCTAAGCTAAGTCTCACCCTTTGCCCCGCTGATCGAACTGGGATTGATAGACCTAGCAGGGAAAAGCTTAGGGACAGTCTTGGACCAAACCAATGACTTCAAGAAGTCAAAAGCATGCTGGCTGCGAAGTTGTGGCCTAAACTGTCCAAGGGTGCAAGCTTTCGATCGACCTTCTGTCGTTGAACCTTGAAAAAAATAAGAAATTCTAAAGGATAAAATTTAGATAAAATTATTTATATATTTATTTTAAAATTTTTTTATTCAGATTATAATATATGTATTAATTATGCTATTTAAAAAAATAATTACTCTATTAATATATCTATTTAAAAAAATAATTACTATATTGATAATTATTTTATTCATTACATTCTAATTGTCAATAATAGGTAATTAAATAATTAAAACATATATTGTAATTTGAGTAAAAAAAAAACATTTAAAAAGCTTTATGTCGAATTCTAAAATTCATCCCACATAATTTCATGCCTTAATTCCACCTAAGCCAAAACCTTAGCTCCTCTCCTATACCCACCTACCATCTCCAATTAATCCTAGCAGAAATATTTGCAATTAAATCTCATTCTCATTGTTTCTAAGTATTTCACACATTTTTCTACCAATTGAACTAAAAACCTTCCCAAATCCTCAGACAAACCCTAAATTATTATTTAAGAATATTAAAAAAAAGAAATATAGATATTCAATATGACCTGGTGGGTTATAGTGTTTTGGTGCCATGCCTTTAATTGCCCATCTCCATATCCTTTTGCTACACAATGTTTTCTGGGCCTTCCCCGTATTTGGTTTTGTTTGGAAAGTATGCATAGGCTGTTTTCCTAGGTTGGGCTTCTTTTTCACCCTTTCTAATTATTTTTAAATTTTGGCCGGGATAAATCTACTTTACAAATAGCATTTGCACACCAGTTATTTCGCATCTCCCCTTCAATTTTCCTTATAATTTATATTTTATTTAAGATTAAGATGACAATAAATGTAATATTTAATTAATTTTGCATAGAATCAATTATACTAACTTTTTCTAAAGTTCAATATAATTATTTTCATATTTATTTTAAAAAATATATACTGCCTTCCTTCTTTTTTTAAAAAAAAAATTGGAAGGTAAAAGTGGAGAGGATATAAAAGAGTTAGCGTATATTTCTAAAAATAGGATAAGTATAAATATAATTGCACTAAATATAAAAGAAAGTTAATGTAATTTTGTATATGCAAATATAGTAATTAATGACAAAAAATTAGACGTACAGATGTATGTGTTGCAAATTAAGTAAATCATGTCCATCTATATCTATTACTAATCGAGGGTCTTTTGGGAGTGGGATTTTATTTTCACATGTCAGGTTACAGGGTTTTTTTTTCCGTCCTTTCACTTTTTTTATTTTCACTTTTATACATTTTTTCATACATTTTCATACATTATTTTTCTATTTATTTATATTATTTATGATTCAAATACTATTAAATAATATAAATATAGTACAATATAATTTTGTATTATAATAATATTTTGAATCAGCTATATATTTTATTCAGTGAAATTAATATACTCTACTTTATATTCTATTTTTAATTTTTATCATTTTACAACTCACATATTATTTCTTTTTTTATTTGTCATATTTTATGCATTTTACCTTTCATGTCTACTTCTATTGTTCAGAACACAAATATTAATATTATTAAATAGGATAGATATAATATAATACGTTTCATTTTTAACTTTTCTAATTTATTATATATTCTCTTTTTGTTATTACTTTGTATTTCACATATTATTTATCTTAGTTTTATTTTTTATTTTGCATATTTTTCATATTTTTATATGTATTTCTATTATCTATCTCTCAAATATTAATATCATTAAATGATATAAATGCAATATGTTATACTTTATTTTTAACATATTTAAATATTTTAAATAAGTTTAAAACTTAAAATATCAATTTATAAAAAATTTAATTAATCACATTTTTATTTTTAAAATTAATATTTAAAAATATAAATTTCCCTTTTTTATTTAATATTTTCTTAATATTTTTATATCAATTTTTAAATACTATATTTCAAATTGAAAACACATTAATTAAAATTTTATCAAGGCTTCACAAACCATACACTATTTTACCTCTTTTTAACTACTCAATCATATGTTTTTTAATTCACTGTTAATATCTAAAGTTCAAATGTAATATCATTGAGTGGTAAAAATATAACGTAATATATTTTATTTTTATTGTAAAAATATTTTTAATAATTCATAGATTTTATTTGATTAAATTAATTTGCTTCTTATTCTATGTTTAATTCCTATTATTATACGGGACACATAATATTTTTCTTCTTTTTTATTTGCTTTGTTCATATTTTTCCTCTTTTTATATTCACTATTGTTATTTACAACTTAAATGCTAAAATCACTAAATAATATAGATAAAATATAATATATTTTATTTTTAATATAAAATATTTTAAATAAGTTAAGATTTACTAATTTAAGGTATTAAATAAATTAATTATTAACAAATTTAATTTTTAATAAAAATATATAAAAGTTGAAATCATTTATTTAATTTTTTCCAATATTATCTTGATATTAATTTTTAGGTAATATATATTAAATTAAATATATATTAATTAGAATTTTATCTAAACTTTATAGTCCAAGCACTATTTTTCTTCCTTTAATTTCCATCGTATGCTTTTCTTCTTTTTCTTTTTTAATTCACTCTTGATATTTAAGCTCAAATCTCAATTCACTAAGTAGTATAAATAAAATATTATACTATTTTTATTATAAAAATATACAAAAATTATAATCAATTTTATTCATTTAAAATATTCAATATTTTATACCAATTTTTACATGCTATTTTTCAAATTAAAAATACAGTAATTGAAATTATTGTGGTTTTGAAACTCAAATACTATTTCTTTTCTTTTTATCTATTTTATTATACGTTTTTTTTTACTTTTTTTAACCACTCTTATTATTTATAGTTCAAACACTATTGAATATGCAGTATTTTTAAATATATTGAAATTTAAATATATAAAAATTTAAATATATAAATTACTAATTGAATTAATTAATTATATGTTCCATTTTTAATAAATTATATCAGAATTAAAATCAAATTTATTTATTTTAATTTTATTAATATTTGCATATAATCATTTTTCAAGTACTATATTTTAAAACAAATACACATCAATTGAAATTTTATCAATACTTTATAGCTTAAACACTATTTCTCTTCCTTTTATCTATTGCATTATATGTTTTTCATTTTACATGTCCATTTTTATTATTTATAATTTAAAGGATAATATCACTAAATAGTATAGATATTACACAATATTTTTATTTTTTACAAAAATATTTTAAATAAGTAAAAACTTTAATATAAAATATATTAATCAAACAAACTCACATTTTATTTTCATTAAATACAATTTGATGTTTAAAGTTAAATTTATTTATTTAAACTGGTCAATATATTCTTGATATGAATTTCAAATTGATATATTTTAAATTAAATATAAATTAATTAGGATTTTATGACAATTTTATAATGCACATATTATTTTTCTATCTTTCATATATTTCACTACATATTTTTATTTTTCATATCCACTCATCATGTTATTTACAACATAAATATAATAAAAATATTTGCATAGTAAAAACAAATTTATTTATTAATAATTTTAATATCAATTTTCATGTGCTATATTTCATATTAGCTATACTATAATCAATTTGGAATTTATCAAAATTTTAATATATAACCTATTAATTTATTTTTTAATTAATATATTTTATAACATAAATCAAATTGAACACTTTTATCAAAAGTATCCTAAAATAGATATCATATTTCATTTTTTTTGTTTTATAAATTTTCAAGTATTAAATTTCAAATATTATATTTTTAGAGTTCATGTGCAAAATTTTTAAGAATAGTTTCAAAGTAAAGTTTTTGGGAGAAACCTTACTTTTTGTGTTTGACAGCTACCATGAATTTTTCCTTTCTTTTAATAGTTTTATAATTGCTAAAATTTATATTCCTAGAAACAAAAATGAGTAATCAGTATACTTATATCTATTTTCATAGTTGTATCTTTCTTTTCATATCTTTATTGTGCAACATGACATACTTACAATATTCTTTTTATAATTATTTAATATAATTAAATTAAAACATTAATTTTTTAAAAATATTTTCACTACAACAAATTCAAACTATAGTAATGACACATATACCAACAATATTTTCTTGGTCGTCAGTATATATATCCATGCTATATAGCAAGAACACTTGGCTCCAAAAATAGATCCAACAACTATATACCAACAATAATGTTGTCACTGCAAAGAGAAAAAATTTTAAAAAATTAATTTTTTGAAAAATAAGTAATCAATTTTTTTTAAAAAAAATCTCTAGACAACATTATTACGGATAGAGGTTGAGCAAATAAACATGGAATAAATTAATTTCTTGGAAAAATAATTTAAATTTGAAAACTATAAGGACAATAGTGTCATCAGTATATATGCTTGAGAAAATATACCTAACAATAATATCCACTAACCATATGCTGATGGCAGTGTCATCATAATAAAATTAAATTCAAATTTTGAAATTTTAATTTTTGCCTTAAACTAACAATATTGTCATCACAATAAGGTTGCTTGGGAAAATGGAGTAAATAAGATTCATAAAGATCATATAGCAATGACCAAGTTTACATATACTGATAATATTATTGTTGCAATATGGTTCTCAAGGAAACTATGTCAAAAAGGCTTTACTTATGATTACTTTTTTATTATATTGATGACTGAAAAAATATCATCAATATAGGCATGCATTACAAATACTTGTAAATAACCATTTCTACCATCATTAACACCCGAAAGCCAAAAAAAGAAAAGAATAAGAACATCATTTTTGCTATTTTTGAGGTATTTTTTGTGCATGTTTTACATATCATTATAATTGTTTTATTACTTTTTCTCATATTTTGCTACCTCAGTTTTGTAAAATGTAGAGATTGTGCTACAATTACTTTCCAACCATTACCTTTTCTACCATTATTCTTCCATAGAGATAAGATCAACTTTGATCATATAGCACTTGCTATTTATTTGCTCTATATATATTTGGTTAATTTTTCATTGGAATATTTTGTTAATTTGAGAAATTTTATTGGTTTTGTTGTTGCTACATTAGTTATGAGAATTTTATTGTTACATTTATTTCAAAAATTTTATAGTTGTACAATAAAAGGGTTATGCCATATATGTTTTTAGATGCATTTTGTTTTAATTTTTGTGATATTTTTTATATATTTCATAACCTCTTTGCACAATATTATGAACTCATTTATTATATTTTTAAAAAAGGAACTAAGGATATAGTTGTGACTTTTTACTAACTTATATCAACTAAAATTCATGCAAAGTTTTAACATTTAATATATAATAAATAAATCATATATTTGAAGCTATTTACTTTATAGAAAATTATTTTTTTGATAGTTTCTTATAGTGTTTTCCTATTTAGTTGTATTTTTTTATATTATATTTGTAATTTGTTAAGAGAAATTTATATATTTTTAATAAAAAATAATATATATTTAATGTATGATATTATAAATTTTTTAAGCTAAACTTTGAAATATAAACAATTATAGTTAAAACATAAAAATTGAATAAATCATGAAAATTGTAAATAATGGGAAAAAAGCCTAAACTTTGTAAGAAAAATTATAAAATTATAAAATTAAGCCAAGAAAATTGCATAAAGTAGGAAGATATGATTTTTTAAAAATTAAAGTAATGATAATATAAGAATATAAATAATGGAAAAAATAAAAAAATCTAAGCTTTATAAAAAAACTTATAAAATTATAAGATTAACAAAATTAAGAAAACTATATACAATTGGAGTACATAATTTTAAAAATTAATTTAACGAGAATATAACATTGTAAATGGGGAAATATTAAATAATTGAGACTTTAACAAAAATTAGGAAAAAAATATTCATTAATATAACTTTAAGTAAATTATTATTAAAGTAGTGAATAACATGAAGTTATTACAAGTAAATTTCATGCAAAATATTCATATAACTTGTTAATATATGTAAAGAAATCTACTATTTGTTTGGAACAGTCACTAGTGCATCTTTTGAATTCAAATTTTGTTAAAGGTTGCAAAGAAGTTAGAATTGTTATGAAAAGAAAAAGGTTGTAAAAAAACGTTATCAAGAAAGGCAATATTTAAGCACTTCCACATGTCTATAGCACAAGCAATGAAAGAGCTTAATATCGATTTCACGACTTATGAAGAAAAAATGCAAATAACTAAATTTTTAGAGGTGACTACATAATGGAGGAATTGAATAGTAAATGTGATTGTCTTTATGGTATTTTAGAAGTAGTTTTATGCTTTCATATTCATGGTAACAAGTTCTACTATTAAGGCCACCATTAGCTAACTCTTATAGAAATACTTGCTTTTTTTTGCTACCAAATTTCTAAGTGTAGTGGGGAGCTTGGCTACCCTAACAATATGTACTTCTTTCCCAATTTAACATAAGAAGCCTTTCAAAGGATTTAGGCTTTAGAACTTGGCTACTCTCATGACATATACTTCTTTCTTTGCTCGACATAAGAAGCTCTTCAAAGAGTTTAGGATTTATAATTCGTTATTGTACATAATTTTATTAATGAATATATTATTATAGAGCATTCATCATTTTACTTTATATATTTCTATTTTTTGTTTCATTTAAGGTCATAATTAAATTAACAATATTAATTAATACAAATATTTAGGAATAATGCTTATTATGAATTACTCTAAAAAATAGAATTAATTGTTGGAAAAATTTAAGCATTTATAACTAAAAAAATTAAGCATTTTTTTAAAAATTTAAAATATCTAAAAAATATTAGTTCATCTTTTTGAAAATAAGAATAGAATGAGTACTTAGATTAAAAAAAATCACTTTCAAAACTAGTTAATTCCAAGAAATCATACTTGGCATAGTGTTACACCCTCTTTAAATTATAATAAATTAGAAATCATTTTGTGAGAAGGAATAATTAAGATAATTGATAAATTAGGTTGAGTTAGAAATCTTTTGTGTGAAATATGAAATAAAATAAAGTTGATAAAATTAAGAATATAGGAATATGAATCGGTGAAATTTTAATAAGAAAAATTTATTAGAATCATGAAATATAAGGTCATGAATTGATATAAGTGAACGTGTGAATATGGAAGATGTTTATGAGTATTTTTCCTTTAAAAAATGCCTTGGGGCTTTAATCTACAATCTCAACTCCCAAACCTTTAATCTTTCTCATTTCTCTTCATCTTTCAATTTCTCTCAATTCCTTCTACACTTTCTTTCACCACTCCATCAATCAAGGAAGAAAAAGCCTTAATTCTTCTTGATTTCTTCATCTAATCAAGTTAAGATAATTACTTTCATAAAAAAATCCTTCCTATTTCTTGTTAGTTGATAAAGAAATTTGAAGTTATTTAATTTTATTGGAAATTCTAAATCTTAACTCTAAAACCCATGAATTTTTATGTGATTAAAGTTGAAAAATGTCCAAACTAGCTTCCTAATATCTTTTTCCATATGAGATGAGTGAATAATCTAGTTAAGATTCATTGATTTATGAAGAAATGATAATAATAATGAAATATTAGGATTTTGATAATTTTTCTTAGAATATATTTGATTTAATGTTATGTGGGTGATAAATAATAAAAAGAAGTGATATAAGATGATACATAAGTATATTAATGATTGTATCAAAGTTTGGTGTGTAATAGATGTGCTTGAAGGGCATTTATAATTAGGTGAATAGTGAAATTTTTGCTAAAAGATGTGATCTTCATGTGTGAATTAAGTATACAATTGATTATCATGGTCTAGAAGCAAATTTGGATATAAAAAATTAAGTGTACAATTAATTTTCCTTATGTAGATGCAAGTTTAAGGTAACTGAATCAATTGTGTAATTAATTCACTATCCCTTTGAATTTTGTGCTGAATATGACTCTTTCATCTTATCCCATTTTAAGTGAATAACTTATTATTGGAAAGGTAATTAAGTTTACTGCCAAATGGAATTAACTTTAAATTAATATCTTCTGTATATTTTGAGATATCACTTAAATGGTAGGCATATGTCAAAAACTC
Source organism: Sindora glabra (assembly GCA_020226215.1). Classification (NCBI taxonomy): domain Eukaryota; kingdom Viridiplantae; phylum Streptophyta; class Magnoliopsida; order Fabales; family Fabaceae; genus Sindora; species Sindora glabra. Next base: position 63,275,555 of record CM035234.1, on the reverse strand, counting down.
AATATTTCAAAAAATCAATTTTTTATATCTATCTTCTAAAGAATATAACACTTTCAAATCTTGACCATTTTAGGTTAATGACTAGTCTATGGAAAGATAATTAAGACTACTTTCATGTGAAATAAGTTATATTAATAACAAAATCATAATTTTTAAATTTCTCATAAATATCATTCAAATGTCATAATTAAGGTCACCATATAGTATACCATACCCAACTTATGTTATATTTTCATAATTCATAACAATACAATGTAGGGTGTTTGCTCTCCAAACATCAAAGATAAAGTAGTTTATAATATTTATAAAATTTGTACATCACTATGTGATCATAAAATGAGAAATTATATGTTGTATGATATAGTATATGTTGTAACGAACTTATTGCATTAATCATGGAATGGAATATATTATGAGATCATACATATAAACCCAATATGGTCTAATGATTATAAGGGATATGGCTTATGACCCATTATGAATTTGAACTACTTTGAGTTACTACGAATTATGAAGAATAAGATAAAAAAGTGAGTTGAATACTAGATGCTTAATTCTAGTAACATACTTATGGATAGTATAAGGCAAATCTAAGAGAAATAATGATGGAAAGTTTATGGAGGTTATAAGGTTAGCTCGAAGTTAAAAGGTGGATAAATTTATTTTATTTATTGTTTATTATTTCAAATAAGATGTGATCTTAAGTATAATTATTCATAAATGGTCTTATGTCACACATTGGAAATGAAATGGTTAATCTCAATGTTATTGACTCTTAATTATTAATGTGTTTAAATGTTATATAAATTGTCAAAGGATGATAGTCCCATGAATAAGCTATTATGAATTGTCATTGTTTTTATAAATTATTTACTTACTGAGTCTCGAATTCACTCCTTTAAGACTTATTTTGTAAATTCTTAAGTTAAACCTTCACTTCCACCTCTCGAGGGCAGGATTCCATGGGAGCTTACTAATGATAGTATGATAGCACATAATTTTATACACAATATGTTTTAGGTATTATTCTATTATAGCCTCGGGTGGAAGAAATATTTAAATGGATTCTTTATAAGTTAGTTAAACTAGCTTATTCTCATTTTTGGAAGATTGCAAACAAATTTAACTTTCTCATCTTTTGTAGAATCTTTAGTGATTTCCAATGAATGTTCTCTTTCTAAATTGTCATCTTCCTTTATATATGCATTATACTTGTTAATCAAGAACAAGCTAGATAACTAGGAATAGGTTGGTGAAAACTAAAAAATGAGTTCCACGCTGGTCATGATTGTGTTAAAGACATGATGTATAGATAGGAGAGTTACAAAAGAAATAAGCTTATTGATTATGCTTTCTTATCTACTTTAAGAATATTTTTCTATTTAGGATCATATATTTTCTTACATTATCTTTTTCATTATTTTTGTACTCAAGAACTAAACAACAATTTGCCATTAATTATAAACATTGGTGCTAAAAAATAGGTCACAAAACTAATTAATATTTTTTAAAAAAGTATATGTGTATAAAAATGACATAATCATTAGTATAAGATGAGAAGATAACCATGAAAAATTCTTCTTTCTTATTTTTGGAAAATGTAGTAATTAAATTCTGAACATATGATTAAGAAAGTGTAGCTAGCATAAAGACCCATGTACCATATACCAACAATGGTGTTGCAATAATAGAGTTTTAAAAAAATTAAAATTTGAAAATTTGACTATATGCCAATGACAATGCCATCATAATATGGTTTTGAGGAAACCATTGAGGCATAGGCTAGCACTATTTTTTTAATCCCTATAACAATAACCAAATTTTATTAATAGTGACAATTGAATTAAATGTTGTCACAATATGTCATCACTGTTAATTTCACATAGCACTATTTCTACTCTATGCAATGGACAAGTTGAGGAAGAAGAGAAATTCTTTGCATTTGAGGCCATTTTTTATGTTTTCTTTGCCATTTGATTCATTTTTTACTATCTCATTTTCTAACATTGGTTTTGTATATTGGTTAAATTGTTCTACTATTCATTTGTTCTTTCTATTATTTATTGTTCAATTGAGGTAAACTAAAATTTTTTAAGCACTATTTTATTTATGATTGATTATGGATTATGGTATGTTGCTTGGAAATAATTCTTTAACTTTTTGTGAAATTAGTTATGGAATTAATATTTTGATTCTAATATATTTGTTATCATTTTATGGATAGACATATTATATAATCTTGATATATGGATAGTTGTATTATATTTAGACTTAGCATAACATTTTTAGATCTAATATAAGTATGGAAATTTTAAGATGATATATTAATATTTGTGTTATATTTAGAGTTAGCATAAGATTTGTCACCTGATATCAATGTTAAAAGCCATAATTTTTAAACATTAAAGCAATGAAAACATAAGAATTTTAATAATAAAAATATTAAATAATTAAATCTTAAACATAATTTAGGAAAATAAAATATTTAATTAAATAGAATGGGAGTTCATTTTAAATAAAATGGTGAATAAAATGAAATTATTACGAATAATAGTAAATGAGTATAAAAATGATGTTAACTCAATTAATGAACAAGATCGTATTAAATAATGGAAAGAAATAAACTTTAATATATTGTAAATTAATAAAGGTATTAAATTTGAGGCCAAAAAATTAAATAGTAAAATATTAATGTAAAAATGTTTAATAATAAACATATTCAATAATTAAAACTTGAATATAAATTAGAAAATTAAAATTTCATTTATTATAGGATTTGGATATAATTTCAAATAAAATAGTGAATACAACATGTGAGTTCTAATAAATAAATTATTAAATAATTAAACCTTGAATATAAATTATGAAGATAAAATATTTAATTGAATAGAATGAGAGTTCATTTTAAATAAAGAAGTGAAAAATATTAAATTGTTATGCATAATTGTAAATGAGTATAAGAATTATATTAACTCAATTAATGAACAAGACAATATTAAATAATGGAAAGAAATGGATTTTAATATATCATAAATTAATAAAGGCATTGAGTTTGAGATAGAAAAAATTAAATGATAAGAATATTAATAAAAAATGTTTAATAATAAAAATATTTAATAATTAAAACTTGAATATAAATTAAAAAATTAAAATTTCATTTATCACAGGTTTTGGATATAATTTCAAATAAAATAGTAAATAAACCATAAAAATATTGCAAGTTGATTTTTGCATAATACTTAAAAATTAATAATTGTACAATAATTTTAAATTTAATGTACTTACATTTTAATCTTACGCTTGTTCAAGAGTTGATTGGCTATTATAAAGTAACCAGCCCTTGAATAAATAGGTATTTTAAATATTGGTATATCATTGTCAATTTATCTGCTCATAGTTTTAATTTGGGATGAAATCCCACTTCAATAGAGATGCTTGAACTAAAACAAGACGCCAACCCGTTCATTTATAAGTTCACCAACCTTAGCTCTGTTCATTTCAAGATTTTCGGATCATTCCCTCAATTTCTTTTAAATTTTAAAAAGATAAAAATATAAATTTTATTTTATAAATTATAATTTTCTATTAAAATTCACCTTGTTAATATAAAATAAATTTTTGGATTTATTTCTTTTTTTAATTCACACTTAATTTCTAAAAGAAATTGAGGGACCATGTTGAAGATTTTCTAGGAATCTATACTGAAGATCCTCTGACCTTTCAATTTTCATTTTTCATGCAAGTACTTATTCATATTGAAAACAAAAACCAAGAGGACTCCACGGGGACTTGGGGTAGTTAGAATGGACGTTCCAAATCCTTGTCGTATGTGTTGAGATTAGGGTTTAGAATTGCCCAATCAACTCCTAACTCAACCGAAAAAGGTTCTTCGCCGGGTCAATTTCAACTAGGATTACTATTTCATGAAATTGGAGTCAGGTCAGGTTGCGATAACAAAAGCATTTTTTGTTAGTGTTGTTGTAATTATTATTCCTTCACTAATTTATTTACTATTAATTTCATATCGTTAGATAATAGAAATAATAATAGTAATAATTGTAATTATATTTTGATTTACATTTTTTATTTTCTTGAAAGTTTTCAAGTTTTAATTCATTATTTTATCTGAAATTTTTTTCCAATTCCTAATTTTTTGTATTTGTAAAATTAATAATATATTACTCTTAGGAGTGCAAACCTGCAAACTTGATTGCTCAAGTTTGAACTCGTTAAAAATAAATGAGTTTAAGATCAAATTTAAATAAATTAAACTCAAACTCAAGCCCCAATGAATTTGCACAAATTTATTCAAGCAATATCTTATTTATCCAAAATTTTGTATTGAACTCAAAATATTTGAATTCAAATTTAAGTTTACGATGAATATAAATGTAAATCAGTTTATACAACCTTATCTTTGTTATTTCATTAAAATTTGAACATATAAAAATTTATTTTTTCACAAATAAATTCAACGCTTAATTTTTTTATCTCATTTTATTTGCCATTATAAAATTTTCTACGACTATCCAAATTTATGAAAAATATTTTCATAACTATTACACAATACCAACATTATACTCCATAGAAATTTAGTAAAAAAAAAACTAAAAAGATAATTGTTTTAATCAAAGCATCATATTTTTTCTATGCTACCTTAAAGCACTAATCTAATTGAGTGTTTTTGGTATTATATTATCTATATACAATTTAGATATAAACAATTCTAGTCAACTAATATAAAATTTAATCTCAACTCATATATTAAACAAGTTTAACTCATTTAAAGTTGGATTAGAATTGAACTTTTTATTAATCGGTCTCGAGCTATTAATGAATCAATTTGACTCATTTACACCTCTAATTTCTCAAATTAATATATCATTTATTTAGTTATAATAATTATTTTATATATATTTTAGTATAATAATTACTTTATGGAATTATTATTTTACTAATTTTTAGATTTTATGGTAATAGTTTTTTATACAATTTCAATTGTTAAATATTTTAATTTTAATATAATTATTTGTTTAAATAAATTTGTGTAATATATGTTAACAATATTAAATATATAAACTTTGACATCCACAATTCTCCTAAATAATCTTTATTAAACTTTCTATTGTAAAAGTGAAAAAGAATTAGAATTTATGCCGATAAGATTTATAAATTATATTTTGTAGAGACTTAATAAATAATTGTATTCAGGAATTTTTAAATTTTGAGTATTCATTTTAAGTGTTTCAAATTTATTTAATCATTTTAATATTTATTATGAGACATAGAGAAACATATAAATTATTGTGTTTAAATGGTTTGGCTAATATCTATTTTGAATACAAAATAATTAATGTGGTTTGTTTTATTTTATGGTAAAATATCTAAATTTTAATTTTTATAAAATGAAATTATTATTTCATTAATTTAGTTATTTAAAGTATATTAAATGAAGTATGATTTTAATAAAAATTATTTTGATACTAAAGTACTATTGTATTAACTATAAAATATTAATCATTCAGTTTACCTCATGACAAAAATGTAATTATAATTTTTAGTAAGTAGGGCTATAATTTCCTTAGATTTGATTCGAAAATTAATGATAATATAATTAAATTTTATTCACATCAGTTCTTTAAGGTGTTTTTATTAACTACATTTGTAATAAAAGTTATATGAAATAATAAATCAAAAATTTAATATTATTCATGATTATTTTAAATATGTGAATTATCATTATTTTAATTGTTAAATGATCATTTACTTTTATCATATGAAAAAAAATTCCCATCTTAGATTTTATTTCAGGATGTGGAGTTTAATTTAATCAATTTTTTTATTATTTATGATAGTGTATATAATACTTTATTTTATTATACTAATTATTTATTGTGTATTAAGCATATCTCAATTTTAATAATTTAGAATATAAAACAGATGTATATTTATTTTACTTACTTATTGTAAATTAAATACTGTTCTTTAAATTTATTTTGTCTCAAAATTTTTGATCATGTAATTTGTCGCAAATTATATACACTACTGTTACACAATATTTCTTTTCTATTTTCTTTAATATTTTAATTTTAGAAACTTTCCATAATCTTCTAACTAGCAATGTCTCTTCCTCCTTTATTTATATCATCATATACACAAAAAAATAAGATTCAAAATTATATTTCGAATATAAATAAAAAGCTTTCATAATAATTGATTAAATTTATAAAATTTAATTTAACATTCTAATTTTATTTTTGATATCTATAATAATTTTGTTATGTTATTACCTAGTACCGTCAATTAAAACGGAGCCCACGTTTCTCCAGAGGCTTCCCTTACTCTCATCACATGTCGCTATTCAATTTTAAAGCTTTTCCTTTCCACCATCTTCCTCTCTTGGCTCTTCCCTTTAACCCACATTCTCGTCCTTTTTCTCATGCAACTCCTGCTTTGCCGGTGGAGCTGAGAAATCGCTGGACCAGCTGTGACTGTTTAGCGGTGGCGATCGGGGCTGAGGCTAACGCCAAAGTCAACTGTATGCCTTTGAGTTGTCACGGGACCTATTGCTGTTGTCTTGATTGAACAAGCGGCATCCCCATTCTGCAATATTGCCAAAGATGCCCTGTTTATCTTTAGCAGATCAGATTCTTCACTTCAGACTACCTCCCACTCTTCCTTATTTGATTAATTTCCTTAAGTCACCGAGTACGCTTTACAATCATGTAGTATCTCCATTTGAGTTATATTCCAATTTCTAGGGTTTTAATTCAAATAGGTCTCTATTAATATTTCAGGTTAATCAACTCTTATGGAAGTGCTTTGTTGATTTTCGAACCACATCCACATTATTCCGTTGTTAGGTCACTCTTCATGAAGTCTCTTGAATGATGAGCTTTTATACGCTAGGGTTTAGTGAGAAATGAGAATTAGTAGCTAGTTTTATGGAATTAATTAAAATTAGCTTGAAATTAATTATGAATATTGTGTGGATGATTTTATGTATTAGATAGTAGATTGGAATTATTACATTATCTCTTGGACTACTCTTTGAGGGGAAGCCCATGGAGCAATTTTAGTTTTTCTTAATAAGGTGAGTGTTAGATTTTTTTAAAAAAATTTGAACATATTAATTCAATAATAAATAAAATATAATAAATTTGGCCCAAAATTAATGAAATTATCAAGTTGCATCCAAATAGTGATCTAATCCATTAATGTGATAACATTAATGTGATAACGAATGATTTTCAACGATGAATCAATTTATTTCCTATTATAATTTATAAATAGAGGATTGCTACTCCTAAATGTCAAGTCATTTTATTTAATCTTTATCAATGACAAATTCTCTTCCCAAAACTATTGGTAGATGACTAAGGTTGATAGGAGCAATAATTCCTATACAATATTCGTATGATATTTTTAATTGGAGATCTTGATTCATTTCCCATTTTATTTCAAATGGATTCATTAGATATTTATCTTTTCTCTCTTTTTCTACATATAATATTGTACTTTTCACATGATTTAATGTGAATAATTTTTCCCTAAAACTAACAATTGGTATTAGAGTCCTAAATCATGTAAATTAATCATATTATTATGTGGATTCAGAAATATATTTTATTTTAAATAATTTTATTATGTGATGAATTTTTCTAGATTGAGAATTCTATGAATCTCAAGAATTATTTTATAAGGTTTATACTATTTATTTTATTGTTATATATGTGTTATTTTTTTATTTATTGTGAATGAAATACACATATTGTATGTGAGAAATTTGTAAATGATTCATCCATATATTATGTGTTTTTGAATAAATTTTATGTATTTTTATTTACATTTTTTTAATCTTTGATTGAATTCCATATGTATACACTACAAAAAAGGGCTATATAGATGACAAAAGTCATCTCTATAGATCTCATTGATCATCTTTGTATGTGTTACAGATAATGTTGTTGTCTGTATAGAATTATGCTTGTAGCAACCTACACAAATGTCATTTTTTATATTGTCTACATAGGCTGCACTTATATAAACAATAAATATTGTCTGTATGGATCAAACCTATACAAATGGCATTTGTTATCTATGTCTGTATATGTGCTAGCCTACGCAAATGACAAATGTCATTTATATAGGTGTAGCTTACATAGACGACATTTGTCATCTAAATAGGCTAGTATTGTTTGTATTGGCCTAAATTTAAAAAAACCTCTAAATTTTTTTATTTTTTAACATTTGTGTTTATAATTTAAAGAGCGATAATTAATGGAAAAGAATTTAATTATAATTAAAATATTTAAATATATATATAAGTAAAACAAAAACATAATAATTATTTAGATATATATATATATGTTAATAATTATTTAACACAATCAATTGTAAAAATAAATAAAATATAAACTAACTTCAAATAATATATAATAAAATAAATAATCCACATGCATATATACTATAGAGTAACAAAAAATAAATGCATGATATATACACATACAACAATTAGATAAAATAATAATCCTTGTTGTCATCACTGTTGTCCCTACCATTATTTAAAGGCAAACACGAGGGTTAGGGTAGATGTAGGTGCAGTTGTGGCTAGGATGAGGGTAAAGGTCTCTATAATTGAAGGGTTAGAGGATGCTATAAAGTAGAAAGTGATTCAAAAGTAAATGTATATGGTACTCTCTACCCAAGGATATTTATCTGAGAAAGAGGAAGAGGCATAACATGATAAGGTAGAGAGAATCTCATAGACTATAAATAGCATGCATGCCCTTAAAGATAATATGGGTTTATTGTTATACTTACTCATGATAGCGAATATGTTGTTCTATCATAGCTAAAACCTACTGGCTCTTAGTGATATAGGTCTAAACCTCCACCGTAAATGCTGCATCCTATTGCTATCTCGAAGGAAATGCTGTAGTGGATGAACTGTGCTAAAGGTGCCATGTGCCATTGTAGTAAGCATATGACCAATTGCCTTTCTATTTCCTCAACAAGTGCCCAGCACCTCATTAGTAATAGCATGCTTATCAAGATCTGGCAAACCTATTAGGGAATTGCTAGAGGAATTACTAAACTGTGAAGATCAATGAGTGACCAATTCCAATATCTTGACCTTGATTTTTTGAAAATAAGTATAAAGTTTCAATGAAAAACTTTTCCTAGGATAATTAAAATCATTTAATCAGAAAGTAGTTACTTGCATAAGCAATTTGGACATCTGAATGCACTCACTTCCCTGTATGATATGTATAATGCTCATGAAAACTCTCCTTCATGGGCTATAATTCACCCATATCTTTATTTCTCTATACCAAATTTAAAATATGGTATTAACAATTAGTAAGATATTTGACAATAGCACCATGTAGAAATGCTAAGTTAAAATACCTTGTCATGTTGTGTCACTGTAGTAGACTTTGATCCATGGCTATTATTGTATACCTTTTTTAAACTATTGTCAAATTTTCTATTGGATAGCTCCTACATATTGAAACTAGAATATTTGTAATTAGAAGACAACTAAATCAAATGTTAAAAATGGAAAGTTACTAATTTTACTTCAATCTTACCCTATACTTGTCATTATCGAAGTATATGCATAACTTATTCCAATAATCTACCGAGATGTTAATGGGACAAGCTTGCCTCACACTATTGAGATCACAAATGTCATCATGACCACCATGTTGCAAGAAATACTAATGGAGCGTAGACTTCTAATCTTTGTATCAATTAGCTACTATCTATTGGGTATTAATAATCACGTATCCTTGTTCCTTAGGATCAACATCCATAAATTCAAAATGAGACTACATTAGAACATGTGAAAAATGTTTCATTTATTAGTTTCATTAATCTTAATATCAAATAAAAAATAATATAAAAAATACATGTTATAATACTCATATAGACTCCTTACACAACACGCTCTTATTGCTCCTCAAGCATTTGCTTCCAATTTTTATGGAAGGGGTCACAATGCTTCTTAACTAGCACTCCCATATCATGTGCAAAAATGCTTTGAGTTTGGACTAATTAGCTTCCATTTACCTATCTTATCAAAGCGGACAAGTAGTGGCCTCCCATTATCTTTTGTATTTTTTGATAGAAGGTTAAAGACCTTGATTTGCTGTGATACCATCAACTTAATGCAACTTTCAAATATAACACACTATTAATAACATATATTTATAGAAAAAATGCGAAGTAAAATACTTGAGTATAACTAATTTTACTTATCTCATATTAGGAAGGGATAGAGTGGGGTCTTATGGTGGATTGTGTCCACCGTCTTCTCCATGATAGTGTGACATAACATTAACTATGGCTATGAAGCATTGTTATATATGATCAAACACACACAATAGTTATTATAATAAGAAGTAAAATGAAACAATTTTTCCATCCATAATAAATCACATTTGCACGTATAAAATAAGTTGTCTAAAATAATTTGTACAATAGGTTAGAAATAATACTCAGTACAAAATCTCAAGTTGACAAAATATAATATTTAATAACTACTTAAGAAACTAAAAAGTCTTGACCCTAATCAGACTCATTGTCAATGAATGTTGTAGGGTCATCATCCTTTTTATCAGTTGAGTTATCATCTTTTGACTCTAAAACCTTTTCCTTTGTGTAATCCTTAATGGTTTGATCTTTTATATTGCTATCATCATTTATGAAACTGTTAAACATTTGTGAAGCAAGATGAATTTTTTCAAATGATAAAACACAATAAGGGTCATGGTTCTAATCCAACAAGGTAATTGAGTGAAAATCTCTAAGATCAAATGTGAGGGTAAAGTTTGTAAAGTTATTGTCCTGCAAGTAGGATACGTCATTGGCATTAATATTATCATCATTAAGGAAATCCTATACATCATGATGCATCATATTATTTACAATTTGCTAGTTTAATCCATTGAGAGGATTATCAATATAAAAAACTTATCATGCTTGAGATACTAATATATATAAATCATCTTTATACCACTAAGCACTAATAGAAATGCTTGTTATATTTTTGTCTATGATAATTTTCCTTTTTTTTTTACTATCAATGTCATACCATTTACGTTTAAGCAAAGTTGTAGAGTAATTATGTAAATGACTTAACTCTATGACTTCCTTCAAAATATTATAGAATGTTATTTTCTATTCCAGGCATAGAAATTCCATTATTTTTTTTCTTATACTTTGCATCTCGAGAAGCAATTACGAACCAAACTCCATTTTCCACACATGTTGAACATGACATAATTGTGAAGCCTAGTCCGAAAGCTAACTAAAGACAATAACTTGTCAATTGCCTCGAGGGGTCTACTCTTGTGAAAATGGTAAGTTTGCATAATTTTTCAAAGTGAACAACAACAACACAAGTAAGTATAAAATAAAATTATACAGCATTAGATTATAATGAAAATGATAAAGAATTACCTTGGAGTAGAACTATGAAGGAAATTGGATTCTTTGCAAATGTTCAATGTTTTGACAACTGCTTGCTTGTAGTTATCATCTATGTTCACTATACAATACAAGTGATTCATTGAGAACTAGAATGACCTAAATGAAATGCAAAATAGTTTAAGTGACTTATTCTAAATACTTTTGGATTTCAGGATAATTGTTTCGAATGTATTATAGTGTAATATCTCGATCCTTGATGTCTAAATGAACAATGTGCTTTTTATTGATGGGTTAACATTGAAATCTAAAAATCGATAGTCACCTTTCTATTCTCACATTAAATATATCCTAGCTGTGATGAGGTTGACTAAATTTTATTTCTACCATTTATAAATACATGGAACAAAATATTAATGCCTTATCTGTAGCATACCTTTCAACAATGAAACTTTTAGGTTGAGCATGATTCCTAACATAATTCTTTAGTTTCCTTATATATTTCTCATATGGATACATCCATTTAAAATAAATGGGATCCCTTAACAAGTGCATCAACAAATGGACCATTATGACAAAGAATGCTGGAAGGTATATCCTTTCAAGTTTTCATATAATTAATACAATGTCTTCCTTAGCTTGCTTGATATCTTATTTGTTTAGAGTTCTTGCACAGGTTTGGTTAAAGTAATTGCACAACTCAGTAATTAAATCTGGTAGCTCTTTTAGCAAAAATGCTCACATTACAAGTGCCAATAATCATTGCATAATGACATAACAATTATGGTTGATCTTAATGTCATTATCAATCATCTTTTTTCTTAGATTTTTAGTAAATCTATTAGAAAACTTCACATTTTTAATAAATTAGCAAAACTAATGTTGATTGTCTTGATTGAGCGTGTATCTAGAATGTGGTTTCATTCACCTCCCCTTCTCCTTATATAAGTGCAATTCTGGCCTTATATTCATGGAAGGTATATCCTTTCAAGTTTGCATATAATTAATACAATGTCTTCCTTAACTTGCTTGACATCCTATTTATTTAGAGTTCTTGCACAAATTTGGTTAAAGTAATTGCACAACTCAATAATCAGACATGTTAGCTCTTTTAGCAAAAATACTCGTATTACAGGTGCCAATAATCATTGCATAATAACATAACAATTATGGTTAATCTTAATGTCATTATCAATCATCTTTTTTCTCAGATTTCTAGTAAATCTATTAGAAAACTTCACATTTTTAATAAACTAACAAAATTGATGTCGATTGTCTTAATTGAGCATGTATCTAGGATGTGGTTTCATCCACCCTCCCCTCTCCTTGTATAAGTGCAATTCTAGCCTTATATTCATGTCGGCCAATTCACATCTTGCATTTTATATGTCCTTTGATTTATGTTCAATGTCCTAGAGTGTATGCACAATACTATTACATACATTTTTCTCAAAATGTATCATATCAATGTTATACCTTAAAATCACTGCAAGCTAGTATGGAAGTTCAAAGAAAATACTCTTCTTACTCCAATTAAGTTCATCTACAACTTTTTTCTGCTTAACTCCACCCTATCACATGTGTTTTCTAGGAGTTCTCTAACATATTCTACTTAATTTATCTATGATCATGTCATTAGTAAGCTATCTTAGGAAAGCTTTTCTCTCAGTTTTTCCATTAAGTCTTTATAGTTTTGCTAACTATGGCTCCTTGGAAGGAATTAACGATAATTAACATAAGCTATTTTTCCTCTAATCCGCATTGATAGTGTATTTTCATTGCAAGTTAGATATACTTTGTACCCTTGCACGCTCTACCTAGAAAGACTACTTTAGGTGAGAAAGTTATTCACAGTCCACAACAATACTACTCGTATCTTAAACATGTTATTCATAGCAACATCTCAAGTTTTAACTCCAATTTCCCATAATTGTTTCAGTTTTTTGACAAACAGTGTCAAGAAGACATCTATGTCTTTTCCTAGAGATTATGGCCTATGAATTAGTAGTATTAACATGAAAAATGACTTTGTTATATAAAGTTAGGGTAGCAAATTGTAAGTGGTTATCACAACTGGCCACATACTGTATGACAGACTCATATCACAAAGGGATCGAATCCATTTGCACTCAAATCCAATCACACATTCCTTAGTTCCATTGAGAAATCAACATTCGCAAAACCCCATCTTCAATGGATTGTCCTATTTAATGCCACATCATATCCTTTGTCATGTGCCTTGATCAGTATAATTGCTTCAACCTAACGGTCAATGAAAAATACTGTAGCACCTTTTGAGGAACCTTTTTCTTTTTTGTATTTTTATTAATCCATTGGCTCTCCCTATAGATTTGATAGGTCTTATCTTTAGCATATTATTTCTAAAAGAGCACATAGTTATACTTATAGATATGAATTAATTCACACCCTAATCCTAACTTGTTAAGCCATTTCTTTGCATTATAATATGATCTAGGCAATTTGTTATCCTTCAATAGTGCCTCCTTTAATAACTTTAGTAAGGAGTTGAATGACTTATTTATCCACTTATGTATCATTTTCAAATGTATAAGCTTAACTAAGAAGTTTAGCAAAGAAAAGGTTATGCAACCAGGGTACAATTCTATTTCAACTTTTGTAAATAGATTATTAAAGCTTTAGCCATGAGATATGTCCCCTTCTAAAAAGTCCTCATTTTGAATTCTATCATTGTTATTTACTCCATTAGTGGCATGAGGGCTAATAAAGTCATTTATGATATCAATCATATCGTTAGCATCATTAGTGGGTGCTCCATTTATAATCTTAGCCTTAGATATATACCTTTTGCTATGATAGACCAAGTTCATATGCAACGGATCAAATCCATTGTTTATTAAGTGTGTCTCTATGATCTCTAATGTTTGGTACAACGCATTCAGACATTTCTTACATGAACATCTTACTAACCCTTTGTGATTGACAAAGTTTCTAACTCTCTCCACAAATGTAATACCACCATTCTAGTATGCATCGGATAATCGATCTCTTAAGATTATCTAACTTTTGCTAATAGAAATGTTGTAATTAGCCTACGATGTCACGAGTCATCACATGATTCAATTATGCATGCATATTTATTGTATGCCCTAAATTCACTTATCACTCTAACTCTAATGAGTATAATCCTATCTCATTTAAGATATTTCTATAATTGTTGTCTCCAATCATCTACAATGTGTCTCACAAATGAAAAAATTTCAGCAGCATTCCTTCATAGTTCTCCAAATGTGTATACTATACATCGATATAATATACATCCGAAAAATAATGGAAAAGAAAGAAATTTCTATAAGGTGAAACTATGAGCAAATAAGGTGAGCACAATACCTAAAAGACATATCCCAAACTATTTAAATTCTTTGAACTATTCAAAGGTTGGTTTAGCTAGGAAGATCAACCAAATCTTGAACAAGTCTAAGGTCATAGTGCAAATAAATTTCAAACTTAACTTAGTATTATTTTTTTATTATAATAGTTTTGATAAAATTAAGTACACTTAACCATTTATGTAATGTTATATTAATGACTAAGATGTATATATTATAATATTAAATGATAATATTTAACATTATTTATTAATTTTTTATTATATATAATATTATAATAAGAGTAATCTTTCATATAACATTATTTGTTACTTTTTTTATATAAAAGTAATCTTTTATAAACTTTCATTATATAATATTATATAAACTATTGTCCTCAATTTTTTATAAATGCATTTTTGATAATTTAATAATATCTTTAAAAATATTCAAAATAATTAAAATATAATACTGTAACATTCTAATGAATATTATAAATTAAGCCAAATATGGGAATATCATATTCTCATAAATTAAATGTCTAAAAATCACATTGGCAAAAATAAGTCATTTTTGGGGAATATTTAATTCTATAAATCAAACATCACCTAAGATTTATACAATATTTAAAAATTTTAAACAAATTATGCAATTTATTTGATCATTTTGTCTCATATGTTAAGTTCCCTATATGGCTATCTACTCATTATGGGAGAGGATAAAAATTGGTAGAATAACATTAATATAAATCATAAATTATTATGATTAAAAAAAATCATAATAAATATTTTCTCTCTTACATTTCTCACACATATCCTTTTTATAAAATTAAATTAAAAAAATCTACTACATACACACTTATATTTTAATTAGTGCATTTTTTTAATTTTTATTTGATAATATTATACCATACTTATGATATTCTTGGATAATGTATATTTTTAATATCTTTTTAAAATTTTATATAAGGCACTTATTAAATTTTATATTCTTAAATTAATTTATATGAATATTTTACTAATTTGTTATATACACATCCTTGCATACATATAAGTGTGTACACATGCACATATGTGCATTTGTGTATGTGTGTTAGTGAAATATTTTTGTTACTTTATTACTATAATGTAAATCTTTAATATATATATTATCATATTTTTAAAATATATTTTTATTGAAGGATTTTTTATTTAATTATGTATTTCATATTCATTTGGAATAATTTTATTAATTGTTTGTATGTAACGCTTTCTCCTAAAATTAATTATTTTTTAAATTTATGCATTCTTGTGAAAAATAACAATAAAGAAAAGATAAAATAATTTTGTACAAATCTTTGTTATATATAGTAATAGACTAAATGTTGTATTGTATACTATCTTAATTTGTATAATATTATACTACACTATCCAATAGTTTTTACACCATACTTTATAATGTGCCAAATAAAGCCAATATTATTTGTCATTCCTTTTTTTCATAAAAAATGTCACGTGTTTAAATACTTTGAGTTTACTTTTATATAAAAGATTACTCTTATATAATATTGTAACGTTGATGTGCTATATCCTTTTTATATAGTATTATATAATAAAAGTCAAATTGCTCTAATATAATATTCTTGTCTAATTTTACTTTCATTCTTATACAATAAATTTTGATTTTCAAATAATATTATATAATATCATTATATAATGTTTATATAATACTATATAATGAAAGTTTATATTATTATACAACATTATAGGATGAAAGTTTTACATAAAACACTTAATAATATCATATAAAATGAATTCAAGGTCCTTTTATTTATATCAATATATTAATCTTCCTATAATTCAAGGTCCTTTTATTTATATGAATATATTAATCTTCCTATCTCATAACTCGTTTATTTATTAAATATGCAAGTTTGATCTAATAAAAATAAGTTTGATTTAATCTCTTTTTTAATAATAGAGATGAGAAATTTGGCCACAAATTCTCTAAGAAAATTATGCAAGCAATATATTATTAATTTATTGGTTTTATCTTTAACTCCTTTCATGTTTAAATATAATTATAATTTTAATTATAATTTTTGTAAAATTCAAATTGAAGGATTTTAGCTTCTTTAATTTCATAGTTTTGATTTTAATCCTCCTAATGTTTAAAGTAATTAATTTTGCTTGTCTTTAAAAGGAGGTTACATATATTGTGTCCTATTAATTTGCTCGTGCCCCAATTCTTACAATTTCTGCATTTGTCATCAAATAATTTTATTTTCTATTTTTTAAATGATTGGTTAAGTTACTAAAAGTTTTATATCATCAAAGATTTTATACTTTTATCAACTTTAGTATAAATTTCATTTTCCCATTTTCTATTAAACTCACTACGTATTTAACATAATAAATTTATAAACTTATACAAAATACTAATTTTACCAATCAACACAATGAAGCATTAAAATAAGCTCATACTCAACCATCATATTAATATTATTGGATATTTAAAAAAACAATTATGTTAAACAACACAAAATAATTAGCCTTTTAAATTAACTACCATACTAAAATAGACAAAATAAGAAATTGCACACATGACATGTTTATGACAATAGATAAGATAAGAAAATAACAACTACAAATTTTATTCAACCTGCCAACCATATAATCTAATTTTTTTTAATAAAATAAATATAAGAGTTAGTAAATAAAAGCAAGAAAAGCACTACAAAGATTAAGAGAAAGAAAGGAAAACATACTTGTAATTAGAGGAAATGCATGTAGGAGAAGAGCAAGGAGAAGATAGAAACTAGAGCAAGCTACAGGTGGACAGAAATAGAAAAGGAAAAGGCTGGCATTGCTTAAATAGCCAAAGCTATATAGACGGCACTTTATCTTTTGTATAGCTCTACTCGATCATTTGTATATGTAAAAAGTGGAGGGCACATGCATCTTTTAGGTGCCAAAGCATATAAAGATGACACATGTTGTTTATATTCCCAAAAAGTGTTATTTATGTTTCTGGCCTTACTTTTTCAGGTGCTAAAGCTTCCTGCCAACCAAGACCTTAACTCTATATAGATGATATTTTGTCCTCTATATAAAGTTAAGTATTTTGAAATATAAATTGTATAAAGAAATATATATTATATAATAATTATAGTATATAATAAAATTATAATATATATAATTATATAATTTTAATTTATTAATTTAATTATATTAAATTCATCTTTTTTAATATTTTTTACTATTTATTAATATAATTCAATATCCTTAATTAATTGTTAGTTTGATATCAACTTGAAATATTGAAATAAATAAAATGTCAAATTTTAAAAAAATAAAAAATACAATACAATTACAATACAATATAGATTATATATATAAATATATATTAAATAGAAAGATATTTAGTCTATCTATAAGAAGAGATAAAATCATATGAAAAATATAACCCATTCCTTCCTTTCTTTATGTTGTGCTCATAAATCACTACAACATTTTTAGCCTATGAGAACACAAAATTTGGCAACGTTTAAAAAATTGTTGCTTAGAACTACAATAAGTAACGATTTTTACCATGTTGCTTATTATTATATAAAATTGTTGCCTTAAATTAAAATAGGCAATGATTTTTAGTGTGTTGCCTTTTATTTTACAAAATTGTTGTTTAAAATACAATGAGCAATAATTTTAAATGTGTTGCTTTTTTTTTTTATTTTTAAATATTATTTATTAAGCAACGCTAATAAAACTATTGTCTAAACTTAAAATAAGCAACACTTAAATGACCTCTCTTTTTGTTTGTTGTCTTTTATAAAAAAAGTTGACACTTAATCAACTATTGCCTAATTATTTTAATTAAAAATTTTATTTTTTCAAAAATATATTTTACATGAAATCAATTAAGTATATTTCTTAATTAAATTTTTTAATCTTATATATTTTTAAGTTTTCTTAAATTATTATTTTAATTTTATTTTTAAACTTTATCGTAAACAATATTATATTTTACAAATATTAAACATAATCATAATTTTTAACTTGGCACATAAAATATTTATTATTTTTATTAAAGTGTTGAAAAATTCATGCGCACGCAATCGGAATTGCTCTCAGTGTAAAAAAAATGAAGTAATTTGGGCAGGCTCTTGGTAACAATCATGACAAGGCAATGCTCTCACCTTAGGATAAGACAAAAGCTAGCAATTCGGGAGATTTCTCTATCAATTCAGAAGTAATCCTTAACTTTTGTCCACTAATTGAATCTTACCTTACGTCTTCCTCAAAATTTTCACTGTAAGTGTTTCGGGTTTCTTTGAATTTTATTTTCAGAGTTGCTCCTAAAGCTTTACCAATAGTGAATTTGTTTCTTTAACTTTCCATAAGTCTTATTTTTTTAATTTTATTTTAGTTTCTAATCCTAAAGCTTTGTTATTAGTGATTTCGTTTCTCCTACCTTTGTAAATTGAAGCCTATATCGTGATTGAAGCTCCCTCGTAACTCAAACTTTGCTTAATTGTTCCTTCGCAACTCAAACTTTGCTTAATTGGAAACTACTAGGTAGGTATGATCTATTTGCACTAGATGATCTAATGGTGAAGTTTTCTAGTTCTAATGAGTTTGCTTTTTAGATGTTGATGACTTTTATATATTTTATTGTATTTTTTGGATTTTAATATGTAATATTGCTTGCTTAGTTCATCCTTGTTTTCACAACACAAAACTAAGTCATCATTTTAGGTTTTGAAGATAAGGATTCCCAAATATCTTTGTTCAGGGTTATAGAAAGGAAGAAATTCAAGGGAGAAACTAGGGTATTTGATTACTATGTCCTTTGATGTTACTTAAGCAAAGTCTTGATTCTCCATTTCCTAGTATATATTTATAGAACCAACTAATTAGGATTTACTCAAGTATTTGGAATGTTGATGATTGGGCAAATAGAGCTAGGCTTCTAAAGACAAATTAACATCATATTAATTCTAAATTCTAATTCTTGTTCATGATGTTGTTTTTTCAACCTTTCTATCCTTGGGTAGTCTTAGCTCTTTACGCTAGTCTTCTAGTTTTGCTAACTTGTCTAATTGCTCTAACTTTATATCTTACTTTATGGTTTCCTATTATAGTGTTTCTATAAGTTTAATTTGATTCCAATAATCAAAAGCTATGCTATATGAAACAGAGTCAGCCTTTTTTTTCAGTAAAATAATTGATAGTTGATGCCTTATGATATGTGATAATCCTAGTAGCTTAGATTCCATCTTCCATTTGTACAAATTTGCCACTTATCATATTATCCTACGTTTTGACTTTATGCTTAGACTTTTTTATGAAATTATGATTGTGATGGTTATGATTGAACTTCCAAATGGGTCAGCTCTTTCTCTAGATCACTATATAGTTTTGTTGATCTCAACACCAAATAGTTTTTGTGAAATTACATGAATTGGAGTTAATCTTTATTAGCACTCATGAGTTTTCTTATCTCTAAATTGGTTTTATTTACATTGTGGGAGTGATTCTATTTCATTAATTTTCATACTTTGAAAACTTATAGTTAACCCTTCCATGCAGTGTATATGTAGAATTAATTATGGAATTCTAAAATAATTATTTCATTCATTAAAGAAGGTATGATAATACATTCATAATTTTATACATTGTATTTTCCTTTTTATATATGTTTCCTATCCAAATAGTTATAAGATGAATTATTTATGTTTACTTTGAAGGATTCTTAGTGTTAATAGGTTATTTTTTGTTGCACAGACTTGTATTAAGTTGGAAATTTTTAGCATTGTTTAAATGGGAAGTGGTTTTAGATTAGGGGTTTTCATTCGGTGCTAAACAAGTAGTACCTAAATGACATTGTTTAGTATATAGCATAGCAATAATCAATTTGAAATGTTAATAAAATTGTGGCTGCTATCTTCCAAAACATAGCAAGAAGATCTATAGCTAAAGCTATTAGTGTATATGCCCTAAAATCAATCATATTAATGATTGTAAATTTGAATCGTGTATTTTAATGGCAATTTCAATTATCATATTTATATATATTATCTGCATAATATATTTAATTATGATAATAACCTTAAAATAACTGTATTCTTAAATATCTCTAGTCATATATCATTGTGGATTGGGTTGCTTTGATATATTAAGACTAGCATGTGCAGTGACTTATATGAGATAATAAGTTTGCACATGAGTACAAGTTAGAGAAATTATATACAGGACCGACCCACTCTATGAACACTATATGGATCATTATATGATTGTCATGAATGATTCTTAATAATCATTATTAATATGGTCCTTTGACCTGAGATCGCCAAGGTTCCCTACATGTGAGTTTCATATTTTGATACTACTCTATGTTACTCATGGTTAAGTGAATGCAAGGATAGTTATTGAATATGTCACATTATGTGAAAGGATTTGTGTGATCAAGATGGAATTTGTCCCTCCTATATAATTTGAGTGACATCTGTGGGCCCTATGTTTAAGTAAGACTGAGAAAATGCATGGCTATGCTCAAGTGAATTAACATAGGATGTCAATTATATTTGCTTCAATTAGCTTACTTATAAATCAAGAAACTTTTGAATTGGGTTATACAAAAATGACACGGTCCATATTTCGTGCTCAATCCAGATGTCTAGGATAAAAGGATATAGATAATAATCACATATAGGTTCAATCGATTCATTGACTTTCTCATTACTTAAGTAACAATGATGTGTTGTTAGACACTACTCATTATTTATGATCATTAATGTGATTTATGATCATTGCCAATATAATGAGAGCCTGTAGGGTCGTACACTTAGAGCTTAATAGATTTGAAATTAATGGACTAAATTGTTTGGGCCTAATATTTAAGAATTCCATATTATAATTATAAGGCCTAATAATAAGCCTATAATTATACATAAAATAAAGCCCAATTAGTTAGGATTTTCTATGCACCTATTTAAATAAGCTTATTGGGTAATAATACATGATTATTCACGCATCCCAAAGCATATAAAAATCCTAGCACCCTTCTTTGACCATAACCATTGAAGAGGTATAGCTAACACTACAGGGCTAAGGAGAAGAATTCCAAGCAGTGTTCATGTGGATGTTTATTGTTGACCTGCTAGTTCGTATTGATACATCGGAGTCTTTGGCCGAAAGGAAGTCGAAGAAGTGATCAACGAATGAGTTTCTGAATCATCAAAAAGGTATTCCTTGAATCTTTATTCTAATATAATGTTTTGTATGGATCTATTGGTTAGGATTGATTAATTCTATTGTGTTTGTTTAGCTCCCGATCCTAACAAAAGCTTACTATTCTTTCAAGTTTTGCCTTTAGATAAAACTAGTTCTTTGAACACTGGAATTGTAGTTATTAAGTTGAAAAGGAGGAATCCAATTAGGATCCCAATGGAAGATAAAATTTGAAAATCTTAAGTTTAACCACTTTAAATTTGAGAATTCACCCTATCATAACACACCCTAATAAGGATTTTTTTCCCCTGTTTTGTTAGCTTATGGCCAGTAGGTTAGATTAGAAATTTATGGGTCTATTAAGTCAAGATTGATCGATCTTAATTTCCCTATTTCCTATAAGTTTTATTATCATTTTCTATACAAAGTTGTCCTAGCCTCGCTTTTCCTAATTATTCTATCCTCATTTCCTACACAAGCTTCTAAATTCATTAACTAATCTCTACTTACAAGAAACTGGGTGCTTCTTTACCTCATATACGTTGGTACTGCCACTTATATAACTTGTTCAATTATCTAAAAAAAATTCATTAACCATTATTTTTGCTAATTTGTAGTTTGAAAAAAAATACATTAACAAATCATCATAAAGCTATGATTTTGACCTTGTAAATTATATTTAAATTAACTATAATGAGCTGATATGATACAAATTGTATGAAATAGATTCAAGTAAAAAAATGTATATTTAACCTTTTAAATAACATAAATAATTATAGTAAATTTCCTAAGAATCATATATACCTAGTGCCTAAAAGGGCTTGAAGATAGATTATCATCTCCTTTTGGTCTGTGAAGTTTCCATGCTTAATTCCTTTCTTCATACCATCTTTATCATAGCAACATGGTCTTTGCATCTCCATTGTTTATTTCTCTTTAAAATTTAACTGTACTATGTGTTTTCTGAGCTTGTTTTGCTTTTCAATTAAAAAAACTTCTTTTTTCCTTCTATTTCTATCTTTTTTCACTTGCTACGGGCCAAGAAGTGTCTCAAGATAATGTGTCTTGCTATGAGCTAAGACAAGTGTCTAAGGCTATGCTAATGTGTATGACGCATCTCTCTTTATCTGTTCATTTCTCTTTAATATCCAACTACATGGTTTTCTCTTATCTAACTTTGCTGCTAAACTAATAAAACCTATTTATTTAAACTATTTCTCTCTTTTTAACTTGTTACGAGACAAAAGACGTGTTAATGACTAATATGTCTTGCTACGAGGTAAGACAAGCATCAAACATATGTGTGATGACAGATGTGAAGCATACAGATGCAAAGAGTTGTGTTGCTTGGCCAAGATGAAGGAAATGCTTATGCCACACACAAGCGTTATGTTACGTTATTTTAGGGTCATAATTTGGCTAAAGAAGTTATTTATTTATGAATTTAAAAATTGGTAAAATCATGTTAACAATCTTATCCTTTGTAAAATAATTATAATTTGAATCAAATATTCTTTAATATTAGAGGGCTCCTAGAATTATATTAAAAAAAAGTCAATGTTCATGGATTCCACTTTTTGCCTCGTTAGATAAGAAAAATAAGGAAGAAAATGCTCGTTGTATTATTATCTTTGTTGTGCTCTATGTCCATTGTTCCTCTTTATTAGTTTTGATAAGCAAATATGTTTGATTATGACTTTATTAAAATCCTTTCCTTGCTTCTTTGCAAAAGGATAATAGATTTTGTTTTATGTTAGCAAATTTAGTTCACTAGAGTTATTGAGAATTATTATGTCCTTACTTTGAGCTATTTATTGTCATAAGTAACTAAAAGAAATAAAACTAACATAGTTGGTTATGACAATATTGCAATGAGCTAAATCACTAATACATTTTGGAAAACATGACAATTAGAAAAGTAGAATATAGTCAGCCTATGATAGTTTTTAATGAGTTGCTCTGATTGTAGGATTTATAAATACTATTTCTTTCACTTGCACTAATGCTTTTTAAATTTATGTATAAATAGCTAATATTTCTTTCTGTCATTTTTTTTCCCTTTTCTCATTCCTTGGAATAACATTTACTTGCATAGTTCAATGTTAGTGACAAGCTTTTTAGGGAGATAAATCACTTTAACTTTGAAGTTATCGCCTAGGCCAATTCATTTTATCATCTTTTGTATTATTGTTACAAATCATACTACAATCATATTTTCTTAAACTATAAATCATCTTCATGTGTAAAAAGTTATCTTTTCATTTTTTAAAAAAATTTAGTTTCATTTTCCTTTAATAGTTTCAAAAGATTTCTAAAAATAAGGAGTTTATGTCTTATGGTAATTTTTTCATTAGGTAGGCTTGCTCTTTTTTAAAGGATTCACTTGATCTCTAAATTGTGAATCACAAGATGCAAGAATACGATTTTAATCGGTAAGAATGATTTAATCTTCATCCTTAAACATTAGCCTTTTATTTCAATTTATATATTGACATTTTTTAAATCCCATAAGCATGGATTTCCTCTAGTTAATAAAGGTATATATATTTAGAAAGCACTTTACTATATAGGGATTTTAAAAATAGAATATATCTTTAGGTTGTAAACATTGCTACATGAATATTTATTTAAACTATACCTATATTTATTAATTTTCTCAATAACTTGAAAAAATGAGGATAAAAAGTGGATGGATCTACCAAGATATAGCAAAGAGTACATAGATGGCATTTCTTTTTTCCTAGATTTTGCTTTTTGTGCTAAAGGAAATGCTTAAGGTGAAGAAATTTTATGCCCTTGTGCTAAGTGTGGTAACGGTAGATGAGAAAAAAAAGATATCATTAAAACTCATCTAATATATTACGAGTTTGTTAAAGGTTACAGTGGGTAAATCATGGAGAAAGGGTAACTACAAGGGATGTTGATGGCAATATAGATGGTTATACTGATGATAATGATGATGATGAATCATATGATGACATTGAAGAGTTACTAAATGATATGTTTAGAGAGTTTGCTCATGCAGAAGGAGTTTATGAAGGACCTAATGAAGATGCAAAGAAGTTTTTTAACTTGGTTAAAGAGGCAAAGCAAGAATCGTACCCAAGCTATAAAAACTTCTCCATATTATCATTTAGCATCCAACTATACATGTTAAAGTGTTTACGTGGTTGGAGCAATGCTTCATTGACTGCCCTATTAGACTTATTGAAAGAGGCTATGCCTCATTTAAATATCCTTTCATCTTTCAACAAAATAAAGATATTGACAAGGGACTTAGGTCTTGATTATAAAAATATTGACGCATGTCCTAATAATTGCAATGCTATATTGGAAGGAGTATGCAAATGAAATCTCTTGTCATAAATGTAGAGCTTCATGATGGAATGAAGATCCCCAGTTAGACTGTGAACTTAAACATTCCAAGAAAAGTCATAAAGTTGCTATGAAAACTTTGAGGCACTTGCCTTTAATTCAAAAACTTCAAAGGCTGTTTATGTGTTAAAAAATAGCTAATACATTAAGATGACATGAAGAGGGATGTGTGAAGGATAAGAAGTTAAGACATCCGACTGATGCTCAATCATGGAAGGATTTTGACATCAAACATCTTGATTTTGCAATGGATCCTCGTAATATAAGGCTTGGTTTAGTTAATGATGGGTTCAATCCATTTTGGACTATGAATATAACTTATAGTACGTAGCCTATACTTTTGATGACATATAATTTACCACCTTGGATGTGCATGAAGTCAGAATATTGCATATTATCTTTGCTAATTCTTAGGCCACGATCTCTTGGAAATGAGATTCATGTGTATCTCTAACCCTTGATCAAGGAATTAAAGGATTTATAGGATTCAGGGGTAGAAACATATGATGCTTCAAGCAATCAGACCTTCAAAATGTGAGCAACTCTTTTGTGGACTATTAATGACTTCCCAGCATATGCTATGTTGTCTGGGTGGAGTACTAAAGGAAAATTGGCATGCCCATCTTGCAATTATGGGATCTCTTCTACATACTTGAAACATAGTTAGGAGATGTGTTATATGTGTTATCGTGCTTTTTTGCCTATAGATCATCCATGGAGATTTGATATGAGATCATTTAATGGATTTACTGTGTTCAAGTCTCCACCACCCTTACTTGAGGGAAGTCAAATTTTTGAGAAATTACAAAACTTTCAAAATATGTTTAGGAAGAAGCAAAAGAAGATAAAAAATGGCCCATGGAAAAAAAGTTCAATATTTTTTGAGTTAGCTTATTGGCAACATAACACATTACATTATAACCTTGATGTGATCCACATAAAGAAAAATATATGTGATAATATAATTGGAACCCTTTTAGATATCCTAAGAAAGACAAAATATCATGTGGATGCTCGTTTTGATCTTAAAGATTTAAGGATAAGAAAGAATCTTCAACCAAGAGAGACAAAAGATGGTCCAAAAGCAAATTTTGCAAAAGCATGTTTCTCCATGACAATAAAAGAGAAAACTATCCTTTATGAGACATTAAAGATAGCTAAATTACTAGATGGTAGTGCATCAAATATTTCTCGTTATGTGCAAGTTAATGAAAAAAAACTGGCTATAAGACTCATGATACCCACTTTATGCTATATTACTTGCTACAAATACCTATTCAAAGCTTGATGCCTAAGCATGTTGTTGCTCTTTTGATTTGTCTTAATTCATTCTTTTGTTCTATATGTCAAAAGGTTATTAAAATTGAAGATCTTAATCTCATAAAAGTAGAAATTGTAGAAATTCTTTGCTAGCTAGAAAGAATTTTTCCTCCTAGCTTTTTTAATATAATGGTTCATTTGCCTATTCATTTAGAAAATGAAGTGAGATTAGGTGGCCTAGTCCAATTTTGATGGATGAACCCGTTAGAAAGATATATGTATAGATTGAAGTCATATGTTCGCAACAAGAGTCATCTTAAAGGTTTTATTGCAGAGGCATATTTAGTTAAGGAATGTTTGATATTTTGTTCAAGATATTTGCATGATAGTGTGCAAACTAGGTTAAATAGAATGTCATGCAACAATAATGAATGTCCTTCAAGTGAAGTTGAAAATTCTAACATTTTTCGAAGTAGAGGTCAATCTATAGGAGGAAAGAAAAAGGGCAACATATTTTCTCTTGATGAGAAGTTAAAGACACAAGCTCATAAATACATCTTAATCAATTGTGATGAAGTTGATGAGTATATTAGGTACTATAACTTGCATTTTATTTTATACTAAAAGTATGTTGCATAGTTATACTTAAAGTGTCATCATTTTTAATGTAGAGAGCATGAGTGTAAAATTAGTGGTTGATTCAGAGGAAGAAAGTGGAATAAAGCAAAAAATTAAGGGCAAGACTTTATTATTTGGTTTAAAACTCGTGCCATGAGACCAAATGTGCCAAATTGGATTAGAGAATTATCTAGAGGACCAAATATTATTACAAAAAGGTTCTCTGGATATCTCATCAATGGATATAGATTCCATACTAGGCATCATGATGCAAGACATAAAACTCAAAATAGCAGTATGACTTTGATGGCATTAACTCAAAGCTTTTGCAAGTGTTAGTGTATATGCCTTAAAACTAATCATATTTATGATTGTAAAATTTGAATCGTGTTATTTTAATGACAATTTCAATTATCATATTTATATATATTATCTTCATAATATATTTAATTATGATAATAATCTTAAAATAATTGTATTATTAAATGTCCCTAGTTATATATTATTGTGGATCAGATTGCTTTGATATGTTAAGACTAGCATGTGTGGTAACTTATATAAGATATTTAGTCTGCACATGAGTACAATTTAGAGAACTTGTATACTAGACCAACCCATCCTAAGAATACTATATGGATCATTATATAAATGTTATGAGTGATTCTTAGTGATCATTATTATGATAGTCCTTTAACCTGAGATTGTCAAAGTTTCCTACATATGAGTTTTATATTTTAATACTATTCTATGTCACTCATAGTTGAGTGAATACAAAGGTAGTTATTGGATATGTCACATATCATGCGGAGGGATTTGTATGATCAAGATAAAATTTATCCCTCCTATATAACATGAGTAATATTTGTAGGCCCCCCTTGATTAAGTAAAGCTGAGAAAATGCATGGCTATGCTCAGATGAATTGACATGGGATGTCAATAACATTTGCTTCAGGTAGCTTACTTAGGAATCAAAAACCTTAAGATTGGGCTATATGGGAATGACACGGTTCATGTCTTATACTCAATCTAGATGTTTAAGATAAAAAGACATAGATGATGATCACATGTAAAGGTTTAGTCGAATCACTGACTTTCTCATTACTTAGGTAACAATGATGTGTTGCTAGATACTGCTCATTATTTATGATCATTAATATAATTAATGATCATTGACAACATAGTGAGAGCCTATAGGGTTGCACACTTAGAGCCTAGTGAATTTAAAATTAATAAGCCAAATTGTTTGGGTCTAATATTTGAGAATTCCATATTATAATTATAAGGCCTAATAATAAGCCTATAATTATACATAAAACAAAGCCCAATTAGTTAGGATTTTCTATGCACCTATTTTAATAGGCTTGTTAAGTAATAAGATATGAATTATTAACTCATCCCAAGTATAGAAAAAACCTAGCAACTCCTTTAAACCCTTGGAGGGCGTAGCTAGCACTACGAAACTAAAGGAGGTGAATTCCAATCGATCGACGTGAGATGTTTGTTGGTGATTCACGAGTTCGTATAGATACCTCAGAGTCTTCGGTTGAAAGAAAGTCAAAAAGATGATTAATGAATGAGTTCCTGAATTATCTGAAGGGTATTGAATGAATCTCTATCCTAATCTAACATTCTGCATGGATTTGTTGGCTGGGATTGATTAATTTCGGTACGCTTGCTTAGCTCCCGATCCTAATAGCAAGCTCAAAGGATGAACACCGAATCATAAAATATGTGGCATACTATGGTAGAATCAATGATATTATTGAGTTAGACTATTATGTTCATTTCAAAGTTGTATTATTCAAGTGTGATTAGTTTGAAGTTGGAGAAGACAATTATGGGTTAACTTATGTCCATTTCAATAAGAAGTGTTATCGTGATGAGCCATTTGTGCTAGCATCTCAAGTGCATTAATGCTTTTATGTTCAAGATCCACTTGATCAAAATAAACAATTTGTAATAAAGATAATTCCTAGAGACTTATTCATTGTGAATGACAGTCAAGATGTTAATTTTCAAGAAACTTATAAGAATAAGCCATCTAATAACTTAATGAACTTTGTTATATCTCATAATGAGGTTGAAATTGAATTAGTAAGGAAAGATCTGCCCATAACTATTGTTAATATGACTCCGACTATATTTCACACTGAAGAAGATTAATTAGATATCAAAAATAAAATTGATAATACAATATAAGATAACAAATGAGAATATCTTTGTTATTTTTTATTTTGTTAAATTTTTTATAATTTTATTTAATTCACTATCAATAAAGAAATGCATATTGATTTGAACTTTTTTGTCATATTTGAGCAAGTAGTTTTACTATGCATCTTCATGTCATATATTAATTGCTACTACATAGTGCTTCAATTCAGCTTCTTTCGAAAACAATTCAAGAATTATTCATCTATTACTATTTTATTTGTTCATTGTGAGGCATTATTTTTTATTTTAATTATAAATAATTTATTTTTTTATTTAGGTCAAAAGCTTCACTTTTGGATTAAAATATAGATAAGAAAACAAATGTTGATAAAAAACAAGATGAGGTTGTTGACATCCAAGCTAAGTCAAGTGTTAAGTTACTTCAAAAATTTATAGAGGTTAAGCTTAAAAAAAGGAAGGATCAAACACTTGAAAAAAAGAAACTTTTAAAACAAGGTTCAAAGCAACTAATGTTTAAGCCCTAATCACAAGTATCCAACTAATCAACTACAAGTATGCCTCAATCCTAAGGATCCAAGCAAGCATTGCCCATCAATTTGAGTCAACCATAAGGATCCAAGCAACCAACAATTAGTATTCCTCAATCCCAAGGATCCAAGTAATTAATTACTACTAATGGGGGTTCAATCAAAAGGATCTAACTAGCTTATGAAAACTATGGTCCAAATACCTATTCAAAGTCAGGATTTAAAACAAAATTCAAAGATAAATAAGCAAATTCGATAAAAAATTCCAAAGAAAAAAGTGAAGAGGACTCCAATCTACCATCCATCATCAGTTGATGATTTTCTTGAAAAAGTTAAGGGACAAGAAGAAGGAGAACATCAATCAACTAATCTCATGTGTTGTTTTGAGCCCATTAATGCAACCAACATTAGGGAAAATACTAATGAAAGTATTGAAGTTAAGGAATCAGACCAAGATGTTAAAAAAGGTGATTGTATTATTTTATGTACTTATTAATTTCATACTTTATACTTATACTATATATTGCATTTCAAATGTATGGCTTTGTATTTATTATTTCATTAAACTAGGGACATTGGAGGAAAGAAGAACACTTGGAAAGATATTATGTAAAAACATTCATGCAAGATCTTTGGATGAACGAATGGAAGTAACATTTAACAAAGGCCAAGCAATTGGGCCCTATGAAAAAGTAGTTACTAATTTAACTTTTTTCTCAAGCACAATTGCTAGAAATTCATCATTCTACCCATTGACATACACTAATTAGAAGGCCATGCCAAAGGGTAACAAGAACATATGGGACTATGTTAATGTAAGAGCTATTTTTTTCACTTAATGAAATTAGAAACTTAAAATTTCAATAAATACTAATATTTTTTTTCTTTGTAGAAAAAATTTATCATTCCAGATGAAGGAAAAAAATGGATGCTTTATACTATACAAGATGCTTGGAGGAGGCATAAATGCAAGACAAAAAAAAAAATCATTTTGATAAATACAATACTGTCAATGAGATGTTAAAGCATTATCTCACAGAAATTCCAAAATTGTATTTTAAAAAGTTAATTAAGTATTGGAGTCATGCTTCAATCCGGATGAGTTAAAAACTTGATACAATTTTCAATCAATTATTGAATATTGTGAATTTATTATTGAAAATTAGTTGTAACAACTTCCTTTTGTGTTGTAGAAAACTAGTCAAATAAATGCTCGAAATAGGGCTCAATAGAGGTGTAGGCATTGGATGGGACCTGTAAGTTTCGCTAGAGTATGTCAAAGATTGGTAAGTTGTAGACTAGTTTTAAAAATGCTATTATTGTTATATAGATTAGTAATTTCTTGCATCATGTTACATAGTGTGAAAAGAATGAAAATAGTGAGGAGCCCACATAAATTAACTTATTCATCGAAACACGCCAAGGCAATAACGGGAAGCAAATTGACTTGGAAACTCAAGATGCAATTATCGGTGACTTTTTCCTATTAAATTTTTCATTGCGTTTTTATTTTGGTACTTTATCCATCTTTAAGGAAACTAGTGAAGATACTTTTCAAGCAGTGTTTAGCAAGGAAAAGTCAAGGAGAGTATGATGTTATGGGAGAACTATAACTCCTACTGTTTTGAATAAAGACAAAGAAATAATTAGTCTTAAGTTAACTTTTTGAAAGGTAAAGTTCAAGAAATGAAGACATGTTTTGATGGTTTAACAACTATTATCAATGCATTGTTACAAAAAAAAAATAATGTTAAAATGACTATTGAGGCAATGCTAACTTAATTGAAGCCATCTCCAAGTGATGCAAATAGTGGAAGAAATTCTACTGCACAAGTTCATCCACCTTCTTCACAATTAACCCATGTTGCAAACAAAGAAAAGGTATTGAATATATGAACCATTTTGTTATAACTAGCAATGATTTTAGTAAATTTAAGTTGTCATTACGTTTTTAATTAGTTTACATTGAAATTAGTAGTGACTATAGTATATGAGTGGAATTGTGGTTGTTGAAATTAGTTTAGGTTCATTTGTTAAACTAGGTCTCTTCATATTATTTAGGGTATAGTAGGCAGGATTGTTTTCTATGCTTATTAGATTTATGTGTTGTTTGTTTGGGTTGTGCTATCAAAGTAAATGTAATTATGTTTAGCTGTTAAGTGGTGAAATTTATCTTGCTATTTGCATCTTATATTTTCCATGTTGGTGTATCAAGTTGAATTCTATGTTTAAGTCATCTTTGTTTTTTAAAGCTCAAAATGCCTTAGCTGATCATTCACTTTAATTTTATGTTGTTTATTATAGATAGGAATTTCATGAGAAGTTGTATTTGTATTACTCATTAAGGTCATCTCTGTATTATTCAATAAATAAGTCAAAAAGTTAAATGATCTGTTTGTAAATACTTTTTTCTTGTTTAAATGAGCTATCATAGATAATCTTGCATGGTATTGGATGATAAATTGGGTTGTCATACCTAATCTCTTGCAATGATTTTTAATGTTACTTAGTTTGAAGATTTCTAGTTGTAAAATAAAAATTGTTGCAAAGGAAGGATATTAGTAATCAAGCAAGTCATGATTTATATGTTAGCTGATTATTTTAGAAACAAAATCATGTTTTTTTTTATAAGGAGAGATTGGTCCAAGAATTAGTTCTTGATTTTTGTAAATTATTTTCACTTTGTAACTTATAAAGATATCTATATGATTTTTTTGAGGGTATGTTGATAAGAAATGCATACAAAATAATTAATCTTTTAATCTATTATTTGTTAAACGACATTTGAATAGAGTTACTTTGTTGTTATAGGACTTGTGATCATAATTTACTATCTTATATTTTATAATTCTAATATACATCAATAATAACTTTTTCTAATTGTAATTTTTTAATATCATGTAGGAAAATTATATTGGTGAAGATGATGATGATGATGATAGACTATTAGATGATGATTTGCTAAATATGGATGATGAAGATGATGCATAACTTGAAGAATATTGAAATATCTTTTATGAATATTGCATTATATTGACATTTTATTAGGGCATATTTTTATGTCATTCAAGATTATGTTTTGAATATTATTTATTCTTGGATGCTTTTTGGTGATATTGATGGGAAACATATGCCCATTTAGTTAATTTTTAATGAAAATGATGTTCTATTTTCATATAATTACATTTAATTTTTAGTGTGCACACCAGATTAATTGTTTATATATTCCTAAAAAATAAACATAAGAAGAAATGCAATAATAAAAAAACACATTTAATCATAATCCCAAAAAATGTTTATAGGCAATGGTTTTCAAACTATTTATTTCATAACATTTTTTGTATAAAATAAACAGTGGTTAGAAATCATCGTCATTAAAATTTTTGGCAACAATAAAAAATTATTGCATATTCTTTATGGTCACAAGTCTTTTAGGTAACAATCAAGAACTGTTGCTTATTCTAATATATGTAACAGTGAAAACCCGTTACTGATTTTCTCTTAAGCAACAGTTTCCAACTATTGCTTATACTTGTATAGGTTACGGTAAAAAAATGTTACTTATTCGTATATAGGCAACGGTCAATAATCGTTGCTTATTTTCGTTTTAGGTTATGATAGAAAATCGTTGCTTATTTTCCTTTTAAGCTACAGTAAAAAATCATTGCTTATTCCTATATAGGTAACGATCAATAATCGTTGCTTATTTTTCTTTTCAGCAACAGCAAAAAATCATTGCTTATACTAATATAGGCAACAATCATGAATCGTTACTTATATTGATATAGGCAACAATAAAAAATTATTGCTTATTATGTATGCTTTAGGTAAGAATAAAAAACTATTGCTTATTATGTATGTTTTAGGCAACAAAAAAAATCATTGCTTATTTAATTATAGACAACAATTTTTAAATGTTGCCTATACTACCTCACAAGCGTTACTTATAGTTTACACAACAACTATGAACTGTTGTTTAAAGTAAAATAGGCAACGACTAAGCATCTTTGCCAAAGATTAAAAAAATCGTTGCTTGAAGAATAGGTAACACGAGCTATCCCAACGCCAAAGAATCGTTGTGTATACTATAGCCAATGGTTTCTTTAATATAGGCAACAGTTTTTAGTTGTTGCCTAAGGCTAAAAATGTTGTAGTGAATATGAATATAATGTGAAAATTACGGCTTATGCTCATAATAGTAAATGCAAATTGAAAAATGAACTTCTACTACTAAATTAATATATATGACTAAAAATTATTACTTAGTGGTTTACCTCTATTGTTTAAATTTACATCAATATACATGTATTATTGTTAAGTACTAAAGGAAATTCATGTATTTGTTATACTAATTATTGAGTTACACAATCAAGTTGTATAACTCTATATTAATAGATTCAATATATAAAATAATAAAAAATAAGTAAATAATATAAGGAGATACAAATGCTAAATGATGTGAAGAGACACAAATACACCAAAAAGCTTAATTAATAATAAACTTTCTTTAATATAGAAATATTACCTTTGAATAGAATTAATGTTGTTATTCATTAAATTTCTATTCATATTTCATATTTACTTTACGATTCTTATAGGTGTGTGCTCGCAATCTACTAAAAAAAGGGATTGTTTTTAGAATTTTTTTTGTGATTTAAGTCCCTAACTAATAGATCTACAAGAAAAAACATAAAAAAGAATTTATATTTGTTGAAATTTTAACTTTCCAACTTTATTCATATTTTTACCCATTTTATTTTGAAGGTCTCATGATATTGACTAATATTGACTAATCTGAACTTTCTTACTTTATTTCCTTCAATATTCAACAAAATATTTCAAGTTAAATTATATTTTTGTTATCTATAGTTTCACTTAGATTTAAACTATTTATAATTTAGAATCTTGTATTTCTTTTTAATGTCTACTTATAATACTTTCAACTATGTTGCAAATAAATTTCATTAACAATGGGTTTATGTAAAATGATATTATCAAGTGAAAAACATATGACCCTTCTTTCCATTTAAAAACAAAATAATATCTCATATAGTATCTTAATGTATTCTATGTTATTGACAAAAATAATTTTTCTTGTCCACATTTTATCTTCATAAAATTAATAATTTTTTTTGAAAAAAAAAATTTCATTGTTTAGAATATGTTATTTAAAATTGATTTCACTTGTAAATATATTACACAATACTTGAAACTTAATTAAAAGTTAAATTTTGTCAATGTCATACAAAATAAAATATTAATATTACTATGATATTTTTCTTTAAAACATAGTTATCCCAAATAAAATAAATTTTACAAAAATTATTATTAAATTTAATCAATTTCATAAAGGTATAAATATAATTAAATATAATGGCAACCGAAAGAGTTAAATGTTTTTAAAATTAAAAGTTGGGGTAAGCGGGATTCTTGTGTACAATTTTTTGTTGTACTCCTTGATATTGAAAATGGCATTAGCCAAAGAATAAAGCCAGTTGGCAAAACTGAATATTATTAATAATTATTTATTTTTACTTTTGAGCTTTTTTTAGAGGTAATAGTAAAAGTTTTTTTTTGAAAAAATATGTAAATTATTCCTTCTAATTTTAAGATGGTTGGCTATTATTCCTTGGAATTTTAAAAACTTAAAAATCATCCTCTTAAATTTTATAAAATTAAAGATGATGTACATCATTCACTTAATTAATCATGTTATTAAATAATGTACTTTTTTAACAAAATTTTTACTTAAGAATCACAATCATAACATCATAGTTTGTTCTTTTTTGTTATTTTTTCACATAAAATTTTTATGTTATATAATTAATGAAATTTTAATTAAATACTTATATACAAGTGCAAAATTATGTCTAAAATTCAAAATTAATAAAATAAATAAATATTTTACAATATTATAATTCTTACTAAAATTTTTCATAAAGATCATATTATTTGATAAAATAATTATTTAAGTGAATTGTTTACAAATTTTACAAAGTTTAAGGGAATAATTTTTAAATTTTTATGATTGAAGATGATAAAATCTACCCATCATATAAAGTTGAAGTAGTATTTTATATTTTTTTTCTTTTAATGAATTCTCTTACCATTTTGGCTAAGTTCATATAACTTTGTATATTATATCTCATGAATAAAAATTTTGTAATGTTTTTAAATGCACAATTAAAAATATAAATTATACACATTTTGAAGAAAATTATATCTCTTTGTTCGAATCCTCAATAGTAAAGAAAGTTTAGGCCATTATCTATTTTCAAGTATGCTTATACAAATTTAACATTTCAAAATCAACCTTTTAATCAAAATTAAGTCAAAATTAAAAATTGGCTATAATAATTTTTATTTTTAAATATGATGATCAAATATTAATTTATAACCATTTTTATTGCACTTATACAAAATAATAATTATTACCAATTATATTCAAAGTTATTTATTATGCAAAATAATTTTAACAAAAATTTCATCTTTTAGTTTACTTCAGTCCATTGCATTTTAAGATGATTAAAGGGATTAAATATTTTTTTAAAATAGTTTTATATAAGAAATAATCTTAAATATGGTTGATCATAAATAATTAATTTAATAATGAATATAAATTATTATTTTGTATTTGATATTACTTAATAATTACTTTTGAAGGTTAACATTATTATTTCTAATTTTTATTTTAGAAATAATTTTGATTATAAAGTTACTTTTAAATGATTAATTTTTGTACAATTAAGTAAGTTAAAAGAAATAATAATAAAATTTTTTCTTCTTAGGGATGTGGAAGAGAATTTAATAGAAGATAATTTTTATATAAATTGAATAATATAAATATTTAAAGGTAGAATTTAAAATATTATAAAATTTTTATAGATGATATATAATATAAAAGGTTATTTTTATTCCAAGTAAAATAATAAAACAATCAAAACAAAATCACTTTTACTATTATTTCAAAAAGAGAAAAGATAACTTTAAAACAAGTTATAGTCAACATTTTTTAACCTATACAAATGAGATAGTATTGTCTGTGTAGGTTTTAAATTTTTTTCAAAAACACAAACAACAAAATATCATTTGTATGTAATTTTGAATTTAAAAAAAATTTGAAAACCTTTTCAAATGACAATTTGTCATCTGTATATAATTTTTAATTTAAAAAATTGGAAAAAGAATATACATATAACAATTGTCATTTGTATAGACTTCTGTCATTTTTTTCACTAAAAATCCATTATCAAGACCCTATACAAATGATCAAAATTTTGTCATCTATATAGGAGTTGTTTCTGTAATTTGTATTTGTTGTAGTGATATGTTTCCAAAATTCCTAGAATTTTTTTTACACGCATTTATATATTATGCTTCTAAGCAATTTTTGTAAACCGGGAATTTAGCAACACTTGCTACTATTTATGTTTTTTGTCATAATATCATGTTTCATGTTTCTTGATATCACTAAAAATTGGCATTTCTAGCTTCAATTCAATTTTTAACTACTGCTGAAAAAAAATTCTGGGTCCATTTTGTGCATTTAGTTTTCTAGACAATATACATGTTTTCAGTCAGTCGTGCATTTAGTCGAAATTTTCGTTTTGGACTCTATTGCTCCAATATGTTTTCACGATTATTATTAATGAAAGTTTACTAGAAACTAACTTTTCTTTTAATCAAGAGATTCCTTTCTGGAAATATATATACAAGTTTGTTAAAAGACAATATAAGCAAGCGTCTATTTTTCAGTATACATTTACAAGATTTCCAAGAAGTGAGTCTTTCAATTTTTCCTTCTAGAATGCATTCCTTATTTTTGGCCTTATTGAAAATTTTTTTCATACAACATTGTGCTTAGTAAAACGGAAGTTTTTCTTTGACATTGAAGGTGTTTTGGAAGGTTTTGAACCCACAAAAAAAAAAGCATATTACCAGAAAATTTCCAATTTTAAAACAAAAAGTTTTTTGTTGTAACTTTGGTGAGGAATTGATTTTTCATTAAAGTGTAACAAGTTTGAAATTCAAATGGTCAATTTTAGCATGTTTTACATTGAAGCCATTAAAAAAGTTTTTTGGAAAATTTTCCATGAATTCAAATGTATTAAAAGTAATTTTTTTTCCAAAATAATTAGCATTCAAATACATTAAAGCATTATTATATGTGAAAATTGCATTGAAAAACATGTTTAATAGCCAAATTTAGCACCCAACTTGCATGATTCTACAATTAAGTCGCCTAACCTGAGGTGCAAAGCTTGGGGTAAAAGATAATGAATAGCACCATCTTGGCGATGCCCATGTGTAGTGCTAGCGCATGCAAGTCACATTAAGCTATGTTAGCAATAATACTTGCATTATTAGTCTTCACTCCTTGAGCTGATTTTTTTAGATATTTTTTCATATCTTTCTAGAATTAAAAAATTTTAATTATTTTTCCCATTAAATTTAAATGGCTAATTAATTTTATTGGGCCTAAAAATTTAATATTATAATTCCTATAATTTGGGCTTCCACATATATTTTTTGTGGATTTTTTTTGTACTACTTGATCCATTAATTATTTTCTATGAATATATATATATAGAAAAATAATTTTAAGGATTCATTTATGCTTATATTATGGCATTAAATTTTGTATAATTGTGAATCCATCCATCATGGATCTAATTGCATAAAATTTTATTCTTTTTTTAATAAATTGATAATTGGATTAAAAAGAATATCATATTAATAATATTTCAATGCCCCATTGGTATGATATTATTTAATGTGATTTATTAGTAATAACATAAGTGTAAGAATAGATATTATATTTCTAAAATTTTCATCACCCCATTGATGTTATATGTTAGAAATATGATATTTAATCTTTATATTATATTATAAAGCTTTTAATGCTCCATTGGTATTAGCCTTATAGTGTAATACTGAATTCAATTGTATAGTATACTGAGGAAACTTTTAAGCATGATTAAGGTTAAATATGTATTAATTTTTTAAATTTATTTCCTCAATTTCTCTACTTATGCAATTTAATGCGATTAAGATGCTTAATAGAATGAATTGTGAGGATTAGGTTGAATCGTAAAAGTTTTATCTAGTAGTCTCCAATCTTGACCTAGCTATTAGGGAGATAGAACCTAAGATCACTATTACATCTATAGTAGAACAAAGAAGTCATCATAAAAAGTGGATCCACTCTAATAAAGTGTGTTTATTGGTGTTGAAGTATATAATAAACAAGATTATAAGAAAGAGTATCCCTAAAATGACCAATGCAAAAGTGTTTCTGAATTCTATAATTAAAAAAAATATAAAAAGTTTGATAAGGCTAAGAAGAGATAGTATCTTTTATTACTCAAAAAATCCATATATGATGGTGTTAATGGGGTGAAAAAGCATATTCTAAGATTGGTGAATTACTTATCTAATTTGGCATGTGCTAGAGTCTCTCTTGTCTTAATCTAATGTTTTAAAAGCATCTTATAATACTTAGAAAATTAAATGAACCATCAATGAACTCATTTTCATCTTTATACAAGCTAAGGAAGGTATGAAGAAGGATAAGGCTTAAGTGGTAAACTATACAATACATGGCATAAATTCAGACCATGGTGTGAAAGATAATAAAAAAGACAACAAAAGTCATTATAACTATGGAAGGAAGAAGGGTCAGAAAGGTGAATCTAGTGGATAATAACACTATAAATCCAAAAAGGCCCAATCAAAGGGTAACTACCGATTTTGCAAGAAGCATCGATGTAAGAAAGTATGTTACTTCAAGTATAAGAAATGGGCTAAAAAGAAATAAAAAAGTACCTATC
The DNA here is from genome assembly GCA_020226215.1 of Sindora glabra. NCBI lineage: Eukaryota > Viridiplantae > Streptophyta > Magnoliopsida > Fabales > Fabaceae > Sindora > Sindora glabra. Next base: position 63,235,785 of record CM035234.1, on the reverse strand, counting down.
TAGCCCTAGTCTATTCTAAGTCAAATATTGTTGATATGTCATCAAACTCTTAGCCGTTAAATATTGGTGTGACTATTGATGTCATTAATTATTTTCAAGCACTAACAAATTTGACGAAACTAAATGAGAGAAAACTGATTGTGAGACTTCAAAATAGAGATAGAGTTAAAGTGGACCATATTGAATCTATGAAGTTAAAGTTAAAGTTTGAATATAGGTTATTATTAAATAATGTAGTTTATATACCATCCATGAAAAAAGAATTTAATTTTAGTTGTTACTTTACATTATGTTCAATATTCTTGTTATTTTGGCAAAGGAAAAGTTGAATTACTTTACAAATAATTTATTACGGACATTATTTTTATGTGTAATGGTTCATATGAAGTTGATTTAAATCTTAATTTTATGAATTTAATAAATTTTATTCTTAGTAAGAAAAGGAATGAAATCGATGGAAAAATCCTTAAGTTTGTGGCATGGACTATTATAACAAATTTCTTAAGAAAGAATTCAAAGACTCATAAAGGTGGAAGTATTACGTGACTTGGATTTCTCAAATTATAGAACTTGTGCAGACTCCATCAATGGTAAACTTTTAATTAGAGTTAGAAAATGGGAAAAAGTAAAAAGGAAAATGTTCTAGAATTTATTGACACTAATATTAATGGATCTACAGCACTTAATGCTATAGAATGTTGTAAATATTTTATCACATTCATTGATGATTACTATAAATTTGGTTGGGTGGAGTTGCTTAATGAGAAGTTAGAATCATTAGAAACCTTTAAGTTATTTAAAGTAATAGTTGATTGAAATGAGGGAAATAGATAAAATATGTCAATTTTAATAGAAGTTATAAGTATTATGGTAGGTATGATAAAACATGAAGAAATCTTGGCTTATTTATGAAACACCTACAAGAGTATGGAATTCAAGCAAGTTACGTTATGCCTCAGACACCAAAGTAAAATGAAATTATAAAAAGAAAAAACTAGATTCTCATGGACATGGTGAGATGCATGTTGGCTTATAGTTTGTTATCAGAATTCTTATAATGTGATGCATCAAGAACAATAACATACATTTTAAATTAATTCCCAATAAGTCAATGCCTCAAACACCTTACGAATTGTTGTACGATAAGAAGCCTAGCTTAAGACATGTTTGAGTCTGGCGTTGCAAAACTAAAGTAAAGTTATACATTCCATCCCTAAGAAAACTTAATTTGAAGACTATTAGTGGATACTTTATTGGCTCATGAGGTAGTAAATTTTATTATCTGACTTATATAACTAAAGTGATTAAACTAGATCGAGCTATCTTCAAATAAGTTAATAGTGAAAGCCAAATATCATACATCATAGATTTTATTGAGAATAGCATAATCTTTTTATTAGCATCAATATTGGAAAAGTAATCTTCTATTATTTTACTAGTTGATCAAGTACAGCTAATGGCAAAAGATGCCAAACTGAATGAGATAAATGAAGAAATTCTATTGAAAAAATCTTATAGAGTTTATAAATTGATGATTTCTAATGATTATCACATATATCTGGAAAAGCATAAGCATGAAATCAATTTTGATACAAATTTTACAATCTTTTCTAGGTAATATCTAGTTCAAATTATTTTGATTGGATGAGTGATGTGAAGGATAAGCTAGTTTCAATGCACAAGAATCAAGTGTGGGATTTAGTTAAGCTACTTACGAGCTACAAGCTATTTGGATGTAAATGGGTCTTTAAGATTAAGAAGGATATTCGAGATGAAATCAAGAGATACAAGGCCAAATTGTTAGCTAAAGGCTACACCTTAAAGGAAAGCATAGATTACATGGAAACATTCTTGCCAGTTTCAACTAAAGACTAATTTCAAGTTATTATAAGGTTAATGGCTTATTTTGATTTAAAGCTACATTAGATGGATGTGAAGATGGCTTTTTTAAATAATAATCTATTAGATATTATTTATAAATGGTTTCCTAAAAAAAAGGAAAAGAACACCTTGTATGTAAACTTAAAAAAGTCCATATCTAGCTTAAAACAAGCATCTAGATAGTGGTACTTCAAGTTTAATAAGGTAGTAACTTCTTTTAGGTTCAAGGAGAATGTAGTAGATTAGTGCATTTACATATTAATGAATATAAGTTGTTTTGTTATATAAGTACTATATGTTAACGACATTCTCTATATCAAAATGTTATCTAAGCATTTTGATATAAGAATCTTGGAAATGCCTCTTATGTTCTGGGTGTAGAGATCCATCATGATAGACCTTAAGGTTTGCTTGTATTATCTCAATAAACATACATTAAGAAAGTATTAAAAAGGTTTAATATATAAATATGATCTCAAATATCCATACCCATTTCAAAAGGTGAGGTTTTCCCTAATACTTAGTGTCCTCAAAATGAAATTTAATAGAAAGAATAAAAAAAGATCCATATGCTTCAGTTATTGGTAGCTTGATGTATGCTCAAGTATGTACATGTTCTAACATAGTTTATGCTACTGGTATATTGAGGAGGTACCAAAGTAATCCTAGTCAGACATTGGATTGTTGCTAAAATAATCATGATGTACTTATAGGGCACAAAAGATTACATGCTGACCTATAGGAGATTAAATGATCTCATGGTTATAGGCTACTCAAATTTAAATTTTTTCAATTATCCAAATGATCATAAATTGAGATTTACATATATCTTTATGATGGAAAAATGATTTATGTCATAGAAAAGTGTTAAGCAGTCCTTAGTAATAACTTTCACTATAGAAGTAAAGTATGTTACATACTTTGAAATTTTATAGTTAATTTTAAGATTGTTGAGAGTTTTTATAGGCCCTTGATCATCTATTTTGACAATACTATTACTATAAACTTTTTTCCTTAAAACAAAAGATCTACTTATATAAAGCACTTTGAAGTAAAGTACCAGTTTGTGTGAGAAAAAGTATACAAGCATATTATATATATTGAACATATTTCTATAGATTATTTGCTTGTGGATCCATTAACTAAAGGCTTAGTAGTAGGAATGTTTCATGATCATGTAAAATATAGGTTTGGCTAAGTCTTTTGATATTTTAGTTAGTAGTAGTACTGTGATATGAACTGTTTATTTTAAAATGTATATAAATGAAATATTTATAATTAAATATTCATGTTTTGCCACCTATTGTGTACATTTTTTAGTTATGACATATTTATAAAGATATTTAAACCTTTCTCTTAATACTATTGAGAATTATGATTATTATTTGGCATCTCGAGTGGGTTTTTGATCCTATATGTAAAGATTTTTATATATTGTCACATTTTGTTATGTAAATCTTATGAAGCACAATTTTGTTACATATCAAATATGGTATTTGGTGAATGAAATATAAGTATAAAATGTGTATTTCATTAATATCTTTATCAAATATTATGTTCTATGTTACTAAACACATATGATCCTAACTTAGACAAATAAGAGTAAAGATGTTAAGAATTTACTCTTATATTTTATTAAAATAGCCATATTATTGAATTATGTGATCCAAGTGGAAGATTGTTAAATTTTCATTTTGAACCTATTACTTCAATAATAAATGAAATGTAAAAGCTTGGCCCAATATTAAAGTAACTTTCAAGTTAGGTCTAAATGGTGGTTTAATCCATTAACATGGAAACAAATGGTTCTCAGTAATAAGTTGATCCATTTCTTATTACAACCTATAAACATGGGGTTACTACTCCTAAATACTAAGTTGTTTTACTCACTTCCCATTAATGACAAATTCTCTCCTAAAAACTATTGGTTAATGATTAAGGTTGATAGGAGCAGTAATTCCTATATAATGTTCATGTGGCATTTTGATTAGAGATTGTGCTTCATCCACCATTTTTGGTTTATATGGATGCATCAAGTATTCATCTTTCTCTCTCTCTCTCTCTCTCTCTCTCTATCTATCTATCTATCTATGTATAATGTTATATTTTTCACATGATTCAGTGGGAACAATTTTCCCTAGCATTAACAATGAGTGGATAACTTTACTTCAACTTGTAATAATTATACATTTGTTTTATATGTCTAGTAATATTCATAAATGTTGAAGTAAATTTATTTGAACAGAATTCGCTATGATTGTATTTACTTTCATAATTATATTTTTAAATTTTTAAATGTTTTCATAATGAATTGAAATTATTATTTCCAAGTTATTTATTAAAATGTCAAGATTTTTTTTTTTGAGATTTTCAAGAGTTATGATTGTTTAGGAATACTTTACCTTAGAAAGTCAAAGTGGTTTAGAAATTAAAGCAATTGTTTTTCCAAATCAATTCAAGTAAAGTTAGATCATTGGTGATTTTCTTTAGAATAGCTGAAGTACATGTAGAATGGCTACAACGGGAGGCATATGGAAAGACTTCTATATAGAGTGGCAAGGGGGACTTTGAATGCATATTTGAACTTTTGATTAGAATTTTAGGTTTAACATTAATCTTAGAAAGAGATTTGGTCTTTCATACTTTTGACTTTTGATTAAGATTTTGAATTTGACCTTTACCTTAAAATGGAATTTAGCCTTTCATACTTATGACTTTTAACTAGGGTATTAGATTTGATCTTAACCATAAAAAGGTATTTAACCTTTCATATTTATGATTTTTGTATGTTTATATATGTAAAAATTCCATAGGATTTTGTATGCCTTTTTCATATGATTATTTAAAGTATTATATTAACTTTGTGAGTATTTCTCTTTGTATTTTGGGTTTCAACTTAATGTTTGTATAATGGGTACATCAAGATTAGATCAAGTTTGGTTAACATAATCTTGTAAAGGAATGAAGGTAGTCATAATTTGTTTGGATTGTAATTGTAAGATTGGAGTTTAAAATATGAAATTTCCTTCTTAAAGTCATTAAGTTTTAAAATAAAAGGTGTCTTGCTTTTTCATGTTTATGTCAACAAGTATATTTTGAATGAAACAAATTTTTTTTTACTCTAATAAAGTATGTTTTTAGATTGTAGGTTATGTTAAGTTATACATTCATTGATTAATCTAACTTATCCCTTTTGATTTCTAAATTTTTAGGCTTTAAAAGATAAATCATTGTTTCACCCATTAGGTGGTGTGCTTGAACTCACTCAAGGGCTTTTACAACACAATGATAAAGTAATTAAATAGTTGGAATCTAAAGTTTGATCAATTCCTTTGTACATTTTTGAACACATTCAAGTTTCATGTTTTAGTATATTAACTCTTAAAAAAAGGATTTGTCATTTAAATAGTGTAAGATAATTTTCCTTCCATATGTGGGTTTTGTATCTTGCATGATTCTAAATTCATTTTCTCATACTTGTGGGAAGTTGCCCCTTTAAAATAACATATGCTAATCACTTGCTTAAAGGGAGGATGTAACATGAACTTATTAATTTTAACATTTAATTATTAAATATATATGTATTTTTATACCCATATATACATACATTAAGTAGTTAATTCTTTATTATTTATTATATATTACCAAACTAATGAATTTACCAATATGTTGGTCCATTATTCTAACAAACTTTAACTAATGGGTTAACTCAATTATCTAATGAGCTAACATTTACTAGTACTTTATTAAGTTAAGCCACTGTTATCATTTTCCAAATTAGTTCTAATTTTACGTTAGGCAAAATTATACGGATCTAGCAGTGGTGATGGGGGTAATATAGGTAGGGAACTAAAATTCCCATATCAATCCCCATTTAGAAATAGTGTAGCTTTCCCCATCCTTTTATTTGCATAAGTAGACTTTTCAATACCTTGTCTAAAGTCAATTCTTGATAGATAAGTTTATCCTCCAAAAATCTTTCCTCTTTCTTGGTGAAGGTATAAGAATGTTACTATTTTCCTTGGATAAAATATAAAGGCTTCTCTTAAAAGTTTAATTGTAACCTCTATATAAGTGTATAGGTATGTTTTTTATAATTCTTTATTAATTACCACTTACTCAATAGAAACTTACTTTCTTTCAATTCTATTATTTGAGGACTTTTCTCTTTAGGTACTCAACTACAATTGGATGAATTAGAAATAAGTTCACTTGAAAACTATAATATTAACATAAGCCTTAAAATAGTTGGAATAGTTGTCCATAAAAGTTTATTTACACATTCCATAATGAATCTTAGAAAATTACATACGCTTTTTCATGAAAAGCATGATTATATACAAAACACGGAATCAAATGCATTTAGGAAAGGCTAGTAGGCTAGCTTCCAAATAGGTTCTCTATGCAAGTCATGTGCCGTAAGACAAGTTGTGACAAATACCTATAGTATATGAGATATGGTCAAATAATATATATAGTTATATAATAATTAAAAAAATAAAAATATTTATTTCATCATTTGATTTAAATATAAAAAGTTTTTAAGGATAAACTTCAACAAAAACTTTTTGTTATTCTTTATTGTGATAGTATTATTAGTGTTTTTGGAGAAATATTATCATTGTTATATGTAAATTTTTAATGTTTATTAAACTAATTATAATTAAATACAGATGAATATGTATCATTAAAATAAAATGAAGTAAAAAGGTAAAATTGATTTCTTAACATCCATTGAAGCTCTAATCGTGTCCTTTAGATTTTTATTTAAAGCAAATTTACCTTTAACTTTATAAAAACATGCAATATTCCTTAGTAACCTAACCCATTTGGTTTTTTAATGGAAATGCTTACATGACATCCAACTTGGCATCTCATATGGCACATATAAGACTTTTTTGGTATTCTTGTAGTAAAGAGGAACTTTTAGTTCTTTAACTTTCATAAAAGTCCCTAACTTTCACAAATAGTTTCAATCTTTTTTCTTAAATTCAATCTAGACAAAATTTATCCTTTAATTTAAACCTTTTTCATATTGCAATCTATAAGGAAATTTATCGAATTCTAACTTTATTTAGCACCCAAAGTCATATGAAACCAATCTTTTTGTCATTCTTGTATCAATTTTAGACCAATCCACTAAATTCTAACCATTTTGGTAACTTAAGTTGAATTTAACTCAAATTATAATTATAATTAATTATTGTTAGCTTTTCATAATGAGTTTTCTTTATATTTGAGTTCAATTTTTGTGTTAGGAAAGGATTATGCTTATTTCCTAAACAAATATATTAAGCTCTATGTTAAGTATGAGTTTGGGATATAAGAAAGTTTTAATCTAAGTGCTTTTGTAAATTTTGAGAAAACTCTTAAAAGTTTGAGGGAGATGTAAATAAAGTGTTTTGGAAATTGTGAGGGGATATATATCTTATAATTTCAAATTATATAGTGGTTCTCTTCTCATTTATATTTTTTTTCCACTTGAATTTGAGTTTTTTTTCATGTTAAATTACTTTACACTATTATAATTGTTTGATTTTTGAATGTCAAGCACTATAAGAATTTTGCATTTAGTTATGGAAATTAGTAACAAAACTTTAGCAAAGGATTTAAGGTCAGAATTTTCATTGGAAATTGAAACACCATAAGTTATATTATGTTGTAAATTTAGTAACAAAATTAGTGATGAAAGTTGCCAAGTCCATCATCATTTTCACTTCTAGCTTTTTTACAATTCTAGAACTTTCAAACCTAAAGTCACATGTGTTGCTAAATTCGTGAGGAAATTTTTCTTACAAAATTAGTAACGAACCCTTAAAATTTAGGTTTAAGTTAATGATAGATTTGTGCATGTAAATTTAAAATTTTGTTTGGTAATGGAATGAAATTTTTAGCAAATTAACAACAAGTCTACCAATAGAAGTCCTATGATTTATCATTAAATCTATCACTATGTCAAAATGCATCATTTTGTTAAAATATATTAGCAATGGATTCATTTGTCATTAACCTCTAATACATATCATAATGTGATAATAAACCCTCATTTTCCCTTTCTTTCTTCCCTTCCCCTTCTCCTCCTTCAACCATCACCCTTTTCTATACTTTATCACTACCTTTCCCTTTCTTTTCTTGCTCTTCTCTCTTCCTTGTCACTGTCTTGCACATTTACATCTATCTACCTTTTTACTTGCTCCGCCTCCTCTCCTCCATGCTATTTTGCTTGATAGGTAAGTCTTCTATATTTTTTGTATATGCTATGTTAGTTTTGGATATGTAGTTTTGAAGCTTGTGAAAAAAAATGGAATACTAACATTTTAAGTAAGAGGTTAATATTTTATATGTTGTTGTTGCTACTATCACTATTTAAAATTTTTGTTTTCAATTTTTTAATTTTATATTGTTGTAAAAATTAGATTTTATGTTACCATTGCTATTGTAAAAATTGGATTTTACGTAATGCTCAAATTATATTTTCTAATGTATATGCTTTGATGAATATTTGATTTTGAATTTTGTCTTCATATTAAGTCATTCAACATGCTATTATCTTTACTAATCAATCTAGCAAGTTTGTTAGTTTTGTGAATATAATTATTGATTATTAATTAATTCAAATATTTAAGAGATCATTATTTATTATTACAAATGATTTTTATTTCATTATAAATGGGCTAAAATATATTATATAGTATAATTATTAATTATTAATTAATTTAGATATTTAAGGGATAATTATTTATTATCACAAATATTTTTATTTCATTGTAAATGGGCTAAGTGTATATTGTAGTATTTTAAGTAAATTTCCTTTTATTTGCTAATTCTCCAACTTTATCCCTATTTTTCTTCAACAAAACACCCTTCAACCTTCACCTCCATCTTTTTCTTTTTCCTCTTCATCTTATCTTTTCCATTGAGCACAAATCTTTATACTTTTCTATCCAATCAAGGTAAAACCTCATAAGCTTCAAACCTTGCTAAGTTGTTCTTTATTTTCCTTTTGAATTTAAGGTGATTAAAAGTTTTGTTTAGATAAGGGGTTTAGAACCCTACCCTTAAAATTTAATGATTTTGATTGAATAAAAGCAACCAACCCACAAATTCATTCTTCTAAAGTCTTCTCCAAGTAAAGTGACTGAACATTCTAGCTAAAACTTAGATAAATTATATAATTTAAATTGATTTGAGTTAGGATTTTCCATGTTCTTTGATTCTTTAGAAAATAGTGTGATTTCTTATTTTTGATTGGATTTTTTTAATGGATCTAGCATAAACTTTGATATGATTTCATAATATGACATGTGAATTGACTATGGTAATTGATAAAATGAAATGTTAGGAGTTTAAAGTCGGATGGCTAAAGAAGTTACCTTCTCAAAGATCATAGTTGAGTATATAGTTAACTACCTTATGAAAATCTACCTGTAGGAAAACTATGGTTAACTATATAATCGATTATGATTAAAAGATTTTCTCTATGTATGGTTATAGTTAAGTATGTAGTTGACTATTATTGATCATCTACTCTCTAGAGGTTCATAATTAATTATAACATGAAGAGAGAGGTCTATAGTTAAGTATATAGTTGGCTATCACCTTTGCATTTTTTAAATCAATTTATTTTGGAGTGTCATAGTTTAATGTTAAAGTTATTATATATAAGATAGTGATGAATCAATGATGTGAGGCTAAGTAAAGAGGCATAGCAATGTTTTGCTTAAATATGTATTACATAAGTAATTGTAAGAGTTAGATTTGATTTGTATTATTAATAATTGACATTTACAATCTTGTTCATATGAGCATATTTACATTTCAGCTATGAAATAAAAAAATGCTAGTAATGCACATGTCATGATCTTTATTATTGTGAAATCTAAGAAATTGTTAATGTGGAAGTGGTGATATATATCTTATGGCTATTTGCACTAGATTTGCATGTTTGCTTGTGAAGGCATAAGGCTAACCCTGGACTAGTATATTTTCTCCATTCTTTTCAAAATTAGTGGTGAAATTTAGTTAAAATTTTTAAAACTTCTTATTCTTTTGTAATTAAATTTTTAATTTTTTAAGTTTTGAAATCTTAAGACTATTTAATAATTATTAGTTTAATTATTGGACATTATCTAATAACCAAAAAAGATGGAAAGGTAGCATATTGGTTAAATTTACTAAAAAGTATGAAAGCGATAAATCTTATTTTTCATATTTCGATGTTACAAAAGCATACCCTTGATGAATCCTATGTATTAAAGGAATAACCTAAAGAATTTGATTAAAAGGTGACCTACATAGAAAAATTAATCAAAATAATAGACAAACAAGTTAAGAAGTTGAGATTTAAGAAGATACCTATAGTTAAAATAATTGGGGAAAAACACAATGAGCAGGTAGTAACTTGGGAATCTGTAGAAAACATTAAAGAAAAGTATACTAAATTATTTAATAAGATTCCCTAAAGCATTTTCACAAGCTATTGACAATTCTATGTGAATATATCTTGTTAGTGAAAATTCAATGATCAATTTTCTTTAAAAAAGTAGAATTTACAATACTCAGTAAAAACCCAATAGAACAAAACCATAACAAACTAATTATAAAGCATTTATTTATGGGTAATTAATGAAAAAACCCATTAATAAATAGAAAATTCATTAGAATTTTTTTTGGGAAATGGACCATTTTTAAAAGTATTCAAGATCTAAAGTTGATAGTATCTTGTAATAATCTAAGGTTTTCACTTATAAGCATCTTATGAAAATCCAAGCAATTGAAAATGTGGAATTTTGGCAAAAATTTAAGGTATATGGACAACTAAATATGCAATCCAAGAAAGAAAAAGTTAACTTGGAAATTAAATTGTGTAAATAGTCAAAAAGTTGACTAAATAGTTTTTATGCATGACAATTTAATAAAATCCTAAAATTTATGTTTTTTCTTGAAATATGTATAATATTTTCATTAAATTTTTATTAAAAAATATGATTTGATTTAATTAGTAAATAAAATAGTGTGGTACTCACTAATGTTGCTTGATTAGGCTTAAATCTTAATTGAACATTATGGATTCAAATATTTGGTAATTTTATTATGGAAATCAAATAAAGAGTTTTAGTATTTGAATTATAAATTCCAATACCATTCTTCAAAGAAAATTATTAGAGAATTAGTTTGATTATGGGCATTAATGGTATTTTTCAAGTGCATTAAGAAATGATTTATAACCAAGTAACTTGGAGAGTAAGTTTAGAACACATGTTTAAATTGAAGAGCTAACAAGAATTTGCCATGTCACCTATGAAAATCTCACAACCTAATTTTTAGACTATTACAATTAGTGTAAAGATATCAACTAGATATCCTTACAAGCCATTTTTTTTTTTACTTTTTGGTAAGTCATTTTCCAATACTCTTTCTTCTTCTAAAAATGAATGGAAAACAAATGTAAAAAATATTTTTCACAATTGATAAGATTCAATCTTTTAACTATGTTTCTTGAAAAATAGTAAGTAAAACTAGAAAATTAGATTTTTTTAAAAAAATATTTTTACTTTTTTCTTTCTTACTAATGGAATTTTTGAAAAGGGATTTACGATAACTTCTTTTGAAGTCAAAATCTAAGACAAATAGAAACAGTTTTCTTTTTTGGATTAGGAAATAATTGAAACATAATAACCTCATAAAAATGAGGAATACAAATGAAATATTTATTCATCAAGAGGTCACAACTTCCAATTGATTCTAAAATGGACATTTCTTTTATAGGAAACTATTTCCAAAAAAGATTATTTATCAAGCAAGATTATAGGGGATCAAAGAAAAGTAGACTTATGAAACTTGTTTGAGTAAGTTTTTCTTGAGAATATTCCTTAAGAAGCTAAGAAAATATTTATTTAAAGGAAACTCTTTAAGTACTACATAATGAATTAACTCCGAAGGTTTAAACCATGAAATGAATATAATAGAATTATAAAAGTTCAAAAATAAAACAAACATAATAGGATAAGATCAATTTAAAAGAACCTACAAAATTAAAAGATCCCATTCTAATTTAAAATACTTTGAAGATAATATCAAATTTAGGAAATATGTTAAAATTAGTTTTTGGTTTAAGACTTGATGGATACTATTTCAAAAAATACTTAAAAAAACATTTAAGAGATTCTTTGGAAAAAATTCATATTTACCTTTGATAAAAATGGAAACTATTTTTCCTTTAGAGAGAAATTGTATGGCTAACTCACTATTCTTTAGAAAATTATTTTGTAGTAACCATTAGGTAATCAAAATAATATCAAAAACCATATATGTATAAGATATGCATCACATACTTTAATTATACAAAAAGTTAATTAAGCTATATAGTAACTTAGTTGATAAAAGTCTCAAAATAATTATATAAAAAAGATAGTCAAACCATAATTATATAGCATAATATTTTTAAAATAGATGATTAAAAATAGATAAATATGACAATTATCAATCTAGACTAATTGTTAATTATATGTATATTAAAATTAAAAATCTTAGGCTAGGAAGAATGGTGGCAATTTCTCAAGAAGTATTGCTGGTAGTGTAGCTATTGCTATTGTTATGGATGTCATGGGATTCAAGACCATTACAAAACTCAAACTTATACTCACTAGATGTAGTTTCCTCCAGATGTTATCAAATGCTTGGAGATCTTAATGGGTGCCATTCGAGGTTAAGATATCTGAAAATGTATATCCATACCACAATAAAAATTATATTATGACAACACTTATAACAATGACAAATTTTTATCATTTATGTAGAGTTTTTTTTTATAATTTTTTTAAAAAATTATAAAATATACAAACAACATGTCATCCGTATAAAGCTCACTGGCACTAAAATTTGTACTGACTCTATACAAATGACATGTCATTTGTATAGAGCTCACTAGTCTCTAAATTTCTAATAGCTTTATACAAAATGCATGTCATTTGCATATATTTTTATTTTTAAAATTAAAAAAACTCTATAAAAATGACATGCTTTTTGTATAAAACTCATTGACACCAAAATTTTTAATAGCTTTATATAGATGACATGTCATTTATATAATTTTTATTTTAAAATTTAAAAACTCCATAAAAATAATGTGCCATTTGCATATGGTCATCAAGTATTAGAGCACCAAAAGTTGGCAATAAAAACCCTTTGGTCTTATACAAACAACTTGTCATTTGCATAGGTGATGTTTTAAAAAAAAGTCTAACACCTTTTTATGACTATGTTGTTATCTAGATAGAGTTTTAGGGGTAAAAAAATGACATATGTGCCCTTATTAAATCCTATTCAAATGACTAAGTTTTCAGTTATTCAAATAACATGGCTATTGTCTATATATAGGGATTGCATAAATCTTCTAGAATAATATTTTTCCTCCATTCTTACACATAGAAAGCTTCTTCCCTTCAAGTCTTTAACTTTCTAAAGTAGGTTTTTCTACATTTTTCTCTATTATTCTTCTTAAATTTTCATTTTATCTTATATTTTTTTACATTAATTTTGTAAAATGCTAAGATTGTGTTGTTGTTACTTAGCTGCCATTTTAATTTTTTGCCATCTCCGATTACTTTGTGCCTTTTCATTATAAGGTAAACTATTTTAATCAATTATTTATATGATTGTGTATAATAGTTGAAATATATTTACTCTTACTTGACTACCATTTATGTTTATTATTTTGAATTTGGCAAATGCTTTTATAGTTAATATGTTATAATTTTTCATAAAGTGAGTTGTTATTAATTGATAATTTATGATTTAATAAAAAATTGACTGATTAAAATTTAACTCAATTGTGAGACATGTATGAGGCTCATTTAAAATTATGATCTTAAAGATATGGGCTTAGCACATCTACATAGTTTAGTGTGATTTGGCGGTTGCCCAAAGACTTAGTAATCCTTTTATGGAGAGGATTGCTAGGATTATAAATAAGGGTTAAGGCTAGATCCCCTTTTCACTTCTCATACACATAGTTTCTACCCATTGAGAGTCGCTACTAAAGAGAAGAGCGAAGAGGAAGATCTAGTTAAGAAGAATTTATTAGCTTCCGCTAAATTTAATTATGGCTGCAAATCCATTAGGTAAGTAAATTCTAATTTCATATTTATGGTCTTCTAATTATCATACATGAGATCCTAAAATAAATTTAAAATTCTTACATAATAATCACTAATTTGTGTTTGTTGTGAAAAAAAGAATAAATCATTACTTTTAGAAAATACTTTTGAATTACATGTGATGAATCTCTCTTTCATGTTAAAATATGTGAAATAGTTTATATCTTAGCATATAGATAATTTTGATTCCAAGTCATATGTGATGAATCCATGTTTGTTGTTAAAAATGGTAAGATTATTATTGAATAGTGAAAAAACGTAAATTTTAAAAATTAAAGTAATAAAAATATAAAACTTTTGATTATGTAAAGTATTTAATAATTTTATGTTTTAAAGGAAAGTACAAGGAAAATAACTAAATAATGAAAAATATTAAATAATTAAATAATGCATACTATTAAATAATTTATGGTTATAAAATATTCACTTATATAGATTTAGAGTCAATTTTAAATAAAGTAATCAATAAAATATGATTACTAGGATTAAAATTTATGCATAATACTAGGTTTGTAATATTTTTTTGTTAAATGAATGGAAATAATTAATATTGTGACAAGAAATAAACTATAAAATCAAAATGATATAGCTATTAAAGTTGAAAGAAAATTAAATAGTTTCTAAAACATATATTTAAAAATCAAAGTCAAGAAAATTAAAAATTTAAATAATGAAATTATTAAAATATGAATTATTAAATTATTAAAAAAGGATACAAATTAAAAAAATGTTGTTTAATAGACATTAAGAGTTAATTTCAAATAAAATAGTGAATTAATAATTAAAAATTTAAACATAATACTAAATGAGTATACAAATTATGTTAATTTCATGAATAAGAAAATATCAAACAATGTGTTGAAATAAACTATGAAAGTTTAAGTTAATATAGGTATTCAATTTAAGAAGGAAAAATTAAATAATAAAATATATAAATTTTAAAAATCAATGTAATAAAATGTAAAAAATCAAATATTAATTTCTTGTTAATTTAATGAATAAGAATAAATTAATCATACTTTATAATACTTCTCATTGAAAATGATTTCTCAAAAATAGATATAATTTTTTTAAAAAAAATTAAACACCTTTATAAAAATGACATTTGTTGTTTGAATAGGTAGAAAATATTTTTAAAAAAATATAGTTTATACAAATGATAGTATCATCTTAATAGGTACAATTTTTTTTAAAAAAATAGAAAATAACTTTATATAAATGACAATTGTCATCTTTGTAGATTAGAACATATAGAAACTAAATGTCATTTATATAGAGCTACTGTTATTACCCCAACATAAGCAATACACCAATAACACAAATTGTTTGTATAGGTGTTAACAATTGCAATAACTTTAAAAGTTATTTATATAGGTGACAACACTTGCAAGAATATATCAATGACTCAATACGAATGACATTTCATTTGCATTTGCTTTTGCTAATGATAACAAGCTTTATATCAACAACCTTTGTGATCTACATAGGTCATTTTTTCTATAATGCCGCAAGTAAAGTGATTATTATATTAGTCAATGATATGGCTATTATACAAATTTTCTAATTAACTTTAATTAAAAAATCATTAATATACAAGATATATATTGAGACATTTTCCTACTAGAAAATATTTCACACTAGCAATCTTGTATATTGCACAATATGATTCAATCACATAGAACAATTATAAGGATAATATAATCATTTGATTAATAGTTATATGGAAAGGTGGCATAAAAAAGTTCCTCCTTGTAACTCTAAACTAACCATACAAGTCTTGTCCTCTTCCCTTCAGCTTATGTCATTTTGTATGACTTAGAATACATGGGGGTAGGCCAAAACTCCTATCATCTCCATAAGGTATTATATCCTGTTGGTATGTATCCTAGAACCAATCATATAGATGATTGAAGTTATACACAATGTATTATATTTTATTTTAGGTAATTTAATTATTATATTTTATTTTTTATAATTTTATTATTATTATGCACAATTTATAACTTAATATAATAATTATCCTTGGAATAGCTTCGCTATTCCTAAAATGCCCCTAGTCAAGTATTATTATGAAAATGATAGTAATAATACATCGAGACTAGCATGTATAGTGATTGATGATTACGAATCATGGATATATGATATCAAGTCAATACATGAGTACATTGCTAGTGAACAATGTACTGACTGACCCACTATGAGAATATTGCATGGATGAACATGTCATAAGTTATTCTCATATGATCACAAATACACATAAACCTTTGACCTGAAGTCACTACGTTCCCTACATGAGGAATTACTCACTTTAATATTGTCCTATATCACCTTTAATTAGGATGACAAGTAGGGCATTGATTGGGTGTGTCATAAATCATGCAGAGAGAAGTGAGTGATGTAGATGGGATTTTGTTACTCTTGTATAAAAGAGAAATATCCTTGGACCCCTTGATTGAGTGAGACTTAGAAATGCATGGCCATGCTCAATTGAATTAATATGTGATATTAATTATTTATTTTAAGTCTATTCAGTATTAAGAAATATAAATTGAACATTGACGAGGATGACACATTTCATGCCTCTAGTTCAATTTGGATATTATTACAAAAGGGTTATGATGTAAAACGTTGATCATGTATTAGGTGGATGTCGAATCACAGACATTCTTACTACTTGAGTGGCAGTAATGTATTGCTAGATACCGCTTACTGTCTATGACTCAATAAATGAGTTATTGTCAACGTAGTAAGAACCTACAAGGTCACATAAAAGGAGTACGAATAAGACAATAATTAATTGGACTTTAATTATATTAATATCCAATTAATTGAACTTATTTTCATGCATATATATTATTAAGAATAATAAATTCACATTATATATATATATATATTATGTGATATTATTTAATATTAAAGTAATATCAAATAATTATTTTATCAGATATTAGATAAATATATTATGAGATAATATTATTTTGATATTTGATAACTATATGCAATTATCTAATATTAAGATATTTATATTATGAGATAATATCATTATCTAATATTAGATAATTAATAGATAAGTCCTATCTCTCCATATTATCTCTAGGATAAGGATAAGATGAGTTGTTAAGTGTGATTAGGATTTTGGAAGCATTATCCTAGTTGGACTAGGATTATGGCTTGCCTAAGTTCTATAAAAGGGATTAGAGGGCAGCACTTTAATAATCACGTTCAAAGCTTCCATATAAACCCTAAATCACTCAGAAAACATCCAATCCTAATTCTTAGAGAGAAAAACGCATCCTAGCAGATTCGTGGAGGGTGAGAAGTCGTTGTTCACTCCGTGTGGATACCGTAGAGATGCTGTACCTTCCGGCCGGCGTTTGATTCATCCGCTCTCAAGTTTTGATTAGTAGAAACACGAGTGCCCAATAGGTAAAACCCTAATCATTGACTTATGCTTTTTGCATGGATCCTAGGTAGAATTCAGATCAAAATTTTGAAATTCCGCTGCATGTGATAATCCGAATACCCATATCATGCCAAATTGTCACATCATCACATAAGCATTCAAGCTTCAAAATTACAAAGACATGGCATAAAGCATCCCCAGGCCAGTTTTTGCATATGGCATTTATTAGCTCATTTTCTTTTTCATGTCAAGCACTTTCTAGCCTATATAATATAAAATAAGGTTAATGTTAAAATGTCATCCTTTAGCCACAACCAAAGTTAGTAAGAGTATAATCTAATGAGAAAGATTTTACAATTATCTTGTTACTTTTCCAATAACCATAAAAAGTATCAATGCTTCTATTTTATATACTAGATTACTGTACTATTTTTTAAGAGTTCATCGATATTTAGTCATTTTCACGAACGTTATTTACAAATGTTCTCATATAAACATATTAGTACATATATGCATCACATATTAATTCATACCATAATTTCATGCACTAATCATATTGTAGGCTTACAACTTAGCTACATAACCCATAGGGTGGTGTCCATTTTTTTCATAAAATATCTATTATCATTCAAGCATATTATGAACCATTGGTATAACACATTAGTATGCTATTAAGTAATCAAAATATTAATCTAAATCACCATATTCCTCACAATTTCTACAGTAAAACTATGGAGAATATAACTTGAATTTTTCCAAGTTCCACAACTTACAATTTCAAAAAGTTTTAATTCAATGCTTCGTATAACTTTCTAATAAATAAGAAAACCATTTTTTCTTCATTTATTCAAGAAAATTTAGGTGCTTCCTAGAAATATAAAAACTATCTAAAACCACCATTTATTAATACTAACAAGTTAAAAAAAGCACCAATCCTTCCTAGGTTTCAACAAGTATCTTTGACTTGAAATTTTCAACTAAAATATCAAACTTCATTAAATTTTTTATCAAAATTTCCAAACTTCATTTAATTTTTATGAAAATTTAAATATATTACAATTAATATTTAGAAATTATTTTTGAACCTTTTCATACTCAAAACAAGTCACACAAGTTACCTTTATATTCAATTTTCAAAACTACTCAAAATCAACACTCTCAGCTTTAAAATTATTTTAAAAATATTAAAATTTAATAAAAATTTCTAGAATTATTATTTACACATAAAATAATATTTTTTTTTCATTTTGAGTCATAAAATAAGTTGTAAAAGTCACCCAAAATAATTACCACTTCAAATAATTTGGAAGAGAACATTACTATTTGAAAACAATAGTTTTGGAAATAGTTTTATTGCACTATTTCATAAATTATGAAACATGTTTTTAAACATATTGTCACCACACACTCTTCATTCAATTGTTTAGAAATATTTTCCAATAGTTTAAAATATAATGTAGCAAATTTTTTCCATAAAAATAAAATTTTTCTACACCAAATAGTAATGTGCCCTAAAGCATGCTTTATGCTTCTCAAAATTATTTTTGTGTAAAAAATTTGATGTAACCATTGTAAAACATACACACTAGAAATATAGTATAATGTTTGCTTAATTTTATCATGGAAATAGTTTTCCCCATAAAAAATAGGAAACTCAAAAGCTTTCCAATATTGATGCAAAGTCATTTTTGCTTTCAAAACTTGATATTCATACTTTTTATCTACTCTTAATTAGTATAAAATATAGTGTAATAATCTTCATGTAATATAAATAGAAATTTTACCTATCTTTAAGCCAATAACCTAAGAGTTTTATGAGACTTTTTTTTTCAATTTTTTCTTCTGTTTTCATGCAAGATCATGATTCCAAAACTTCACTACTTTGAGGAAATCATTTTCAAAATTAATACTTTTAACCTTTGATCGTAAAACTTTTGAAGAAAACTCTTTCAAGCTAATCCATTATGATAGTCGTGGCTTTAGCACACCATCAATCATAAAAATAGAATAATAGATAATCCACTAGGAATAATCATGGCTTTAACACATCAATTGACAATTAATTACAAATACATCTCATATATAAAAATCTTCTTAAAGAAAATTAAAGAAAAAAAGAGTGGATCTCTACTTCTTGAAGAAAGCTTGAGAAACTTGATTCTCTTCACCTAGAATTTAGAGTGTAGCATTCAAAATAACATAAAAATAGTGAATAATCTAAAAAAGAACTATGAAAAGAAAAAGAATTTATAAAGATCTATGGGCTTCAACCTTCACAAAGAGATTAAGAAAGCTTCTATCTCTAACTAACACTTAAGAAACTAATAGAATTTCTCTAGAAAATAGCTAGAACACTTGAACTTAACTCCTTTCTCTTCTTTCTCTCTCAAGTTGTGCATGCTTATGGGTGTGGGAGGAATTGAACTATGCTAACTTATTTATAGGGAAAAATGAGTAGGCTTCGGGTAATGATATCACCATGATGTCATTATGATTGCATCATCAAGATGATATCATCTTACTTATCTAAAGCTTGCATCATTTAAGAATATTCTAGGTTCTTTCCTTATGCCCAAGTTTTGCTATTAAATCCTTAGTCAAATTTTTAATTGCTAATAAATCCTAAACTAATTAAAAATTACTCTAGTGTCCCAAAAATGTCATATTACCCTAAGGCCTTAAATTATGCTAAAGTCCTCCTTTCTCCCTTATATAACTGTCCACTCCTTTAAAATAGATGGAAAATTACATTTTTGCCACCTTATGTCAATTTTAATATGCCCTTGAGTAATAATATTAAGTTACTTTAAAATCCTATTAACCTTGGATTTTGAATATTTTTAATTTTTTTCAAATTTTCTTAAATAGCTCCTAATAGATTTTCTATCTACTAAAACTATTATATACTTCTAATGGCATGAATGAGTAATTTTGCTAATTACCTATTAATAGTTATTGTCTAACTTGATTTTATCCATCTTTAACTATTGAGTTTATATTAGGTGTTACAGAGAGATAAAAGCTTAAGCACATGGAAGAATTTAATAAAGGAACATTTTCTTGGATATTAGAAGATTTTATAAAGATTTTAATATATGTTATTGGATAGTACCAAACCTATCAACTTATAGGCTTGATTGTCTATTAGATATAAACTAGTACTAAAAGATGTGGTCTTTGTGCATTCCATGAAAAAGGAACTAAATATTAGCTGTAGCACTAAATCTCTAAGGGTATTCTTATAATTTTAGAAGCAAGAGAGTAAATTTGTTCCAAGGCTTAACCATAATAGGAATTAGTGAATTAATAGAAAAATTATACAAGATAAGCCTAAATTTAAGTTCCTTCAATACTATTAACACAATTGTAAGGAAGAAAGGAAACAAAATTGAAGAAAACTCCTTAATGTTATGGTACAAGCATCTGGGTCACATTTTCAAAGACCAAATTCAAATGTTAATAGAAAGGGTGTTCAAGATAGTCATAACTTCTCTGATCTAGATAGCTACATGGATTGTATTAAGGAAAGCTCACTACTAAGGCTAAAAAAAGAAAGAGAGTTAAAGATAAGAGATGTTAGAATTGATTCATGCTAACATTTATGGTCTCATCATACCTATAAAAATGGAAGGTCAGAAATATTTTATCACTTTTATTGATGACTATTCGAGGTTTGGATGGATTGAATTACTTACGAAAAAGTTAGAATCCTTAGATCCATTCAAGGCAATAGTTAAGCTTAAATATAATAAGAAAATTAACTATGTTAATTTATATTGAGGAGGAGAGTACTATAACAAATATGATGAAACTTGAAGGAACCTGGGCTTTTTTTTACAAGTGTCTACAAAAGTGTAGCATTAAGGCTAGCTACATTATGCTTGGTACACTTAAACAAAATAGGATAGCTAAAAGGAGAAAGAGAACACATCTTGAGATGGTCAAATGTACACTTTCCTATACTACACTTTTGAACTTCTCATGGGGAGAAACACTAAAGATTGCAAGCTATATACTAAACTAAGTAATAAGTAAATCTGTACCTATAACTCCATATGAAATGTTAAATGGCAAGAAACCAACTCTAAGTCATTTCTATATTTGAGGCTATAAAGTGAAAGTAAAGGTGCATATTCTTGCTACCAGGAAACTTGATTCTAAAACAATATATGAGTTCTTTATTAGTTATTGTGTTGGCTTCAAAGGTAATAGGTTTATTATTTGACTTACACTACTCGAGTTATTGAATCTCACAAAGTCATCTACTTTGACGATGAGTTAGATAGTGAGAGTTAGACATCGTGGTTACAAATTTTAGAGAAGAAAGACTAATCATTCCCCTAGCTTCTAATTTGCTAGTTCTTCATCTTCTAGTCCTCTATAACTTGATATGTTATAACCTTTGGAGGAAGATAAGGATTTTGATATAGAAATTCATTTGAGAAATCACTTAGAAAGTGTAAACTAGTAATAGTAAATGATTACATAGTGTATTTGTTTGAGTATGATTTGAATAAACATATCGATCCCATCACATTCTCTTTGGTAGTGCCTAGTCCTAACTTTCCTTAATAGATCATCATAATGGAGGATGAACTAACTTCAATGGATAAAATCCAAGTGGGAGATTTAGTGGAATTGCCTAAAAATTGCAAGCTAGTTAGAAGTAAATGGGTCTTTAAGACCAAGCATGATGCTTACAGAAAAATTGAGAGATATAAAGCCAAACTTGTGGTTAAAGGTTATACTCAAAGACAAGGAGTGGATTATAAAGAAATTTTCTTATCAATATCAAAAAAAGATTATTTCAAAATTATCATGGTTTTTTTTTTGCTTATATTGACCTAAAGTTACACTAGGTAGATGTGAAAGCAACATTTTTGAATGGTGATCTATTTGAAACCATGTAGATGGAGAAACCAACTGGATTTTAAGAGAAAGGTAAAGAGCGCTAAGTGTGTAAATTGAAAAAAAAAATCATATATGGTTTAAAACAAGGTTTTCAATAATGATATCTCAAATTTCATAAGATAGTTACCATTCTTAGATTTAGGGAGAATAATGTGGGCCAATGCATTTATATAATGTATAGTGTTAGTAAATTTGTGATTCTAGTCCTATATGTGAATGACATTCTACTAGTAAGCAATGATTTGAACTTACTGACTAAGTTTAAGTAATAGCTATCATATTAATTTGAAATAAAAGATATAGGAAATGCCTCATTTATCCTAGGCATTTAGATTTTTTGTGATAAGTCCTAAGGTGTTCTTGGCTTGTCTCAAAAATTATATATCAAGAAAATTTTGAAAATATTTAATATTTTTACTTGCTTTCAAGTTACTTCGCCTATTTAAAAGAGTAAAGTATTTACAAAGGTTTAATGTCCTCAAACTGATGAAGAAAAGGAAAAGATTGAAAATGTCCTATATGCATTAGTCATAGGTAATCTAATGTGCACTCAAGTGTGTCCATGACCTAACATTGTATTTGTTATGGATATGCAAAGGAAATACTTAAGTAATCCAGGTTAGAGATACTAGACTACTATAAAGAGAGTTTTAAGGTACCTAAAAAATATAAATGACTTCATATTGACTTATAAAAATATTAGAAAATCTTAGCATTATAGGCTACTTAGACTCGGACTATGCCAATGGTCCAAATAATTCAAAGTTTACATTTAGGTACATCTTCATGATGGCTGAAGGTGCTATATCATAGAAAAGCATTAAGCAATCAATTGTTACTATCTCTACCATAGAAACAAAGTATGTTACCTATTATAAAACTTTTTGCCAAGCTATATGGTTAAGGAATTATCTTTTTAAGTTCCATCTTATAGAAAGTATTATCAGACACTCGATTATCTTCTGTGATGATCTGCTACTGTGAGCTTCTCTCTCAATGACAAATGTTTCACTCATTTAAAGCATTTTAATGTGAAATACCACTATATGAGAGAGAAGGTGTGAGAGCATATTACTACTATGAAGCACATTTCCACATAATGTATACTTGCAAATTTGCTGACTAAGGGCTTAATAGTAAGAACTTTTATTGACCATATAAACCATATGGATTTATATAGAGTCTTTTGACATTTTAAGCCAGTGGAAGTTGATATATATGACATCGTTATGATGTATTTATATCAAAATTTATGAATAAAACTTTATGTTGCCATATTTGTATACATTTTGGTTATAGCATGTTTGTAAAGACATTTAGATCCTATCTCATTATTATACTTATGTTATGGATATTTGTTGAGCATTTTAGGTGGATATCAAGATTCATTTTGTATAGATTTACACGTAGTCACATAAGTAGTATAAGTCTTATTCTACATGTATTAATAGTATGTTATTAGATATCTATGATCTTAATTAAATCAATTAGTGTAAAAATATCATTTTTATGTTGACATTAATCTTTTATGTTGCCACTATTAATAAATAATATAAGTCTAAGTGAGAGATTATTAATAATTTGTGGAGAATATATAATTTATTAATAAAAAAGATTATTATAATTAGACCTTATGTGACATAACTAATAAATAGTTGGATACTTGGTCTTAATACTAATAAAATGAGTATGGATTCTATAATGGATAGAATCCACAGCCAATTTTGGGTTATTAAAATGAGGTCCCTACGTAACTTCTCTCTTGCCAATGTTTTGTATTCTATCAATCAAAATTTTTTTTTCTCCCACCCAATTTTTCTGAAAAATAGAGAGATGGTTGAGGGACAGATGCTCCTAGACATTGGAAATAAAAACTTTTAAAGAATAATTAAAGAAATATTCATTAGAAAAAGTTTATTCTATAGATGTCAAATACTTATAAAATTAATAAATTACACAAATTAATTCATTTGTATATTTTTTTTCAATCATGTTGCAATTAAAAGTCAAGATTATGGCATAGATTAAAATTCACATTTAAATATCCATCGATGCAAGTATAATCTTGACCTTAAGCACTATCCTTTTGTACATATGTCTATGTTCATGCCTATGTTCATATAAAATTTAAATTATATTAAACATTAATTCACAAAATTTAAAAAGTCAAAGTTTGGTATTCCTAATAGTGAAAGATAGCAACTCGTCGAATACCTTGAAGGCTGAAGCAACAGTGTATTTTTACTTTATTCTAGGAAGCATTGTCTTGATTGGATCTTCGGACGCCATTGTTGCAATGTGGGTCCTTTCTTGCAGCGGTCCGTCTCGCTGATTCTTTCTTCAACAATCCTATACGCACTTTCATATTCTCAGTCTCCAATTCACTATCTCACAGAAAAATAAAAATTAAAAATAAAAAAAAACCTAATCAAAATCGGACAATCATAATATTAAGTATAATATTATTACTGCCTATCTCACTATATTCACAAATTTATTCAAGTTTATATTATAATAATTATATTTTTCCACGTTTATATCCAATTTTACTAATCGCACTAGAATCAGAATTCAGAATCATATTAACACCCTTTATCAGAGATGCTAATAACTCACATTTAGTTTAGATAGAGACAGAGATTCAAATTGCGGGCCGCAACGTGTTTTGCTGGAAGCAATGTTGCGGTTGGAGCAACAACAATCATAATATTGTGCACTGTTCCAGCTACAACAACAATAATAGACTTATGTACAATTTTTTTAGTAAAATAAAGAATGAAAACTTTGATATTTACTTGCAGATAAATTTTATTTGACATGATATGACAGAATTAATATTAAATAATAAAATTAATAGTTATTATATAATTTTTATATTTTGTACAAATAACAAAATTTTACAGCCACTGTGAACATGATTTTAACCATAATTTAAAATTTGAGATGTAGATTAAACATCTTCATTCTTTCCGGTACCTTTTTGCAAATGATAAAATTTAAGAAAAGTTTATTATGTATTTATGGTAAAATTTTTCATTCAAATTATGATATATGTATTAATTAATTTTTTTTAATTACAATATTAATAATTCTTATACTTGTCAAATCATAGTTATTAATAATTAATTGAGCAATTAATATATGTTGTAATCTGAGTGAAAATTTTTACCTTAATTTTATCTTTTCGCAAATTGGTTTGTTTATGACTAGTTCTACTTTCATGTGGTACTGATCTGATTATGCAAGCTTTCCTTTAATATGAAAGAAAATTTTGTATATGTTTGTCTTTTATATATTACTACTAAATAATTGAATACATGATATCCTATTTATAGCCAAATTACATAACAAAATGATAAAAGACAAATTCTAATAAGAATCCTGAACGATGATGATGAGATATTATAGAGGCATCCGTAATATAATTCATAATTTAATTATGAGTAGTTCTAAATTAGCAAAACAAAATACGATATATATATATATATATATATATATATATATATATATATATATATATATATATATATATATATATATATATATATATATATATATAATTGAAATTAACTTCATATGAAACGTTTTTCTTTTCTTTTCATTTAAGTTATTCCTACACCTTTATTATTAAGATGAGATCAATCATTGTTTTAGAATAAAAATAATAAATGATAAATCATTCCTAACAAACATGCTTTTAAAGAATGAATTTAAAATTCTTTATCAAATTTGAAATGTTTTATTAGTCAACCTACTTTCTACTTTCACTTTTAATAGCGGTTTTAAATAGAAAATTATATTGGATACGAATTAATCTGTGTTATCAATAAAAAAAAAAAAAGATCAAAATTTTAGACATTCAAATGCATCAATCCAAAGTTTGCTGAGTTCACAGATTTTAATTACAAATCCATAAACTGATTCATGTGAACTTCAATCCACATAAACTAATCCATATTATTTGTGAGAAAGAATGAAATTTATTTTAAATGATTTGAACCCATCAAAATCTACAAAATTTATAAACTGCTCTACAGACTTGAATCCATTCAACACTCTAACTTTTCTAATGCCAATCAGTTGTTGGTATATGAAAGAGTCTTCTAGATTATATACTGAAGAATAAATCTATATTTTCCCCTAAATCCTTCCGCCATCGATGTGAATATGCAACGGAGGACTACTAGTTGTAGGTTTACGGCGTTTATGATTTCAGACGTAGTGGACCATAAGGTCCCGTGCATGTGGACCCCTGGAGTGCTTTTGACCTTTGAATATTACACGAAATCTGAGTTCAATGATTGGGGAAATATATGAATAATCCTTTGACCAAACTCTGATCAGCAGCATATATGATCACAGCATACAGGACATGCACCGACCAAATGGACCATATAAAATTTGTGGAGTTCACCGTCCTAAACCCCTATTGTGCTATGGCTGGGATGAAGGGAAAAAACAAAGAGAATGTTTAATTATAATATTTTTGTTTGAATTGATTGCATTTGATTATATATATATATATATATATATATATATATATATATATATATATATATATTCATATATACAAATTGGGTTAACTTGGATTCATATCGATAATTTTTGGTAAATTTAGATTGAGAATTCCAGTTAATGCAAAGAGTTTTAAGGGGGCTCTAATTTGATAATTACTGAAAGGGAAATCAACGAGCCTTATGATACTGACAATTCAATTACGCATGTTTTCATATGCTGACACTTGATTTGTAATTTGAAGTCCATTTGGAACTCTTCTTATCAAATAGGGCTTTTCCGTTTTCAATTCAGTAGAGGATTGCTAAAGAATTTTTTTTTCCCGTTTTATCTAATTTACTTAGGAAAATAATATATGCATCGAAAATTTATCCAATAGATTAAGTTTCATAAATTAACCCCACCTCCCTATATTTAATAATAGTTTTTAATTTGCATTCAATATCCAATTTTATATCTTATTTTTAATACATATAATATTATTAATTTGTTTATTAAAAGAATCAAAGTATAATATTTTTTTCAACCTGGGAACCAAACGTGATTAACTTGTATAATATTAGAGGATCAAAAAACTGTAACTAAACCTAAAACGGAATTTACGATACAAAATTTTAATGTTTGAAAAATTTTTGTAATCACTTGCAACAACTCCATGCTTGGAAGGTAGCACTACCCAGGTTGATTTTTGCTACCCTTTCAAATCGATCATGGTTTTCACCTAGCTTTCATTTCATTCAATACAACATGGCTACTATATGCCTTTTAAACTGCATTTAATTAATTTGATACCACCATAATCATATATATTTTCTTACTTTCCGTAAAATCATATCAACATTAGCAATTGCAACTATAAAATAAAAAAATAGAAGAATTATTAATTTATTACAAAATTATTAAATATTTGGTAAATATTTATAATATAAAAAATTGTTTAGTAAAATATAAGATTCCAAGAGTAATTTATTCAAAAAATTTCTCATTAATTAATTCTTTATTATAATACTTTTATGCTTAAAAGTGTTATCATATTTTAAATTGTGCATACAACAACACTCGCCGCAATTAGTAAAATTACTAATAAATATAAAAAATATGATTATTTTAAAATAAAATTAAAATTAAAATTATAAATTAATTCATAATAATACTATACATAATGTTATGTTCGTAGATTAACAATAGCAATTTCATCCATATCCAATAAATATCCTTAATTTTCATCTATTTAGGTATGGGTATGAAGCCTTGAAAATAAATATAAATATAGATAAAAAAATTTATAAGCATTTTATTGGATGTATATATAAATATGGAGAGTATACTACCCGAACCTCCCCTTATCTATATTATAGAATATATAACTAAATAATGTATTATAATATATATTTATATATAAATTTGATATATAATAAAAAGAAAAAATTCAATTATGTATATAATTATTTAATTTAAATATAAAAATTTTTAAAAATAAACTTTAGCAGAAAAATTTCATGTGATTCCTATCTAGACCGTAGCTTTGGGTTTGATACCCTCCTTCACCTCTGTCTCTATCAGTGTGAATAATAGAAAATGACTATTGGTCCCTTCTAAATTGGCAGGGCGGTTTTCGATGTGCAAATGAATGGCCTTTGATTAATACTCAAAGGAACTATATATCTCCATCAATTAATACCATATGCATCACGCTAGGTATTTGCATTGCTTTAGTTCTTATACTATATATAACTTTGACGTATAAACCTCCTTTTAAAGTTTTATTCAACATTTAGTCTAGAAGCATAAAATAGATAAATTCTTTTATAAATAAAATATATATTTAGTCCTTGAGCTTACTCACTTAATAAAATTTGTCATTTTCAATTATACATATTTTATATTTGAATTTTATTATTAACGATTTTAAAGAATTAAGCAATCTATAAATGTTATTATAAATTCATATTGTATCATTATAAAATTTTTAAACAATTTATAAATGTTATTATAAATTCATAACAATCTCCTTTTTTTTCCCGCAAAGGAACTAAATATGTGTGGGGATGGGGCCAATCTTTTTCTTTTTCTCTAAAGGGACTAGATGTGTGTGTGTGTGACTAGGTATGTGCGTGTCTCTAAAGGGACTAGATATGCGTGTGGGGAGGGGGCCAATCCTTTTTTTTTTCTCTAAAGGGACTAGATATGTGCGTGTCTCTAAAGGGACTAGATGTGTGTGTGTGTGACTAGGTATGTGTGTAGGGGAGGGAAGCAATCTTTTTTTTTTTCCTCTAAAGGGACTAGATATGTGTGTGTCTCTAAAGGGACTAAATGCGTAGATATGTGTGTGTGAGAGAGAGAGAGAAAGAAAGCTCTATGTATAATTCCGTATAAATTTCGGTCTGAGTGAGTGAGAGAGAGAGAGAGAGAGAGCTCTATGTATAGTTCCGTCCCTGTTATAAATTTTGCTGAGCACTAAACGAAACACTACTGTTTAAAGGCGTTGAATTATATTTACGTTAAACATGAAATAAATTTCAATTATTTAACGCTACAAATAAAGATTTATATAATTTCCTGAATAGGTGGTGTGATTATATATAAACTACCCGCACACAAACTAGTTACACGTCAATTTTTTTTTTGGTTAGTATTAATTTGTTGACATAATATGAATATAGGAAAGTATAAAATATGACAATAATATCATTTTTTTTTTAATGTCAGCATATCTCTATAACCCAGAATTAGTGAATTTCATTCATTTAAAATTAATGGTAAGCTTCCAGTTTATACATTAAGTTTTAAGAAAAATTCCAAAAGAATTATTTTTTTTTAAAGTGTGATTTTAAGCTTCGAAAGCTGCATTGATACAGAGTTAAGGATCGTAATGTTTTAAGAAAAAAATCTAATTTTATGTTTACTTTTACCGATTGTCATCCAATTAACAAATCATTTTGTGAGCTGTAGTTACATGATTGGAATATACATGACACAATTGTCAACTTTTAATGGGAATAACTCAATCCACCAAAAATTAGAAAAGTGATTGGCTTAATAATATCTTTGTTCATTTTTAGTGATTATGAATTCGATGCATAAAAATATAATTTGTGAGGATGAAAAATTTATGAGATCATTAATATATTTATAGTACGGGATTCGCTTTTTAGGTAATAAGTAGAATTTAAATTGAATATTGTATAATGAGAGTAGTCAACATTTGCTCCCTCTTTTACGTTAAATTCAAAAAAAAAAAAAAGGCAGGTAGAGAGGGAAAAAAAAAAGGACAATTCACCACACGTCTCTTGCAAACTCGGAACATCTCATTCAACGTCGAAGAATCTCATCAACAGCGAAGACATCATGTTCACCAAAAAGGGGTTTAAAAAAAAGATTGATGTTGTTAGATTGGGCCCCGTGATCTTGATGGCCCAATAAAGACACATTTTGCTGAACTGTATTCTGACACTTGATGTAACGATAAAGTATTATATTATATTTCGTTACGTAATTTTTGTAAATTTTAAAACTTTTGAAAAATTTTCATTGAAGTTATAAATTTTTTTTTATAAATGAAAAAGTTATAAACTTAGGAAATTTTGAATGTAATATACAAGCTTTTAACCTATGCCATGTACGAATTTAATTAATTCTACTCGATATTAATTTATAATATATTTGATAATATTTTAAACACAATTTTCTTTTCACTCCTTATTAAATAAAATTTGTCTCTTAATGCTCGAGTTCTTATCCATCACTATATATATATGCACTTACAATAATTTTTATAAAAAAATTATAAAATTTTATATAAAAATTATAATTTTAATTTTATAACTCTTTTGTTAAATTTTTGTACAAACACATAATTTTTTTGAGTGAATATATAAATGTTACTCAATAATTAATAGTAATAAATTGCCAAAAAAAAAAAGTCGCGAGCAGCGACATATAGTTCACGATTTTTAGGTACTAATTAAGGTTCCCAGGCTGTAAACATGCACTGCTAGTCAAATTCTATTGTGTTAGAACAATATATAAAATTTAAAACAGACTGATCCAGATTTTAGAGAGAGGCTTACATATATTATTAATATAATGATATATTTATATATTATCAAAATTAATCCTAAATTAAGTTTATCTATTGTTAAAATTAAATCTTGTATGGTATATATTCATATATTAGTAATAAAATTTAATAATATACTAATATATTATTTATTGATAATGTATTATAAAATTTTTTGTCAATCTTAATCTATTTATATTTATATTAATGGTTGATTTGTACAACTCCTGTCAAATTCATAAAATATTATTTATATTTAAAACATTTTTCCAATTATATCATGGTAAATAATTTATTTAAGGAGAAATATCATTTAAAAATTAATTAAATTCACATTTAAATTAATCAAAATAATTATGAGTGAGTTATATATATTTTTATATTTTTTTAAATAAATTACTAATATTTTCATATTTTTCAAAATTTCAAGAGGTTACTCATAGGTCTTGGATTTTAAAAGAGATTATATAATATTAAATCGTATTCAAGAACTTATTTGTACTTTTTCCAGCATTTTATAACGATGCTTATTTTAATAAAAAATATTGTTTATAAAAATAAATAATTTAAATATTTAATAATAAATATATAAAATTTGATAAAATAACTTCTATTTTAAAAGAAAGTTATTTTTTCTATTATTATATCTTTAAATTTCATATATTTAATTATAAATTATAAAAATACTATATACTCCTTGATTTAAATATAAAAATAAAATTAACTTGCAAAAAATCTTTTTAAAATAACAAACGACACTTAAGTCTTGCACTGGCACGTCAATTGTTGACCCGAGGGAAATACATCATTTTCTTCCTTCTCTCCTACCAATAAAATCTGACTGTTGATCAATTTATATGGTACAACGAAATCTAGATGGGGAATCTACCTATTTCTCGTAAAATCAACGTTTGTCAAATTCACTTTTGTTATGTGGGCATTATTATCTTCGAGTGAACATGAAATGGTTACGGAGGCTAAACAAATGTTAAAACAACCATATCAATGAAACAAGCGTTAGTGTGATGTAATTAATGCTTGTCTGATTAACTCGCTTTGGTGACAACTTTCGACGTAATACTTTAGACATAATATAAAATTGCAAACAAATATGACATGAATTTTACGAATTTAGGTTAAATATAATTGATTTCAAATCAGGTCAATTCGTCTGATTCAAATAATTTTTATATTAGATTTGAATCAATTTATATAATTCATTTTAACTCATTTAAATTACATAAGTTATTAATCGGATTAATTTAACTTGCATAATTTGTAATAATAAATTATATAATATATTAAATTATTAATTATTAATTTATATAGAATAAAATATTTAATAATTTAAACTAAACATGCTTAAATGAATATAGCCTAAAATATTTAGTTTTAAAGTAAAATTTTTAAAAATAAAAAGTCTCAAAGTGAAAAGTGAAGAAAACTAAAAATATTAATAAACTAAAATAAAAAATTCTAGTTTTTAGAAGATTAAAATAAATAACTTAAACTGAAATGCCTAAGCCTAAATATAGAAAAGAAAATAGAATAGAAATGATAGAGAGAGAAAAAAAAAAACCTAAGTCCTAAACTCTTAATGTAGCAACTTATCTCTCACTTCCCTTAGCAACGATTTCGAAATAACAATGGTGCAACTTTTTCTCCATTGCGATGAGTTCTCTTTCTCTAATTGAGTGGTAAATTTTTTATTATAATCTAACTAAATATATAGAATGTATTTCAAACTTTATCAAATAAAAAATTTTAAATAAACTAGCAAAAGAGATAAATAAAAAAATGAAGCAAGATTGTCATTAAATATTATATAAAAATTAGCTTTTAACAATTTTTTTTAAAATTGATTCCTGCTTAAATAAAATGAAAAGTAACTTTCTTTAATATTTAAAATTTATTAAATGCATAAAATACAAATCAATATAAATAGTTTGATAAAAGGATTCGAGTTAAATAGCTCATATTGTAATCTGTGTAAGTATATTATAAATTTTCGAGTTAAATAGATCATCAGATCATGTTGTGTCAACTCATATAATTAAATGGGTCAGGTTTGGTTTAGCATAAATGAATTGAAGTTATACTTTAATCCAACACCAACATAACCTGTCAACTTGAATTATCACCCCCACAACAAACTATAATTAGTGTAATTACAACTAGAATACAAGCATATATTTCAGGAAGTATTTCTATCATAATACTAAATTATTGATATTAATATTATTGTGTATCTTTGTAAATAATAAATGTGATAATTTATTTAATTTATATATATATATATATATATATAAAGTTTTGAATTTGAATTTTAAATATGACAAAGTAAAACTTCTAAAATAATATTATAAGTATGGTAAAATGTTTTGAATTTCTAATGTTCTATGGGGATTGTCCTAATAGAACTTAATGATGGTATAATTTTTTGTCTCACAAGATAAGTTATGGAATAAGTTTTTTATCTTGAACAAAATTATGGGATAGAGCAATAATACCTTACATTATCCAGTGAAGTCCCACTACTATAAAGTTATTATATTATTATCTTATACATTAATATATATTCATACATATAAACATACATATATGTATAATTATTTTAAATATTTTAATAATTTAATTATTTAAAAAATTAAAAATATTAAAATTTTACTTGAAATAATATATGAAGGTAAAACATAATAACATTTTTTTGGTTATGTATTAACTTATTTTTTAAAAGTTTTAAATTATTTAAATCAATTATATATGACTTTATACTTATATTATAACATTTTTTTAAATTATGTAGGATTTATAATATTAAAATCTAAATTTTTTTTCTACCTTGTTTACTAATATTTGAAATTACTTAGTAATTATATACAAATTTATAATCCTTAATTTAAAATTTTGCATTTTTTTGTAACTAAGATTTATATTTTCTTTTATTGATTATCATTCTTTCAAAGTTCCCATAAAGTTCTATTGCCCTATGTAACATGGGAATAGGGCAAATTTTGTCCCCAAATGTAGGATATAGAGTAAAACAATGTTTTATCCCTAATAATGAGACATAAGGTGATAAAAAATTGATCTACTTTTACCCCACCCCATTAGCATTCCTATTGTAGATTATATTTTGATAAATAAGAAAATTGTCTCTTTAATTTTAATATCAACTCTATTATATTGTTAAAATATTTGACTTAAAAAATATAGTTGAAAATTGAGATTTCAATATTATAATAAAATTATAAATATTTCCTATTACATCAGAAGAAAGTGCATTAAATTAAAAAATATTCTTCAAATTTCATCAAAGATTTTTACTTTAAGGATATATGCTTGCTTCAATAGAAAATAATTTTTTATGGAAAATACTTTTTTAAGAAATTACATTTATAGAAAATGAATTAATTTTTTGTTATTTGGCACCATAACAATGAATACTTTATTTTGTTTTTAGACAAAAAGAGAAACTATTTTTATTAAAAAATATCATTATATATATAAATTTTACATTGCACCGTCCATTAATCATGTTATTATTAAAATGCTATTACAATAAGATTTAATAGTTTTTAATAGTAAAAATCAAAATTAAGTGTATTTTGTATTTAAAATAACATCTGAAAATAATATTTAAGTCTTTTATTTTCATCTTCATCATTTCTTTCAAAAAATTAACATTCATATAATTTTAACCAAAATTGATATTTGCATTTACTAATTCATATAATTATTTAAATACTTTATTAACATAAATTTTATCAAATTCTTAAGAATTGAACGAGAAAGATATGCATGAAAGAATGAGGGAATGACGGACAAAAGGATTAATAGAGAGCTAGCAAATATAAAAGAGAGAGGAGAGAGAGAGAGAGAAAAGATGAAAGAAGGAAACGAAAAAATGGTGAGACAAATAGAAAAGCGAGATGAGAGAGGGGGAAGAAGAGAAAGATAGGAGAAAAAGCAGCAGAGAGAGAAGATATAAAGGTAGAGCAAATATTGTGGTTATGTGTTATAAGATGATTTAATAAAATAATTTTTTAATTAAAAAGAATCTAATTTTTTTAGAAAACATTATTATTATTCATTGATCAGAATTTATTTTATATTGATTGATTTTCTTATTGATTTCAAACATTAAAAAAATTAGAAAATAGTTTGCGGAAAAGCATCATCTCCGAAGACTTGTTCACAAATTTAAAAAGGGAAATATAAATAAATTTTTTAAAATATGACTTAATTTCACACCACTCCTTTAAAGTTTTAAAACTTACAAATAATTTCTTTAAAGTTTGTTTTCAAAAAAATAAAAATATTGACAATTTAGTTTTTAAAAAATAGAAAAAAAAGGCATATAAGTCATTCATAATTGTTTTTAACTTGAATTCAACTTGTTTGTGAACTTATTTTCTTCTAAAATAAATTATTATCAGTTGATTCTGTAGTGCATTTATAATATAATTAAAAACAAATATTTGAAGTAGATTATTGTTGAAGTTCAATTTAACTACATTTGAGGAAATAATTATGTATTTTTTTATGGAAAATGCTAACAACAATTCTTGGGCTTGTTATTAAACATTAAATGTATATCCTCAACTAATGAAATTAAATATTTTATTTCTATTTTTAATAATATAATAAATGACAGTAGATATAATAATAGAATCACATTTGAAGTTTTATTTCTATTTTAACAAAGTATTTAATATATTATCATTTATTATATTACTAAAAATAAAAAATAAAGCATTTAATAACGTTAGCTAGATCTATACATTTAACAAGGTTAGTTAGATTTATACATACATTTTGAATAAGAATATTTCCCCACTATCAGGAGTGTAAACATGAACTGACTTATTTGTGAGCTACTTCAATTTTACTTTTGATTTAATTTTGGTTTTTCTTTATTTTTTTTACTACTATTATTCTTTTTTATTTTAATTTTTATCATAATTATTTATTCCTTCTGTCATATGTGTATATATGAAAGCCATATTTATTATATTTAATTATTTTTAAAATAATAATAAACATATTTGAACCTACAATCTCTTCCAAACTACTTGAATTCTTCACCTCTCGCCAAAAAAAAAAAAAAATCCTCTCATGTACATCAGTTTGATAAATTTCATCTTTATGCACAAAAATTGAAAAGGATTAATATTTTATTCATTTACTATTTTGTCCATGTCTATGCCTATTTCTACATAAAAATTAAATTATATTAAACATTAATTCACAAATTTTAAAAAGTCAAAGTTTGGTATTCCTAATAGTGAAATTAAGATAGCAACTTTGTCGAATATCTTGAAGGCTGAAGCCGCAGTGTATCTTTACTTTATTCTAGGGAGCATTGTCTTGATTAGATCTTCAGACGCCATTGTTGCAATGGGGGATCCTTCCTCGCAGGGGTCTGTTTCACTGATTCTTTCTTCAACAATCCTATACTCACTTTCGTATTCTCAGACTCCAACTTACCATCTCTCACAACAAAATAAAAAACCCTATTCAGAATTGTACGTACTATATTTTAAATTATAATTCACAATCATAATATTACATATAATATTATTATTACCTATCTCACTATATTCACAATTTTATTCGAATTTATATTATAATAATTACATTTTCTGGCATTTATATCTGATTTTATTAATCGCACTGGAATCGCGATTTAGAATCATTAACACCCTTTATCAGAGATGGTAATCACTCACATTTAATTTAGATAGAGACAGAGGTTCAAATTGAGGGCCGCAATTAACACGTGTTGTGTTGGAAGCAATGTCAATGTTGCGGTCGGAGCAACAACAACCGTAACATTGTGCACTGTTCCGGCTACAACAACAATGATAAACTTATTTATAATATTTTTAATAAAATAAAGGATAAAAACCTTGATATTTACTTACAAATGAATTTTGTTTAATATGATATGACAGAATCAATATTAAATAATATAATTAATAGTTATTATATATTTTTTATTATATTTTGTACAAAAAACAAAATTTAACAGCCACAATGATCATGATCATAAACATAATTTAAAATTTGAGACATAAATTAAACATCTTCAATCTTTCCGATATCTTTTTGCAAATGATAAAATTTAAGTAAAGTTTTTTATCTATGGTAAAATTTTTCATTCAAATTATGATATATATATATATATATTAATTACTTTATTACAATTACAATATTAATGACTATTGTAATTATTAAATTATAATTAATAATAATTAATAGAGCAATTAATACATGTCATAATCTGAATAAAAAATTTTACAGCAAACGGTTAAGAAAATTTACCTAAATTTTGCCCTTTTGCAAATTAGGTTGTTTATAAATAGCTCTACTTTCAAGTGGTAAATACAAGTGAAATTACTTATACTGATTTGATTATGCAAGCATTCCTTTAATATGTAAGAAAAATTTGTATATGTTTGTCTTGTATTTATTACAACTAAATAATTGAATATATGAGATCCTATTTATAGCCCAATTAAATGACAAAATGATAATAGACAAATTCTAATGAAAATCTTGAATGATATAACGATGATGATGAGATAATATAGAGGCATCCCGTAATATAATTCCCAATTCACAATTTAAATTAGAGTAGTTCTAAACTAGCAAGAGAGACAGAGAGACAGAGAGAGATTTAATTGAAATTCACTTTATATGAAAATGCTTTCTCCCCCTTTAATCTAAGGTATCCCTACACCTTTTTCATCAAGATAAGATCAATCATTATTTAGGATAAAAATAATAAATGATAAATCTCTCTCAACAAATATGTCTCCAAAGATTAAACTCAAAATACTTTATTTAATTTAGAGTACTTTAAAATTCAACCTACTTTCATTTCTAATAGAAGTCTAAAATGAGCAAATTAGATTAGGTATGAACCAATCCGTACTATCCAAAAAAATGGAATTAAAATTTGAAAGTTTAAATTCATCAATCTTATTTTTAGTACATATAGTATTATTAATTTATTTATTTATTAGGAGAATCAAAGTACTATATTTTTTCAATCTAGAATTCAAATGTGATTAACTTGTATATTATTAGAGGATGAAAACTATAACTAAGCCTAAAATGGAAGTTACAATACAAAAATTTAAGTAGCATTTGATTCATAAAATGTTTTAATATTTTTGGAAATATTTTAGGCGAATATTACATTCTTATATTTAATTCAAAGTTTGAAAAAAAATGCCTGATTATGTCATATTCTCAAGAATAATTTTTATTCAACTTTCCCTCAAAATATTCTTATAGGGGAGGTGAGAATCTGAAACTTAAATAAAATGTTAATATTATCCTCACATTTAATTATTTCTTTATTTATCACTTTATCAAATATTTTGTAATTTAAATTGAAAAATAATTATCACTTTATCTTTAAAATATTTTTTATTATTAATAAATATAATAATATTAATTTTTAACTATAATTTCTTTTCTATTATTGTTTCTAATGTTTGAAAGATTATTTTAATATAATTATATATACATGTGATTTTTTTATTAAAAAATAATGCAACAAGCTTGAAATTTCTTTAAAGGAGACATATTTATACATAATAAAATAATAATATTTTTATATTAGAGAAGAAATTATAATAAAAAATTTAATATCAGTATGAAATATAATTGTAAAAATAATTTAGTAGTGAAAATTTATAATTTTTTAAAAAGAGAAATACCAAGTATATTTAATATTATAATAAAAAGTAAATAAATTAAGGTCACTTTATTTTAAAAATTGATCTAATAATAATAGTACTAATAATTATAATAATAAACTATAAAATATTAAAATATAATAAAGTATAACATATAAAATATAATATATTAAATATTAAAATATAATAAAATGTAATATATATATATTAATGAAATTTTAGATGTTAAATATTGAAATTTAATTTATTAGATGTTAAATTTTTTTTAATTATTTTGATTTACTTTATTATATTTTATAATAAAAAAATTTGATAGGGGTATTTTTGAGACAGTATCAATATTTTAAAAAATATCAAATATGAACTAAATATAGTAATATAATATATCTAGGAATTTGATTAAATATTCTCAAAAAAATTTATAATGAACAAAATATATGAATATTACATTCCTATTAATTAAATTCTTAGAAATTACTTAGAAATGTACACTTTTTTAGAAATATAAAATTTCATAAACTAAATACTGCCTTAATGTCTGAAAAAATTTTGTAATCATTTGCAACAACCCTATGCTTGGAAGTTATTACCACCTTGAAATGGCTTGAATGATTTTCGCTACGCTTTCAAATCGATTGCGGTTTTTAGCTAGCTTTCATTTCATTCAATACAACATATGGCCATTCTATACCTTTTTCAACTGCATTTAATTAATTTGATCCCACTGTAATCATTTATATTTTCTCACTTTCCGTAAAATCATATCACCATTAGCAATTGCAACTATAAAATTAAAAAAATAAAAGAATTATTAATTTATAATAAAATTATTAAATATTTGGGAGATATTATAATATAAGAAATTATTTAGTAAAATATAAGATTCCCAGAGTAATTTGTTGAAAAAGAGTCTCATTAATTAATTCATTATTATAATACATTGATGTTTAAAAGTGTTATCATATTTTAAATTGTGCATACAACAATACTCACTACAATTACTACAATTATAATGAATATAAAAAATATAATTATTCAAAATAAAATTAAAATTGTAATTATAAAGTAATTCACAATAGTAATACTATACATAATGCTATGTTTGTAGACTAGGGATGATAATTTGATTCATACTCAATGAACATTCTCAATTTTTATTCATTTAAGTATGAGTACGAGGAATTGAAAATGGATATAAATATGGATAACGAGATTTTTGTTAAGATTTTATTAGGCATAAATATGAATATGAGAAGTATACCACCTAACCCTCCCCTTACTCATATTATAAAATATATAACAAAATAATATATATCTATATATAATTTTGATATATAATAAAAATAAAAACTTAAATTATGTATATAATCATTTAATTTAAATATAAAAATTTTTAAAAATAAATTTTAACAAAAAAATTCATATTGTTCTTTTTTGTTTTAGTATTGTTAGAGTTTTCAAAAATCTATTATTTTATTAAAAAATAATAAGATATAGATAAATGCAATAAATATAATAAGATATAAATAAATTATAAATGAATAAAAAAGATAAAAATAATTAAATTTTTATTTTTATTAAAAAATTATAATAAAATATAAATAAATATATATTATTTAAATAAAATAAAAATATGAAAATTCAAATATTTGATAGAAACAAATATGCAAAATTTTAGAATGAAGATAGATATGAAATTTTAGAATAGAAACAGATATGAAAATTTTAGTTTTCAACCCACATTCTCCTCATTGTGATTCATATGGTAGACCATAGCTTCGGTATTCAAGTAAGATATTGGGTTGGATACCAACCTTCACCTCTCTCTCTCTCTCACACACAATTAGACCTATTAAAATGGGTCAATCCAATCTAATTAGGTAAAGTTAATGGGCAAAAATTATACATTGAGCTAGTCTCAGACCAGTTACTTTTTTGCCAAATCAGATTTAGATCAAGTTGCTATATTACTAGTCCCAGTTCCAATTCCAGGTTGACATTTATTAGATGGATTCAAGCGAATTTTTATAATTTGTTATATTTTATTATTATTATCATATTAATTTTTGTTTATTATTATTTTTATATCAATAATTAATTAAAATTTATTATTATTTATTAAATATAATTATATATTATTATTATTAAGACTTAAAATTTTATTATATATATTAATGAGTCATATATATTATATATGAAAATAAATATATATTATTAAATATATATTTAATAAAATAAATATATATTATTAAGATTTAATAAATGTGTGAATTTACATTTAATAATATATACATTTAATAAAATAATTTGAATTTTATATTATATATTTATATATTTATTTATATTATATAAATATATAATATAAAATTTATTTTATTATATATAAATATATAAATATATAATATATAATAATATATATTTATTTTATTTATTAAATATATATTGATATTATATAAAAAATATATATTATTAAATATATATTGATCAATGCCAAAGTGTTATATAAAAATAAATATATTTAATAATTTATATATTATCAAATATATATAAATAAATGATTATTTATATAATATATTAATAAAAATAATTACAATAATTTTTATATAATAATAAAAGTAGATAATAATGTATTATATTATATATATGTATATAATATACTTAAAATTAATACAAAAATTATTTATTTAAAATTTTTAAATAATTCAAAATTTTAATATTAAAGTTTTAATTTAAATTTTAATATAATTATTTATTTTTATAAATTTATATAATATATATTGACAATATTAAATATATAAATTTATTAATTTTAATATTAAAAATTATTTAATATTACTCATATATATAATTTTAATATTATATATATTAAAGTTTAATTTTAATATATCAAAACTATTATTTTAATATCTATATAAAAATTAAACATATAATAATAAATTAATTATTTATTATTTATTACTATTATCATACTAACAAATTAACTCAATAATCTGATTGATTAACACTTACCAGTTCCAATTTTTTATTAGGTTAGGCTAACCAGTCCCAATTCCTTACCAAGTTGATCCATTGTTATCGTTTTTCGCACCAGTCCTAATGTTAATTCTAATCTCAAGTCAAATAAAATTATACCAGTTCCAAGTTAATTCGTATCGGGCCATTAAGATTAAAAGGGCAAATCTAACATTTTTTTACTGTCCCCCTTTTTGGTGAATATGATGTTTTAGCTGTTGGTGAGATTCTTCAACGTTGAACGAGATGTTTCTTTGGGTAAAGCAATGCAAACACTTAATATGATGCATATGGTATCAATTGATGGAGATATATAGTTCCTTTGGGTATTCAAAGGCCACTCATTTGCAAAATAAAAACCGCCCCACCTATTTAAAAAGGGAGGGATTGTCATTTTTTGATATACAAAGACACACATTTTGCTGAACTGTATTCCGATGGTTGATGTAGCGATCAAGTATTATATTTCGTTACGTAATTTTTGTAAATTTTATAACAAATTTTGAAAAATTTTCATTGAAGCTATAATATTTTTTATAAATGAAAAATTTATAAAATTATGAAATTTTGAATGTAATATACAAGCTTTTAACCTGCGATATATATGAGTTTAATTAATTCTAATTGATATTAATTTATAATATATTTTTAGATTTTAAATTATAAAGCACTTAAGTGATTAATGTAAATTTTATCACAATATATTTTGTAAAAAATAATTATGTAATTGAAAAAATTATATTCAAATTAAGTAAGCAGAGCTGTTACATTTCTTTTTTAAGTCATTATTATTAAGATTCTATTTCGTGCAACAAATAAGATAATTTATAATTTATTGATATAATTAATAAGTTATAAATTAATCTCTAGAAATATTTCTCACATTAAATTATTAAAAAAATAAGCTCTCATTTATAATGCATAAATTATTATTTCTTCAAATTCTTTTCAAATCTATCGTTATTCTTTTTATTAATTTATAATTTATACCCTTTGTAATATAAATTTAAATATTTTT
Organism: Sindora glabra; assembly: GCA_020226215.1. Lineage (NCBI taxonomy): Eukaryota > Viridiplantae > Streptophyta > Magnoliopsida > Fabales > Fabaceae > Sindora > Sindora glabra. The sequence continues at coordinate 63,193,115 of CM035234.1, read as the reverse complement.
ATAAAATATAATTAATTTTATTTTAACATAATTATATCCTAATTTTAAATTATAAATATATAAAAATATATATGTAAATAAATAATATCATAAACTATAATTAATTATATTTGAGTAATTATAATTTTATTATAAATAATAATAAAATGAAATTATATAAACAAATAAATATATGAATTTATAAAATATAATTAATTTAATATTAAATATTATATTTTTATTTTAAACTTCTTAATTGTATTAATATAATTTAATGTTTAGATAAATATGAATTAGTTTAATTATATATCTATTTTTATCAATTTTTTATATCATTTTATAATTTCAATTAATTCAACAATGAAGCACTTCAACTAATTTATCAATTATTAGCTATTAGGTAATTTATTAACTACTAGTTAACTTATTAGTTATTAAGTAGTTTATTAGCTATTAATTAATTTATTAACTATTTGCTGAAAATGAAGCCTTAATAAATTTGTTGTATAGTGATAATTACCATAGTTAAGATGCATACATCATTAAATATTATAGCTAATCAAATTTAAAAATAATATAAAATTAAATATATATATATATATATATATAAGCAATAATATTTATTTATCTGCAATTAAATGTATACATAGTCCTTATATAAATGCAAACAATAATAGATTCTAATTTATTAAATATAAAAAAGTATCAATAGAACCAAATTAAATTGTTCCAAGAGTACAAAATTTGTAAACATAATTAAAAAACATTGTTGATTTCCTTTTTGATAATGTTCTTGATTTTGTTGTCTAATATTTAAGAGATAATTAAATTTGCAATTAGTGTAATATAAAAATGTTATCAAATGTCCCTTTTGAAAGTAAATCTAAAGACTAATTAAAATTGCAATCCTTAGCATCACAAATGATAGAAATTGTGTTTTATACAAAATCAAGAAAAAATTAATGATTATAAATATTTTAATATGTTAAAGTTTTCTTCAATATATAATCAATTGCTATAAAATGCAATAATATATTATTAAGTCTAAAAATATATCTTGTAATAGTTTATTTTTATAAAATTTCCATTTGTATAAAAATGTACCATTATAAATTACAATTTGTATAAAATTACAAATAAATTATTATAATATCATTTAATGAATGATTACAAATTATAATATCTTGATATTAAGGGTAAAAATTATTAGATCATGTGTAATTTCTATATAATTTGCAAAAAATAATTTAATATACATATATGATCATGTGTAAAACAAAGAATAAAGAGATTATGTAATGAATGAAGGAAAAAATTCAAGGAAATTATTTCAAACCTTGTAAACATCCCAGTAGCTAAGGCAAAATCCAAATAACCTGGCTACGTGTAAACTTCCTAAACCTATCAAGAAAATGTAGGAAATATTTCTCAATAAATAAAGAACTTAGGCAAAATTGAAAAAAAAAAAAGAATTCAAATACATTTCTTTTGGTTTGATGAGGTGATATATAGCTTGAAAAGTTATTTAAGATGGGAGTTTAACTATTTAAAAAAAGTACGAAAATTAAAAATATAGTAAATCAAGAAAAGAAACTAAAGATTATAAAAATATAATAAATAAGAAAAAATTAGAGATATTATTCTAAAGAGGAATAAAATATATGAAAATTAAATTTTTTTATAAATTATGGAAAATCAAAGAAATTATAAAAAATATAATAAATAATAAAAAGAAATTAAAATTTATTTTCAATTGAAGATTACCTGCTAATCAAATTTCAACTCACTATTTTGAGAGTGATCAGAAAAATTATAAAAATGCAGTAAACAAGAGATTAGAGAGATCACAAGAACATAATAAATAAGGAAAATAAATCTAGGAGATTATTAAAAAAACACACACAAAGATTAGAAAATTTAATAAATTATGAAAAATTATAAAGATTATAAAAATATAATAAATAAAAAAATTAAAGATTTTTTTTCCTAATTTAATGTAAATTACTATATATAAATAAGAAATTCAATTTCTTATATTAATTGTATAAGTGTGACTTGGTGTAGCAAAATATTCATTGAAAGAGAACAACAAAATAATGTATAATGAGCTAGAGGAATGACATCTGTAATAAAAGAAAAATAAAAACATCACAATTAATATATAATAAATCAATAAATAAATTATAACTTTCTGTATACTTGTTACATGTAAAATTCGAATATAAAGAGAGGTCAATTGGGACCTAATATATATTAGGATGCAGCACAATTTGACATATTTTACTTTAAGTTTTAAGGTTAAATTACAAATTATTTTTATGGCCCTCCACGATTTCTTTAACAACTTATTTTCTTCTCCTTGTAGTTGTTATAAGTTTAGGAGTTATCATTTTCCCATTTCTTTGTTTTAAAATTTTTAGGTCATTTTTTTACACTTAATTAAATTGATATATTTTTTTAGAGAATAAAATTATAATTGTTAGTGACTTTAATATAATTCTTGGATTTTCCTTTATATGTGATTAAAATTTGAAGCTTTTCATGTATAATTTTTATTTTTAACCAAATTTTATTATTAAAAATAATTATTTGATAATATTTTTAATACAATTTTCTTTTCACTCCTTATTAAATAAAATTTGTCTCGTAATGGTCGAGTTCTTATTCCTCACTATATATATGTATATGCGTGTATAAATATACACACACACTTACAATCTTTTCATAAAAAAATTATATTTTATGTAAAAATTATAACTTTAATTTTATAACTCTTTTGTTAATTTTTTGTACAAACTCATAATTTTTTTTTGAGTACATATTCAAATGTTACTCAATAATTAATAGTAATAAATTGCCAAAAAAAAAAAAAAGGAAGTCTTGGGCAACGACATACATTTCATAATTTCTTAGTACTAATTAAGGTTCCCAGGCTGTAATAATGCACTGCTAGTCAAATAATAACTCACTGTTTTGTATACTATTGGAATGTGTCCGCAAAATATTTAAAAATTAAAACTAGCCTGTCCGATTTTAGAGAGAGAGTTACATTATTAATATAATGATGCATTCTTATATTATTAAACTTAATTATGTATTATTAATATAATAATAATATTACAAATCCTAGAGACTTTCATAACATCAACAAGAAGTGAATTAGACATTTGAGAGAGGGAGATATGAAACAAGTGGCTGAGTTTCATGTTCTATAACTAGATATACTAAAGTTAGTCATTCATAGTATTTCTTTCTTTGCATGTGTGCATAATCTCAATTTCCCGGTCCAGCCTAAGCATGCCATGTAAAATCTTAATCAAGTGATTTCCTTGATGATGAGGATTTTTTAGGCACCCAAGTAATTTGCAAACTACCAACAGCATCCCAACACTCCGCAATATGGGCAGAGCAATCACCTAATGGCTTTGCAAAGCTTAATGACCATCTACCATATAAATCTTTGAACACACCGTCCCATCCAGTTGAATTATTATGTCCAAATAGCTCTAGCAGTTTTTACCAAAACACTCCCCATCACATGGATATTACCTAAAAATGGCGAAAAAATAGTAAAAAGAAAATTGTGATTGGAGATTATTAGAGATAATGATTTTGTAATATATTTTAATTACCAACAAATATATAATAAAAAGCAAATTACAAACTAGTTGTGAATAATTAAGCAAAAGAAACATAAGCACAACCACCATATTAATTTCAAGTTCTACGTACTGTAATGTTAAGATTCTAATAATTAATGTCAATTTTTTTCCATATTAGAAAATCGACTTCTTAATTTTAGAATATGTCAAGATGTTTAAAATAACTTCCTCATTAAAATATAATAAAATAGCATTAAAATTTTAATATTACATTTTGAATACAAATATTTGCCTACTATCAGAAGTGTAAACATGAACTGACTTCTTTGTGAAGTACTTCAATTTTACTCGCATAAGAATTCAACTCCATGCATTTAGTAAACAAATGAAATTGAGCATGAAGATAGGCCTGATTAATAAATAAATTGAGCTTTAAAATCATAAAACTCAGACTGGTTTAAAATATAATTCTTAGAAATGTAATTTTATATATGTTATATATACTTTATAAGTAATATATATGATATCATATTGGTATAAAAACATACAACGTCATGTTATTATTATTTTTAAAATATCATAATATTATAGTTATAATTATTATTTTAATTTTAACATTAAGTGATCACTTAAATATTTAATTTCTGCCAATACTTTAATGATGTAGTAGTACTTAATGTTAACTTAAAATTTTTATTATCCATTATGTTTGAATCCAAAACTATATATGTATATGTTAAGTCGTACCATGACTTGAAAAAAATATTTAATATCTAGTATCTTTGAACAAATTGACTGATTAAATAACGTTACAGTTTGTATAAATTTAGTAATGTGAAAAATCTGAGGAAAGGTATATTACTTCTGGATGAAATTTTTTTAATATGAAGCACGAGGATAGGAAAATCTTTAGGGCAAAACTTACGTAAACTTTATTAGTTATTTATTATAAAACTCTTCGTTCATATTACCATATGCATATTAATTATTTTATTATAATTATAATATTATAAATTATTGTAATTATTAAATTAAAATTATTAATAGTTAGTGGAATAATTAATAATTTATCATAATCTGAAAATTTTACAAGAAACTATTAAAAATTTTATCTAAATACTGAATAAATATTATTCAAATTTATTTTCATTTTTTCATTAAATTTTTTCACATGAATTCAAGCTCGTATGCATATTAAACAAATTAGGCCAACTCAAATTAGCTTGGTTCGTTTAAACCGTTGCTTTTTTTAAGTTTATATTTAGTTATTTCCACACCTTTTCTTTTTAATTTTTATGATTACCAATAACATATTATGAGCCACATATAGAATTATAAGTTAGTAATGCTTGACCCACGATTATTATTCAGACCCATTATTTACAGCATTTCATATATATAACTGCATTTTACTGTGGATCTAACTACATTTATTATAGAGATTAAGAAAGTCATATCTTTTTTTACTTCCATTTGTTTCATAAAAAAATATTTACAATAGAAAAATATTATTTATACATTTATTGATAAAGGAATAATATATGATTTATAATTTGTATAATTTATAATTAAAAGAATAAAATCTAGTGTCGCAAAGTACATTCCTCTTTGAAATAGGAAGTGCTGATTTTTCTGAACTCTTTCTATTGAATATATAAATTTTTTTTCTTATTTTAGGAAAAAATATAAATAATCATATTAAAGTATAATTTAGCGCTACATTACCCATTATCATTTTAAAACCTAAAAATAACCCCCAAAATTTCAAAAAAAAAGTGATAATATTAAAATTTCAATTAAAGAAAATATAAAAAGACAAAAATGAGCTACTTATAACTTTTTTTAAGTATTTTTTAATACTATAAAGTCAAATGTGTAATTAAAAAAATAAAAGAAGTAGATATTTAACCTTTCTAAGTACTGTTTAGTCGGGTTTCAATAATAATTTTTTCAAAACACTTGTCTGCGGTTATATAATAAATGCATTACAAAATCAATTATATTGTAAAAATTTATTTTAGAAAAAACATTCATTTAAATTAAAATTGGTTAAATTCATGTTAAAAATAGTTAGAAATAATCAAAAGTGACTCACATTCCTTTTTTCTATTTTTTAAACTGAATTTTCGATATTTTCACTTTTCTGAGAACTTTAAAAGTTATTTGTAACTTTAAGAGAGTTATATAATATTAAGTCATACTTTAGGAATCTTATTTATATATTTTTTATTATTTTAATATTTTTATAATTATATTTTTATAAAATATGTTATCCATCAAAATAAAGAAATTTTAATCTTCATTTATTTTGTTGAAAGATATTTTTATTGAAAAGTTTTATTTTTATCTATAAAATAAAATAGTATAATTACATCTGTATATATACTTTAATTAAAAATTATAATACTTAATGATATTGTAATGAAATCAGATAAGTTTTTTCATAATAGAATATGTTTTCTACTATATTTTTTATTCTTTAATATTAATCAAATAAAATAATTTTTATCATTTTAATATTTTATAATTGTCTTTCTAAAGGATATATCTTCTGTTAAAACAAAACAAACCAAGCTTAGATGTGAATATATTTATCATTCTTGGCCGCGTAAATCATTCTATGCCCAAAGTATTCTGATACCCTGATGGTTCTATTGTATTCTCCTTGGACGACAAAATCTTTACAAAGGCAAAAATCATGCGAAAAATGACGAAAGAAAAGGACTATTACGAGAATTTTACTATTCAACGGCGACATAGTCACGCCTCCTGCTCTATTGGACCATGGCTCTTCAAACATGAAAGACTCAACTGAAAAGGTAAGGGTATATTCGTCATTCTGAGCATACCGACCGTAAATGTTTGGTATGGCCGGCGCTCCGTTTGTAACTGTTGCCCAAACGAAACAGGACAACGTAGAAAAGACTGTACGGCCCTTATATAACGGGTCGGTGCTTAACTGGAAAAGAGCCCAATTAAGAGAGGTTTAACAGTGTAATTAAAGTTTAACACAATTTCAAAACCCAAAAACGGTACACGTGATTCACCCCGCCTATCGAGACAAACAAGCTTTGCCTTTTCAAGTTCAAGCCAAGTTTTATTGATATTAACCCGTAGCCAACCTGTTGTAGAAAATTCTAACATATAAAAAGAAAAATAAAAAGACAATTCTAACATATTTACATTAAAAGTTAAGGTATTAATGCTTAAAATATTTATTTTTATATTAATATTAGATTAAAATATTGTTTAGATTTACCGTAAAAAATGAATAAGAAAAGGAATTAACTAATGAAAAATAATCACATGCTATTTTTTTATTATACTCTTATATTTTAATTTATTCATATATCTAATAATAACTTACAATAGATTTTTATAATGAATTGTTAATATTGGATCAATATTATTGAATTGATAGTGATCTATATAATAATTTATTAGGTCATAAAATATATTCAATAATCAATACATTTGATTTATAAATATATTATGTATGTTGGGCTAGATTTATAAATGATATATTATGTATATAATATATTAGAGAAAAAATTTATAACGAAAAGTTTTATTTGTGAAATTTGTTGTAAAAAATTTCAAATAAGTTATGATATAATTGTCCATATGATGAATGATGTCACCACAATCTTGCATTTGATTATTTACATTTACACTATTTTTATCCATGATTATAAAGGAAAAAATATTTTTTAAGCAATAAAACACTAAAAATAATTTAAAAAAGATTTATCCATTGAGCGAATTTTATTCTTAAGAAAAGTTTAAAACATAAATTTACATAATATAATCTTTAAACTATGACATGTAAAATTAGATTAAATCTCTCTCTCTCTCTCTCTCTCTCTCTCTCTCTCTCTCTCTCTATATATATATATATATATATATATATATATATATATATATATATATATATATATATATATATTTGCAAACACTAACCCTTAAAATATTGATCCAAAAATTAAATTCAATATATATATTTATTGTAAATCCTAACTCCTTAGATAAAATTCAATATACATATGTATTTTGCAAATTCTAACTTTCAAAATATAATCCTTAAATTTAAATTTAGATGCTCCAAATATTTTCAATTTCTAGATTTAGACTCAAAACAAGTGAAAGTTGATTAATTCAACACTTTATCAAGAAAAATAAATCCATTTTTACTAACAAATAAATTTAAAAGAAAAATTAAATTTTGAATTTCTCCTTACTCTTTTAATTGTAAATGAAACTAGACTATTGACATATATAGAAAACTAATCAAACATATCTTACATTTGTGCATACAATAATTTAGGGATGATAATTCAAATTCACATGTTAAATTCATATAATGACAAAAGTTAGTAATAATTCAAATAAGCTAAATTCAAATTTGACACAAATTGTAATTATGTTACATCAAATTAACCTATCTTTAAATGTCTTGAAACAAATCAACCGTATAAACAATTTAATAATTTTCAACTAAGAAAATTTATATTATTATTAAACTTATGTACCATATTTAGTTACTTAAATGAGTTGATATATTAATCTATTTAATCTTGGGCCAACCATCCATTTATTATTCATATTAAACAAATTGGGTCATTTATAATCTAACCTGTATAAGTTTAACTTAAAATTAAGTAAAGTGTCTTGTGTTCATGCCAAAATTATCACCCATAAAATAATTTGTCTTAATTTAAAGTATCTTACTACTATAGTACAAGTTAGTATTTGCACTATATCATTAATAATTAGGTGACTATAAAATATTTAGAAGAAGTAGGAGTTTCTTCTACCTTGATGACATTAAAATGGCATTTAATTCGTTGAATCTTTTTCATATTTTTAAGAATATTTTAAGGAAATTTTATATTTCCAAATTTACTTTAAATTTCAAAAAAATATTTTTAAGAGTGTTTTTATCCTAATATTTCCCTAAAATATTCCTATGAAAGGAGGTAAGTGCCTTATATTTCTATGACAAAGAAATGTTTTAGTGATACAAAAGACTATTTTATACACTTTTCTATTCAAGTCTTATCACCATTAACACCTTATTTTGTCACTATTTATTATTATTAATCATCATCAATTACCTATCACTAATCATCATTAACTATTAGTGACTTTGGTTAACCATCACTTATTAATGGCTACCATCCATTACTAGAAACTATCATCGACCATTACTTATTGTTAGTAACCATTGTCTTTTACCTCCTATCATTAATCACTACCCACTACAATTAACCATTATTATTATCACCACTTATCAGTAGTAACCACCATTAAGCACCATGATAGCTAGCATTGACCAATAGTGATAACTATTGACCACTACTAATTGTTGGCCATTGCCACACTACCATCACCACTATTAACTAATAGTGAATATAATCACCTATTATTCATTACTGGTGATTACCATCAATCATTATCTAAAAGGTTAGATTAGGGTTAGATTGAGACTTTATACATTTAGATATAATAAAAAGGTTAGATTAATACATGATTAGTTTTTATATGGCAATGGTGTAACTTGGCTAGATGTAATTAAAAGCAATGGTTAGTGAAACTATATGCTTAATTATTCATGGAGTGCTTAAATAGAAAAAATTAACTTTTGATAGTGATTAATATATTACTCTACTTAGATAGGTGATAATTTTAGTAATTTAAGACATCAAACTTGAACCAATTTGGTGCCAATTAATTTGATACATCATAATCTAGCATGATGTTTTTTTAATAATGTCAACTTAATTAAAATTAATATTTAATTAATTTTTGGTAATGCTTAACATGTTACTCTATTTTATTAGATGATAATTTTAGCAAATTGATGCACGAAAGTTACAAGATTTTGATGGCAATTAATTTGATAAATTATAAATTATTTAGCATAATCAATTATTTATTCAATGTTTAAAATGTGAAAATAATTTTTAGTAATGAGTAGTATATTAGTCTATTTAACTAAGTGATAATATTAGTAATTTAATACATAAAATTTGTAATAATTTAGCTGAAATTAATTTGATACATTGTAAATTGATTAGGAAAAATAATTATTTATATAATATTAAAATTTATAAAATTATTTTTTAATCATAATTAACATATTACCTTATTTAATTAGGTGATAATTTTAGTATTTCAAAATATATAAATAAAATCTTAATAGACTAGTCTAAATTCACTCTAATTTGATAAAAATTCAATGCATTACCTAATGAATTTTGGTTTGAAATTAGTGAAAATAATATACTAAATTGACAATTATTTATTTATATAATACTTAAATTTAAAAATTATTTTTAATTATCATTAATATATTATATTATTTAATTAGGTGATAATTTTGGTATTTTAAAATATTTAAAGAAAATTATAATAAATTAGTCTAAATTTACTCTAGTTTGATGGAAATTCAATGCCTTACATCATGCATTTTGGTTTGAGATCAAGTAAAATAAGATGCTAAATTGATCATTATTTATTTAATATTTAAATTTCAAAAGTTTAATTTTTAATCATTATTAATTTGTTATCCTACCTAATTAGGTGATAATTTTAGTACTTTAAAATATTTAAATAAAATTATAATAAGTTAATTTAAATTATTTTAATTTGATGAAAATTCAATACATTACATAATACATTTTGCTTCCAACGATAGAATTATAAGTTGCTTATTCTGTGAAAATTGTTTATTGTTGAAGCTAACTTTGTTAAAGTTGTTGAAGGTTACAATGAAACCTTTCGGCTTTCATTATCTTCTTCAAATTTATTTTAAAAGTTTAGTTTTTATTTTAAAAATTTTCAAATACATGTGAAAAAATTTTGAAAAAAGGCCTTGGGTAGAAATAAAATTAGAATAAATCTAAGATTCAAATTATTTTACAAATAAGAAAAATCTCTTTCATATATGATAAATGTCATTTATTCATTAATTTTTTTAGTCAAGGTATTGATACTTAAACTTTTAATTTGAGTATGAAATAATTATTCAAAAAAATGATATACACACTACAAAATAGGATTTTCAATATATACACGAACAAACCTAGATTTTAATTTGTAGAGGAAGAAAATAAATAAAAAATAAAAAATAAAAAATATAGGCAACTTTTGAAAATAGAGATATCTACAGGTTTTAAAATTTATTTCTTTTTTAATAGAATGAAAATTTCTATTTGCTCACAGTGCGTATTATAATCTCTTCGTATTTATAGTGTCAAAGTTGTTGGCATAGTTTTAAATTTATGAAAAAATTATTGAATTTTTTCATTTTTAACGTATTTATTTATTTATTTTTAAATCGGAAACCTTTTCCAAGTGAAACCGAAACGCATGTTTCTTGATAAGCTTTGTTTTTGCTTGCATTCAATTCTCACTTCATGTTTTTTTGGTGTGTACCAATTCAATGACATAATCACTTTTATTGACATAAAAAGAAATTGGAATTCACTACCATTTATTAAATTAAAATAAATTTTATAGTTGATCATTATTTATGAAACAGTGTAAACTCACATGTTTAACAGGAATACACAGACCTCGTAAAATTACCGTTGCACTATATTTTGTACGGACAAATATTTCAATTTTAGTTCGTAATAATTTCATTTTCTGGCTTAGCGAAGACAGTAGATGCAACTTAAGAGTATACTCCTTTTTTTTATATACAAATTTTCGAAGAGAGTTGCCGTCAAGTAATAAAAATGAAGAAGGATCCAAACTTTTAATGAAATGAGTTATAATAATCCTATCTCAATCATTACAGCCAATGGAATCAAACGGTTGTTGTATGTGCTACTAGCCCTCCGTCTGTGCAACTTTAATCAATTAAATCATTCAACCTCAAAAAATTTCATTGAATTAATGGTTTTCATTTTCAAATAATTACATTTAATTAATTTTCTGCATCCTTTTTCTTCAATTTTCTTTTTGGTAGCTTTGTGCATTACGTGCAAAAAGTTGCACGGTTGAGCCACCATGCATGGCGGAAGACAGGGTGGCATCACCGCCGGAGAAACCTCTTCGCAGTGGCTCTAAAGGGACACGTGGAGCTGACGAAGCCGTCTACAAGGTGGAGATACGTATTAAGGTCGTGACACGTGGCGACATTAATGCTACTGAGGTACGGAGAATCTCTACTGCAGAGGCGGAGCTCCTTCCCCACTTCAGAGTACAGCCACTGTGCATCCTCCACTCTCTTCTGAATCCAATTTGGCAGCCCCGCCACGTCTAGATACCCATTGCTCCCCACGTCAGCATCCCCGCCATTTTTATCATCAAACACAAACCCAGGCACTTTGGTGATAACATCATCGGAGTTCACAATGCGTAAAACCTTTGTCCCTTGCTCCTCCAGGTGCCGCCTGAAGCTTCGGTTTCCGACACGCGGCCCGCCGAACGACATTACGGTGACCATCGGCGTCCGCTTGAACGTCGTCTTTATGTCGTACGCCGTGAGCGTAGCCAACGCAGCGCCAAGGCTGTGGCCGGTGACGGTGAAGCTAAGCGGCTCGCCGCCGTAGGTTTGGAGAATCCGTCCGATCTCCTCCCTTACCATCTCTTGAAGGCTCAAATAAGGGCTTGCCTTTGCTTTTGAAGTGTAAAGACTCAAGAAACCACTTTCAACCATGGGCCCACAATCCGAATCTGAACTACTATTAGTGGAGAAGGAAGGAAGGTTGGTAAGGGTGGCACGCAAATTCTCAAGCCATTCCAAGCATGTGGTAGTACCTCTGTAGGCAATTACCACGTCGCGCCGACCAAGTCGTTTAATCTCTTCCTTGTTGTCACAAAATGCCACGTAACCAATGTAACTTGACTGAGTTCCTACCCACTTAGAATTCGGTGCTTTCTCGAGCCAACGAGGTAGCTGAATCCCTGAGGTAGCACGCAAGTGTTTCGTCACCTTGTATCCGGTGTCCGGCAATCCACAACCGTCGAATAGCTTGTTCTTCGGATATCGGCAGCTGGCGTACGACGGCGAAGATGGATCGAACTCAAAGGATTTATATGCCGCCTCGACAAAATGGCCGTAGCGGAGAATTTCGGAGCGGAGATTATTGTCCAATGGATCAAGTAATCCTTCCCAGTTCCTCATGCCTTGGTATTCCATCCACCTTCTTCGGAGATTGGCTGGTCTAAGACTAAATTCCGACCACGAAGATGATGATGATGATGATGTATTATAATCAACTGGACTAATTAATTTTTCTAGCCGTTTGCCTGCTTGTTGAGTGGCCTCCGGCATCGACAAGTTGTCCGTTTTTGGAGGCTGAACGACGGTTATGCAGCGGGGTTTAAGGGCATTGTTTGGGGAAGTGAATATGTGAGCTTGGGGTGGAGGATTTACCGAGAGCTTCATTGCACTGTCCGGTTTATTAGAGAATGTGAGAGAATGAATGAAAATGGGTTGATGAGAGAAGTAGAGAAGGTTCTTAATATTCTGAGTACCAGTGAGTACTCTCAATCTGGCGATTGTTACCGGTGAGGACTTTGTAGCGAGGGGGCTTTATATAGGTGGGCAAAAGTTGAGGGAAGGACAGGAGAGTACTGTGGAGGGTGCGTTGCTTTAATGAGTGGTCCTTTCTATCTCGCTGTAGAGAGGGAAATTTGGAAGATAAAATGGGCGCAGTAGCCTATTGAATATATATATATATTTATATATATACACAACTCACGCCACGCTTGTTTTGACTTGTGAGGAATTTGATATTTTTTAAGAAAAATCGTAAATTTGGACCACATAAATAAAGAAGATGAATATTAAAAGAACTTTTCCTAAATTAAATTCGATCCGGCCCGAGTACAAATTAATCGAGGGGATAATTTATACCCATAAACAATATATAGAAGACGATCAATATTTTCCTTTTTAATTTATTTATAAACATGAGAAGCAAAGTTGTCAGCTCCGTAGATCCGTGCACACGACCCATCATATAAAAGAAGGTAATGTTTTTGAAAAGATTAATGATTACTATTTGAACTCTTATGCAAACAAATCTTTTATTTGCATAATATCAACTATCGGTAAAAATATAAATCATTTTCTTTTTTGGTAAAAACAAATTATTTTCTTTAACTTTATTACATTTAATATTATAATTATTTGTTTTTGCAATTACTTATATAATCCACTTATATTTTGATTTAAAAATTACATTTACATAAAACTTTTTATAATAAATTTAATAAAATTTTAAGCCTCATATTTTATCCATCCAAAGATAAAAATATAAGAATCATTATTATATATTTTATACTTAAGTGGTTGAGCAAACATGATAAAATGATCAAAATATTTCTATAATTTGAAAAATAAAAAATATTATAGAAGTTTGATCCCTTTCAAACTTGAGATGTATGACCTTCATCCTATATTTGATTTTGTTTTATTTATATTTTAATAAGTATATTATTTTAATATTATCATTGAATAAATATTTAATTGGATCTATTTCATTCGATCAGATAATATAACGGGATTGATTCAATTCATTAGATCTTAGTGACCCAAAATTTAAAGAAAACTCTTTTTTTACCAAGCATAACATTTAATTGAACCTAGATCTAATCTTCTCTTGATGATTCCCGTCATCACCAAAATCTATTAGAAACTTATAAAATGTATGATTGAGGGCTTGCATAATTTATATGAGGATCATTATTATTTGATAACAACTCATACTACAAATCTTAATTCTCTACTCAATCTAATACTAAACTATCAATAATAAAATATAAAAATAATATTTTTATATATCAAAATACAATACATAATAATACAGAAACTTTAAAATAGGATAAGAAATAATTCCGCTAACTTGTCAGACTTTAGTGCATTTTGCACAATACACCCACCCAACTTAATAGGAGAAACTCATTACTACTAACAGGAGATGGAGGAATAATGCTCTTCCAAAAAAAGAAATTTAAAGTTAGACTAATATTATATATATATATATATAAAATGAGGTCCAAAATTAGATTCTGAATAAAAATTAAAAAATGTTATTAAATACAAAATGGTTAAGCAAATTTATAAAACTCAATCTAGTAGATATAAAAGATTCAAAATTCAATTTTAAAATCCATTTTCAATACCTCTAATATTTTCCACAATGTTATATGAAAAAATCTCTTCTAATTTTATATATAGAGAGAGGATTGACAACCTACACTTTTTATTTAAATGAAACAAATTATATTATTAATTTAATGGTAGTAATTTAATGATAATAAAATAATATAGGCATTATTTAAATTTTAATTATCTCCTCACATATAGAGATGAAAATGGGTGGGATAAGTTAGGATGACAATTTTGAACATGATACAATAATTTGATACAAACACAAGACTTTTACATAGGTTTAGATTGAATTTATATGGATTCCAATTATAAATGAGTTAATCCGTATAATATGAATAATAAATGGATTAAACTATGGTTGGCTCAAAATTAAATGGGTAGACATAACAACTTATTTAAAAATTTATATTAAAATTTTGAAAATATTATTAAAAAATGATTAATAATTGATATATAAATTATTATATATATTAAAGAGATAAATTTTATGTTATAATAAAATGATAATAAAACCTCAATAAAGCACTTAATTAATGATTAAAAATATTATAAGTGACAAAATAATAGATAATTAAATTTAATAAATATATTTATAACATAAATTTTATTAATTAAAATTATTAAATAGGTTAAACAAATTGATACATCTTAAAACATTTAATAAATATATTAACCCAATGTGTTACAATTATTATTCCGATTGGATTTAGGTTGAAATTATTCATATTGTTATTATTATTAGACATGACATAAATCCGATATGTAAATATGAATTGCTACATAGGGATAAGTATAGATGGTTGATGGGAACACATAGTTATGATAATTCTACTATGCATTGAATAAAACTTAATGTCTAGATGAATTGGCTTTATTTGTGAATTATGAATCATTAGATTAAATATTTTTTATTTAAAAAATATAAAATTTAATACAAGCCACTATATATTCAATGTATAAATATACTTTATGTATAGAAGAATTCACGCGGAACTGTCCACCATACAAAGATACGAAGAGAGAGTGGGAAATAATGCAACTGTGGGATCAATTTTAAACCTAACGGTGTAGATTTGACCAAGTTATTAGAAACTCAAATTTTAATCTACTTAAGTTTGTAACAATTTTAAAGAAATAAAAATATAGGTGTGAACAGTATTTTAAAATTTTATCTTTTTTTTTCTTGTATTTGGGAATAAATTTCAAATTTTTACATATATGATTTTAGTAGATTATTCACTCATATTATAAAAAATATAAAAATATAAATTTCAATTTGGGATGCCAACTTTTTTTTATCTAGGATCCATTATTTTATATATTTATTTCTTTCCTAAATTTACACTCCCAATTTATTTGATAAATTTGATTATTTTCCCATTTCTTTTTTTATTTTTGGGAAATACAAATATTGGAACTTTTATGAATCTATTAAACATTAAAAAAAGATTTTAAATTTCACGACATGTTAAAATTTTGTTCCTCATTCTGACCCTTTTTATAAAAAAAGGCTTAGAAGAAAGGAGGAAAAATCTAATCTAATTTTTAAGAAACTCCAAATATATTGAAAAACAAAAAATAATTGGAAAAATAATGAAAAGCGCACTCTCCGGCAATATCAGGCGGCGTTGACACGTGAGAGCTGGCTTGTATGCGGCGCGCCGATGAGGCTAATTCAGGTCGGCGCGCTGATGAATTACGGCATGTTTGTTGGTTAAAATGGTATTCTAAAGGTACATGCACTCACGATGCTTGTTTAGCCAAACAAGGTGGTACTGCATGTTTATTTGATAAAACTAGCTTGCAAATGTGTGCGGGAAAATCCATGATATAATGTAATTTTCCTTCTTTTCACGAAAAAGCCATGCTTCATATCCTTGCATGAGCCCCGTGCATGTTTTGATTTTGATTTTTTTAATTATAAATATCGTATAATTTAAATTTCTTCTTATATTTTGTAGTATATATGTAAATTCTCTGTCATAAATTCGAAGATATATCACAGCATAAAATGTATATAATTGTTAATACCTGCATTAATCGTTTTGAATTATTGATAATCTAGTAATGAATTAATCAAATAGAGTATATAATTGTTAGAAAAAATATCACCTCTCCTAATACAAAAGCATTAATCAATTAAATTAAAGATCCATTTCATACAATAAATAAATTAATTTATAACTTATTAATTTTATTAATAGATTATAAATTAATATCTAGAAGTGTTTCGCGTACTAACTTATTAAAAAAATAAGTTCTAATTTAATAAATTATTTAAAATAGTTTATAACTTATATACTATTACTTCTTCAAAAAAATTTTAAATTTATCCTTATTCTTTTAATTAATTTACAATCTATGCCCTTCATAACAAAAAATTAGATATTATTATTGATAAAATATAATTAACTTAATTTTAATATAATTATATTCTAATATTAAATTATAAATATTTAAAAATATGTATATAATTAAATAAATATATAAGTTCATAAAATATAATTAATTAAATATTAAATATTATATTTTTATTTTAAACTTTTTAATTATGTTAATATAATTTAATTTTTATATAAATAAAAATTATTTTAATTATATATCTATTTTTATTAATATATCCTTTTTCATTTTGCAATTTTAGCTTATTCAATTGTTAATTTTGTGAAATATTTATTTCACAATTAGATAACTTATCACCTATTATTTAATTTATCAATTATTAGTTAATTTAGTAGTTAGTAGGTAATTTATTAACTATTTATGTGAAACAAAGCCTAAATATAGTAATGTAACAATACACAAACAATTTAATACAAAAGAAATTCCAAACTCTATTGGACAAAATCACAGATAAAAAAAGTTTCATTATATTATAAAAAATAATTACATGATAATACGTATGAATATTTTCAACTATAATTTCATAATTTTCTAGCCATTATACCTATTTTCAAATCTCAATGAGAGTTTTCATATAACCTTCATGAGAACTCACATCACATGTTTTTCATACTTCAATCCTTTGCTACTATAAATATCTATAACTCTAAGGTATTCTTTTCAATAAAGAATTCTAATCATATCATATTCTAACATGAAAACCTAACTTGAATATAAAGATAATTCACAATAGAAAATAATTATTAATTGATAATAATTAAAATTTAGGTCAAATTCAATAAATTCTAACTTAACACAAATTTTATCATTTTCATCAATCTTTGTGTTTTGACTACTACCAAATGAGAATAATCATGGGGCACCAACTAGAAGAGTCATTTATTATTGTAGTTTTGTCAAATTGCAACAACTATCTTCCTATCATGTAGTTCATCTCAATCATGCATCACAAGTTTCATTAGAATTTATTCATGACTTGCTAATCTACAAAAAAATCAAACATTGCAATTACTTTTATGAATTGGCTTCATATCTTCATCCTTATCATCAACTATAATTCTCTTTCTTTTGTTAATCATCAAATCTTTACCCTCATCATTTGCCATCAATAATTGGCTACTTCTATAGCATCATCATTGTCATTGAGGTCATTGTTATTATCATCATCTTGCATATAATCAAACTAACTTCTTCTTATCATCATCAACACCACAATTACTATCACCTACCCTTTTCATCTCAAGTGACATCAAAAGAAGCATTTTAATCTTCCTATTACTACACTCTCATAAGGTTGAACTTGCTCTTTATATCCATTTTTAGAAAAAAAAATCTCCTCTTTAAACACTAAAAAATTAGACAATTAAATTAATTAGAATAGCACAATAACACATAAGCAATTTAATGTGAAAAAACTCCAAATTCTAGGGAAAAAAGTCATAGATGAGAAAAGATTTGTTATATTATGAAAATTAATTACAAGATAATACATGTGAAGGTTCTTATCCCTACATCTTTCCCTAACCTTTGTAAATGTTCTCATATAACCTATATAAGCAGTCATGTCACATCACTCTCATACTTTGAACCCTTGATTAACCTAAAAATTATTTATCAATATTTGTTTGATAAGGAATTTCAATCATACTCTAATATAAAAGCTTGACATGGATAGAAAGATACTTTCTCTATCCCTTATTATTTGTTATATTTAACTATTTTCACAAAAATTAAGAAAGTAGTTTAATTTGTTTATTTTTACTAGACTTTCAAAGACTATCTTTTCATTCAAAATCAAAATTTACTCCATCTTTAATTTTATGCATAAAGTCTAAGACGATTAAAAATGGAGTAAAAAATATGATAAAATAAATTTGTTGACATATTTTAAGATGAATGTATAGAATAATGAAGTATTTATTAGTGAAAAAAGGGTAAAATTAGAAAAAAATAATATGTAATGCTTTATTGGATCTCAGACAAATTTTTTTTCCAAATACAATAGATAAAAAGGGATGAAGAGAATAATTTATAATAAAAAATAATCATTAATTGTTAATAATTAAAATTTGAGTCAAATTCAATAACATTTTCCACCAAAAGAGCTAAGAAATTTCAATTTTTAGGGAAAATTTTAAAATTTAAACATCAAATAACTATACACAAGGCAATGTTTTTATGTGACTGGTGATATTTTTTAAACAATAATATTATGTACACTGAAAGTGGAATCTAAAATTTGATTCTGAATGTAAATTAAAAATTATCAATTAAATACAGAATAATGAGATAAATATGTAAAACTTAATCTAATAAATATAAAAGATTCAGAATTTAGTTTTGGATTCCACTTTTAATGGATATAACATTTTTACTTTTTAAATGACACCAAACAAGTTGATGACAAAAAGTGAGAAAATTCAATTGGCGGATAAATTGAACAATAACATCAATTATTTTTGCGCTATTAATATTGAATTAATTTCTTCCTTGTATAATGCAATTGCGTTTGATTCCAAGAACATATAACATTTGCTTACTCTTTTATTTTTCACTTTTTATATTGTTATTGGGTGAAATTCGATCTAAAAGGTTTGTACCATGAAGAGGTGACAATTTGATCGATACCTAATTGATGCATATCTGTAATTCATGCCCATTAATTAGATATATGTAATGAGACTTTTAAAAATGATGATGGATATGTGTCCTAGTAGTTGGGTTTGAAGATAACTCCACTCAATTCTCTTCATATTCATATTATATTATTTACAATTCTTTATATTAATATACATAAAAAAAGAACTATGTATCTTATTATTTGACTTGAATATACATAAATTATGCTTGATTGACTAAATATTGTTAGGCCAAAATTTTAATATAAAATTAATTTTTTAAACATCCACACTCTAGATATTTAAATAAGAATATGCTATTGGATTAATCGTTTATTAAATGAATAGTTTGATTTATCTTTTTGATAATTTGATATGTATAAGTTTCAATTTCTTTAGGGCTTAACATGAAATCTATCACAAATTTTATTCAAAATGAAAAGGAGTCTCACTTATATGAATTATTAAAATTATGTCACATTAATTAATTAATTATTATATACCATTTTAATCTAACTATTTAATTTCATGCTAAATTAATCAATCTTCTTTAATTATTTTGATTAAATGTTGAGTTATTAAAATTATTATAATTTTATCCTTAATTTGTCTATTTTATATTATACTAAATTTATCAATCCTCTTTAATTATTTTGATTTAATGCTAATAATAATTTCTTATTTATATAATTAAAATTAATTTAATCAATTTATCTTAAAAAGTGAAGGCCTTAAGCAACAATAATTAATTAAGTTATTTCTTTAATATTTAATAATATTTTTAAATTTTGATCTTTTATTTGGTAATTTATGGCAACACATTAAAAAAAAGGCTTAATTAACTTACTACCCAAAAATAAGTGGAGATCATGCTAAAGAGCTAGAGCAGTCTCGTATCAATTTTTCAGCAATATATCAAAACATTTGAAATGAAAATACATAGTATCATAAGCAAAGCACAACAAACTTTTGATAGAAATTTAAAGAAAATTTCTTACCCATTTACTAAGATTTGACTAAAAAAATGAAAATCAATATTATCAAAGAGGCAAATAGTTGTTTTTTTTTTTTGGGTGGGAAAATCAATTAAATTGATTTTGCTAATCAAACTAAAATTAATTGAATAAATAAAAATAAATTTAATATAATAAAGAGTCAAAATATAATTAAATTATTTTGAATAATAAAAATAAAATGAATAAAATATTAAGAGGTTATTAAAATAATTAATTTCAATAAGGTAAAATTATGAATAGATAAATAAAGTTTAGCAATCAGTGAAATCAATTTTTTATAACACTTTAAAAAAATATTAAATAAGGTCCTCGAAAAATATCTGGGGCAAGGACCCATATTATTATTATTTTTGGATGTTTTATTATCACTTGTAAATTTGTAATTCTTACTTAAAAAAATATATATTATTTTTAAATGAAGACCAGTGCTGAAATTTTAATCCGCTACTCATATTTTTTCTATTGTGATTCCCATGTGAATAACAAATAATTATGACTAAAATGAAGACTAGTTCAGTAATTCTCTTCCCAAACGGTTGAAATTGAAAAGTCTTAACTTATTTTGTCCACTCTTAGTGCCATGTGAATAAAATAATAGACGGTTATCACCAAAAAAAAAAAACATAAAAATATGTAAGCTAAAATTTGTTCAAAATGGTTGAAAAGGCATCTCATAAGTGAATCGTTCTTTGGTACTCTTTTAAAAAGAAGGAAGTATTGATAGGATATGACCTTTTTAATTTTTTTACATAAAATTTCACTTAAACATATCATAGGATATCTTTAGCTCATATCAACAAAATTCTCACTAATCCAAGACATCCAAAAGGCTTAGAAAAGTTCACTTTATTCACGTAATTATGTCTTCTATTTACTCTTAAGCCTTTTGGTTAGCGGATCCGCAAATATACAATTCATGAAAAATTAAGTAATATACTTGCATATTTTTTCTCTCCCAAATCGGTACTTCAATTTGAAGTCCTTTACATAGGTAAATTTGTTATCATTAAGAGAAAATCTAAACTAGCAATTTTATCACAATATAAATTTAGTTAAAGTTAGAAAACTCTTAACGTACCAACTTGATAAAGAATTTATTACATGCGACATATCCTACCATTTAATGGAGGTTGTTGCAATTGATTGTATAGTAATTCCATGACATAGCATCTTTAAATACATGTCCACTCACAATTTTATAATCACCTAGACAACTGATAGAATAAGTTTAAATAACTTGGGCATACGAGATTTCCTGATCTTTTATAGGTCAGTGTGTAAATAATTGTACCACATAGATACATAGCCATTTGCAGTTCAAAAGCATTGACCTAAATCAACAACAAGCAATTTACAATTGACGCATATAGGATAACCTTTATCACATAGAAAATATTTAGACTTGATAAATTTAATTTTTTTGGATTAATTAACATGAGTCCATATTGACATGTTGGACTCACTTGATATTAAAATGAGATAAGTGAAATACCTTTGGGATCTATATAATATAGGCCTACCACATAAACAATTTTGGACTTATAAGCCCATTATATATATGCTATTGTGGGCTTACCATACTTTTCTTTCAAGCTAATATTAACTAGGTTTGATTTAATTATTTTATCTCGACCAACATGTCCTAGCCACAACTAATATGATCATGTAGATCTAAAACTACCAAAATTCTTGAATTCATCATACATTGATCTATACTAATCTCCAAGAAAAAATACAATTTCACTAAAATGAGATATAACTGTGTAAATATGCATTATTCTCATTTTCAAAAAACTATTTGCCTATTAGGTTACTAATCAAGAAAGTTACTCTCTTCTTTGACTAATATGGTTTCCACTAAAATGAGCTACTTTAAACCATAAGTGAGTTTTAAAAATGTTAACAGAAGAGAATCTTTCATGAATTACATCTTCTTCCTAAAAATTATTACTAACTATTGACCGACTTGATCTTAAACCCACAAATGTAGTTGAACATCCCTTAAACATAAAAAATTATATTTATTTGCAACTCCCACCTTTTACAAAATTTGATAGCCTCCCATTATCCCAAGACATTCTTAAGTGGATCAATTGTATTAAGCCTTAGAGATGGCATTAAGGTTAAATTTTGAAATTTGGATTTTGTAAAATCTCGAACAACCCTTTCAAAACATGTACCCTAAAACACCTTAAAACTAAGTTTTATTTACTAAAACTTAACAACCAATCAAAATAAATTTTCATTGTTAAAATTTAATAAAATACTATGTTTTTTGGCACAACATGAATAAAAAAAACCCATCTCTAGTTCTCTAGTAGTAAAACATTTTTCAAGAAGTTAACAAAAATCTAGTAGGAAACATTTAGTACATATCAAGTCAAAAAAACTAAAATTTTATATTTTCATCAAATTAAACCAAAATAATGTATATAATAGGCCTCAACAGTTCTCCAACCTCATTATTGATCGTTCTATCAATTAATGACCCTTCTCACTTAATCCAAGTTCATGAATTTTCCTTTTTCATAGTAATTGGGTCAAGCATTTACTAATTTAGGGATCTTCCATTTGATAGTTCAATTCAATATGACTACTAAATTGACTCAATTCAAGTTCAAACACCTTTTGCATTCCAATTTTTTTCTACACTTAAAAATGCCAAATACATCATCTAGAACTAGGCCCTATTAAACACAATATGTCTTATTGAGGGTCTTAAAATTTTATTGCATAGACATTAAAAATTTAGGAAATATTGAAAACATCTTATGCATGTTAAAAAACTTAATCATATTGAATCTTTTCCTATAAAATTATACTATAAAATATCAGTCAGTATCACATTATAAGAACTAATATCGAAGGGCATTTAAATTTTTACAATACTATATAATGGTTAAATATCATACTTCTAAAATCCAACACTGAATGATGTTTAAAATCATAGAAATATAATATTTAATCCTAAACTTATACTACAACCAATTTACTATATTAATAATATAATACTGAAGGGTGTTTAATATTACCAATATAGCCTTTCCTTTGTATAATTTTGAACAAAATATTTTTTTTCAAAATTTTGCATAAAATTTCAAGTAAATGGCCCCACAAAAGCGAGTACACAATTATATAAAATTTTTATGGCATAATATGAGTATACAGTAATTCTTAATTAACATAATAATCTTTAAAAAATTATTACATTATGTAAATAGTGTCCATATATGCTATAGAAAACATAATAGCTAGCTTATAGCACAAGAATCACCTAGGAAAAATTTTAGCTAAAAATTATATCAAATAAATACTTAAATAAAGTGGGCAAAAATTACTATAAATAATTTTTATCTAGAAAATTTTCAAAAAAAAATTTAAAATTACACTCTTAGAGAGTAGAGCACAATAGTGTAATCACCATCATTGGAAAGTGCTCCCATGCTGGTGCATGCACCATCATTGTGCATTAGCCACATGCATGTTACCCTATTCACTTTCAATCTTAATTTGCTAAGTTCTGTAATGGTTTATTCAACTTAGAGAGTAGAGCACAATAGTGTAATCACCATCATTGGAAAGTGCTCCCATGCTAGTGCATGCACCACATGCGCCATCATTATGCATTAGCCACATGCATGTTACCCTATTCACTTTCAATCTTAATTTGCTAAGTTTTGTAATGGTTTATTCAACTTAATTTGTCACTAAGGTATGATCTGGACCAAAAACGTCTGATTTTCATGCTATTTTTACTTGTTTTTTATCCAAAATCATTTCAAAATTGATTTCATTACTAAGCTATATAAAATTTTCACAAAGAGCACATTAAAATTCAATTTTAAAAAATTTTTAAAATGAAAAAACATGGTTTTGCTTGCTATGATTTTTGGAAGCTTTTTAGCTTTATTTTTTACCTTAAATTATTATAATGATCCAAAAATCTAGCTCTTAAACTGTCCCACTCATTGTTTAATCTAAAAAAAAAAAAAATTAATGCTTGAATTCAAAACTTTGTAGAATTTGTTTTGAAATGGTTTCAGTAATGCCATTATATTAGGAAATCAATCCTATTTCTCTAGAAACTACTTGAACCTATCCACATAAATGACAAACACATTGTGCTATGTTAACCATACACACTTGATGAGCAAATTACAAATTGGTTCTGAATGCCTGCTTGCTCATAAGATAAAGCAACTATATAATAGACAAAATAAACATATACTTCATAGCATGCATGATTTCATGGTAAGCCTGGATTTATATATCATTTTTTTTAAAACTAGTATTATACCATAAGTAAAGAATCATAAGGTATAGTATAAAAACTACTAGTGCCCAAAATGTTAATTTATTCATTTAGCTTTACTATTCTAGAAAAGCTGATTCAAAAAATTCCCATATTTTAACCACTAATTCAAGTATGGTTCCAAGAGATTTATTGGAAAAAATTATTTTCTCCAAAATTGTTATGGCATCCCATCCAATATGATGAAATCAATATTATATACATCACAAAAATATGTAGCTATACAACTATGCATTCATAATAATACACACACGGTGTAAATTTATCCTATAAACATGTTGTGCAGACATGGCAAATATAATCTCTTCTAGGAAATAATGAATTATTCATGTATTGAGAAGAAAACTTGATACACTGATCATGCCGAGAACAAATAAACATGTATTCATGACCAAATCATAAATCACACATTTCACAAAATTTCATCAAAATTATTTAAAGAACCTTAACCATTCAAAGCCTTAACCTGGCTCTAATACCAATTGCTAGGATTATTTTAGATTAAACTTGAAAACCCTGGATTTTTAGCTTTCAATTATGGCATGAATGCAATCAAGGAACAATTACTTATGTAAATTGATACAATAAATGCTTGAAACAATTGGTGATTGATTTTGAATTTTACATTCCTTGTACTATCTAAACGAGTATCTGTAATACAAGAAAATATAAAATTATCATTATAGAGGTCTTACTACCTCTATGGTAGCCTCTTTTTTCTCCTTCTCTCACTTTGATAAGGAGATAAATTTTGCATTCTAATGGAACAAATCCAAACCAAGATTAGTTACTAGAGGTATGGGACTTTTTAAATAAATGAGATTAGGTTAATAGATTCTACCCATCATAAAATCTATGCCCAATTAACCCACATTTAAGCTATAATACTAAATAAGGCCCAATTGAAATTGTGACTTTTATTTGGAACCCACGTAATAAATTTCAACATTAATTGTCATTTATTAAATTAATGTGAGACTCATATTAATATTTTTAACAAGTAATTCTAAAATTTATATTAAAAATTATATTTCATAACTTATATTATTAAAAATTTATATAAATTAAAAGCAATGGATTTTATAAAATTATCTTATAAACTTCATAACCTTTTAAATTATATTAAAACAAATCCCCTTATTTGTACTCCTGTTAAAGCAATTAAAGGATGAATAAGTTGTTAAAATTTGTACTAAAAAAATACTAGATAATATTGTGAAGTGTAATCACTTTCTTAAGGCTAGTTAATTATTCTTTTGCTATTTGGTTAGAGGAAAGTGGGTTTTAGGAATTTGCTTTCCAACTTTCCCTTGCTAAGGGACACAAAAAAAATAGTCAAATAAGAATTTAAGGAATTTTTGGAAAACATATTCCATTTTTTTGGTAATTAAACAAATTCCTTTATTTAAATTAAAGAATTGACTTTTCACAAAGTTTTCACTTCACGGCCTTGACACTACTGCTCTTCCTTAAACTTATTTTTACTAGTTTCGTTGCATTTTTCGTTAAGTAGTTTCTCCCCTTTGTTTATCTCTCTCAATTTCTCCTTATCCAATCTCAAATCAACTAGTTAAGTGTTATATTACTATAACATAACTGATTAATATTGAATATTTAAAGAATTATAGATCAGTATTTGATTGATATCTATTCAAGCATTATTATATATTCCCTTTTTAATATTTTTTATAACTATAATAAATGATAGCAATAACATTAATTTTTATATCGGTTAGACATTAATATAGATTTATTTTTTTAATGTTGCCACATTTACATTAATTAAAGTGAAAATTAACATATATAATAGCACAATAACATTTTTGAAAATAAGTGTAACTTACCATGTTGGTTAAAATAATAAGCCAACATTATAAAATCTTATTTTTTAATAGAAGATGAAGGGTTTGACATAGGAAAATTTAAGATAACAATTCTTCAATAAACCAACCTTAAATATAAATACCATGTTAATTTCAATTCAACCTTTATCTAAATGAATATTATATGGAAAATTTGATGTTAGTTGTAGATTAAGTTGACATCTAAAAAATTTTTAACAACCAATGAATGTTTATTTATGATATTATTGAAAATTGTAAAAAAATATTTGTAATTTAAATATTAGTTTCATATGAAATTGACATTTAAAGGAATGTTATTAGCTAATTTATGATTTTATTAGAAACTATAAGAATATTGGTGTTTTAGATGTTGATTGTACTTGAAAATCAATGTTTAAAAGTTATCTTCAATGAATTAATATTTGTATTTATAATATTAATGAAAACTATAAAGATTATATATTTTAATAGTTTGCTCATTTGGAATGCACTATAGCCTTAATGAGGTGAGCACTTACTATGTTAATTTTTCAAATAACTAATGTCTAAAATGTATATCAATGAATCCAACAGAAAATTTTTCATTTCTAAGACATCACTTGTTTGATAATAACTAACATAAAATGTCTTATATTACCTATAAATTATAGTCCAATCTCCATTTGAAATATCTTTACAAAGTGTTAGCCTTTATTATCTAATCTCAAAGTTTGATTTTGATTCAAATATTGCCCCCTTCCACCTTATGAAGCCCAATTAGAGGTTACAAATCCTACAAATCTTGTGGAAGGATTTGCCTTACCTTTAACATCCTAAATCTCATAGTGTGTATCCTAAGATGTTAGAAGAAAGGCAAGTCCTTTGATAAGAGATGTAGTTTCCTCTAATCAGGCTTCTTAAGATGAAAGAGAAGATTATCCTTAAATTTGTTTCAAATTATAGTATTGATAATGAAGGCAAATGTATTGCTAAGATATTGAATATTTTTATCTATTATTGTTGAAATAGTAGCCTCTCTCTATCCTAGTTTCTCCATAGGGGTGGCGAAAGGCTTTATTCTTAACATTACCAAGTTATATATATGTTATATAATTGGTCCTTCAACTTAAGCACGGAGAATTCAACAAAAGAAAATTATTAGTAAGGAAAATGTTAAAAATTAGTATATTTGTTATTGTTAAGATAGGATCCTCCTTTTACCCCAGTTTCTTCATAGGGATGCAGGGAAGATGTCATCTTAGTATTACCAAATTGTATATAATAGGCCCTCTAACTTAGAAGCCCTCATGCATTTGAATTCGCTATTTATTGTATTAATGTGGTATTGCATTTGCATTACAAAGTTGTACATGTGGTGTATAATAAGCATGATGATTTGAATCATCAAACCATCATGCCTATTATATATTGTATATACAAAATTGGTTGTTTATTGTATTAAACTATTAATTGATGATGTGTGTGTGTGTGTGTGTGTATATATATATATATATATATATATATATATATATATATATATATATATGTAATGAAAAGTTAGCTATTTATTGTATTTTGTTAATGTAATGATATAAAGGAATTTATGAAAATAAATAAAATTATAATTTCATAATTTATCACTATTTCCTTTCTTATATATTTATTTTCTTACATTTGCAATTTTTTATGTTTGAATGACTTTTTGTTTTTGAATATATATTGATTTCAATGCATAATAGGTTAAAATGTTAATTTTTTTCTTTAAAATATTTAAAAATAGCTATTCAATATAAGTTTCAAAGATTTTTATTTTTGAATTGATTATCATTTCAATGCATAATGAGTTAAAAATGTTACTCTTTCTTTTTAAAATATTTAAAGATAACTATTTGATATAAGTTTTAAAGATTTCAATATATTGATTTGTAGGAAAATAAACAAATTTGTACATGTTTGTTTCTTTTTAAGATCTAACATTTTTATATTATTATGTTAGCTTTTTTATAATAATTGACGTATGACACTATATTTCACATATTTAGGAACTTATTCTACAATAAAAAATTATGAAATTACATCGAGTGTTTACATTAAACAAATGTGGAAAGTAAGTATTTAAGATAATTGTTAATTAACATGTTATATTCAATCATGAAATTTTTTACTTTAAACATCGAATATTAAACGTCAATTTTAGTATATAATTGATGTGGAATATCTAATAAAGTTATTTTACTTTTCAAATAATTCAAGAAAACAAGGGTAAGAGTTGAAATAAAGGGTAATCTCCGACTTAACATTAAAGAGTAAAGGTTAAAGTTCTTTAATTTTCCTTTCAAGATTCATTTTACCTTTAGGAAATATCCCACCAAAGTTCAAAAGAAAATAAAATAAAAAAATTCATGTCTAACTTCTTATTCATTTCCTAGCTTATTGAAGTTTTCTTCACTTTGTTTAAGTGTGTTCATGATGCTTATTTTTATTCTAATTACAAAAAAGAATTGTATAGTGCTATGATTGTGTAATTTCTGTGATTGTGTGATTTTTATATTGAATTGGATTATGTGTGTCTAATTTCTTTTTCTAGAGTTTTAGGTGGACTAGTGTAGATATATGTTTAGTAATTTCATTAAAACTCTTATTTTATACACATGTTTATATGTGTATATTTGATGTGTAGATTTCTTTTGTATTTGTTATATTTTTCTTTAGATTAAGTAGTTATGGATAATGGATGGATGTTTGCTAATTGTATAAACCTTGAATATGCTAACGGAATTGATGAGTTTATTAGATTTGCTACAGATAAAGAGAAAGAGAAGGAAATTAGTAATGAGCCTATATTGTGTCTTTATGAAGAATGTGTCTATGTTAGATTACTCAATTAAGTGGAGATAAAAGTGTATTTATTTTTCAATAGCATTAACTTATGGTATAAGTGATGGATATGGCATAAAGAAAATAAGTTTTTTTAGCTTATCTTGTACTTATGGAGGAAAGAGTGCTCATGAAGATGGTGACATAGATGTAGGAGCAGATGATCGGTTACAAGAGATGGTTCATGATGTTGAAGATAATTCATTAAGTACACATATATCCTTCATAAGTTATTAAGTGATCTAGAGAAGTTTTTATATCCAAGTTATACTAAAGTTTACATTGTTATTTACTATGCTAAGATTGTTCAACTTGAAGGAAGGGAATGGTTAGAGTGATAAAAGCTTCATGGCTATATTGCAATTGTTGAAAGAAATGCTTCTCGAAGATAATAAGTTATTAAATTACACTTGAGGCTAAGAAAGTCATGTGCCAAATAAGTATGGAGTATAAGAAGGTACATGCCTTAATGATTATAAATTATAATGAAATGAGAATAAAGTTTTAGTGGAGTTTTGAAAATGTAGGGCATCATATTACAAACTAAGGAAGAATGATGGCATCAATAGTAAAAAAGGTTTAATGAAGGTACTTTGGTATCTTCCAATATTACTAAGGTTTTAATAATATTTACCAATGCAAAGGATGCTAGAAACTTAATATAGCATGTAAACTAAATACTATCTAATAGCAAGCTTCAGCATCTAGTTAATCCTTTTTAATGGCAAACAATCGATACATTGTTCCTTAAGCTTTGTAGTGAGCTAAGAAACCTTAAGCTTACATTTTGCATTGATTGAATGAACCCTCATGATAACATGAGTAGCAAATACAACACACAACCTGTTATATTGGCGATCTACAATCTACCTCCTTGGTTATGCATGAAACGCTAGTACATTATGTTATCCTTGTTAATTTCAAGGTCAAAATAATTAGCATATGACATAAATATCTTCTTGGCATTACTTATTGAAGACCTAAAGATGATATGGGAAGAAAGCATCTTGATCTTTGATGCATATCATCAAGAGTTTTTCATTTTACATGCCATACTCTTTTACAGATACAATGACTTCCTAGGTTATGGCAACTTGTCTAGCTATAGCATCAAAAGGCATAAAATATACCTTATTTGTAAAAATGGTTCTTGCTCTTCTCAATTCAAATATGTTACTTAGAAAAGTACTCTTAAATACAATACTTGCATATACAACGAACATTTATGAAAATTTAGTATACGATGTTAAACATTTCATATTAACAAATAATAAATAATACAATTAAATGATAAAAAATAAATGAAATAAAATTTCTTATCTGTATAACTCTATAAAAATTACATCAAAATAATAGATAACGAAATATGATTGATTATGAAACCATAAACTAAATTGCAAGAACAAATGTAAAAAGTAAAACAAATCCTTATATTTATATTTTACGTTTTTCCTTTGAGTGTTAAATTTCACATATTTTACTATAGACTAATGAAGCTTCAGTTCCACAAAATAATTAAGGAGAGAAAATATAAAACTAATGACAACAATCTTAAAGTTGGAAGAAAAGCACACCTTGCTAGATAGATAATTGTTTTAGAAATGGAATAACCTGAGGATGACATTTGCAAATATAGTCATATTTTACTCTTTTTATTTTCATCTCAAGCTATGCTTTAACTATTTTCTTTTTAAATCATGCTTGAGGGTAAATGTTTCTATGTCGATTATTATGGAAAACTGATGTCTAAAGAAAGCTTAACTAAACAAATATTGGATAATAGTTGTCAATTAAGTACAAAAACCACCATCTTTTTTAACAAAATGATGTCATCCTATTAACTTATGTTTAATATTAGTTACCAAATAGGTACCGATATCGTAATAATTAAATATCGATTATTAAAATAACTAATTTATTTTGCTTTAACAACTTTTTCATTAAAATTGATTTAATTATACACATCAAACTAGAATTTGAAACACTTTATATATATATATCAAATTTTTATTTAACATTTATATTTGTCCAAACAAAAATAATTTATATTTATTTCATATATATATATATATATATATATATATATATATATATATATATATATATATATATATATATATATCAAAATATGTAAAACATATGATCCAATTTAAAGTTTCACAAGTGGTAGTAGTAATAATTTAGAATTTAATTATAAATTATGTAAAAACATTGACATCTAATCAATTATTTTTTTAAATTCAACTTACTTTAAGTGAAATAGATAGCAAATAAATAATTGAATGTAAATGTAAAAACAAATAATAAAAGAGAAAGGCAATTTATAAAATATATTTTTTAATTTTATTTATTTTCATATCTATACATTAACATATACATTGAAAATGCTATGATTTACAATGAACAACAAAAACCTTAGAACACCAAAAAATGGCATGTAAGATGGAAGATGGTGTAAATCATTGGCTTGGGATAGATTGAGACGAAAGGTGTATATTATTGTATTTAACATTCATCAAGGATATTGAGAAATTTTTGTAATTGATTAAAAAATCCTTAATGGAATTTTGATAGATCCCAGATCTTTCACAGTAGCATTGATAATGTTGAATACAACAATCTATACTCTCTAAATCAAAAGCCCTCTGAAGGTGTAGATTGATAATTCTTAAGATGAAGAGTGTGTAAATGGGTTAAAAACTAATGATAATTATAGTGAGAAGAAGCAATATTATCATTCATACATTTACAAACCTATTAATGCAAGAATGGACATGCTACTTCTTTTTTTGTAACATATCTTTAGATTGTAACCCAAATTTACATTTTTTTTATATCCTTAAATGGGTTGTAAATTAATAAAAACTTATAGTGAGAAGTAGCATTAACATTCATGCATCTACAAACCTATTAATGCCAAAATCGACATACTACTTCTTCTCACTATAATATATCTTTAGATTTTAACTATCTAGTCTTTTTCTTGATATCTTTAGTTGCAAACTAGTAATAAATTCTAGTGAAAAGAGGCAGCATCATGATTCATGCATCTTCAAACCTATTAATGCAAAAGTGGACATACTGCCTCTTCTTATTATAATTTATCTTTAGATTGTAACCTATTTTTGCATTTTCTTAATATCTCTAAATGTGTAGGGAGAGTAATATTTATAAGTGGTAAACAAACCTTAAATATTAGTTATTAATAGAAAACCAATATCTTAAGTTTAATCATTTCTTAACGAAGTGGTAGTTATCATACCTTAAGACATTGATGAAGTATTTTACTGATGTATAATCTTTTTGATATAAATTATTATGATGATTGAAATAACCCTAGATAATGGTTATTTTTAAAAAATCAACATATTAAGTTTTTACAATTTCCTATAACATTATAAATACCATTCAATTCATATCTTTAGATTTTTTGCACTTTCCTCATAAATTCATAATTGCCATTATTTTAGTTATCAGTTCAGCATGAAATTGATATTTTTTTAAGTATGATATTTCTTTAAAAAGAGACCTTTGGAATATCTTTAGATGTTTGTTATGTAAATAACTAATACTTTAATAATCTATTACTAATGTTTTAGGTTTAATTTGTAAATAAAAAGTTAATTTTTAACTATTTTGAATAGAAAGTTACATTTGTTTCTTTTTCTTCTTTTTGATAATAATTATAATCCAAATGCTTATTATACAATTCTAATGTATAATTTTCATTTAACAAATTATTATAAAAGTATAAATAAATAAGCAGAGAGAAATAATTCTACAAATTTATATTATGATTTTATTTTTCTAAATCATCACACGCACAAAATATATGTATATATATATATATATATATATATATATATATATATATATATATATATATATATATATATATATATATATATATATGTGTGTGTGTGTGTGTGTGTGTGTGTGTGTGTGTGTGTGTAATCCATAAAATAACATATACAAAAACTATAATAAATCATTAATAAACAAACACTTCATTTTTGCATCAATAAATAAAAAGTATAATAAAATTACTGTGCACAAAAATCATCATTCTGAAAGCAAACTATAATGTGTTGCTCAAACTTAATTTTACTTGTTGTTTATAACCTATATAATTTTAATGCAAAATTTATACCTTACATACAAAAAGAAAAATTAACAAACTGGGCTTTCCTATAATTAATTACTATTGGGGAAGGCTTCGCTTGTGGTAGAGGTGTAGGGAGAATCTTATCTCATAATGGTGAAAGGCAAGTCCTTCAAGAAGATCTATAACATTTCTAAATTTGGTAAATAAGACGGAATAAGAGTTATCTTTAAATTCAACCTAAATTCTATAACTACGTAAATGATTTAAAGGCATTATTGAGACTTTTAAAATGGAGAGTGGGAATGGAATTTATAAGTAATATATAAAACATTAGATGTCAGCTATGAACAAAAAATCAACATCTAAAATGTAATTTCAACATTAATTGCATCTAAAATTGATGTATAAACATTTTAGATTTCCCAAATAAACTTTTGAAATACTTTTTGAATGATGGCTATGTAAATAGCTAATATTTTAAGTTTTCATTGTTTCACAAAACATTGTAAATGCCATGAATTTAGACATTGATGAATTCCAAAATGGACATGTTAAAATTTGATCTTCTCATTAGAGATATTTAAACTATCTTTGATCATTGATTTTATTAACAACTAACATCATATAAATTTGAAGCTTTTAAACATTAGTTATGCAATCTACAATTAAATTGCAAATTTAGTACAAAATAAATTAATTTAATTATTATTGAACATTTTATTTCAAAAGTACAATTAGATGAAAAAGATTAAACAATTCTATAGGTTTAATTATCATTGAATAATTTATTATAAAAGTAAAATCAAACCAAAAAAGAGATAAACAATTTTATAAATTTACTTTGACATTTTATTTATTTCAAAATCATTACATCTAATTATATTCTGTAAAATAACCTATACATACAAAAACTATATTTGATTATCAATACATTGCTACAAATTTATGCTTCGACTTTATTTCTTTTTAAATCATTGTGCATTCTATATAATAATCTGCACAAAACTATACTAAATCATCAATATAGAAAAAGAATAAAGGTTTTCACTGATACCAAAAAAACTATAGCAAAATATTATGTATAAGAATCTTCATCCTTAATAGAAATTCACATTTGTTGCTTAGTTTTCTTTATTTTAATCACAAGAATATGCATGGAAGAAATGAAGGTAATTCGCAAACACTAGCAATGAAAATGGATGATCACCAAAAAGATATCATTGGAATATAAGAGAGTAAGACATCATAAGTGTCTCGTATAGAAGATCTCATTGAAATATTGAAGAGTAATAATGAACTATAGAAGCATCCTATTGCGGACTTTAATGTCTTCTGCTTGATCTTAAAATATTTAAGAATATGAGATATTAAAGTCCTCAATAGGGGTGCTTCCAATAGATTTGAAGCATTTCCATTAATTATCTTAAATATAACTACAAAAAAAAGAGTATGAGTGAAATTTATATTAAGTATAAAAAGTAATGGATGTCGATTATTAATTTAAGATTAACATCTTATGTTTCACCTTTTTCAAAGTAAGCAATGGTGATTATACCTTTTAGCATTGGTTAAGTCAAAAACCAACTAGTTAACTTTTCACATTTCCCAAAGGGATACTTCAAATATCATTTTGGATAACAATTAAAAACATTGACATCCAAAGTTTTCACACACTTTTTTAGATATTAGTTGTTGTTAAACCCAAAGTAGTAAATTTTTCACTAATTTCAACAATACCACTATATCAACATAGGCATTAATCATAATTGATGTTCATAATCTTAAGCTTTCATTAATTTTAAAAATACTATCATGTCAAAATATACATCAGTGATATTAGTAACCAATGTCTATCTCCCAATGTTAATAAGTTGTTATGTGGTAATGTTATTTATGACCCAAGAAGAGAATTGCTACTATTGATGTCTAAATTAGCTAGTGCTAGGTTGTAAAGCATCTTCTTCAAGATGAGTGCTCTTATACTTTTGAAGCTTATAGAATTGTGTGGCATTAAGAAGGTAGGTTCTTAGGAGCTTAACTTTTTATATGTGAACTTGGTATTTTTATGAACTATTTTATGGGAGCATTAGGTTTCATTCATCATTGAAGTAATTGTGTATTACCTAATGCTATTTCTTTTGAATTGTTGTTATGTTGCTTGAATAGAATCTTATAAAAGCCTAGAAAGGCATATATTTATTATGGCTTAGAGGTTTTAGTGGCTAAAATATTATCTTTAACATTACTTACTTTGTATTTTGATTAATAGGTTTATCTTTTTAGGTTTGCATGTTTTCAAGAATGATATTTTCAATTTTATTGTCTTAATTTAAATACATTTTGTATTATGTGGATGAATGGGATGAATGCACTCATGCTATAGTCATTGCTACAGTAGGTGTAGCATTAGCAATAGGTTTAGTAATTATAGAAACTATTAGAGCTTCTATGGATCACCTACTTAGAAAACATCACAATAATATAGTTTTTCAAAGAGAAAGCTACATAAATAGTATTTTATGTAAGATTGTAAAGGATTGAATTAATCAAGTTTGAATGAAAACCACTACTCTCTATGTTATGTGAGATTTTTACTACTAAAAATTTGTTGAGTCCAACTTGGAATGTGTTTTAACAAGAAGAAATTTCTTATATTCTTTACATATCATAGGACATAATATGAGATTAAAAGTGATTTGAGGTAGGTCTTATAGATTAAATAAAACTATACATAGGCACTTGAAAATTATTTTAAAGGCAATTTTAAAGTTATACATGGATTTCATGAAGCCACCTCAGAATTTAACCCTTCTAAAAGTAAATGATAATAAAGATTTTATCCTTACTTTTAAGTTATAAATTCTCTTTTTTTTCAATAAAACTTAAATTGTTTAAGTTTAATGATAATTATAGAAATGTACTAGGATAATAGATGGCACCTATATATGTGCTTTTGTACCAAGAAAGTTTCCATGGTTGCAAAGAAAAAACAACACAACATATACTTGAGACTATTAGAGTTAACATAAATTTCAATTGTATTTTAGTTGTTTAGGAAATAAGTATACATGACTATTGAATTCTTAGTAGTGCACTTTCAAGGTTAAATGCTTTTAAAATTCCTTAAGGTATTAGCTTTATAATTTTTTTCTAACTTAACATTTTTGCTAGAATAAATGATAATTTCTTTGGTAATTAGAGCCATATAGGAAAATACTATCTTGTTGATGCTTTTTATGGAATATGACAAGGAATTCTTTCCTTATATTGTGGAGTGCAATACCAATTGAATGGATTTAGAAGCCACATCATTGAAAATGAAAAAGAACTATTTAATCTCTTTCAATTTTCTTTATGTATCACATTTGAGATAGAGTTTTGTGTATCCAAAAAGTATTTCAATATGTTTGATGTAGAACTATTTTGGTTATTTCAAACTCAAGTCGATATTGTTTTAACATGTTGTATTATCCATAATTTTATTATAGAAGATGATTCAAAATAACTTACTCATGCAAACCAAGCTTCATAAAGACCTCTCTAGTATCTTTAAAAGTAACGGCCAATTACCTTAGTTGACAGCAAGAGAAGAGAGACCAAAGCCATAAATGATCATGAAAACAAGAAGAAATTACACATAGGATGTGGAATGATCATAAACATGGGAAATTTTTAATTTAAATGTAGTGTTTTGATTTTTTATTGGTATTTACAATATCTACTTTTAATTTATTGGATGTTTATTTTGGAATTTGCAGTATAGAATGTGTAGTATTTTACTTCATGAATGTAATTTGATTTTAGTTCATACATAATTTTATTCATTTACTAGTAGAAAAATAAAAGAAAAGAAAGAAAAAGGGCAAAAACTTAACATGGAATCCTAGTATCGCTTATCTCTTTCTTAAATTAGATATTATTGATTAGATTATCTTTATTGTATATTGTATAGAAAAGGTTTCAAGTACAGAAAGTGCTTTAATCATTTTTAATTACTTATGGTTAAGGATGACAAGTTTATAGATTTAGGCCTTACCCCAACGAGGCATAAGTATGGTAAGAAAATTTTCCTACAAGGCAAGGTACTAAATAAGTTTTCAACTTGAAGTAGATTTTAAGTATGGGACAATATTATCTTATTTTACTTCGTAGAGCTTTGCAATTTCAAAATTATATTTTTACCCACATAATTAATGCAATTATGTATTAATATATCTAATCTTTTTAATAATTTAATTATTAAAAACATTTTCTAAATATGTTTTTTTCTTCTTTAATTTAATTATTATATTTAAACTTTAAAAAGGAAATATGCGTATTTAATTTCTTAAAATAAAAATATATGAATGTGAAAAGTTGTTAAACTATATTAGGCCTATAAATTAGTATGTATGGTGTGTAATCAATAAGAAAAGATATGATACTTATAGCATGCATATGATTTTGTTGAGATAAGTTATTTTTTATTTTTCCTTATTTTTTTGTTTTCTTGAATTTCTTAATAAGGCATTGGTGCCTTATGAATTTTGAAGTCGATGCTTTAAGTTACCCCACAAGTAAGGATGGGGCAAACAATGGGATTACGGAGATGTGGTAATATAAGGCCAATTTGTCCCTATCTAACACTATTACCATCCTAACTCATGGTCAAAGGTAGCCTATAAAGAGTTATGGAAAATATAAAGATAATGACAATCATAACCTATAGTACCCTAAATTAAAATTTTAAAATTTTATTATTTTATATGCTTGAGGTATTTATTTTAACTAACAAGGATAGTTAAATTATATTTTAATTGACCAAGGTTTTGTTCCTAAATTTACTTAAATAATTTCTATAAGGATATTTTCACAAGTGCAAAATATTTCAATAAGAGTGTGTGTGTGTTGGTGTATATGTCCTAAAACTAATCATATTGATGATTGATAATTTGAATCATATTATTTTAAAGACAATTCTAATTATTATATTTATATATATATATTGTCTACGTAATATATTTAATTATGATAATAACCTTAGAATAATTGTATTTTTAAATGTGCTTGTCATATATCATTGTTGATTGGGTTGCTTTAATATGTTAAGACTAGCATGTGTGGTGACTTATATGAGATATTAAGTCTACACATAAGTACAAGTTAGAGAACTTGTATACTGGACCGACCCACCTTAAGAATATTACATGGATCGTTATATGAGTGTCATGAATGATTCTTAGTATCATCATTAATATGGTCCTTTGACCTAAGATCGCTAAGGTTCCCTACATGTGAGTTTTATATTTTGATACTATTCTATGTCACTCATGGTTGAATGAATGTAAGAGTAGTTATTGGATATGTTACATATCTAGCATAACTCAAATTTTAAAATTCTAAAATTTAGAAGAGGATTAATGTCATGCCTCTAGAAAATTAAGATATAATATAATTAATTTTAGCAATATTCTTATTTTCATGGTAGTTAATTAATTGTTATAGGAGGGTATAAGGTAAGATTTAATTTTTAAAAAAATAAGATTTTATATCAAATATTGGGAGTTTAAATATAAATATAAGTTAGTGTATAATTAAAATTGAGTAAAGGTGTATGGAGAAAATTTAGTTTTTTTATTCTACCCCTAAGATCCCATAAAATTATCAAATTACCCTTGTTGGCTTTAAAAGCCCTAAAACCCTATTTTCTCCCTTATTTTTTTAATAACCACTAAACTTCTTCTTTCTTTTTTCTTTTTTCAAATTTCCCACTTTAATGCAAGCTAAATCTACAAGGATTCAGTTAATTACTTTAAGGAATTGCAATTAAATTTCCCTCAATTAAGGCAATTTCTTAATTAGCCATAACTTGGTTAATGGATTGAAAGGAATGGGGTTGAAATTGAAAACTAAGGTTTTATGCTGATTTGTTTTTGTTTAAGTATGATAGGAATAAACCAATTCTTCTTTTAGCTTTTTTTCATCTCTTCCAACATCTTAAGTAGATAATCTACTTAAATTAGATGAAATACATGAATTTTGATTATTTTGGATGTTTATGTCTCTTGTATAAGGAAATTTAGGATTTGGTATTGAGAAACATGTAATAGACTAAATTATTTGTTATGAAATGAGATTTGATGATGGATTATTTTGGATTCTTGTGCCAAAGAAATGTATGAGTTGAATTAGGATGAAAATTGGCTATATCTATGATAATTTGTTGAAAAATTTGGAAAACCTAGCGTCATATTCAAGTAGGGTACTTGAATATAGCCTTAAGGAATGACTTCAAAAGGCTAATATCTAAGTACTATACTTGAATATAAGTAAAACTTTTGCCTTTGGATACCAGTATCTAAATATGATATTCAATTACTTACCAAAGGTTAAATCTTTCAAGTCAGTAATCAAGTACCATACTTGATTGTTAATTAAACAATATTCTTATAGATGGTAGTAATCAACTATTTTTGTCAATTATGAATTCAAAACTTTGTTTCTAGACTTAAATACTTAATTAGGGTAATTAATTACACCTTGCATGCTTTTAATCTTCTATGTATTTAAGAGTGTGTTAGTTTGTTTACACATATATAATTATAAATGAGTTGTGAACATGTTTGCTAATATATTAATTGATGATAAAAGGTCATGACATATAGGATGGGATATGAAATTGTAGGTGAATAGATAGATATGTATTAGTAATGTTTGGTATGATAATATTTGTGTATGTGTGTGAATTGCTGTATAATTATAAATGATTGCTTATTATTTATAAATATGGTCAAAATTATGATGGATGTCAAGTATTGATGATAAATTGAAATAAGGATGATTTAATATTGTGAAACTATACTGAATCTAGAAAACATCTGGAAGGGAAAAAGTGGGAATTAAAAGGTATAAGGTGACTCATTTGTTTTTAAAGTTATTGAAATGGGCTGAAGATCATGGGCTTCAAAGGACTCAAGCCTCTATTTTAGAGGCCTTAGGAAATGTAGGCCATAACTAGCCTAACTCATAAAACTTACAGCTTGTGCAAGCTTGCCTACAAATGAGTCGGATTAGCTTGTAATTCTTTTTACATTTCTTAAATTTTATATAAGTTAAATTTTCTAATTTATATAAAATTACACTCTTATTTTTCATTTTCAATTACATAAAGTTGTGTTATAAATAATTTATAGATGATATTTTTATTTTATGGGTATTTTATGCTTTATATTTTGTATATATATAAATTTAAAATGTATTAAAAAATTATGGATAAATATAAGGTACTTTTGAATGATTTTAATTTCTTTATTATTTAGAAATTAATTTTTTAAAAAAATTAAAACTAAAAAATGCTAGTGTGTTAGTTTGGGTTTGCAAGGACCGAACTAGGGCCTTTATAGTAGAAGATCATGTAAAAAATGGATAGTTCCAACCTTTCTTGTCTAGGTTGGTTTGTAGACTAACCTAGCCTATCTATTCCCCAATTTTATTTGTTTTTATAATTAATTATTGTTAAGGGATGTGTTGTGGTTTGAAATTATTAAATAGAAGGACTATTATTGTGCATAAAAAGACAAGGTTAGGTTTCTGAAAAGCTAAGATTGAAATGAAGCACAAGGTGTCAAATTATTGTTATCATTTTTATGTTGGTCCCAAAACCTAGGTTTTCTTTGTATAGGTATAAAAAATCAAGCTTTAAGAACTCTTGTTTGTGAACAAGGTCAAAACATGACTTTCCACCTATAAAGGTTGGAGTGGTTCTAGTCGATGCCAAGGATTATCACCTCGTATCTCAAGCTAAATGCTTATGCCCCTTCATATACCATGTCTTGCTTATGCACTTAGGGGGAGTAGGCAAGGAAAGTTATATGCAAGTTGGTTGAATAGGCAAAATAAGAGTAATATCTAATACTAGAGTCAATTGATTTTATGTTTATTAATTATGCATTATTATGAATGTGATTGATGTTTGTTATTAGCTATTTTGAGATTATATCATTTGTGTTATGTTACAAATGTGTATGATTATGAATGAAAATGAATAATGAAATGTTTAATTATAAGGATACACATATATATACACATTTATATGTTTCAGTAAGTATATTACATGCCTAATGAGTTTGTGACTTATTGGCTTTTGGGTCATCCTTATTCTTTCACGAAAGGCACACAGGTTTGGTGCATAAAGCCATATAATGAATATTATTGCTTCCAACATCATTAAATTCTCATTCACATGCAATTAAACAAATTTTAGACAAGTGCCTTATCTAGTACTTTAATCTCATTGCTATAATAACACTAATAATTACAATAATTCATGTGCGAATAAATAACTTCTTTTATCACTTGAACATTTATAACATAACCAAGCTTATACTAAAATTACATGCAGATCCAATAATTTAACAATTTCTATCCCAATTGGTTTGATAAGGGATATTAATTAAAACTTATTCATTAAAATATCAATCATAATATTAAGTCATAAGTTTTGCAACTACTATGCCTCTTTGTGTAACACCCTTACTTATCTACGCCTTATTCCTTATTTAATAGATAATTAACGCATACTAATTTGCCTTCCACTTTAGGCTAACTCACAATACCACAAATATTTTGCACCTCAAATAATATAGGCAAGGGGTGATGTAATTATACAACAAGTTCAACTTATAAAACGTACATCCATCATTTACAATATCACAAACTATACATTCTTTTTTTTTTTATATACAACTTCAAAATATCACTGTCCTCTGTCATGAGAGCCTTTAGAAGCATCACCTGGAACGGTTAGTAATAATACAAAAAAGAAACATGAGAAACAGAGTTTCCCAGTAGCTAGTCATCACTGTAAAAATATATTGAGCCATTCCAGATCCTTAAGCAAGTAAAACATACGTTTCAAAAATAATTAATCATTTGTCATATCTTTATCATCTCAATCCGTACCATTGTAGGAAATGTGCATCACACATAGCAATCCACAACAATCATCAAGCCCATTCAAGGACTTATTACAAACAATCGTACCTAGGCCTCACACAGCATCACGCTGTCTTCCCGAGGTCCCGAGCCAAAGGCCTAACACAGTATCACACTGTCTTCCCGAGGTCCCTGGCCATAGGTACCACACACAACAAATGCACTATTATCCCCGAGGATCCCGAGCCATAGGCCAAACACAGTATCTCACTGTCTTCCCGGGTTGTGCACAAACAATCTCATACACATTCCATAACAATCTTATACACATTCCATAATAATCTCATACACATTCCATAACAATCTCATACACATTCCATAACAATCTCATACACATTCCATAACAATGGCAAAGTATAGCGCAAATCATGTAAATAGAAAACAGAGCTTAAGGATAAAGCTAGCTACCTTTACAAGCTTCCAATGTGATGTTCCCTTTGCTCTCACCAAAAACTCCTCTACACTTCCTCTCGCCTTTGCAAGTTGTCACTCTTTAGTCTATACAAATACACATCATAATTTCTTATTAGAACATCATCACTTTCCCTAAACCTCAAGTATTCTTTACTTTCCCCACTTAATTAAATGCATACTTAGATGCTCTACACTTTGCTTTCAAGTCTTGAAATGACATATAAGAACATTAGAAAAGGATCCAAAGGCAAAACCATGCAAAACGTGAAGAAACCAAGCCAAAAAGTTCACTTAACAAAGAACACGGGGGTCCCCTACCCCATGTTCAGGGCCATGTTCCTTACTAGTTTACTTTTGGGCTACTCGACAAAGAACACGGGGGTGAACACGGGCCGTGTTCTACCCCGTGTACCTTACTGCCCTTCAGTCCTGAGGTAAACACGGGGAGTGTTGTACCCCGTGTAGCACACTGATCAGCTTCGACGAAGAACACAGGGAACAACACGGGCCGTGTTCTACCCCGTGTACTTCATTGATCCTCCGAAAACACATTAAACACTAAAACTCCTTCCTTCCTTCTTTTCCATTTCATGGTTTTGGCTTCTCAAAATGAAAAATACACACAAACACTTTCATAACTTCAAAGTTTCATCTTCCATGGGCTTCATAAATTCATAAAAACTAATTTAACTTCATCAATTTAGCCAAGTTCTAAACATATCATGCCAACACTACACATGCACCATTATGCCTCTAAAACCCAAATGTGTACA
This sequence comes from Sindora glabra, assembly GCA_020226215.1. Lineage (NCBI taxonomy): Eukaryota > Viridiplantae > Streptophyta > Magnoliopsida > Fabales > Fabaceae > Sindora > Sindora glabra. The sequence continues at coordinate 63,149,089 of CM035234.1, read as the reverse complement.
TCATGTTTCTTGCTATTTTTACACCAAACCAAAGCTATAAATCATCATAACAACATCTAAAACACCATTAAACATATTCAAATCATCCTAAACTCCATGTTCAATCACCCTTAACCACACCAACCTCAAGATTTCAAGAAACTAAGAAAAGTACATTAAAGAGCTCTTAGAGGAGAACAATTTTACCTCTTGCAACAACTTGAAAATCCTCACTTGGAGCTCCCCAAACTTAATCAAACTTGAGCTTTTCTTCACTCTAAGCACACCAATGGATGGAGCTTAATGAGAAGAACAACTTTCCCTTCTACCACTAAGCTTAGATCTCACTATTTTTGGATGAAAAACTCAAAAGAAACTTTCTCTCTCTTCCTTCTCTCTCTCACACGTCCAGCTTGCTTTCATGGGGGATTTTCTGCAGCTTTTTGGAGAATGGAGAAGAGGGAAGACTTTTCATGAAGCTTCTAGGGGCATTCTTGCCATTTTGACAATTCTCAAGGGTAATTTAGTCATTTTTCACCAAAAGTAAGGCTATTCTTGCCAATATTTTTCTAACAATGACACTTGTCATAAATCCATTGGTCACACTAATAAAAATCATATATTGCACCCCAAAACTCTTGGTTATTCATATTAGATCCCGAACCCTTAATTATTTCACTTTAACCACATCCGATTCTGCACTTTTGCAATTTAGTCCATAGGGTCTCTGTCTGTTTAAAATTCCTTACACTGTCAGACTTAGATAACTCCCCTTTTTAGGGTTTTCTAACCTCCTCTGATCATTTATACTGCTTATGGAAATAAATTCTTTTTCCTACTATCCTTTTTCCTTCAAAATTTCATTTACCCTTACACTTAATTCCTTTCAACTTAAGATTCACCTACCAAGCTAACTCAAACGTGCTCTTCGTTTCTACGACCTTAGAATTAGAGATTCGAATAATAGAATTGAAAATTCGGGATGTTACACTTTGCATAGTTTCATCAATTTACTTATTATATAACATAGGTACAAGTACTTATTTATTTCTCATGGATTCATGCAAGGTCATCTATACTCATTCCATATGCATAAGGAGGCATAATATAATTAAAATCCCTAGAACATACAAGTTCATAGATAGAAAATAAGTATAATTAATTATATAACTGATTATGTGGTTTTAGAAAGTATATAATCAATTATATGATTCTAGAAAGCATATCTTTGATTATAATCACTAGTATGGAATTGATGATTTACATTGGTTGATAAACATTAGTTTACAACAAAACTAACATTTATTTTAATGTAGTAGTATTTTTGAAATTTTATGAAAATTTAATACAATTGACAAGAATACAATTGATATTTAAACATTGCTTGGAAACTTACAATGTTAGTTTTAAACACAAACATCATCTAATTAATTTTAAAAGCCTCATTGGAAACTATAAAAATCATAAGATGTTAATTTTAGTCAATAACTATCATCTAAAAGGTATTTCAAAAGTCTTATTAGAAATAATAGAAGCATGGGACGTTTGTCTTTGGTAATAGCTATTGTCTAAAGGACATTTAATGAGTTGCATAGGAAACCATAAAATTGTAAGATGTTAGTATATCTTTGTTTGAACTCTATCTTTCTATATAAACTCTTCTGACATCTCTCCAATATACTTTTGAATATGACATGTTTGGTACATAATGTTAGTATTAATCTTACTCAATTTTCATCAAGAAAATATATAATGAAAGAGCTTTAACCTTTATTTCTTTCCCATTGTATATTGTCTCATTTCCTATGCTACAAAAATGGAATAAAAGTGTTAATGAATGATAATTGCTATTAATCTTTTGTTCCGCATCCATCTATTTCTCCTATTGTATATTCTTTCATTTCCTATAAAGTAATCAAAATGGAGAAATTTTAGCAATAACACTGAATTTGTATTGAGGATGAAGATTTTGATATATAGTAGTTTTTCCATTATTTTTGTGTATTTATATATAGATGTATAGATTTTGTTCATTGATAATTTATTATAATTATTTAGTATAAATGTACAAAGATATTATTTCTCTTTATACTTTCATTTTAAACAAAGCAATAACAATTAAAATTTTTTAAATTTATAAAAAAATTTATTTTTGCCCATCTTTATTTTTTTACTTAAAATTTTATAATAAGCATTTGGATTACACAAATTAACAAAGATAAGACATATCAAAACAAATATAACATTTGATTGTTTACATAATAGAAATCTATAAAAATTGAAAGGCACCTAATGAGGAAGTGGTAAACATAAAAATATCAAATTTTGTGATTAACCAACATCCAATATGCTAGCATTTTCTCATAATTTATGGACACTTAAATGAATCTCATTGATCAAGAAGTTTAAATAAATGAAACTAAAAACATCTAAGTAAATGAATTTATAAAAAAATTTAAATAAATGAAACTAAATAAGTCAAAATGAATGGAATTAAAGATAACTTTAGACAAAATTAATAAAAGAATTTAAAAAGTTAGTTATTTTTTATGACCATTGTTCAAGTCCATTTTGATTATTGATTTATTTTTAGTGACAATCATATAAGTCCTAATTGTTGTGATAGATTATCAATAGTTTACATGTTATTTTAGTATTTAGCTAACTTGTTACAACATTAGTTTTAAATTAATAATTGAATGTAATTATTTAGCTTTTAGCCTATGAATAGGGCTTTCTCTGCCCATTTGAAACAAATTAGCAATCTATGAAGATAACTTTCCTTTTATAAAAAAGAAAGCTTTTGAAATAATTCATTTCATTAAATTTATGTCTAATAAGATGCTTAATTTCTTCATTTGATATGTAATTTTAACTATCACCATATTTTAATGCAAGATTAGAGATGTGTTGCTTGCTTTATGTGCTGCCTTAAACTTGGTAAAACAAGTCCTATTTGTGTTTTTGTCAGTTAGTATTGTCCATTTCAAGGCTATTGTTGTGGAATCACTTTCATGTATAAATATAGAATATGGTTTTGCATAAATGTGAGTTACACTAAGATTATGGACCATCAAAACTCACACATTTATGAATCATGCTTTTGCCTATAATAAGAGACATGGTTTGTAGAAGCATGAGTTTTGATAATTCATAATTTTACTATAACTCACAATTTTTACCTTACCATATTTTACATTAATGTATGAAATTTTAAGAAATTCTAGAATAATAGCTTAGCAAAGTATAGTATTGATTAGCATAGCACAAATAGGACATTTATAACCAAATTTGAGACAACTTATAAAGAAAGTGACTAGCATATTCTTGCATTGAAAAATAAGGACAGTTAGTGGCTCATAGCAGATGAAACAATCAAGCAATATAAGAGCAGAAGACAATCATTTTTCCTTTTAATTATGTAAGGATATCATGTATATTTATTATGAATGAAAACTCCACTATTCATTATAAATAACATTTTTGTGTATATGTTCATTTACTGATATAGAAATAAATAAAATAGTAAAATTAATTTTTGTAATAAATTATCTTATTTTTTATATGTTTCATTTACATCCAATTTGTTGCTATTTATGTTTGTTTAATAACATAATAAAGTTTTTGTAATGCAAAAGAGAATTTTAATGCTACCAATTCACTTAAATTAAAACAAAAAAAAAATAAAAAAAGCATCAATTCATAAAATGATGTTGGTGTTCTTTATAGGATTTGAACTTAAGTTACGTTTTTGAATTCTTGTTTTAATATATATATATATATATATATATATATATATATATATATATATATATATATATATATATATATATACTTAAAGGATGATCTCATCTATTAAAAATGATGATGATTTCTTAAAATTAACTTATAATAGTAAATTTAAACATTGGTTCATTTCAAAAAATGATGTTGAAATTTAGGCCACGAGTGCAAATTAAAAATTAAAAGGTTAAAGCATAATGCAAGTTTAGGATAAAAGATGTGAAGCACAATACCATTTGCAAGTTTCATTAAAATGCTCTTTTAACCCTAAAATAATTCTCTATTTGACACTATATGCTCTTCTTCCAAATGTAAGATGATTCTTTTTAATTTTATATTTTTATTCACTAATTATTTTACAAAATTAAAATTTAATTAATTATATTTAAATATGTGAGATTTAACACTTACTAGAAAAGCATAAAATATAATTATGAGAATTTTTTTTTGTGTTTGTTTTTACAATTTAATTTCTATTTTTTTCATGAATGTTCATTGCATTTGTTGGTATTATATTCAAGAGGCTTTATTTGGGAGTTGAAACCTCTCATACTGAGCTACAAGTATCAAGATATAGATTTAACAAAACACTTATCTTTGATTGTAGTATCATATATAATCTTTCACTAATTTTAATATTTTATTATTCAATTTATTTTTTTAAAGTTGTTTAAATTTGTATTCTAAAATAATGGAAATGTTAATTTTTTATATTTTTTCAAGAATACATAGGAAATAAGAAGGATAAAGGTATAAGGAATAAGGGGATGGGATAAGGATTTGGGATGAAGGAGTAAGGAATTAAAGGCCAAGGTTTAATTTGATAGATGAGGTGGACATACAACATTAATTATTTAGATGAACCGACATGATATTCTATTTATTAGATGTCATTTTTTAGAATGTAAATGATGTTTAATGTTATTTTTCAAGATTATAGAAACATGAACGATATTAGCTTTCATGGAATAAAAGTTGACATTATTTTTCTATTTTATAATAGTTTAAGTGATATTAAAACCACATATACTATGACGATCAATTACACATTAGTCACTTTTTGTCATGTAATTTCCTAAATACCCAATGTCTATCATTCTATAGTAGTAAATAAATTATATAGTTAATTTTGTAAGCTCTATGAGCTTATAATCAATTATGTAAGCCATTATGTAGGTGTAAAAATCTTATAATTGATTATTTAAGCCATTATATACATTAAGAAAGCAATTCTTTGGTTATAATTGATACCATTTTTTTAAAATACTATCTATTTTGTGGCTTTAATCTCACCCATATCATTATATCTCATAATCAAATCATCGCAGGTAAAAGAAAATACATGAAAATGCCAAAATCTATCATCCATTCCAAAAATTTCCTAGCTTTCTACTTAAATCCATCTTAACCCACATAAACCTTATTCTTAGCAAATTTAAACGAAATAAAGACCAAATTCAAGGAAGTAAATGTGAGGTTACTTACCTAGTTTTAAGGAAAGAGATTGGAGAACATTTTCATTTTCATTTGATCCATTCTTCATCAAGGGAGAAAAGTGCCAAATTAAGGCATAAATTCTACCAAAGTTCAAATCTCTTCTTTTTCACAACCAAATCATGATTTAATTACATCAAAAGGAAGATAATGTAAGGGAGATCAACATACCTAAATTCCAAAAGGATTGGAAGTGTGGAATCTCATCTATCTTGGAAAAGAACAATGGAAAGGGAAAGGGCTTATAGGAGAAGAGGATGAATGAGTGGGAAAATGAAAATAAAAATGAAGGGGTGGAAAGAAAAAAAAATAAAGGCAACAACTATATGGGCATTTTTAAGAAAGAAATATTTGTCTCTCACTTATTCTTAGATTGTTCTCACGATTATCTATTTCTTTAAGACTTTGTAAACACTCTAAATGAATAAGTTGCTATTGTTAGTGTATATGCCCTAAACCAATCATATAGACGATTGTAAACTTAAATTATGTTATTTTAATAGCAATTCTAATTATCATATTTATACATATATTGTCTGCGTAATATATTTAATTATGATAATAACCTTAGAATAATTATATTCTTAAATGTCCCTAGTCATATATCATTGTGGATTGGGTTGCTTTGATATGTTAAGACTAGCATGTGTGGTGACTTATATGAGATATTAAGTCTACACATGAGTTCAAGTTAGAGAACTTGTATACTGGACTGACCCATCTTAAGAATACTGCATGGATCGTTATATGAGGGTCATGGGTGATTCTTAGTGATCATCATTAATATAGTCATTTAACTTGAGATCACTAAGGTTTCTTACATGTGAGTTTCATATTTTGATACTACTCTATGTCACTCATGGTTGAGTGAATGCAAGGGTAGTTATTGGATATGTCACATATCATGCGGAGGGATTTGTATAATCAAGATGGAATTTATCCCTCCTATATAACAGGAGAGACATCTGTAGGACCCTTGATTAAGTAAAGATGAAAAAATGCATGGTCATGTTCAGATGAACTAACATGGGATGTCAATTGTATTTACTTTAGTCAGCTTACTTAGGAATCAAGAAACCTTCGGATTAGGCCATATGGGAATGACACGGTCTATGTCTTGTGCTCAATCTAGATATCTAGGATAAAAGGATATAGATAATGATCACATGTAAAGGTTCAGTTGAATCACCGACTTTCTCATTACTTGGGTGACAATGATATGTTGCTAGACACCAGTCATTATTTATGATCATTAATATGATTAATGATCATTGTCAATATAATGAGAGCCTGAAGGGTCACACATTTAGAGCTTAGTGGATTTAGAATTAATGGACCAAATTATTTGGGCCTAATATTTAGGAATTCTATGTTATAATTATAAGGTCCAATAATAAGCCTATAATTATACATGGACTAAAGCCCAAATTAGTTAGAGTTTTCTATGCTCCTATTTAAATAGGCTTGTTAGGTAATAATAATAGTCAATTCATTATTCACGCATCCCCATACAGTATAGAAAAATCCTAGCACCTCTCCCTGACCATAACCTTTGAAGAGGCGTAGCTAGCACTACGAGGCTAAGGAAACGAATTTCAATCAGTGATCGTGAGGACGTTCATTGGTGATCTACTAGTTCGTGAAAATACCTTGGAGTCTTTAGCCGAAAGGAAGTTGAAGAGGTGATCGACGAACAAAATTTAGAATCATCGAAAGGTATAGCTTGAATCCTACATTCTAATTTAATGTTTTGCATGGATCCATTGGCTAGGATCAATTTATTCCACTGCACTTATATGGCTCCTGATCCTAACAGCTAACACCCGTCAGGGACAAAAGTCTTATAGAAACTTATTAAATATGAAAGGTTTCTAAAACATATTTAGTTATCTACACTTTTATAGGAAATAATCATTTTTGACAATATATCTTTTAGAATTATTATTATTCGCAATAATTGGTATACTTAATCTTCTAGAAAAAATTTCCTCTCATATTTAGAATTAATGGGATATTTTAATTTTTTCTTCCTCAAATATATAATTGACACAAGTGTGTTCCAATAAAAGTGCGTTCCTATATATCCTAAACTATACTTCGATACTATCTTTGGCATGACACAACCAAGGGCACGTGACTAAAGTAGCTAGTCATTTTGGATGATAACCTTTAAGTCTTACTTTAATGCACCTAATGCAATGTCTTATATGTAATCACACATTTCTTTTAATTAAGTTATGAATTTAATTAGCAAACTATCATGAAGGTCTATCACAATTGTCCCAATGTTTACATCCACCTTATAAGTTCCTTGAGTAAACACACTTTCAACCTATTTGATAGTAATTGGGCACCTAAGAGGAAGATCCCTTATAAAAAGGAAAAAGAGATGGAGATAGAATGTGAGTTTCCTTAAAACTTAGGGAGTAACCAGTTAAATAAAAAAAATGAAATCAAAGGACACGCCAATATAAATCTTAAGTATTAAGGGGACTAACTAAGTTTCACCAAGGAAAAGTAACTCATTTTCATACCTTTACGAAGGTAGGAATGGGAGCATTTGGGAGAAAATACCTTTCCTAATGAAAGTGATGGCAAAATACATACACAATATTGATATTATATTAATACGATACTATACATTTCTATATCAATTAGTTCATAAGAAGTTCCAATTAGGAAGCCATTATGACAAAAGAACCAAACAAAAAGAAATTTAAATCTCCTTTTAACTTCTTTCATCCTCATCCCTTACAAGCTTATCTTCCTTTTTTTAAGTTAACTTAATCCTTTATAAGGGAACACATGGATCTAGTGCATAAACAACAATAAGAGTATATCAACAACATGTAGAAGGTTTGAACAACTCAAGTTCACTTAGTTCATTCACATTCACAACAATTCAAAAACAAATTAAAACTCATTTATCAATTCATGAAAAGGAAAGTTTATGTAAAATTGCCATCTTCCAATGGATTCATATTATGCCTTATGTATTCATATATTGAAACAAGCCCCCATTTGCTAAGCTAAAATATGATTCCATTATAACCAAGCCCACAAGTTGTAATAAATCACCAACATATCAAACATTCATTTTTTAATAAGACAAACTCTTACAAAAAAATTTATAGAGATTAGACTTTTCTCTATAACCTTTACATGTGTGAAATTACAGTGAATAGCTTTTGGAGTCATTTCTATAATCAATTATGCAATAGATTAGCATAACTTTAATTTCAATTCTAAGTGCAATTGATTGTGCAATAGATTACCTCATTCCTAAATTTGGTTTTGCCGAAAAGTAATTGATTACTATAATCAATTACCCTATATTTTCACTAAGGTAATTGATTACCTCAAAAGGTAATTCATTAACTCAAGAATGCCTTTGAAATTTGAAAAATTTTTACCATTCATTTAAGAGAAATCCATCAAAAACTCATTTCTCATGCAAAAAAACACAACCAAAGCACCATAAAACACCAACACAAATATCATATTCCTTATATATATTTAATAAGAAATTCACACCAAATTACAATTTATATCATCATACTTCAAATGTCATAAATACAAGGGAAAAAAATCTAATCCTAATAAAGCCTAATCAATCAAACAAAGGAAAATTCCAATTTAAAATGTTACTCATTATTTTTGGAAGGAAAATTTTTGAAGTGATGTGATTTACTAGTCTCTATACATCAAGAAGCAAGAATTTCAAGTTAGGACACAAAATTCCTTCTTGGTTGCTAAGCTTTGAAATTGTCTAATTGAAATTCCTTATTCTATCACACCCTAAGAAGAAGAATTAGATGGCAAATCTTCCAAAAATTAAGGTGTAGAAACCACTCACCTTTCTTGGAAAATCAGAAGTTGAGTGGTTTCTAAAATCTATGCAATTGTTTTTTGATTTGTCAAAATTTAATAGCAAGAAGTGCTAAGAATCTTAACATTATTGTGGGATTAAGAAGGATTATAGGGCAGGATAAGGGAAAATTAACCTTATCTTACTCCATTCTTGCAACTTTCTGCCTTAACTCATCCTTGCCTTGTTCCTATTTGCGAGGTGACTTGGTACACCTCTCCATGATCCATAGTGCATCAATACTCCATAGGAAGATTCAAAAAAGTAATAAAAATAAAGAATAATAAAAAATATGTAAATTTAAATATTTTTAATTTATATATAACCAATGAAATATTATTATATAGATTTAAAATCATACATAATTTATTCAACCAATCTCAAGTTAAAAAGGAAACAATGAAGATGGATAATTCTAATTTTTTTTTCATGATATGATAATTGAATAAAAATGATAGAATAAAAAGATCAGTTTTAATTTTTTTCATGTATTTTTAATATTTAAATTACTACAAAAATTGAATATACATATATGTGGAGTGAATAAGGAAAAATATATAATTTTATAATCACAGGCCTTACGGAGCAACACAAGAGACTACTGCTATGTCCTTGAATTTTGCATCGGATTGAAAATTTGCACCATATCTTGCTCTTCATAGGATAAAAATTAATATCCTATCTGCATCCTATTTGAGCAATATTTGAAATCGAAAATTTGTCATTCCTAGGCCTAGAAAATTTTCCCAACATTGGAAAAGGAAAATTGTTAAAAAAAAATGTTACATTTATATAACATTAAAAGCAGCTACGCATACTGTATGTAAAACACGCTATGGTACGGCCCCCTCCCTTTTTCCATTGAGGGCTCCTTAATGTGAGAAATCTGAAACCGTTAAAAGGGGATTGGAATTATTGAAGGTGGGAGGCCACCGCACTATAAATAAAATGATGCAAACTTATCAATTATTTAATAATTAATAAATTAACTGATAATTTATAACTCATAGTTAATAATTGATAAATTAATTGAAGTGTATCATAAAATTAATTATTAAATTAGTTGAAATTATAAAAGGATATATTAATAAAATTAGATATATAATTAAAATAGTTTATATTTATTTAAAAATTAAATTATATTAAAACAATTAAGAAGTTTAAAATAAAAATATAATATTTAATATTTAATTAATTATATTTTATAAATTTATATATTTATTTATTTATATAATTTTCATTTTATTATTTATTATACAATTATAATTATTTAAAATATAATTAATTATATTTTGTGATCTTATTTATTTATTTATATATATATATATTTATATATATTTATAATTGATAATTAGGATATAATTATGTTAAAATTAAATTAATTATATTTTATAAAAAAATTTAGATTTATATTACAAAGGACATGAATTATAAATTAATAAAAAGAATAAGAATAAATTTGAAAAGAATTTAAAGAGATAATAGCTTAAAAATTATAGATTACTCTAGTTAGTTTATTAAATCAGAACTTATTTTTTAATAAGTTAGTACAAAAAATATTTTTAAAAATTAATTTATAACTTATTAACTAAATTAATAAATTATAAATTAATTTATTTGTTACATAAAACAAAGCATATATTACACCCAGAAGAAGGCAAATGCAGTATTTCATAAACGACAGTTTGGTATAGCGGGGGAGGTACGTTGAATTTCAACTTACAAAATATTTACATAGATAGTTGCATTGTGCACCACTTCTTGAACTGGGAAAAATTTTTAATTCTACTGAAAATTCAGTACTATTCAAACAAATATTATTAAGTGTATATTTTTAATTTAATAATCTAATTTTCTCAAAATTATTTGATTTCTTGTGAAAATTAAATAATTAATTTCCAATTAAAAAAATTACTAAATTAAAAAAATGTATTTAATAATATTTATATAAAAGTAATATTAAATTTTTAATATTAATATAACACAGAAAAATTTTCCGTTGAAAAGGGACAGCTCATAAAAAATCTTGTCAATTTTAAAGGGGGTGTTTATGTTGCTAACTAGTCATTAGAAAACCCTCTGATATTTGTTTTATTTATTTATGAAAAGTCCCTAGAATTGATGATCATTGCTATGGTCCATCCAATTATATAGCATTTTGTGTCATTTTGTTGTTTTCGTTTATTCTTTTTGAACGGTATAAAACATAAAATGCTTTTTTTTAATTTGGAATGAGTAAATCATTAGAAATATACACAATAATAGTGATCAAACTTTAGATATAAAATAAGGTATAAAATCTTAAAAATAATATTTGATGCCATTTAAATTAAAAATTCTTACTAAATTTAATTTTTCTTTAAAAAATTATGCTGATAAAGAATTAACAAATTTTTATTTATTTATAATTTTTATGAAAAATGATAATTCATTTCATATATACCTAATATTTTATTAAATTATTAACAAAATACTTCATTATTATAATTGGTTTAAACTTATAAGTCAACATTATTTATTCACCAACTTAATTCAAATTAAACTTGAATTGAAAAAAGTTAACTAAAATTAAGATTAAGCCGAGCTATAATTAGAAAATTCAAAATAAATAGAGCCTAAATTAAAAGTAGCTTAACACATCTCGCCTCGATACCCACCCTGATTTTAACTTTGCAAGTGTTTTCATGAAATGTTCGATTGCAATCCTGTATAGTTACGACTCAAGAGTTGAACTATAAATAAGTCAGATTATTTGATGCGAATTGATTTATTTAATAAATAAATGAGCAATAACAAAATTAAACTCCATTTTTAAAGAACCAAGCTTAATAATCCTGAATTGAAGGGGGTTAGTATAGTTGCATCCTTAATAGATGCCTACAATAGAATTGATGAGTTAGACAAGTCAGTGTGATGAGAAATGAGCTCTACCACTTGAACTTTACATGAGGGCGTTTGTTTGCCCCCACGATAGTATACAAAGTTTGAATAACTGAATATTTTAGGTTAAATTCAACATAACAAAATCAATTCCTTGGGCTATTGTATTGTTCTGTATAGCACATTCCATCACATTTTTCTTCAAATATTGACGGTAGAAAACCAGATCACATGTTGCTCATTAATTAGAATATGTTCCTTGCCCTTGGCCAAGTTATATCAACTGATATAGTGAAAGTTTGGCAATCTATTTAATTTAGGGACAACGTGAATTAGTATGGTAAAATTAAAGTGATGCTATAGTTATATTAAGAACTCTACACAAAATACTTGTACACGTGTTGGCTTATTGTTGCATACCTCCTAAAAAAATTCATATTAATATGCGCTTTTATAAATTTTTTATCAAAAAATTATACTTTTTATATAAAATCTCACAACTTTTGGAATAAATGTTACAATCTTTTATAGAAATAAAAAAATTTTGAAAAAGCCTTTGTTGTAATTTTAAATGGAGTTGCAACTCTTTATATATTCGCAACATGCATGCAAAATCGTCATGTACAGACATATTTACAACATTTTATAAAATAGTAGCAAGATTTCATATGAAGAATTACAAATTTTATAACTTTTGCATTAATAATTCATTAAAAAATACTCACAACCTTTTCCAATGGCTTACCTTAGTTAAAACCATAAAGATTTTGTAAAGTTCATGAAAATTATAACAACTTTGATTCTTTCTTTAACTTCATTTCTATAGTAACCCTAAGAATGAACATACATGTACCTAGATATAAACACGAAAAAAAAGGTGCAAAACTCATAGTTATTATACAATAAGAGCATAAAAGTTGAAGACTACAGCTCTTGAATTCAAGAGTCTAAGTTGCTTTTAAGAGTTTTATATATCGTTGAAGAAAGCGAAGCCTCCCCCACCCCACCAAAAAAAAAAGAACCTTTATTTAATAAAAAAGTGAAGCTTCTATTATGAAAATTAAGTAGTAATGTAACAAAATTATATTGAAATTTCATGGAGACATGAGAATGTGCAAGCTCCTTCTGCAGATGTTTTCCAACAACACATGCCTACCATGACTAATAAGAAAGATGACAAAATACCAAACACAAAATAATATTCATTTAAATAAATAAATTAAAATCAAATTGCTAAGGGAATCGATGAAAACATGAAGTGCATGAAATTTCCACTTCCTCAATTCGTAATAGTAGCTCACTTTGATGCTATTTCTATTCACTTCAAATCAGGGTTTTTCACGTTTTACATTGATTGCCAACTATATATCTCCTTGCATGCATGCCAAGACCGAACCAAATAGTATTGCCTAGTTCAAATATGAGATGGGACGCACTTTTAGTGATTTAGCCAATGTGAAACTTTTAGATGTCTTTTCCGGGACCCATTCGTACAGATGGAACTAGCATTTTGTTAGGCCATCTCTTATGCCTTCTACCCTTTTCAATTTAAGGTCCATACAAGAGACGTGCAAGGAATTCTATGGTTGTCTAGGGTTTTGTTTTGAAATTTACGGTGGTGATAATTTTAAAAATTAATAAATTAAAATTATTTAATTATATTTATTAAAAATAAAAAGTTATAATTAAATAAATTTAATTCAGTCCTTTAAAATTTACAATATCATTTCAAATTTTAAAATTTTTAGAATAGCATAACAAGTGTTAATGTATAGATATAAACCCACCACTCTCTTGCAACCAATCGACTTGCACTTACGATACAAGTAAAATTCAAAAATAAAATATATCTAGTTTAGAAGTGAAAATAGATTAAATGTAAGTATAAAAATATAAATTTAGCAAAATTTTATAATTATCAGGAAGTTTGCAACATGCCAGTTTTAAAGAAGTTTTATGCATACAGTTTTAAATTGTGATTGATAAACAGCAGACAAATGGAAAAAAGAATTTGATTATTAAGATGCAAAATTATAATTGCAGTACAATCCATAACAAATCTTTGCTTCTTTCATTTCTCCAACTTTTTTCACTGCAAGTTTTATTAAAAGATCTTTGCTTGTATTTCTTTTTTTTTTTTATAACTTTTTAGGTTTTATTTGATATTTTGATATTTGTTTCGTACTTGATAGAATGTTGTTGTGAAGTTCAAGCACAACCAAACATCAATGAGAGGTAGAGAAAAATAAAAATAAAATATATAAAAATAGTCATTTTTTTAAATTTTGGGAGGGTAAAATGCCTTTTAAAAGTCCTAACTCAAAATACACATTTTTTGCAAATAATAAATTTATTAAATTTTTACTATAAATATTTTAGAGGATAAACTAAAAATTGATGTTAAAAAAATATTCTGTAACCATTTCACATCAATTTTTTACTAAAAGTTGACTTGAAATGTAAAAATAAAAGAAAATTAAAAAGAAAGTCATCGACTATTTAGCAAAAAACTAAAGTGATTTGTAAAATACTGATGTTAAATGTAAATTTTTTTAAAATAATAAAAGAAAAAGACATTGATTGTTTTAGTAAGGAGCTAATGTTGCAATCTTTTTTATGTCAATTATATAACTAACATCAAAACTAATATATAACAATGCTTGTTTAAATGTTGGTTGAAAATCAATGTAATTTTTTTGAAAATATTTTATGTATATTTGCATTTCTATAGTAGTTATGATAACTTTATCATTTAAAGTTTAAAAAAAATTAAAATATATTCTAATATAAAGAATTATTGAGTTTAGTGAAAAATTTACAACTTTTAGACAATATTAATGCAATTTTTGTTAGAAGTATATATATATTTTTAGTATAACCTATGATTTATATGTTTTGATGCATACTTGTCACAAATTATAAGGACTCAAAGGTTTAATTTAGCTTTTCAAATACCTTAACAAATAAACACAACTTATTTTATGAGGCAGTAGCTATTATATTCTTCAAATTTCTTAAGTAATACTATTAATCCTTTATTTTTTATATTTGTTATAATTATTCATCTTAATCTTGATTCATAGCAATATAATAAAATTAATTTGCTAATAGGTCGTTTAATGGTAGTTCCATCTATAACTTTATTGTGAAAGACTAGGTTAGCCCGTTCTGCCATAAATACCTCCATATTCTATTCAATGGGGTAATCAATTTTTTTCGACTTATTCTTGAAGTAAAAAGAGTTCCATCTGCTCCTAAATAGCTTCCTTCTAAAGGGCTTCTGCTTCCTTGGTAAATGTCTTGGTAGAAGATATGATTCCTTGGAATTAAGGTTTATTCATTTTTGTTTAGAATTCATGTAGAATTATACTCATATATAATTCTACTAAATTACTAAATATATCTAAGTATAATATATGTATATTCTAAAAATAAATATAAAAGAAATTTCTAGATCTATATCTATATACTAGATCTATATATTAATCTATATAATAGCTATATAATAATCTATATAATAGCCATGGAATTTAAAGAACCTAGGGGGGCGTGAGTCATATATTCCGCGAAACGACGTTCTTGCCAAGGCTGTATGTCTTTTTTCAGTCTACTCAAGTCCAAACCATTAGGACCCCTTAGAGGTTCTAACCAGGGAGCACGCAGATCCCAAAAATGCATAGTTTCGCCCCTAGAAAGAAAGAATATAATAAAAAACTAAATATATATATTTGACATTGTTAAAGTAGGGTTTAACAATTCAATTCAATAATTTTCATTTATTTTAATATTGTAGGCAAAAGGAGACATGAATAATTATAATGAAAATAAAAATAAGATATTAACAATATAAATTGTAAAATTTAAAGGATATAAGAATTGTTATATTCACAAATGAGGAATTAAATAATGTATCTACTTGTAATTTGATTTTATAAGATTACGAGGATTAAATTTATAAGGTTATTAGGTTATAATAATCTTTTATCTTTGTAACTAGGCATGTAAAATGGGCCTATTGCCTGTGGGCTTGTGCAAGCCCCCACGGGTGTGAGGCAGTCCGAGCCCTATAAAATGAGGCCCATTTTCAATGCGGGCTTGCCTTGTGTAGGCTTAACCGCTGGCCCCCACAGGGTTAATAAAAATTTTTATTTTTTTAATTTTTTAATAATTTTTCATATATTTAGATATTATTTTAATCCAAACCATTTTTTAATGTAATGTATAATGGCTTAATATAATTTTTTAAAATTTATTTAATTAATTCATTACATAAAATAAAAAATATTAATTAATTAATTATAATTTATGAAAAAAATAAATATTTTTAATCTAACTCAATTTAATATCCCATTAAAGATATTTTTCTCAATTTTTAAAGTTTGAATTTTTTATTTTTGTATGTGTCTTTATAATAATTTAATTATTTTTAAAAGAAAAAAAAAGAAAATGTGCAGGCTACCCGCGGGCAACCCACGGTCCCAATTTAAAATGCGGGCTTATGCAGGCAAGCCGTGCAAGCCCAAGCCCAAGCCCGTGTGGCCCCACCCTTCCCGCCCTATTTTACATCTCTATTTGTAACCTCCCACTTACCTTTTTCCCCCTCACTTTCTACTAGGGAAGGAGCCTATGTTTTTACTGTATAGTGTCACATTCTATCTTGTGGGGGTGATTTTCATTTTACACAGAGTTATTTTGAGTTCAATTCATTAAAGATCTTATTGTTGCTAAATATCTTGTTAATTTTTTGAGCTTTTACTTCAAGATTTCAAGCTAATTTAAGACAAGATTAGATCTATACTTGATTCTTTGGTGTGTTAAAGTAGATCCAACACGGACTTTTATTCTTTTGTAGTCGATATTTTCTATTTTAATATTTAGGTTTAAATGCAAGTTTGATATCCTAAAATATAAATTGTGTAATTTTAATCCCTCTAATTTAAGAAAAAATTATTTTGTTCCCTTAAATATTAAATTGGTATAGTTTTGATCATTCTATTTATTTTCATCAATTTCCTAATCTTATAAGACCATCTCCACCTAACATTTCTTCCATATTATCCTAAAATGACTTTCATGTAAGCATGAAGTGAAATTTTTTATCAAAGATTTTAAGAATTTTGAATAAAATTAATGGATTACATGTAGCAAATTAAATCATTTTGAGAGTTATAATCTATAAGCATTAAAAAATATGACTTATTTGAAAAATAATGAAATGAATGCTTAAAAATCAAACAAGAGTTAATAGAAGTTAATAAAAATTAAAAAAGAAAAATTTTCAAAAATCAAATAGTACGCCAAATTGGACCAACTTAATACTTAGGAGACTGAAATAGTTTATTTTAAATTAAGGGGACTAAAATTATACAATTTTGTATTTTAGAAAGATCAAAATTATATTTAAACCTAACATTTAATAAGTTTTTAGCTTCATCAAAGGTATGTTAAGTATAATTATATGAATCAAACCTTTGCTTATATAATTTATTTGATCTAACTTCATCATATTCCTTTATAAATCTAGGTTTGTTTACCCTTATGATTGTTAATGAACATCATTTGACAAAAAAATATAAATAAAATAAGGTTTTGTTATCTACCTCTAAAAAGACTTCCTATGAAAGTTTGATATAAAATTTATAAATTAACTTGTAAATTTTTTTATATAAAATTTTACAAATCCCCTTCCACTAACTAAAACAAGGTTTGTGTTTTCCTTATTCTATTATTTCTCTTTACTGATGTGTCAATTCTCTAGGCTCTCTTATTTTTAGTTTCTTGCTTAAATGTGCTTCATATGTGCACAAATAGCTTCTCCTAATTTCCTACTAAAATGGGCCTTTTTCTTGGGCTTTTATTTTTTTCCTTTTAAAAAGTCTAACTTCCAAAAAAAAAAATCAAACTGCCTTTCTTCCCTAATGAGTGTTGCCTTTCTTCTTCAAACATTTGTTTCCTATAATGCTTTTTGTACAATGCTATTAATGACAATAGTCTTTTCCTTTTTAAATTGTGAGTGAAAGAATGGAAGTTATTGTTAGCTTCCTTGTGCATATGCATTTGTAGTTCCTTCTTTTGATCTTTGTAGGTTTATTTTTTTCTTTGTCTACTACTGCTTGGATGGATGCATCTCAATGAAGACTCGAAGGGATATTCATTCTTTCTTCTTTGTTTGAGTTTGGATTTGTTTCCTTTAAGACCGAGCTCTTCTTTTTATAAAGGTTTGGTTTCCTTTGTTTTGCTTTAACTAAAATCGTTGTATTTTATGTTTGTTACTTTGAGGATTATTATGGGCTAGTTTTGTATTTTGATTTCAATTTTGGCTTTTGTTGAAATTTATGTATTCTTCATCTTATCTTATATTTTCCATTTAAGGCTATTATGACAAAAGATCAAAAGACTGGGATACAACCATTCAATCTAATTAAGCTTTATTCGATTCACTTATATTGTGGAAAATGAGTAAAGGAACATGAATTTTTTAAGTTAACTTTGCGGCTTTCATGTTTTATTGCTTTTGTTCCTTTGTTTGGAGATTATGTTATTAGAAAATTGTGTGATTATGATTTGTGAACTTACTTCACTAAATTTTGTGAGAAGGTGTATTTTTGGTTTTTTGTTCTATCAATTTCTAAAATAGGATTGTTATCATGTTTTGTATGATAAAAATTTATCATTTTTATGTTTCATTAGTTTCTTAGTCCTTAATGATCATATAGTCACAAAACTTAATTTGCTTTAAATTTATTCGCTTTAAAATTTTTTACTTGAAAAGTTGTAATGACAATTATGGTTTTACTAATTTAATCTATAGGAGTTAGGTTTGTTTTGATATTTATTTTTCTAAAAATATTTCATAATTGTGTAAGTAGATATTTGCCACATTGTATAATGGAAGTAGTGACTTATTGATTATGTTCTTGAACTCTTAAATTTACAATGCCATGATTAATTTTGTAAAGTTTTTTTCTTTTTTCTTTTTTTTTCTTAAATAGTTTAGATCTATTCAATTAAATTTCATTGTGAATGTTCTATTTTCTTTTGCATTTTGTTCACCTATTGTTTATCAAGTACTTAAAAATAAGTTAAAATGTAAAATCTTCACATTAATGCTTAATATTAAGGCATTTGTATGATTGCATCCACACATAAATGTCAATCTTCATTGAGAGGAAAAAGGTTTCCTAATTCATATGTAATGAATCTTTAACTGATACTCTAGCTCATTTTACAATTAAGCATTTCTTTCTAGCCATTTTTACCTCTTTGTTTTTACACCACTTTTGCTTTCTTATGTAAGGCTGGTCCTCTATACATTTTCAATATGTTAGGCTTAACATTGGCTTATCTTTTGTTTTGAAGAAATATGAAGGCTAAATAGATTAAAGACAAGCCTGCTTGCATTACTTTTCACCATCGTAACTAGCAAAGAAAATTTTGTCAATATTCTTTTACATGTTTCCTCCATCTTTTAGTTTATGCCTTTTTTTTCCATTTTGAATTTTGAATTCATCTTTGCACCACTCTAAATTGTGTTTGTTTCTCTTACATTGAATTTTTTGGTTTATGTTTTGTTTAATTTTTGTTATCACTTTCCTTTCAAGATAAAAAATAATTATTTTATAAGTAAGATCATTTTTGTTTATTACAAAAATGATGATGGAAATTTTAGAGTTCTTGAACTAATAGGCATGAATTAGCACCTATGATTATGACTGCATTTGCTACAATGTTAAGTTTTTTGGATTTTCTACAAATAAATATGGTAGTTATTTTGATTTAGTCTTTGAATTTGATAAATAAAAGGCCTTGAAAGGCATTACTATGCAGCTTCATTTTTATTTATAATACCATTATAGTATAGTTCCTTTTTAATTTATCGATTGCCTTTCTTAATGTTTTGTTATATGCAATTTCAATAAATAGCTCATGTTAGGACATTATACAAATTGGCAAAAGTCATAATTTATTGATACAATAAGAATGGTATCACGATTATGATTACTAAGACAAATCATATATTCATTTCTTGGTTGAATCCTAACCACAATAGTACCTTACTTGCTTATAATTAAATTTGATTAATGAGGAAATCTTTGTGTCTCTTTCCTTTTTATAAAATCAAATTGTAAGAATTAACAATTTCAAGAACATGGGTTGATAATTGTAACCTTGAACACTTTTATAGTTTTCATTTTATGTCTTTTTCTCATTTGTATGTTACATTATCTCTTCATTTTATGTCTTTTTCTCACATGTATGTTACATTATCTCTTTTTCTTTAATTTTTAATTTAACTAATGGCTTTGAGTGTAGCTATACTTTCTTAGCCTAATAGTTAAATGACTGGAGATCAATATGCATTTCTATTTTAATCCATTATTTCTTTTATTATACATGATTAAGTGCTTATAAATTTCCAGATTAGTAGCATGATTGACCTTGAATGTATGTTACATTAAGCTTTATTTTATTTTTTATTTTTTAATTTTCGTAGCAAAATTTTTGAAGAAATCTAATGAATGGTCTTAAATGTAGTAATCCCTTATTAGCATGATACTTAAATGATTAGAGATCAATATGTATTTCTTTTTTAATCTAATTTTTTTTCTTGTGATTGATTGCTTATAAATTTTCAAATGCAATTAGAATAAAGTGATATGCTTATGTCATAATCCACCTGATCATAATCAGTATAGAACTTATTTCTCAATTTCTAATAGCCTAATCTACTCCTAGAAAATTAACACCATAATATAATAGCTAATGGTACCAAAAAATTTTATAAGCATATACAACATAATATTTACATTCAAATAATTGCACTTTTCCATATAGTAATATTCTACAAGGCCTAACATTGTAATAATTACAATTTAGCATTGATTATGGCTACACATCACATTAATTCAAGGAGACCTTCACTCCTGAGCCATTGGTGAAAGTGGAGGAATTCTTGCAAGTGATTTTAAAAATAAGTAAACAACTAAAGAATGAATCATTAATTTAGTAAGCAAATAACCTACTTAACAAAAATATAAATAGTCATTCATCCATTCTAGTGTCTCTATGTGTGTGTGTGTGTGTGTGTGTGTGTGTGTGTGTGTGTAGTTAGTAATACTCAAACATAGTCAAATTCCTAATTTTTATGCCATATAGCATATCTTTTCACTTTAATAGCAAACAATATATTATAACAAGAATAAAAGATAACTAATATTTAATCTTACTTTGTACCTCTTAATTAACCATAATTGTTCATATACTTAGCTTTGTTCTTTCAAGCATCTTATCAATTCACAAATATTTTTAATTTCATTTCAATTTCATGTAATCATGCATCCCTTATTAAGATTCCATCATCAAATTGTAAACATCAATGTTAACATAATTATTAAGAAATTCCAAAAGCTATACAAGTGTACATCAACTCATATTATCATAAAATAACTAAAATAGACATGTAAAGGTGCAATATTCGAGTATAAGGGTCTAAAGACAAATTATAACCCTTATAATTGAGTATACACTTGTGTATGATTATCTATAAACAACAATAATCTCATACTTGCGCTTATACCCAAGTCGGACCATATAGAGAGTAACTTTTTATGGACACTTAAGTATGTACTCAAGTATGGGTATCAAAAAGTGAATTCTAGTACCATACTCGAGTATCACTAATAGAAATGTAGATTTTCTATGAAAAACACTATATAACTAGTTAATTTTTCCTTAATCTAACCCATAAACTTCCATAACATAAAATTTCAGCATAAGTCTATCACCATTACTCATTTTTAAAACATCCATAACTAACCCATCATACTATAACATATCTTATTATCATAAAATTCTCAACTTTCTAACATTGAAACATAACATTTAAAATAAGTAGAATGAATACCAAATCATCTAATTTAAGTAGATTGTCTACTTATAAAATGATAAGGTTAAGTTTCTTTAAACAATACCAAATCAAGAAGATTTCAATTGAAATCCCTAACTATCACTTTTACAAATTAAAACTTCAAGAAATCATCATTAAAGCTTGATTTTAAGAAGAATTACTGAGGGTGTTCAAAATTTATGAATGATTGATGATGACTTAACGCTTGATCTTGTTAAAATCTTTTGGAAATTGAAGTGAAAATGAATTAAGGAAGGACAAAGGAGAGAGAAAGCCAAAATTTTAACTTTTGAAGGTAGGAGAAATGGAGATATGAGGTGTCGTGTTATTTTAGTGGTTTAGTAATTTAGGAAACATTTAGGGATAAAATAGGAAAAATAGTTCTTTAATCTCCTTTATACACACTTATTCAAATATAATTTCATACTTGCCTTGATTTGATCTAATTCTTTTCATATTTGCTATAAAACTCTATTTTTCTGAATTTAATTCTCACCTTAAACACATCCACAATAATTAATCTATTTATACATTTTCTTAAATATTAATAAAGAATATAAAATATAAAATAAATTCCTAATTTTTTAATGGGTAAAACAATTATTCCCTTTTCAAAGAATTTATCCTCAACTTCTTAAGAACTTAGTTAACTTATTGACTATAAAACACATCTATAATTCTAAAGGCTTACCAAATAAGTACGGGCAGTCTTCCACTTTCTATTTAGTTAAAGTGAAAACTCGAGCTTGATATTTTGATGAATTCTTTTCTTGATTATTGCCACTAACCCTTGATCTTAAAGTTACTTGAAGTCTCATTGAAGTTGTTAATCGCATCATTGGTGCCCTTTGTTAAGGTGTTAGTTAATTCACACCATAATTAGGGAGATTCCTTGTACAAACTATCCTTTTGTGACTAACTATTCACATTACTAATAAATGATACTTCTTAAAATATAAGGTTTGGGGTATTTATTCCCACATTGCACATATCTAAGTGGTTTCTATCCTCTATAATAGTTATTCTTTCCTTATAAGTGCTCTTTTTTGGAATTGATTTGAGCATCAAAGCAAAATTATTAACAAACTTGATCTTTCCTTCCTGGCAGTTCGCTAAAAATACCACTAAAATATTTTGGGCTAGACAAAGTTTGAATTCCTTTACTATAAGGAACACTAAAAAAAGGTATCCTCTCTAAACTAGCTAAAAATTTTGACCCTTCTGGCCCACTAAGCTTCATTCTCTAGGTTGTGCTTTTTTTTCTTCCCTATCTTTGATTCTAAATTCTGCTTGAAGTGCTTGATCAATTATAACTTGGAAAATGGTTATATTAATAACATGGTTAATATTAAAGAAATGATCTAAAAGTTCATATAAAAAACTTTGAACTTTGATTCATTCATTTGGAATCAAATATCCCGCATAATGAAATAGTGAAAAACTATGTTATATACTCATTGACGGACATTGTTCCCTACTTTAGGTACTCAAACTCCCTAATTTTGGCTTTCTAGACATTTAGTGGCAAAACTTAGTTTGTAAAAAGTTCTTAGAATGTTGCCCAAGTCAAGGGTTGCAAATTGGCTTATCTATACTCTACAATGTTGGTGAAGCAAAAATGTGCAATATCCTTCAGCATTTAACTTACTATTTAATGAGCATTTGATTTATACAAGAGAGTAACCTCCTATACCTCTTGATCTGGTCAAGGAACTAGTGTGGATCAACATCTGGGTCTATACTAGTGAAATAAGGGAATTTTAATTTGTTGAATTCATGAATGATTTAAAGTTTATTGGCTAAATTCTCTCTAAAAAAGGTTTGATCTCTCTTTTTTTTTCTCTTTTCTCTTCTATAGTTGGAAGCTCAATTCTTCTAATATTTATATTATTGTCACTTACCTAAAAATAGTAGCCCACAAAAGGATATCTTGATCATTATTTCCCTTACATTAGCTACTTTAACCCTGAGAAAACCTGGATGAACGATCATTATCAAAATCACTGGCTCGACATTTACCACATTCTATTAATCTTCCTAATTCATAAAATTTCCAAACATTTAAACATGACACAAATTAATAATAACTATTTCTATAAAAAAAAAGTTCCACCATCACATTTTCAAACAATTTAAGGTCCATTGAAATGGTATTGATGATAGTACACATATATTATTGGTATGCTTTTAACTAATAAGCAATTATAATCATATTCTAGTTATCTTACCTTTATGCCTTTTTTCCCATTTAAACACTATATTATGCTTTAATACTAACTTTATCACAACCTATCTAACTATAATTAGTGTGGAACCCATTTCCTAGTTTTCACTAGCTTAATCTACTCCTAGATTTTATAAACATAAACATAAATATAATATTTACATTCAAATATATATATTATTCCATATAGAAATATTGTACAAGGCATTCTACTAATTATAATTAACACTAATTATGATAGCACACCATATTGATTTAAGGAGATTTTAACTCCTAAGCTGTTGATGGAAGTGGAAGAGCTTCGTAAGTGCATTTGTAAAGAAGAAAATAACTAAAGAGTGAGTTGTTGACTCAATAAATAGATAAACTACTTAACAAAAATATATGCAGCTACGCATCTATTTTAATGTGTGTGTATATAGTTAGTAATACTAAAGCATAACCAAATTCTTAATTTGTTTGCCATATAGCATATCCTTTGAATTTAATAGTAAATTATTTATTATAATAAGAATAAATGATAATAATAATTAATCCACCTTATACATTTCAATTAACCATTACTGTTCACAAATCTGACCTTGTTCCTCTAGGTAGCTTAAAGTTCACAAATATTTTCAGTTTCATTTCAATGCCATTCCATGACATTTCTATATCCATTCCTTTAATTCACATTCTCATGTAATCATACATCCCTTATTAGGATTGCTTCATCAAATCACAAACATTAATATTTATATGATTATTAAGCAATTACAAAGCCTACACAAGGATACATCAACTTATATTATCATAAACTAAGTAAATTGGGCATATAAGGATGTGATATTTTAGTATGTACTTAAGTATAGGGATCTAGAGATGAATTTTAGCTTTTATAGTCGAGTATATACTCATGTATAATTATCTAAAAAGAACTATGGATGTTAAACTTAGGTAGGACCATCTAAAGAGTATCTTCTTATGGATACTTAAGTATATACTCATGTATGAGCATCTAGAAGTGAATTTTAGTGCCATACTGGAGTATAACCTATAGAAATATAGATTTTTTATGAAAAACACTATACAACTACCCATTTTTCCCTACTCCAACCCATATACTTCCATACTATAAAATTTCATCATAAGTTTATCATTAATGCTTATTTTACAAGTATTTACAACTAATCTATCACACTATGACATATCCTATTATCACCAACTACTTACTTTCTAACATGGAAAAATAACATTCAAAATAAGCAAAAGGAATACTAAATCATCTAATTGAAGTGAATTATTTACTTATAAATTGATGGAGGAGATGAAAAGTAGTCGAAGGAAGGTCAGTTTCCCTTAAACAATACCAAATGAAGAAGGTTTCAGCTAAAATTCGTATTTATCCTCTTTGTGAATCAAAACTTCAAGAAATCTCCATTAAAGCTTGGTTTTAAGAAGAACTACCTTAGGTCTTCAAGAGTTATGGATGATTGATGATGACTTAAAGCTTGATCTTACTAAAATCTTTTAGAAATTAAAGTAAAAATAAATTGTGGAAGGAGCTAGAGAAAGAGAGAGAGAGAGAGAGAAAGCTAAAATTTTGGCTTTTGAATGTGGAAGAAATGGAGTTATAAGGTGTTATGATATTTTTATAGGTAGTTTAGTAATTTAGGAAGGGTTTTGGGGAAGCAAATTAAGAAAAATGGTTCCTAACGCTCCTTCATACAATCTTATTCAAATTTAATTTCATACTAGCCTCAATTCAATTTAATTCTTCTAATATTTTCCACAAAACTCTATTTTTTTCATTTTATTCCTCGCCCTAAACACATAATCTATTTACACTTTTGCTTAGATATTCATAAAAATATAAAATATAAATTAGATTCCTAATTTTCTAAGGGATGTAATAACTTATTTAAAAGGTTTTGGAGATAACATTCATTTAAAAAAGGAGGTTCTTCATGACATCTTTACCAATAATAGATGAGTTTGTTAATGAGACATTGGATTAACTAATGAAAAGGTAATATTAGCTAATCATTTAGCATATTTATATGTAATTGTTAAACATAAACTTTATATTAAAAACTAATAGTTGCTTTTAAGTTTCTATATAAGGCAATTTCACATATTACTTTATTTATTTTTAATCATTCTTTTGTAGATTCATTCCAAAAAGTCTACAAATTTGGATTACTATATGCTATAATAGTATAAGTTTTAATTTAGTTTCAATGTACTTAACTATTATATTAATTGTTTACTCACTCTTATTTCTTGGTTATTGTTTTTAGATTTTTATGGTTAGTCATTGTTTCTCTAATAATTTATCTTATTTGAGACATTTTTTGCCATCTAAAAAATTCTAATCTTTTTATAATTTAGTTGTTGTTTTTGTATTTCATTCTCTTTATCATACTACAATGTTTAGAGTTTGCAAAATTTTTTGGAATATGGAATTGAATCATTTTCTTTAGAGTAAATTACTTTAACTTTCCTTGTAATTTGCCTAAATTACATGGATGTCCCTTGCACTTTTAAAATATACATAAGCTTCCCCTGTGCTTTGAAAACATACTACACATAACTCCTATTTGAATTGACACCATTGAAGTTGCTATTAAGTGGGAAATTTAAACTTGTAATGCCTAAAATACCCCTTAAGCTTACATAAAAGCAAGCCTTCAATTGGGACATTTACTCTTACAAAACTAAAATAATAAGAGCCTCCCATCTTCTTCTTCTTTGTTATATTCATTTATTTTTTATATTTGCTTTGATTTAGTTTTTTTTGTTGTAATTGTGGCTTGAATAATAAACTATTATGATATGATTAGATTAATGACCTTCCTCAATATAATATTAGAAGCCATAATATTTTTGTCTAATGTTTTACAAATTAGTCAAATTATATTCAAACTTTATAAAAATCAAACATGTATACCACTTAACTTGAAAGGGAAGCCAGTGACTAAGGCTCTAGACTATAATAACCCTAGCAAAATTCATTACTAGCCAAGTTCCAATCCTTCTAAGTTTAAAAAGAAAATAACAACTTTAAACAAGAAAAAACCTAAATCACTTTAAACACATCATAAAAAATAGTACCAAACGTAAAGTATGATTTAAGTCTATATTTGGAGTTCCTAAACAAAGAAAGTCCTTCCACAAAAGACGATATGCAATATAAAATCCAATGGAATAAACCCAACTTTAAAACTAAATCCAAGATAATGCCTATAATAATAAACTACCATGGCCAAGAATTAAAGTGATGCTCAAATAAATAATTCTTCAAGAAATAAGGTTGTCTTTAAGTGATAATCATGCTAACTAATCAATAGCACCACCAGTCTGTTTTTAAGAAATAGTTCTAAGAACATCTATAGCTTTAGCCACATTAGCCTTCAAGACATTTGGTAACCAAGCAAGCGTAGCACCTCAATCTAATCCATATAAAAAACCATACCTATCACTTTGGTCATATTATTTGATCCCAAGCTAGCAAAGAAAGAATTGAGATTGCATGAGATAGTTCAAGATATTCATAAATTTAATCCTAAGTGACATAAACAAATTAATCAAAGAATAAGTTGCATAAAACTATAATTAGAAGCTAAAAATAGTATTACTAAGGAAGGAATGATAGTAAAAAGGGCTTGACCATAGAATAATTATTGTCCAATACCAAGACCACTAAAGGGATACAATGGTAAATAAGGAGTAACAAAAGGTGTCGTTGCTATAGGATGCATCTATGCAAATTAAGCCTATAGAAAAAGTATGAAATGAATGCATCCTATGGATATCATCTTCAATTCAAGATCACTATCAAAGATTCAATAATCGAAAGAGTATAACTGTGAAAAGCAAAATCACATTGGTTATCCAAGATATAAAAAATCATCATAATTCCAATAATCCCCTTAGAAAAAATAGGGGAATCCAAAAATTATTGATCTTTATGTTTATAATACAAACCATAAAAACCAAATCAAAAATCCATTACAAACAAAATAAAATAGAAAAATAAAGGGGAAGCAATATCAAGGGAATTTCAAATAAGAAATCTATACTTTTGTAAACAAAATTTCTTTCTTTTCTCCACTACAAAAACCAAATAAGAAATCCTTTATTTTGCTGACAAAGACATACCCATTCCTACAAACCCATTCAGACATTCAAAGGAGACAATATAAGAGGAAACAATTAATAATAAAACACAAAAAATATGTGAAAAATAGAGTTGAAGGATAAAATAATTAAAGTTAATTACACAAACAATTGCAAAAATGTGACATGAACAAGGAATGAAACAAACAAAACCCAATCATTCAAACTAATACTTATTGGACTTTATGACCCATGTTGATTGCTTGGATTCAATCTTCTCCATTACGAAGGAAGGATATGAAAAGGCTAATGGAGAATGCTAAGGGTCATAACGATTCCTCTAATTTTTCTGTATAATTGTTAAGGCATTCTTGTCTTCTCTTAAACAAAAAATAATGAAATAAAAAATAAAATTAAAAAAAAGAATATTCAAGGAATATTTCGAATAGTTCTAGTAGAAAGGAGTAATGTGTATATTTTAAAAGTGCAAGGAAAGCCCATATAATTTAGGCAAACTACATAGGAGGTCAAAGTAATTTACCATTTTTTAACCTATTCTTTGAATGTAACCTCTGATTCTAGCTTCTTAAGAAATCTTAGAAATATTTTTGTTTCAATTGAATTTTTTTTACTATTATGTTGAGTGGTCTCAACTTTAACATTTTGTTTATTTGATTATTTATAAATAGTGTTTATGTCTTCACACTTCTCTAAATGTGACTAAACTTTTCTATCACATATTTCTTTATGATTAATGTACATAATTGATTGATTGCTAAAAGAAAAAAAAATAAAACATTGTTAGTTTTGCAAGAAGGAAGCTCAATTGTAGGCTTTAACAAATTGAAGGTGTAGTTATGTATTGAGTTTCAAAAAATTTTCATCTATTTCTTAATTCATTGAATTCATGGCTAAGACAAGAATAATTGTCCAAAGGTATGGTTTCATTCAGCAAGACTCCATTACCATATATGTGAAAATAATTATCAAAAGAAAACAATAAGAAATGAAATATTGTTCCTTATGGCATTCTTTTACCAATTCTAGGTTATTAGTCTTAGGTTCTCACTTCCTCTCGCAATGGGAAAAAATTGAGATGAAGCAAAAAGCAAGGATTCATATACAGGTTACATTAAACTTTGGATTAATTAGTTTGTTAGTGAAGAAAATAGAAAATAATTTTCTTCATGGCTTCATGTACTGCTAAGATTGCCTTATGTTGTTCTATATTAGCTATGCAAGTAGCTTAAGTTGTTGGAAGAAATTTTGAATTAGGTTTTAAGGGAATCTAAATATGAATTTATATTCCTTATGTTTTGCATGATATGACTTATATTTCTTACAATGTGAAAGTAAATATATTTTTATGGTTTTTTTTTTAACACTACCATTTAAGCACCTTCATTCTCTAACTCTATTAGCATTAACAACCAAGTATGAATGGATTTATAGCCTATGAAATGGTCATAAAAAATTTCTTAAATGTATATAGATAAATGCATATATGCCCTTTTCTTTTATTGTGCAAGGATGGTCATTTTCTAAAGTAATGTTTGTCAAAACATCCAATAAGGACAATGTTGTTACAACTATTGCAAAGCAACTAAAGAATGTACATAAATCATTTGATGTAATTAGCATTAAATTGTATCCTCTTTGCATATTTTAACCATATTCCCTCTTCATATTTGCTAACACTACAAAAAAAAGGCTATATAAATGACAAAAGTTGTCAATATAGCTTGAATTGTTGTTGGTATAAAGCCATCCAGATGACATGTCATCAATATAAGGTCATGCTTGTTAAAACCCATACCAATGATAATATTTATCATCACAATAAACTTAACTATATAGATGGCATGTGCCATTGTTGTATTAGTTTCCATAGATCATTTGACATAAGGCTATATAGACGACATGTCGTCAATATAGAGCTAGTTTTTTGTTAAACACTTTTAAAGATGACATTGTCTTTGGTATAGAGTTAGACTTCTAAAGTAATACTTATATATTATATTAGTCTTATCATCACTTTCAAGTAATAAATATATCAATCCATAAAGTGTATCTTTAGAAAAAAATTCTATAAGTGTTTTTTTGCTGCCTTAATAGAATAATATAGGCAAAAGAACACAAATATCAACTAACAAACAGCAACAAAATCAAACAATTTTACAAAATAAATATAAGAAAATATAAAAGTGAATGAAAATATAGTAAAAATAATAAGGAAAAATGTAAGAAACTTACCTTAGAAAGCCTTTTTCTCTCAAATGGTTTGAGAGTCATATGCAGAAATGAGAAAACTAAATGGAACCACAATAAAACTTAAAGACAAAAGCCTGTATAGATGACACCGAAATTCGATCATCAATATAAGGTTTCTTAATCATCAATATAAGGTTTCTTAATCATCAATATAAGGTTTCTTAATCATCAATATAGGTTTAATGAGGGGTTGATGTGTCTTTCACTATAACTTAGAGCTATCTAGATGAATTTGCCATCAATATAACTATTTAAAATTTTAAAACTAGAAAGTTACTTGAGGAAGTCATCTATATAGCATGTTTGACAAGATTCCGAACAAATGTGCACAAGCACTTTTTTAGGTGAACTATCAAGATGACATGTTATCTATATAACCTTTTTCGAAAACATCCTACTAGATGTTGGCGGTCAAATTTCAAAAAGGCTATTCAAATGACTTTGTCATTGGTATAGCATTCTTTTGCAATTTAAAAAAAAATTTAAAAATCCTATACAAACAATTGAATTTTTATCATCAATATAGGATTCAATTGTTATAGTGTGAACATTTCTCTAAGATTAATATGCACATCCAACAAGAAAGTAACTAACAAAAAGACTAGAAGGTTTGGATCAGAAGATGGAAGAACAAAATTAGTTTAGCTAGTTTATTGCTAATGATGTAAGAGATTCCAATTTCCTATTCAATCTTGGTAATCATATTAATATAATTAAAATATAAGTTGTGGTTTAATTAGAAGATATTGAACTTCTTAATGAAATATGGTATGGATTAACCTTTTTATTTTAATTTTCACTAGTGAGACAATTCATTTAAACCAATAGATTGGGTTGTACTTAAGGAGTTGTAAGTCTTTATAATATTAAAAACTAGATGTTTGCCTCATAATAAAATTCATCTCAGGCTATAGATAAATGTAATGCTTTGCATTTAATCTTCTTTTAAATATGGGTGAATGAAATCAGACCTCTCCTATATTGTGCATAAAATGAAGTGAAGTCAATGATAATGCACACATGCTTCTTTGCAAAGCATGTGATGTTTACAAATAATGTTGCAATTACAAGTAGTATATCTAGACACACGCTTTGGCTGCTACCTATTTCTATTTAATGATATGAGGTGTTTGATTGCTATATGATAATAACATGTAGAACTAAAGGGAATTTGGAGTGAAATTGAAATTATACGGTGGAATGGTACAATTTGCTTAAAATATAATAGTTGAACGCATCCATAAATTCTTTGTGTTCGATTAGTAAGGTGATTAAAATTTTTAGTAGTTAATCATAAGTCTAATAATTTATTATAATTCTTTTTAGATATTTAGGTGTGCTTTTTAGAGTACATCAATAATCAATTATATATAATAATCCCTTTTTCTTTTTTGTGGGATTATACAAAGAGAAATAATAAGATTAGCTTCAACTTTCATTTTTGATTGCCTTTTTTTTTGTTTTAACAATACAATAAAAGCTTTTCTCCTTTTTTTTCTATATTAATTGTCCTTCTTGTAATTCATTATTAAAATGTGCTTTTCAACAAATCATCTAAATTAGATTGTGCATATTCTCAAAAGATGTTTCTAAATTTAAATAAATTTTGTATAATCAATTATTTTCAAAACAATTATCTCATATCCATACTAAAGAAGATTTTTATACAACTAGATTGTCATTTTCTCTCATAACTCTATGCTTTCTAATATATAAATCTTGAAGTTATAGACTTATAGCATCAAATAAATGTATATATATATATTCAACTAAATAAAATGAATACACAAATTGTAATGTATATAAAATCATTTATAAGAGCTTGCTTATATAGAAAATAAAATATTTTAATAACATAATTAGATATGATCATGTTGTAATAGTGGTGTAACTTATACTATAACAACTTCTCAATGTTGATATTGTGTTAACTCATGCAAAGCATGGGTATGCAACTAATTTTTAAGCAGGATTAAGAGTTTGTTTCTTAAACTTTTTCAATTTCTTTTATTCAATGTATAAATGGAGTACGTCGAATAGAGATATAACCAAACAATCTTCTTCTTTTTGTAAGGATTCCATATGGTAACTAAACACAAGGGTTGCACTCGTTGTGGGACTTAACCTAACACCTTATAACACGAGCTGACAATAGCCATGCACTAGTTATGTCCATGTTCCCGAAGGCACCCCTCTCTTTCAAGAGGATTCGCGGCATGTTAAACCCTAGTAATAACTTCATTATTTAAAATAGCAAGAAGAAATTGCCAAGTTAATGGAATTTGTTAAAAAAATTATCGCTATCATATTTCATATATAAACAGTTAAAAACTACATCTATATTTATTAATTTTTAAAATTTTTTTCACTTATCGGTGGTTATTATGAATCATCACTAAGGATGATGGTGTCAGTTTATAATCCTGCTAAATGTTACAGCACTACTGCTAAGTATTACAATTATTAACTTGGTAACGATGGATGTAAAATCTAAGTTTTATATAGTTGTAAGGGATAAAATTTAAGTTTTCATAGTTCAATAGAAAAAATCTAACTACCTCATAATTGGAAGGGGTTATCTACAGTTTTCCCTATAATTTTTAATGAAGAGTTATAAAAAGTATGCATCATTATAATTTTTTAAGAATATCTTTAACTATACGCCATAAATTATATTATTAATTCTTGCCTGGCAAAGTCAACAAAAATAAAGACCGTGAAAAATAGAAGAACCTTCCATAAGCCTAATGTCTAAAAGCAAGCCAAGCTCAGCTCAGCTGTGGCAAAAGCCACACATGTGATGTACATCATGCGAATGTTTTGTGGTATATTTTCGAAAACAATGCATATATTGATATATATTTAGGGTATCTAGCAGAATTTATGTTATTATTAATAACTCCATAATTCGATCAAGTTGACAAATTCTCTTAAAATGGAATGGTATATATTTTAATACTATATACACTAAAAGTAAAACTTGAAATTAAATTTTAAATATATGTTAAGAGCTATCAATTGAATATAAAATATTGTGATAAATTTATACAATTTAATGCAATTAATAGAAAATATTTTGCATTTTAAATATCATTATATATATATATATATATATATATATATATATATATATATATATATATATATATATATATATATATATATATATATATATATATATATATATATATGGGGGGAGAGAGGAATAGAGAGAGAGAGAGAGAGAGAGAGAGAGTTTATAATAAGATTACAATCGAATTTGGATTCCATCGATTTTAAAAAAGCAAATTGAAGGTGTAAATTTTAATATATATATATATATATATATATATATATATATATATATATTAAAATAATAGGTTTTAGTAAAAAGTGTGAGTCATAAAGATAGAAAATTGCATTATATCTTTTTAAAATGAAAGAAAATTAATAAGTACAAGCTTAAGAAAATGCAAATGTAATTACAAAAATACAAATTGATAACATAAAGAGAAATGGCAATCAATTATATGAAAATATTATATCTTCCATCATTTTCTTTTTTTTTAATAATTATAGAAGTAGTAATTAGGTATCACTAAGGTGATGCTTGTATTTTGCATCTTTGAAAGTTCTTTTAGTAACTTTTTTTAAAAATTTAAAATCTACAAATTTCACTCTTAAGCTTGAAGCAACTTACAAAATGCTCGACAAAGTTTAAAGAAAACTATGAAAATTTTAATTGGATATTTACTTGAACTCTAAACTAGTATTGCGTTGCAATATACAACACTGAGGTCTTGTATCTTTTATTAAAATTATCAAAAAAAATCTCAAATGTAAAAATTCTCAAATTTTAGAAAAGAAACACATAAAAAAAATCCATTATAGTATCAAAAAGTATAAAATAAAGTGTGATTTTTAACTATAACCCCATAATTTTTTAGCAATGATCCTTATATCTTTTATAAATTTTTATAAGAGTTCTCACCTGATCCTTACAAGTACTCATATTATATCTTTCTCATATTTCGAATCCTTAGCCAATATAATTATTAATACTAAGAACACTTATTTGACAAGTAATTCCATTCCCACTATAACATAAGAATCTAATTTGAATAAAAAGATAATTTAAAATAAAAAATAATTATAAATTAATAACAATTGGAATTTATATCAAATCCAATAAAATCAAGGCACAAAGTCCCCGAATGTATGTCGTTGATTTCAACTGTTATCCAAATTTAGATTATAAAACACTTTTCAGTGATGAAATAAAATATTTTAACTTGAGGTATGAGTACTGTAAGAAAAGAAATAAGTCTCAACAAACTATATGAAACATTATTATTGATTTTCATGTAGAATAAATAACTTTTTTTGTAATTTTTTCAAATTTTAATAATTAATATATTTTTAATTATATTTAAAGATAAATTATACCACAATAGAATATTACGATCGCATCCCATAATGTGATTCCCAGATAATATGGATAATATCTCTGGAGACTATATCCGAGTTGTATTTAAATAAATTTAATGATCTGTAAGCACGTAACTTCCTTTCTCTTTATGTAGCTCTGTAGAATCCAATTTCTCTTTAAATGGTAATATCTATTTTGGTGTGATATTTACCTAATTTAACTTGCAAGAGGATTTTTTTATTAATGACCTAACTTGTCCCTTTTCCGTTTTGTTATGGAGCTTTTCAATTTCGAAAATTATATTAAAATGGTAGAAACATTAGTTTTAGCTTCCACCCTTTGAAGAGAGTAAATAGGGAGTAAATACAGGAGAGTAAGAGGAGCATTATTTGTAAATAAATAAGTTGATTTAGTCAATAATTTTTTTACTTAAATGACATTTAATACTTCCTAAAACTTTTATATTTCCCTAATATTTAGGATTTAATTTCTTATTTTAATATATATATGTATCTAATGATTTAATTATTTCTAAGGATCTGTACCTACCGTTTGTTACATATATGCTCATGACCCGTCTCCATTAAAGGAAATATCTAATATCTTTGAATATCAAATCCAATAGAGAATTGTGTGATTTATAGTTATGCACATCATGCCAAAGAGGTAAACGAAATCAATAAATAATCAGCTTCAAGCTACTGACAAATTCAAGTATCTTTCTTCCATTTAAATTTAATTTATTATTTAAATCAATTTTATACTATTATATATTACATATTATCACATTATTAAAAATTATTTAAAAAACTATTTTATTAATGTAAAAATGAATATGAAAAAAATTTACATAAACATTTAGATTAAATTTAAACTCTCTTTTTTACAAAAACGTCGTTCATTGTATATTTAACATAATATAATATAATGTAAATTAATCCTTCTTATCAAATTTGGATAACTATTTATTTAAGTGCTCTAAAGAAAATCCTATTTAATTTTTTCTGTTTCAATTTAATCTAAAAAAATTTTAGTCTATCAATCAATAAAAATATGGCAAGTGGTGGTGTCATAGAAAATAATAATAACTATAAACTCTTATTAATAATGAAAATTTATAATTTTTAATAATACAATAACACATAAATAAATAATAATATAATAATATAAATTAATTTATGATATATCTATTACAGTTAAAAGCAAAACCGCAAAATAAATACTCATGCTTAATGATTCGAGAAAAATTGACACCAGTATGTTAAAATCAGATCTACAATCTATAGTGAATAATAAAATGACTGTGAATTTTAAATAAATGTAAAACAAATTTCAACTCTATATAAAAATAAAAATAAGTGATTGATAGTATTAATTATAAAATTTTTAAAAAGATAATAATCATTACATTTATAAATAAGGGATTAAATACTAAATTTTAACTATTTTTTAGGAGGGATAATGAAACATAACCTAATTAGTTTAATTACCGTACACACTATAAAAAAAAGGTTATGTTGATTATTAATATAAAGTTAATTTTTTATGCCATATGTAAATAAAAAAATACAATATTTTTTTAACAGTTTTTACTAACAATAAGACAAATTTTATAATTTTTTTGTGGCTAGTTAGCATGTTGATAAATAGATTTATTTTAAAAATCAATAAAAATTTAAATTCAAATATATATTATATTAAGAAACTGAGATATGTTAAATCATTACCATAAGTGAAAAGATGTATACGGGTTGGTATATTATTCTTGTGGATCTTAAAAACCTTATTTGTTTTACGAATCTGGAAAATCTAATTATGGTCAGTAGAATCATTTACTCAGAGTTGACATATGAAATTGGATCTATTCAATATTTAAGAAAATTAGGAGAAAGGTGTAATCATTCGGAAAAAATAGAACCACAACTACAAAATTACTATTTAACAAAGTGGCTTTTTTTTGGGGGGGGGGGGGGAGGGGGACACACTGGCAATGGATAGTTATGCAAACTAGGTAGGCTTTTGTTTTAATTATTTCTATAAAAACATATTGACCTATTTTCTTGCCTTGTTTGCTTCTAGTTTGTCTATTTCTTATAGGCAGGTAATTTCCCTCCAAATTAAACTTGGCATTTTGCATTATTATTATTATTATTATTATTATTATTATTATTATTATTATTATTATTATTATTATTATTATTATTATATAGTTGTTAATTGTTAATATCTACATCTTTATGTAGCTTAGCAACCTCTATTTTTCTAAATTAGATAAAAAAAATATATTATTAATTTAAAAATAATAAATTGATAATAGTAAATTTACTAATCACCGATAAAATAATATAAATTTGTCTGCTTTGTAACTTTTGACTGGAAAAAAAAAGGATTCCTTAATTACAACTTGATTTCCAAGTTCCAACTAAATTTAAAGAATGGTGATGCCATGCATTGACTCCATGTTTACGGCTATAAATGAATCAAGTCGAGTCAAAATTTTATATACTGAAATTTAAACTCACCGAAAAAAAAACTGAATTTGAATCTGACTTTGAACTCAAATATAAGTACAAATAAATTTACATAATTTTATTTAAGTAGTATGTTATTAGATTCAATTTTTTATTAAGTTTGAAATATTCAAATTCAAGCTAAAATTTTCAATAAGTATAAAATTAAATGAGTTTATGAAACCTTATTTGAATATATAAAATTTTGTTTTTTATAAATAAATTAAAAATTATTTTTTATTTCATTTTACTTATTAATATAAATTTTTCTATGATTATCAAATCTATTTAAGCCAAGTAATATGTGTTAAGATCAAGCGCATGTCCTATGGGCAGACATGAGGAGCTTCACAAGATGCACTAGGCAACTGGTCTGCCGTTTAACCAGTAATCTCGTACAAGGGGCTTCATAAAATGCATTAGGTGTTTGGTCTTCGAAATCTCCCCCAGGAATACTTACGGAATTCAAACATGTGCCTTCACTTTGATATCAATTATTAGGATCAAGTGCTTACCACTAAGTCAAAAGTTATAATTATTTGTCATAACACAATATTATTTTTTTTATATTGATAATGCATAACCTTACCTCTATATGTATTGCAAGCAAATATGGAGAAGTTCACAAGATACACCAAACATCTCGATAGATTGGGCTGTTAAGCATCCATATCATATCCAAACAAGGTAGCAATTCCCAAAGGGAAATTGTTGGTGTACTGCACTTGATTAAGGTTACGTTTCGTGCAATAAATAAGTTAACTTATAATTTATTGACCTGGTTAATAAGTTATAAGTTAACTTCTAGAGTTATTTCTTGGACTAATTTATAAACTATTACAGGTAGTTTATAAGTTTTGATTTAATAAGTTACCTAAAATAATTTATAACTTATAAGCTACTATTTTTTTAAATTCTTTCCAAATTTATTCTCATTCTTTTTATTAATTTACAATCTATATCATTTGTAATATAAATTTAAGTAATTTTTAAAAAATATATTTAATTATATTTTAAGTAATTATAATTTTATAATAAATAATAAAATAAAATTTATATAAGTTTATAAAATATAATTAATTAAATATTAAAAATTATACTTTTATTTTAAACTTTTTAATTACATTAATATAATTTAATTTTTAGATAAATATAAATTATTTTAATCATATATATATTTTTATTAATATGTCCTTTTATGTCATTTTACAATTCAGTTAGTTCAATCGTTAATTTTATCAAATATTTTAATTATCTTATCAGTTATCAGTTAGTTTATCAGTTACCAAATAACTTATCAATTATCAGCTAACTTATTAGCTAGTTATACGAAACAAAGCCTAATAATATGAAACTAAAATTTAACTCGTTTGTACTTGGTTTATTTGAAATCAAATTCAAATTGGTAGATTAGGCAATCAAGTATTAATATTGTATTGATATAAGGTAGCAAATCCTAGAGGGGAATTGTTAGTCTACCACTTGACCAATAGTATGAAATTCAAACTTAACTTATTTAAATTTGATTTAATTGAAGTCAAGTTTAAATTGAGCTATTTTTGAGATGATTTCAAATTACTCACCAAAAGTTGAACTCATTTGTACCATATTCGTGTCAATCAGCACGAAATCCATACATGCTATTTTTAAAGTACAAAACTTAAATATGAAGCATTAGGAGACAGCATTTTCATATAGTAATATTATCTAATTTAATTGTAATTATGTCAGTTTTTTTCAATTACATTCAAACCTCCTAATCAATAATTAAAAAATTAACTTTAAAAAATTTACATTGTTACACGTATAGAATCCACACTATGTTTAACAAAGTTGAGTCTATACTATTATCATCACATAAAGTTTTTGAATTTCTTCAAATGTAAGCTTTCCAATTGCATATATAGGACCAGGAGAAAAAGCCTTATGTTATCACCTGGACTAGTTGGAAACAACAATTTTGCTTCCTATGGCTCTTGATCTGAGCCACACAAACTTTGGAGAAAGATTATCTAAAAGTGGGAATTGTGGGAAAGAGCTGACAATCACTTCGTTGTATTCTATTCCGGAAATTGAACTTCCATGTACAACAAACCATCCCATCTGCACCACGTATAATTTCTTTCATCGATAACATTTTGTCTTGAATTCTTGGCATCCATAAGAACGTACATGATTAGTAGTAACGACAAGAGGATATAGGCCAGAAAGTATAGGGTATCAAAATTCAAAGGACCAAAATGTTGGGTTGGACAAGTACCTCGTCAACAATTGTTTAGTGTTGCATAATCTTAGGGAGCGTTTTTGGGCCTTTGCTTTTCTCAAGGTAAGAACACTCGATAAACATATAAATAAATAAATAAATAAATACATATATAATTCATATCAAATGCCTCCCAATAAAAAAAGTTACGAATAGAAAATTATATTTTTATTTCTTTTGAATTTGAAAAATTTTATAATCGAGAAATTAAGAGAATTCAAGTTCTATTTTCTTTGCAAAATTTATCGAATGTTTGCCATACATGAAGAGATGTTCACTTTAAATTATTAACAAGGGATATGAATTTTCTCTTTTTTTAAGTTATTTTTTCATTATATATATAAATTTCATTAAACAAAAAAAATTCTATGCCTCACTATACATAAATTTTTTTCTATTTATCACTCTAAGATAATAAGAATAAAATCAATATAAAAAGCAGATTTTGGAAATTATATTTATAAATTACATGGTGGAAATTGCTCTCATTTGTAAGTTGATGTGGACACAGGGGCTTTCATGGGCGTCAAGTACGCAAGGGCTTGTTTAGACTTCCACCATCAACCAATGGGTGCAACCCGCCGTGACAAATTATCGATGGGCCCTTGGCTTTCTGTTCTCCACAAACTCACTTATCAACTTATTACTTTTTATCAACTGCCGTATTTATTGCCCGCACTTGAATAGAAATCTTTTTCTTTTTAGAAATTAAATCTTAAATGGATTAAATTCGATATAGATCATGAAAGGAGTAGACACATTTTTGTGATATTATGTATGTAGTTTGGAACCGAACTTAGTTGAAGTTTTTTAGATATGTATCGTGAGAGTATTCAGATCACAGTATATGTATTAATTATTTTATAATAATTATAATATTATTAATTATTATAATTATTAAATTAATGTTATTAATAATTACTTTAATAATTAATACACTTAGCATATTTTTAATAAAGAATTTTAAAATAAATTTTAATAAAGACATAAAAAAATTTATCTAAATCTTATCCCCTTTACTTAACTTACAGTATATATATATATATATATATATATATATATATATATATATATATATCAGCATAAATTTAGTTCAAGTCACTTTATTATTCATAATTTCCAAATTCAGACGAGTAGTAAACTACTCACTAGAAAGATAGTCCAATTGAAGTTATTGAATAAAAAATTCATAAGAATCATTGTAAATTGATAACGAATTTGTAAACAGTATTAGTTCATTGTAATTTTTAAATAAAATTAGTAAAATAAGAGAGAATCTGGGATGATGTTAGATTTTCACAATAATTGAAACTCATAGACCGAACATATATTTGAAATTGAGAAATATAGCATTCAATTCTTTATTTATAAAAATGATAATTATTATATTTTAAAATTTTATTATTAGTATTGTTAGTCTTTTATTTTTTTTATGACTATTTGCCAGTTCTTTTATTTAAAATATAACTAAATAAAAATATTAAAGTAAATTATTAAATTTCAACTCAAGAATGTCAACTACATGCTCTCTTTTTTATTATATTCTTACTTTTTATCATTTACTTTAAGGTTATGGGTGAAGAAATAAATAATTAACAAAAATAAAAATAAGAAAATAATAGTATTAGTTATGAAATTTGATAGATTATGGATATAATAACAATCACCACCTACATAGATAAGGAATTAATTATTATGCTTACCCATTTAAAATTGTATGCTTGTAATGATCATTAATCAATATGAATATATATATTATATTTGTTATGATATTTCTTATTTTCTATTATGACAAGTATTATTTTAATAATTCGTTATATCAATTTGTCATTTCTTCTCTATTTGAAAGATAAATTACGAAATAAAAAAATATTTTTTTACATTTACTAGTCGCCAACATTCAATTAGTAATAAATGTAACGTACTATATTACTCCTTTCAGTTACCATTCTAATATTAAATTAATTCTTAATAAAAATTTAAATTTAAATTTCTAACATCATCTTATATTAAAATAATTTTTATGGCAAAAATATTTAAAATGGTTGGTGAGAATTAAATGATCCATTTGTTATAAATGATTGTTACAATTTTTATCATTTAGATTTGTAATTATTTTATTATTTTTCTCACTAAACAACATTATAGGAAATTTAATAACTAAAATACTTATAAGTATATATATGTGTGTGTGTGTGTAATTTTATTATAATATCTATTCTGTTAAAGACTTAATAGCTTTTGAATTTGTTGATGTTGTTTTAGGAACTATAATTTTTTTCTTTTGTGTTTGGAGATTATACTTGATTCTTATGTAGACAAACTAACATATAATTCTTAAAAGTTACAACTCAATATAATATGTACAATTAAATAATAATAATAATCTATACAAAATTATATTATAATGATTGTTGTATGAAAATTATACCTTCTCAAATATTAAATTATGATTTACTAATCATATTATATTCTTTTTATCTTTTTATTATGTATTCTTGAATTAGATGATTAAAAAATAATATTAAATTATAATATGTAAAATATCTATTTATTCTATTTAAAGCAATAACAAAAAGTTAAAAACATTCATTTAAATTTATTATCAATTTTTTGTAGTATTTTATAATTAAAGTATAACACAAAAATGTTTTGATGAAATTTTGGACCTATTGTATCAATCAATTATTCAATATATATGCTTAATTATTTCATTCTTAACAGTAAATTAAGAATTAATTAGAGAGTAAAATGGACAATTATAACTATTAATAAAAAATTAAAAGTTGAGAATTTTATAAATAATGAGCTAACAAAAAAGTAAAATTTTAATTTATAATTATCTCAATTCTTATTTTTTTATTAATAATTATGATCATTTATTTTATTTTTTGATTAATAATTATGATCATTTATTATAATCTTTAAGGTATAACTTACACTTTAAAAGAGTGGGATTTATACATTGGAAATTAGCTAAAAGATTTCACTTGTGTTTCACCTTTCAATCATGAGATTAATTATATATTTTATACTTTAATAAATACATAAATATCAACAATGTACTAATCCCTCTATCAAATGATAATATATTGTCATTAAAATTTTTATTGTAAATCTTAAAAATGTGGGATTTGAATTCTCTCCCATTTTTATCCTTTTTTTATCATTTTTTCAAAGAGACATAAAATTATTTATGAGAATAATAAAAAAGTATCAATATAGTATACATAAAGCAAGCAACTTTATTGCATATTTTATTTCATAATTTGCTGTTAGAAGTAGTAATTTTTAGTCATTATGGTACTTTATTTTATTTTTAATGCTAATTAATTGATAATTATATTATCATACTTATTTCTATTTTTAAATAATTAACATATTTTTATAATATTATATAATATTGAATTAATTTCTTTTCGTGCAATACATAAACGACTTCCATCCTAGTCTATATATAAGTCCCTGATGTAATGGTTGGGACATATGGCGTTTTCTCATGAAAAATTTTTTCTCTAAAATAATTTTGATAAAATTTTATATCTAACCTAAATTATAATAGAAAGGAAGTTTATTAATAAAATTTTATTCAACCTTTGGAAAAAATGATAGAAACATTACCAAAGGGAGTTATAGATTATTTCAGCCCTAAAAAGGAAAAATTAGGAATTAGGAATAATTTTTTATTTTATAAATAATATTATAAAAATGGAAACTATAAATTTTATTTAAATTTAAATTATAAATTTAAAAATAATAATTTATAACTATATTAGTAAAATTTTAGTAATAAAATTACCACACGTGTTTTGATATATTAATTTTTAAAAACTCAAATACATGTAATATTCTATACAATCAATTTATATTTTTGCCAAAATTAATACCATTTGATTTAGGTAAGTCATATTTCTAAATTTATGGAAAAATCATAATATCTTAAATTATAAATAACCTGGCTCAGTATAAATTA
Organism: Sindora glabra; assembly: GCA_020226215.1. Classification (NCBI taxonomy): domain Eukaryota; kingdom Viridiplantae; phylum Streptophyta; class Magnoliopsida; order Fabales; family Fabaceae; genus Sindora; species Sindora glabra. The sequence continues at coordinate 63,105,431 of CM035234.1, read as the reverse complement.
AAATTAAAATTTTACAGGGAAATAACAATCCCTCTATTTGATTCTAATTTAACTATAGTTTGGATCATAATTACAAAAATATTTATAAAATAGTATATATAAATATAAAAATTGTGAAACAAACAATTTATATAATTTTTAAAATATCTATTATAGGTAATCGTCCAATGTGCTGTTATTAATGATACCCTAAATTTTAGGTTTTGATAATTTATGAATTCTGATTTATTTCCATTGCTATTGTAACACTTATTTGCATGGTAGTTAAACAAATTTATATAAAATTATCCAGCATTTAATTTACTATAGTTTTTAAAATTATATTGCTATATTTATTTTTATATTTTTATAAAATTAATTTATATTTTTATTATGATTAACGTTATTTGATTTTAATAGATTACTTTTTAAATTTGTAGAAAAAAAAGATACTTTAACAGTGTATAATCTAACTCACTATAAATTAATTAAATTGGGTTTTCAATATAAGCTACCAGTTTCTTTAAATGAGTTCATCAAGTAATAGTTTTTCTTTTTTATGTTTAAGGTTTTCTCTTTGGTACATTTTTATTTCGTTCGAATAAAAAACCTTAATTTTATTTGAAACATTCAACTTGCGGCGCAAAGGAAGGAAAAAATGTCAGAAAGCATCGGTGGTAACGGTGCTAGAAATATTGTAAGTGAGAAGTAGTTCACACAATCACAATAAATCATATACTTTGTAGTTATTTATATACTTTGTTTTGATTCAATACTTTTCTCTATTGTAGATCTTCTTGGATGATAGTGTTAAAAACATTGTAAGTGAAAAAGTAGTTCACATAGCCATAATAAATTATATTTCAATTCAGTTATTTATATACTTTGTAAATATTTATCTACTCTATTCTAATTCAATATATTCCCTTATTATAGATTTTCTTTAATGAATGGATCTAGAGGATGGAACTTCTCCAAATATTATTGGTACTCCAACAGCAAACTGCCTGAGTAATTTTTTTAGTATTTTGTTCAATTATATATATTATTTATTTTAAAAATAAATCTTATTATAATTTTATATTCTGCCAACTTATAATTAATCACATAATTTTTAACTTGAAACTTGACATTTTAACTTTTTTAACTTAAAAAAAAACCTGTAAAATTAAAAAAAAATATTATCTCAACCTTAAAATATTTTAGATATATGTAATCAATTCATATTTCAATATCAAATATTTGACATATTTTAACGGTATTTTAATTAAAAAATTAATATTTTCATTAAAGTATTGACAAAATCCTATATAATAACAGTATATGTAGTTTGAAATTAGCCTTTGAAAATTGATATTAAGTTTTAAATAATTATTGATTCTAATTTTGAAATATTTTTGTGAAAATAGAATATGTATTTAATTAGTTTAATTAACAATATTTCTATTAAATCTTCAGCTTATTTAAAAAATTTTAACAAAAAATAAGATAGATGATATTATGTTATATCTATACTATTTAATGATGTTTTATAAATTTATTTTAATAGCTTGTCTTAAAAGCATTCATGGAAAACCTTAATCACAAAATTATTAATTTAAAATATAATATTTAAAGTTTGATATGAAGAAGATATTAGCAAAAATTAAAAATGGTTTTATTTTAAATTTTTTCTATCAAAAGAATAATATATGTAATTAATTCTTATTTTTATATTAAAAGTTCAACATATTTGTTAAGACATACTAACAAAAAGTATATTAATACTTTTTATGTTAGAGTCCTGACAAATCGTAAATAATCATAGTATTTATAGTTTGAAACATAGCATTTGAAATTGATATAAAAAAATTGTGACAGAACAAATCATTTGATTTTAATTTTGAATTACTTTTATTAAGGAAATAAATATGTAATTAATAATTTAATTTACACTTTCTATATTAAAACACTAATTTGGTGTATAACTTAAGTAATATTGATTTTTGAGACTAAATTATATATTAAATGAAATCATCTTCATTTTTCAATTGTGTGCTCAAGGTTCATTCTTGTTGCATGGGGGTTAAAAATTACGAAATTATACAATACTTGAAAATAAAAAATATCTATTTACTAATACATTCTTCTTAATTGATTTTTTTATTCATACAAAACATATTTCTAGTATATATCTTAAATTTATTAAAAGTTCTAGTTTTTGTAAATTATAAAATTGATAACTATAATTACATCAAACCTTTAACTTAAGTAACATATTATATTAGTTACAGGATTTATCTTCTTTTCTATCTTGATTTCAATTCCCGAATCACTTACGTATAACTACTCTTATCATTACCCCAAAAAAAAATTACATCTTTTTTCATCTCTTCTTAGGACATATTTCATTTTCCCTAAATTGTGAGGAAAAAACACCAAAATTATATCAATAACTTTAGATTCACAAAAATTTTCCCAAAAAGCCTTTAAATCCCAAATTTTGTAATCACTAATTCATATCAAATATCACAACTTTAACGAATAAAGAATTAATCTAATTTCAACCATTCATAATAATTTAAAATATTTCTATTAAAAGAATGAAGTTTATACTATATAATTAATTCAAATATTTATATTAAAGAATTGGCTTATATTCTTGGATATACTAAGATTAAGATCACTAAAATTATAATATGATGAATTAGTTCTAGATTAAATTAAATAGGGGAGAAATAAAAAAAATTAAAAACTATTTTTGAAATCCAATGTCATTAATTTTTTAAATTTATTGAATATTTTTTTTCAAATTAAATTTATAAAATTAAATCATGTAAAATATCATTTAGATCTCTTTTTTATAAGGAAAACTTTTAAATTTTAAAATATATAGGCCCTATATAATCCTTCAACTTTTTGGTAATTACTAAACAAAATTATTCCAAAATATTTTTGATGATATTTTGTACTTAAAAATTCTTAATTTTTGTAAAAATTATGATGCTTTAATTATTTTTTATGTTCTCTTTTTGTGTAAAGACGGCGATAATCTAAATAATTTTAAAGAATCTTAATTTTCCATTATAAAATGCACTAGCCTTACATAATCTCTTGAAAAAAATTTGGTAGTTGTTCCAATTTTAAATTTCTCCTGAAATTAACATTTTTGTGATACATTGTTTTTATAGAATCTTAAATTTGTGTAGAAATTCGATACTTTAGATGATGTATTACTACTCTTAAGATATCAATTAATTACTATTTTTATCAGATAATATTATGTTGTCATAATGATTATCTGTATTAAATTGCAAAAGATTATCTGAATTATCAAGATATATTAAATAAGTATTGCATTATTAGTTTTATTGATTTAAAAATTGCACATATAATCGATGTTATTTAATGTTTATTTCATTTGTAGAATTTTTCCATGCAATTGGAAAGCATAAATATTTTTCAATGTTGAATTTTTTTATTTAAGATAATCATTAAAGATTTGATATAACTAAATTTAATTAATGATATTAATTGAAAGTTAGAACATTGGATGCAATAGTTATATATTTTGAAATTATTTAGTCGTATTATAATACTCAATACTCTGATATTAATATTTGCCATATATTGTGAACTTATGCTATTTTTCTTTATTATTTCTGTCCTAAATTGTTGCCGTTTTATTGTTTTATTACTTTTTTTTTTGTTTTTGTTATGAACTTGAATTACTCTTTTTTATTTTTATCACGAATCAAGTTATTATATTAATATATATATATATATATATATATATATATATATATATATATATATAATTGAATTTTTAAATTCAAAATTTACTATGATGTAATTTATTTTTTTTAATATAAAACCGATTGGATTAGAAAATTAGGGTTGAACCAATATCAATTCAAATGATCGATTTGATTTTAAATTCTACGATATTATTTCATAATGTTTTAGATGCAACATTTGGAAGAGTGAGATTGGCTATGAGTCCATTACCTTTGCTCGGTTTGGTTAGCATTAATTGGGTGGGGTTTGGCCCCCAATATTTTTGAAATGGAAAAGTTCTTTTCGTCACGTATTTGAGATTTTATTTTATTATTTTATGTAAAATTTTTTGAAATTTAAAATATTTTCATAATTTTTTTAATAATTTATATTTTAACGTCTAACCAAATTTAATATCCAACTAACCTCGGTCCTTGTTGTACAGCAGACTGTGACCCTTTTCTGTTTTCCACGTTGAATTGCTTAGTTTAGTAATCATGTACTGTATGGGTCTATGAGAAAAATAGAGGATTCGGTGAACAAATGAAAACGCAACGTAGCATCACCTAAGCCACAACAACAAGTCATTGAATATGAAAACTGCAAGCTCATTGTTGAAATGATTAGCCTCTTTGCAATTAATTCAACGAAGTCAGAGAGAGAAAAAGAGGGAGATCCAACATCAATTGTTGAAAGCTAATGTACAGAGAATTAGAGAGTAACGCATATAGAGCCAAAAAAGGAATCATAGATGTTCACACCTCTACTTCAAAGGCAATTTATTGATAAGAGCTCATACTTTCCATCTGGTTTTTCATTTAATATTAGAAACAAAATAAACTTGGCGGGTTTGACCATATCGATACTGATTGTCTAAATTGACATGATAATTCCTTAAATATATGACATTCCATGATCCGGTAAGAGTCTACCATCAATTGTTTTCAAATGATATGTCTCATTTTCTTGACAATTTTATGGAGGAGTTTCAATTGGGTGCCAACTTTCTAGACCTTTACTCTTTTATATACCCTCAGCTTTTTCAAAACTCCTCCACTTGACTGATGCATTATGGTATCTAACTACTTTATTTTTATAAGAAATCGATTGTACCATTTCACAGTTGTCTTCTACATCATCTTAACGAGCAAATCATAGAAAATTATGGGTATGATATTATTATATTAATCTATATCTGTAATTAATTACGAAAAATTTGGTGATATGAGAAATTTTAGGAATATTTGTTATTGTAGAAATAGGACTTTTGATGTATATATATTGAGATCATTGTGTAATGTAAAAATAACTTTTTTGGCTAAACTTTCTTTATGGTATCAGAGCTCTAAGGGCTCATATACAGGCTTTGAGAGTTCAAACCAGGTCATATAGACATGGCAGGTAATCGAGAGCAACCTGCTGACTAAGGGAAGTGACAACCTTCCCTTTATGACCTTACCTCAAATGACAATCCTGGGAACGTAATCACTTAGGTGCAATTGTGAGGCGAGAACTATAAGAAAGCTGGGCTCACAGGGTTGACCTCTGAGCAATGGCAGACGCTTATGGATATACTAAACATACATAAACCAAACATGGCAGACAAAATGATAGGTAAGTCATATAGCAGCTTATGGATACTCGATAATGGAGCATCGAATCACATGACTAGAACCTTGAAAATCATGTGTGACCTACGAGATATATAACCTTGCCCTATTGGTTTGCCAAATGAACAGCGCACAAGTGCAACTAAGGAAGGAATCGTCTTATTGGACGGAGGACTAAAACTTCATAATGTTCTCTATGTTCCAAACCTTCACTACAACCTAATATCTCTTTCGCACCTTATGGATGACTCAAATTGTGTTGTTCAACTTATTGATAAATTGTGTGTGGTGCAAGACTGCATCTCGAGGATGTGATTGGTGCAGGTGAACGGAGAGATGGGCTCTATTACTTCCAAGTAGTCTGAAGAGTATAAACATATAAAGCTCCAGGAGTAAATCAACTTAAGTTATAGCATTGGCAACTGGGACACCCTTCCTTAAAGATTACTCAAGTACCAGTAAGAATAAAGAGCATATAGACTTGAATAAGACCTGTGATATGTGTTTAAAGGCAAAGCAGTTAAGAGAAAAGTTTTCTCTAAGTGAACATATAGCTAGTAATATGTTTGAATTAATTCACTGTGATGTACGGGATCCTTATAGAACTGTATCATCTTGCGGTGCATTTTATTTTATAACAATTATGGATTATTATTCTCATGGTGTGTGGATTTACTTGTTTGGTGATAAAGGAGAAGTGTCACAAACACTCATAAATTCTTTGCCTTGATCAAAAGACAATATGACAAATAAGTAAAGATTTTTATGAGTGATAATGGAACAGAATTCACTTGCTTGAAGAATTTTTTTCGTGAACATGGAATTATTTTCCAAACATCATGTGTTGGTACACCATAACAAAATGGGAGAGTTGAGAGAAAATATAGACACATTCTTAATATAACGAGGGCTTTGCGCTTCCAAGGAAATCTTCCTATTGAATTTTAAGGTGAATGCATTTTAACTACAAGGTATCTACTAAACAGGACTCCTTTAGCTATTTTAAATGGTAAAACTCCCTATGAGATGTTGTATGGATAGAAACCTTCACTTAAACATATACGAGTGTTTAGTTGTCTTTGTTATGCACATAATCAATATAGAAAGGGTGATAAATTTGCTAGTAAGAGCAGAAAATGTGTTTTTATTTGATATCCGTATAGCAAGAAAGGGTGGAATTTGTTTGATCTTGAAAGCAAAGAATAATTGTCTCATGGGATGTAGAGTTTATTAAAACTAAATATCCATTTGCTAATAAGCTTGACCCAATTCCTGATAAAATTTGTGCGCCTGAACTGCAAGATAGGGATGTTGGACTAGATGAGGAGCCACTGGATATAGCTCCTACCCTTTGGGATGCAGTTTTGCTTTCTAACTAAGGTAGGCTTGGCCTAAACAAAAGGGGGTGGAGATGAAGAGTCAAAATGGTGGACCAATCTCCTTCAAATAATTAGTTAGAAAATGCCTCAGAATTAACAAGCCAACTAATCATAGCTACTGAGCCATTGGGTCGAGGACATAGAATTAAAATTCCCTCCACCAAATTGCGTTTTGTCACTCATACCCTTCAGAAGATTAGCCCATCCACTTATTCATCCTCTCCAATGTCATCCTCAAGTAAACCTTATCCAATAGCACACTATATTCATTTTGACAAATTTTTCTTAGCACATCGGGCTTTTTTTACAAGTTTTGATCATGACAAAGAACCTGCCATGTATACTGAAGCAATAAAAGATCTTAAATAGAAGAAAGCCATGCAAAGCGAGAATCAATCACTTGAAAAAAATAAGACATGGACCATTACCCACTTACCTCCAAGATAGAAGGCACTTGGATGTAAATGGGTCTATAAAATCAAACACAAATATGATGGGACAGTGGAGAGGTTTAAAGCTCGCTTAATTATTCTTGGCAATCACCAAGTTGAAAGGGTAGACTATAATGAAACCTTTGTACCTCTCGTTAAAATGGTAATTGTGTGAACTATTTTGGCAGTAGCTGCAACAAAGAATTGGGAATTACATCAAAAGGATATGCACAATGCTTTCCTCCATGGGGATCTTTAAGAGGAGATTTTCATGAAACCATCACTTGGTTTCCATACCATACAGCTCGGGATAGTATGCAGACTTCATAAGTCACTGTATGGGCTTAAGCAAGCTCCAAGGTGTTAGTTTGCCAAGCTCTTTACTACACTTAAAGCGTATGGATTCAAACAATCATTATCTGATTATTCTGTATTTGTGCTACAGAAATAGGATGTTTTTCTTGTAGTACTAGTCTATGTTGATGATCTCATTATTTTTAGGAATGATCTTGCCATTATTTCAGTGTTCAAAATTTACTTGAACACTTGCTTTCATATGAAGGATTTAAGGACTCTGAAATATTTCCTTAGTGTAGAAGTTGCAAGATCGCCCACGAGAATTTTTCTTTATCAAAGGAAGTATGCTTTGGATATAATTACGGAGACTGGTCTTCTTGGTTCTAAACCTGCCTACACCCCACTTGAGCAGAACCACCATTTGGCTTTCGTTACTGGAGAGTCCCTTACTCAACCCAAGAAATATAGATGCTTAGTGGATCGCCTTATCTACCTATGCTTCACGAGATTAGAGCTTTCATGTTATGTTCACATCCTATCTCAGTTCATGCAGTAACCAAAGCAAGCACATTGGGAGGTTGCTTTGCGTGTAGTCCATTATTTGAAAGACAATCCCAAGCAAGGTATCATGTTGCAAAGTGATAGCAATTTACAGCTCTATGAATGGTATGAATCAGATTGGGCCAGCTACCCTTTGACTCGACACTTACTCATAGGGTGGTTTATCCTTCTTGGTCATTCATCCATATCTTGGAAAATCCAAAAGCAACACACTATTTCTCGATCTTCTGCTGAAGTTGAGTATCGTTCTATGGCTACCACCATTTGTGAACTAAAATGGCTCAAAGGCCTTCTCTCTAGCCTTAATATCTCTCATACTCAACCAATGCAACTTTATTGCAATAGCTAGGCTGCTTTTTACATTGCTAAAAATCTTATCTTCCATGAACAGACCAAACATATTGAAGTTGATTGTCACTTTGTCCGAGATGAAATACTTAAAGGTAACATTCGTCCTACTTATGTGCCTACTGATACACAATTAGCTAACATTCTTACAAAAGCACTTGCGCAGCCTCAGTTTCTCTCTTTATTGGGTAAGTTAGGCATTCATAATCTTTATGCACTAACTTTAGGGGGTTAATGAGCAAATCATAGAAAATCATGGCAGGATATTATTAGTATTAATAAGCAAATTATGGGTATGGTATTATTAGATTAATGTATATCTATAATTACTCACTTAGAATCTTAAGCAAATCATGGGCATGATATTATTACATTAATATATATCTATAATTAGTCACGTAAAATCTGGTGATAGGAGAAATTTTAAAAATATTTGTTATTGTAAAAATAGGAGATTTGATGTATATATATTGAGATCATTGTGTAATGTAGTTTGAGGAATGATATCTATAGGACCACAAAGCACTTGGTAACTCATTAACCCATAGGTTCTTCAACCTATTAGGAAGTATTTCATTTGCAAGTTCTATTAGAAAAATACAGCATCAAATTAACATTTGGTGAAAAACAATAACTCACTTAAATTGAACTTTTTTTACACACATAATTAAATATATCATCAAAAATTATTGTGAGAAAAATAAATTAAGAAATTAGTAATTTTTAATGTGAAAAGCTCTTTAATGTTAGAGTAAAAATTATAAAAATTAATCTAGTAAAAATTCACTAATAAAATAATAAATATAATATCTTTTCAAAAATTCTAACGAACAACTAATATAAAAACTTTTTACTAAAATAAATAGAATTCTCAATAAAATTAATACAATAATTATCACCTGTATAAAAAACCTATATAAAAACCAGCCAATAAAGAAGAAAAACAATAGTAGAAAAATTTGCACTAAACTATCCAAATGTAAATATGATTAAATATAGTGAACAATCTTCTAACACAATTTAATGAGATAAAATGCAATTATTTCTTCATCTACGCACTGTTCCATGATCAAGAGAACAACAGCTTGGCTTTACTGCTACTCTCTTCGCAAGGTACAACATATATATATATATATATATATATATATATATATATATATATATATATATATATATATATATATATATATGTGTGTGTGTGTGTGTGTGTGTGTGTGTGTGTGTGTGTGTGTGTGTGTGTGTGTGTGTGTGTGTGTGTGTGTGTATGTATGTATGTATGTATGTATGTATGCATGCACGAAACCTTAGAATATACAAGACACCAAAGCCTCTTCTCTTTCAATTCCACCATATTTTTTATACAGAACCTTCTTCTGGCTTTTATATTCGCAAGCCTTTTAAATTTGGCTTTTCTTCCTAAAAGGTCCAACAAGCCTTTTTTTATTTTTTTCTTCTTTTCATCCTTTTTATTAAATAATAAGAGGCTATTTGGTTCAATTTAAAAAAAAAAGAAAAAAATCAACAAAGGAAAATAAGAGGAAAAGGAATGAAAACCTCATAATTACCTATTTTGTTTGGTTTGAATAAGAAAAAAATTAAGTATTTTTAATTTATTTTACTAATAATTATTATAATTATTATCTTATTATTTTTTATTTTATTTACTAATATTACATTTTTCAAATATTTAATATTAATTATTAATATCTTATCAATATTATTTCAATAATAATTATTATTATTTATTTAATTATTATTTTTAATAGTTACTATATTTATTATTTTATTATTAATATTTATTATTTTATTATTAATATTTATTATTATTTTATTAATATTATTAATTATTTTTATGTTATTAAATATTTTATATTTGCTAATATTATTATTTTCATAATTATTTAATTTTAATTATTAATATCTTATTTTTATTATTAATATTTCAATTATTAATATATTATTTATTTATTATTTATTGTAACTATGATAGATATTATTTTATTATTATGATTAAATTTGTAATGTTTTATTAATATTATTAATTTTTATATCATAAAATACTTTATATATTTATTATAATTATTATATGATTATTTATTTTTATTTAATGAATTTTATTATATTTTATTATTAACTATTATTTAATAATTATTTTTATTTTCACTTACATTATTATTTTATAATAAATTATTATAATTATTATTATATTGAAAATGATAAATTCAAAATCTAGAATGAGATAATCGAATTCCCTAAAGAATTGGGAGGAATCACTATTCCTTCATTTGAGGTAATCTTATTAAAAGAAAATGAAGAAAGAGAATGAATTTTTTTTTAACCAAACAAGAACAAAAAGAATGAAATCCCACCTTTCTCTCTCCCTTTTCTAATTACCCCCAATCAAACGACCTCTAAATATAAAGGAATTATATGTGCACTTATCGCCATTCTCACTATTGAGCAATATGTTTTAAGTCTTTTCCTTAATAAAGATTTAGTCAACATGTCAGCATTATTATCTTCTATATGAAGTTTCTCAAATTCTAACAACTTATTACTTAAAACCTCTTATATCCAATGGTAACAAATATAGAATTCTTATCAAGGTATATTGCACTCTAATTAATACAAAACAAAATTTAATGATTTTGCTGAAATCCAAGTTCTTAAAGAAACTTCTTTATTTATAGCAACTCTTTATATACTTTAGTTATTGCAATAAATTCTGCCTCTATTAGTGAAAAGCAACACATTTTTGCAATATAAATTGTCATGCCACAGCTCCCTTGCAAACTTGAACAAGTAATCATAAGTAAACTTATAATAATCAATATTTTTAGTTAAGTCTGTGTCAATAAAACCAATTAATAAGAGTTTTTCATCTCTAAAACATAAGCTCAAATTAATTATACCTTAAGGATATTTCATAATCCATTTTATAGCATTCCAATACTCTTTACCTAGATTTAAGAGAAAACAACTTATTATACTAATAACATAAGCAATGTTGGGTCCAGTACATACCATGACATATATTAAACTTCCAACTACTAAGGCATAAGGAATTCTTTCCATATCTTATTATTCTTTATCCATAGTTGGACATTACTTGATACCCAATTTAAAGTGAATAGCAAGAGGACTAGAAATAGCTTTGACATTTCCTATACTAAACTTTTAAAGTAATTTTTTTATATATTTCTTTTATAACAAATAAAGCTTTCTTCCAGCTCTATCTCAAGTAATCATCATGCCTAAAATCTATTTTTCCTAACCTAAATCTATCACAATAAAAAGCTTACTCAATTATTTATTCAATTTAGCAATTTTTACAACATTCTTACCAACAATCAAAATAACATGAACATAGAGTGATAGAATGATATAATCATAATCAAAGAATTTTTAGACAAATACATAGTAATTAGATGTTGTCTTCTAGTAACCTCACTCCTCGATAACTAACTTAAACTTTTTGTACCATTGTCGAAAAGCATATTTTACCTATAAAGATTCCTTATCAATATGGATATATAAATTTCTTTTCTTTTCCCTTTAAAACCTTCTAGCTGCTCTATGAAAATCTCATCTTCTAAATCACTGTGAAAAAAGATCATCTTCATACCCATTTGCTTAATTTCCAAATCAAGATTACCACTAAGCCAAACACTGTATAAGACATTTTCATAATAGAATAAAAAATTTCACTAAAATCAATTCTTTTTCTCTAGTCAAATTCCTTTATAACAAATCTTGCTTTATATCGAGGCCTAGAATTATGTTTTTCATTCTTTATTTTATACACCTATTTTTTGTTCAAAACTTTCATACCTTTCAATAATTTTACTAACTCAAAAATGTGATTCTCATGTAAAGATTTCATTTCATCTTGCATAATTTCAATCTACTCACTGTTATATTTATCTTCTATAACTTCATCATAACATTGCAATGGGCTTTGGTGTTCATTACAACATTATATTAAACACATAATAAGCATCCAAAACTCAAAAACAATAACAAAAAGTTATACAAAGAAAATATAAATAAAAATCTCTTAGAAAATAAGAAACATAGAAGAGATATAGATTTGAAAAATAGAAGTAAGAAAGATAGCTTTTATGTTTGGAACCCACTTCATACTCGATACTAATTAAAAAAGTATTAGTAGCTTTTTGACATGTGGTGGAAAATAGGATGAGAACTAGTGTTTTGCAAAGAAAGCCAGATGGAGACAAAGGTTAAGTATGGAAGTTTGGAAACATAAGAAGGAAAATGAGAATAATAATAAGAAAAAAAGTAAGATTTGTTTTATTTTATAGTGCAATGCTCACATGACTTTAAATGTCAATTATTTCACAAACCTACATCTAAAGTCTAGCAAAAAGAAAAGATGACAATTTTTAAAAAATGGCATCTAAAATGTCTTCATGTTTTCAAAAATGACATCACTTACATGACTTTAAATATTAGTTATTTTATAAATCGACATATAAAGTCTTGCAACAAGAAAAGACAATGGTTTTCTTAAGAATTAACATATAAAGTGTCCTTATATTTTCAAAAATGGCATTGCTCACATAATTTTAGATTTCAATTATCTTATAAACTAATGTTTAAAGTCTCATAAGATAAAAAGATGATAAACTTTTTAAGAACTAGCATCTAAAGTATCCTCATATTATCAAAAATAGCATCGCTTATATGACTTTAGATATCAATTATTTTATAAACTAACATCTAAAGTATCATAGAAAGACAAGATAACTTTTTTTTAGGAATTGACATCTAAAGTGTTCTTATATTTTCAAAAATGGCATTGTTTAGATGAATTTAATAATGACTTTAAATATGTTAGTTATTTTATGAATTGATATTTAAGTCTTGTGAAAAAAATGATGGTATTTTTTAAGAATTGACATCTAAAGTGTCATCATATTTCTTTAGGCATTAGTTCTTTACCTGAACTAGTGTTATAATTTACACTTATTTACAAAAATATCATCACACTATTATGTATATCAATTTTTACTTTAATTGATATTGATATGTTAATATTAAAGGATAAACATGTAGTAGTATGCTACAATTAAAATTTTAAATTGACTTGATATGATTGAAAATGGCCTTAAAAAGTATACTCACTATTGATCAAAAGGCCATAGGGATCGCACTATTGCTTGTCTTTCAAAAGACTTATGTGGTACTAAGTCATGTCTTGAGCATTGATCACACTACTTTAACAATTTCATAGCATCCTTTTTCAAGATAGGATAAAAATAACTAACTCTCAATTCTTTTTTTTAACTAAGGTTATACTAGCCAAATGGCTTCCACATATGCCTTCATGGTACTCCTTAAGAACATACTCATCTTGCTTTGATCATAAACACTTCAACATAAGAATTTTAAAGGTGTCAAAATAAACCTTAAGCTCTAGATCAAACAGACTAGACTATGAACATGAGTGGATTAGACCACTTAAAATTTGATCTATAATTAATGTAAACTTCTACAAATTAGTCCTCCCTACCTATGGTCTAGATGGATTTAATCCATGCAAATGCAAGTTAGTTGAATGACCTTATTTTTTTTTCATTCCTTAAAGTCCACCTCTACTTAATTGGCCCATCACACACAAAAAAAATCCAACTCACTGGCCTAATCAATTTAAAACCTAATACAATACAAAAAATTCATTTCTAATTTCCCGAAAACCAAACCCAACATTGCAACATAAAACAAATTAATTGATTCTTAAAATCATAACCAACTTTTTTTATATTAACTTAAATCCCTTATTCCTCCTACTAAGGCTTGAAAAGTCCTTGTTAGTGTATATATGTAAAATGGTTTGGACATAATTGTTGACATTTTCACTAGAGGTGTAGCAACATCATATATACATACATTTATCCTCATCCTCACATGGCTATCAATGTAAGTGGAACAACTGAAAGTTAGTTTTATTCTGGATGTATAGTGAGTTTAGAATTCTAAAAAGATATATTTTTAATATAAGATTATCTATATTCTTATTTTAGGTGTAGGAATAGGAAGTGAAATTTGGGATAAGTTTAGTTTCATATTTAAAGGTATATTTTTATTATATTTACACTATAAAAACATTCATGACAATTTGCTTCTTATCTTGTTGATATGCTTTTGAGGGATTGACTTTCTAAGAACTTAACATTAACATTCTTTAGTTTTTAGGTTCTAATGTCTTGTAATTGCATAATACATTTGTGAAGTTGGTTTTGATTTTTCCATTTTTGCTCTTATTCCACTTTTGTCTTCAAGTGTTTTTACTCTAGTTAGAAATTTGGAAGTGAGTTTTTTTTCTCTATCTAACTAATTAATGCTAGAATAATTTTACACAACTTTCTTTTGACAATATATAAATATTTTCATTACAAATAGTTTGCAATATATATATATATATATATATATATATATATATATATATATGAAAAAATAGAGTTTGTATGGGCAATTGTCTTAATATCCATAAAAATTCATTACTACTACTCATAATAATTTTATAAATATACTATTATAGATCATTATTTTTACTATAGCATTCAATTGCTATATCTCATAAATTTGCTTAACAAACAATAGAAATTAATGAAAAAGTCTGGTTAAAAAGATTTAAGATAATAATTTGTTATCTTTTGGTTTTATTTTTATTTCTATTTTACCCCTTAAAATGGAAAGTTGGAAGCTTAAGATTGAATATTGAAGAAGAGTTCAAGTTCTTGCATGTTTTGTAGTAAAAGGAAATTTTCTTAATCAATAATTTTTTCTTGCTATTCATAAAGGTTAGAGAAGAGAACAAGTCCTAAGTGTTTCTACTAAATTGGATTTTGGATGCTTACTTATTAAAATATAAGAGGTAATTGAATGATTGACTGTATTTCTATGATTGTTTTGTAAAGCCTTCAATATAGTAAATGTCTATTTTGGAGTAAAATTTTAAGTAATTAAACTTTTGTGTGTTGTTATACCTTAGTGTTATGAACTTATAGTTCATATTAATCTTAAAATGGATTCACATTATGCACATCAATTTATGGAAGGGGAAATGTTAATAAAGATAATAAGGTAAGAAATAATGAACCTAAAACTAGTGTTAAGGGAAGTACTCACACATTTGAACATGAGCTTAAATTAAAAGGAAGAAGAAAAGGAAGAAAGAAAATTATTTCAAATGTCTAGTTATGTTTGATAATCTAGGAATATTCTTAATAGTAGGCCATGAGGTAGATGTAAGGACTATGGGAAGAAATATGTGGGAGATAGTAATTCATATGGTACTTCCAGACATTCTCATTAAATGTCAAAATATAAGGCATTTGAAAGGTTTAAGCAAACAAAGTCATTGGAAATAGTATTAAATTAGTTAAGAAAACTAATAAATCAAAAAGTCAATCAAAAAATTTTTAGAAATAAACTAGTTTTGGAAATCATTAAAAAAAGACCTCCTTTTTCCCTTTATTGAATATGATGGAATTAAGTATGTCTTTAAATATTTGAATCCTGATATGCAAATGATAACTAGCTAGAAACACTATTGCATTTGATATATGAAATAAGGCTTGAAAGATGAATCGATTAAGATTCCAAGAGTGTTATACTTCTAGTTTATGGTTTTTAGCCCTTATAAAAGGTATATTTGTTTTATTAATAATTATGTTGATCTCAATTAGAAGTCAAATAGTAAGGTTCTAGCTTTTGTAGCATACCACTTCTACATTTGGAGTATGAATTAACAAGATAATGGGACTTTTATGTGATAAAAAATGGTTTTTTTTTACTTTGGATAATGCATTAGCAAATGGCAACATGCAATAAAACCTAAAAGAAAAACTTTATTTGCAAGAAAACATGTGTGATGGTGAATTCTTTTCATATTTGATATTACCTACATGTTCTAAATCTTATAGTTCAAAATGAGTTAAAAATGGCTTTAAACACTTTGGTTAAGATTAGAGAAAATATCAAATATATGGAGGTTCTAAAGGCAAGAATAAAAAGTTTTAAATAGGTGGTGCAAAAGTTATCATCCAATGTTATTGTGCATGTGTTTAGATGTGCCTATTGGATAGAATTTTATTTTTCTAATGCTTAATAGTGCTTTGAAAAATAAGCATGCATTTTCCTACTTTACTGTCATTGATAGAAATTACAAGTATTTTCCATTTAATGTAAAGTGGACAAATGGGTGAAAAAATATGTAAATTTTAAGAGTCTTTTTATGAGATAGCCAATTTGATCTCTAGTTCAAGTTATCCAACTATTAACTTATATTTCACTTAAGTTTGGAAATTTGAATGCCTTTTGTTGGAGAATTTGAATGATGAAGTAATTAATAAAAGATATGGTTATTAATATGAAGGATGAGTGAATATAGTATTTTGCTTGCTACAATAGGTATTTTTGATCCATGAATGAAATTTTTACTATTGGAGTTTTGTTACAACATTGTTGATCCCATAACTTTTGAAGAAAGGATGAATATTATGAAGAAAAGTTTTTTCTACTTTATAATGAATATCTAAAGCATTCTGCTCCTAAATCATCAAGAACTCAAGCAACTCAATTTTTGAATGATTTTTCTATTTTATCCTTTAGAAGTTCAAGTATAAGCAGTAAAGGGAAAAAACTTTTCAATGTAAGTTTTTATATTATAATTAGTATTTGTTGCATATATTTCAAGGCTTTTATACAAGTTATTGTATCTTGATTAATATTTTTGGTTAGTTATAAAGAATTTTTTTAATGGAATTTTAAGGCCATTAATTTTTCAAATTGTTACAAGAACTAGAAATTCCTAATTGAAAATTTATTTAAAAAATCTTTATTTTAAATTTGAGCTTTAAGAAAAGTTAGATTTCCTAAAGCATATGACTTGCTAAGTGTGCCAATTACCAAATATGGCAATCATGGCTTATAACTTGTTAGGTGTGCCAATTACCATGGTGGCATCTGAATTAAAATTTAGCATTGGAAGGTATGTATTAAACAAGCAAAGAAGTTGTTCCCTTCCTAAAAAAAGTTCAATCTCTCATTTACAGTCATAGTTGACTTTTTGATTTCACCTCTACCAATAATACTTTTGATATATTCTCTTCAATTTTTAATTTAGAAACCTTTAATTCTTTCTTATTTTAATCATTTACAAGATTTCAATTGTAATTTTGAAGGATGATGATAAAGGAAAAAGTGGTTTGATTGAGGATTCAAATGCAGACATGGCAATTAATGTAAACAAAAGAAAAGTTGGTAAAGTTACATAGAGGCATTGAGCTTGATTAGGTATGAATTTCTTTTATCACGCTTCTAATCATATTATTAGTATATTTAAGTAATGTGCATGCTAAATCCTAATACATATTTTTTCAATATTTAAATTCTAGAATATGAAGTTGAAGGTTTTTGCAATGGTAACTTAATAATAAAAGTGTGAAGTTCATGGAATTTGATAAATGTCTGATGGAATTTTGGATCTTGTATCTTTTATTTATATTGAGATTGGGACTATTAGTCTATTATGTATTTATGATAACTAGTGAAATTTCTTGTATTAACTACTATAGATGTATTTATGATGACTATTTGTCTATTTATGTGTTGTGTTTTAATTGAATCTTTATATTTTTTATTTTTTTATTTAATTTTGGTGAATCAAGTTCAAGAAGAAAATTGCAACTTGTAAACCAATCTAAAGGCTCATTTGATCCAAATTTTTTCACCCTATTTAATATCCTTAAAGAAATAAATATCCTTTTTTTTTACATTTACTATTTTCTAGATAGAATTAAGTTTTTTTTTCCTTTATGCTTTCACATTTAGTCATTTTTATAGCCAGATGATCCCTATAAAGATATGATATAATTGTGTCCATATATGAGGGCGATTGGTCAACACATATTGTTTTATTTTCTTCAATTAATGGTCTTGAAACAAAATCTTGTGTGAATGTTCTATTATTGACAATAACTTTTGCACTAGCATACTTTGATAATAAATCAACTCAATTATTTTCAAATCTAAAAATTTGCTTTAGTTCAAGACTCTTAAATTTAAGTAAAAAGGCTTTATGTTTTTCAACATATTCCATCAAAAATGGTACTTTTCCTTTATAAGTTCCATTCATCTAGCCAACCATGAGTTATCAATCACCTATAGCCAAAATTGATTTTATGCCAATCTCTTGTGCTAACTTTAGACTAACTAACAATTTCTTCTATTCACTTTAATTGTTGGAGATTATAAAATCAAACTTTAAACTACTTGAAAATGTCAAAATACTCACAACATTTTTCATGATCATGGGAACATAGGAAACAATCATGTGAAAATTATAGAAAAGGTCATAATTAAATTTATTGGGATAATTTTATTTATAAGAATATTTTCCATGGTTTAAAACCATAGGAAAAATCAAATTTTCACTTTTCCCACTACTTGAAAACCATAAGAAAATTGAAAATCAAAATGCACTATAAATAATGTTTCGTACAACTAGTTCCATAATAAAGGCCATAACTATAGGTAAGTTTGACACTAGTCCTCACTTATTTTATTTTTCATTCCTTCTTTTCACCCTTCTATATCCTCCCCATCATTACTGATCATTTGAGTCTCTCTAGGCATTTAGGGTGTTTTTTCAACCTTCTATGGTGATTTTTGTGCTCTCTAACAAAGTTATATGCATTTTAACTAATTATTTTCAAATATTTTCACTTAAGATTTTAAATGTTAACATAAATCTTATATTATCTTCTTTACTTTTAATTATTGTGGATTTTGAACAAGATTGAAATTATTTTCAAATGAATTTATGAATAAGGTTGATGAGTTCACTAAATTTACTTGTCATCAGTAAGTTTTTTTTATCAAATTAGATGTTTATATGTTAAGTGTGATAATAAGACGTGTATTACATCAAATAAGGTCAAATTACATTTATGTAAGTGTGGATTTACATCAAACTATTAATATTAGACATATTATAGGGAGAAAGAACCATATAGGAATGTAAACTAAAATTTTTAGGCTAATACTCTAGTATTGTACATAAGGACACTCTCGTTCAAAATGTTAGCCAATTCAAAACAATGACATATGATGTTGATGGCCAAACTATAATGATTATATACAAGAGATTCCTAACAACAATGCTTAGAAATTCTATGACATGTTGTATGTTGCACAATTTCCATTGTATACTAATCATACTAATTAATTAGTAGTTATTAGAATGTTAAGTATAAAGCAATGTTGAAAAAATTAGGCCGCATTGGCTGATCCAACTAGAAAATCAATTAGGTAGTTTAACCTATTTAGTTCATTCAAAAAATTGTTCAGTAAAAAATTAAGGCAAAAACCCATAACTGATATCAAATCGTTTAAACTAGTAACGATTTGAACAATCTAAACAAGTTATGAAATGTTATTTCTTTTTTTATAATAACCCATCAAAATGGCATCATTTTGATGGTTTTAGTTGCCAACAATATAGCTTTATTGAATTGAAATTCAAAACACTCAATTATCGATACTTCTTTGCATTCAATAATTCTTTGCCACTATGAGCCTTTAACTATGATATAAACATCTTACAAGTTCTAACCTTAGGTGACAACAACTTAAACATGGCTTCAAGTTTGAAGCTTGATTTCATCTCTTCCATCACCATTTATTTTGAAATAAATGTTGTCTTTCCTTTCTTATATTTTTTTCTATTTTTCATTTTTAATTTGTGAGTTGATTCATCTTTTATTATTATTATTATTATTATTATTATTATTATTATTATTATTATTATTATTATTATTATTATTATTATTCATTTCTAATTTAATTTTTAGAAGTCTATTTTTATAGGCTTTTGCTAGTTTTATTTTTTATTGTTAATATGTAATAATAGATTATTATAATTTTTTTACCACTAAGTGTTTGATAAAATGTCATAATGAAATACTAAGATTAGGACAAAGCTAAAAAGTGTAAGTCATTCAATACTCTAATTAGGAGCAAGGATTTTGTCATATGTCCAATATAACAATACTATTTGAAAATAAGGCTTTCATTTTCTCAAATTTTAATGATATTGCTCTACTATATCCCAAAGGTAATGTGCATCAGAGTAGCCTTTGGATATATAAAGAACTAGAAAATCATCACCAAATTTGTCATACATGACCTTTTAAGCAAATAGAATTTCTCCAAACAAAATAAATATATATCGTACGTGAACTTTTAAACAAATTGTAAATGAAAACATTTGAGCAAGAATTTCTTTTTCCAAATAATTTAGATTCAATGTTTCTCATTAAAGGCCAAAAAACAGCTCCAATTCTATCATAAGTCATCACATATACTCTTATTATACATTAGTTCACATAAGTTGATCTCATTTTGCTAATCAATAAAATCACATGACTTCATGAAAGACTCATCCCATCACTAAAATTATTTGTTTAGAACTATAGCCAATGCATACTTGTTTGAAAGAGAAAATACTAGCCAAGTATGCTAAGTATATATCAATCTTGCTAGATTTTAACTCTCTAAAGATAGTCCTAAGTATATATCAAATGTCTAATCCAACAAGGAACAAAGTCAAAAGAGTTATGTAGGTACATCATTTTATGTTAGTTTCATATTATGGATCAATAATATTAAAAAATATAGAGAATTAGCCTTACCTTAGCTATCTGTATCATTTTCATGCATGATTTGTTTCAACCAGAAAAGGCCCTTAATTATCATTATTATTTCCACTCTCTAACTTCACATTTGGATCACAAATTTGTCATTGAAACATTAAGATCAATTTATCAAATTACAAGATGGAAGTTTCAAGCATAATATATTACTAATGATAAAACAAGTAGAGTTGGAACCACTATACTATTTATAAATATAATATAATATGTATTATAGAACTAATATGAGGGAGTGGTAAGGTTGCAATTCAAATTGTATTGTATGATATCAATGGCCTAACTAGAGAAAAAAATATTCTTTTATAATTATCATTTCATTTACTTATATATTATATTATGTTATATTATGGCATTAAAGTTGCCATTTTTCTTATATACAATTAGATTGGATCATGAGAATATTTATTGTTAAATGACATGATAGAACATGAAAATACTTATCCAGAGAATAAAATCTTCTTTCATAACTATAATATCCTTTACTTGGATATTAATTTCTCTTTTATACTACCATTTTCTTTTCTAATGACATTTATTATTAATGTAAAATATACAAGTGCAAGTATGGCAACTAGTAACACTCAATCTCCTATAGAAATGCAATCCTTAACATCCATATTTACTTATAGGAAGATCAATCCTACATAGGAGCATTTTTCACTTATTAATGATGAAGGAAAAGATATTTATATATGTCTTTATAATGGAAACAAGTTTAGAAGTAGAGGGATATACAACATGAAGCATTATCTTGCAAGCAAAATTGGTCAAATTTCTTCTTAGAAAAAAGTTCCTTATGAAGTTCGTTGTTAAATGAAAGTAATTTTGGATGAATTAGAAAAGGGAAAAAGAATGATAAAGAAACAACTAACAAAGCATATGCATTTAATGAGGGGCTTGAAAATATTCAAAAGGAAAAAGTTCAAGAACTTATAACTTCACCAAAAGAGTAACCACAAGCTTTAAATAAAGATAAAAAGAAAACAAGTGGTGGTGGTGTTGATTGATTTTTTTCTCCAAAAATAACTCTTGACTCTGAATCAACTCTCAAAAGTGTTCTAGCAAATAAAAATGCAATAAAAAAAGCTCATATGGCTTTTGCTAGATGGCTTTTTTATTCTTGCATTCTATTAAATACA
Source organism: Sindora glabra (assembly GCA_020226215.1). Classification (NCBI taxonomy): domain Eukaryota; kingdom Viridiplantae; phylum Streptophyta; class Magnoliopsida; order Fabales; family Fabaceae; genus Sindora; species Sindora glabra. The sequence goes on along the minus strand of CM035234.1, from coordinate 63,083,191 downwards.
ATTTAATCTCTTATTTTTAACTTGCATTAGATGTAATTGCCTCTATTGGACATGGTTACAAAGCCCTATCTTATTATGACTTAAAAGTTATTTTATTAGGAGACTATAAAAAAGAATGCCAATTATCTGTAGAAATGTATCAAAGCAACTAGGCAAACACTAGATGCATAATTCTGGCTAATGGTTATGTTGATTAAAGGCAAAGAACGTTGATTAACTTTTTAATATATTGTCCTATTTCTATTTAATTTGTGAAATCTGTTAATGCATCCAATATTGTAAAAGATGCAAAAACATTGTTTAACTTATTTTTTGAAGTTATTGAATGGGCAGTGCTTATTAATGTTGTGCATGTAGTGATAAATAATGCAGCTAACTATGTTGTAGTAGAGAGATTGATCTAAAAAAAATATAAAAATATCTATTGGTCACTTTATGCTGCTTAATGCTTGAATCTTCTTTTTAAAGATATCGGTAGCTTGCTTCATGTATTCGATCTTGCATCTCATGCATCTTAAATGATAAAATTTTTGTATAATCACATGATTTTTTTTAATCATGGCATGGCCTAGTTGGAAGGAGATAGTTCATCCAAGAGTGACTTGTTTTGCTACTACTTTTATCATATTGAAAAACCTTCATAACCATCTTGATGACTTGTAAGCTTTGGTTATAGATAAGTTCTTTACTACTTACAAGTTAGGAAAAAGTGCAATAAGGAAAGCTATAAAAGTCATTATATTAGATAATAAGTTTTAGGATAGTTGCTTGGTTATGGTGAAAATTACAACTCCCATTATTAAATTATTGCATGTAGTTGATGCTGATGAAAAACCTTCATTATATTATGTTTATAAAGGTATGAAAAGGGATAAAAAAATAATAAAGGATATATTTAAGAATAAAAAAGGATTATATCAACCTTATACAAAAATCATTAAAGGTAGGTAGGATAAGCACTTGCACTAAGATCTCCATGCAACTGCTTATTTTTTAAATCCTACTTTCATTTATGATGAGCAATTTGTTGGGGACAACAAGGTATTGTAAGGACTTCTTAATCTTCTTGAGAAAAAAAGTATTTGTAAGGAACCACATAAAGCAATGCAAAAGATAGAGTTGTACCATGAGCTTTATGATAATTTTAGTCATAAGTCTACTTTAGATTAATGCAAGATAATGCAACTAGGTATGAATAATTATAAACTATATTTTGTGTTTTCTTTCTTTAATATTTTGGCTTTAATATATACCATAAAAAATGATTCCTTGTATATATATGTAAATGATGGTGGAGATTGTTTGGTCATAGTTCCCTAAATTTGTAAAAAATAGCTATTTATGTTCTTAATCAAACTAATTCTTCCTCAAGTTGTGAGTGAAATTGGAGCTTTTTTAAACATTTACACACAAAGAAAAAGAATAGATTAGAGCATCAAAAACTTAATGATCTTGTGGATGTGACTTATAACTTGCATTTACAAAATAGGTTTGTAACATTTAGAAATTATATTATTGGCTTTAATTTTTTGTTTATTTTATTTATATCTTCTAATTGATTTAATTTGGACATTGTATTGTAAGTCCAATTACAAGAAAAGGACCTATGATCCAATTGATTATGAATGCATTGATAAGCTTGAATTTTAGCTGATAAAAGAAGAAGAATCACTTCTAGAATTTATGAAGGATGAAGATATTGAGAATGTCATTGATCAAGAGAACGCAATCCAATAGTTGGTGAATGTTCAAGACAAACAGATGGCAAGGAGAATAAGAATGAGATGAATATTCTTAAAGAACTAAGTTTGGGACTAATTGAAGATCATGAGGATACAAATGATGACTTTCTTATAAATGTGAGCTTGGGGTTAATTGATAGGCATGATAATATTTATGATTTTTTATTGTACTTTTTAATTTGAAACTAAGACTCTTGTGATGAAGAACACTAGTTGTTACTTGTTAGTTTATTTTGTTATATTATGACTTCGAACTTATAAAAGTATAAAAGGAAGAAACTATTAGGTAATATTTGAACTATTTTGACTTTTATAAATATGATTTTAATTTTATGTAATGGTCTATTTATTTACAATTATTTATTTAGTGTGTGTATATATATCTTTAACCCTAGTTTAACCCTAATCAGACTATCAAATCTTGAACCATTTGTTAGACCAATTCAATGATCAATTTAGTTTTTAAAACATTGGTATCAAGTCTAATTCCAATATACCATAAGAATATTTTAATAAAACGATGACATTTTTTAGGGAAAAAATTTCACCATGTAACTTATTCTAGAATTTCTATAAGATCAAAAAGGTAGTTAATAAATTTAGGCATGAAAAAATTGATTGTTGAATTAAATGATTGTATCTTGAATTTCAAAAACCACATTAATGAAAAGATATGCAAATTTTATGGTTCACCTAGATTTAAGTTATTAAATCTTAGAAGAGGACAATACAAGAAAGCTCTTTTTAAGAGAATGTATGTATTGCCTCTAATACCTAGAATGCAATGGTCATGTGCAAGTATGAAATTAGCAAAAGACTTGATAGAACTTTGATAGAAGAGAAGAATTAAGGATGGCACCATGAAAATCGAGAAAAAAAAAGTGTAGTACAATATCTATCTAATGAAGAAGCATGAAAGCATTTTGACAAAACTTATCTTGACTTTACATTAGAACCTTGGAATATGAGACTTGGCTTATGTTCTTATGGGTTTAATCCATACAATCAATATGTTACACCATATACATATTAGAAAGTCATTGTTACATTGTATAATCTACCACTTAAGATGTGTGTGGCCTCTCTTTAGATGCTTTTAACCTTAATTATTTTAGGTTTGCATAATCTCAAAAGTAGAATTAATATATACATGAAACCGTTGATTAACATTGATATTATTGTAGGATTACAATGTCCTAACAAATGATGTCTCCACAAAGCAAAATTTCCTAATGAAGGTGGCACTAATATGGACAATGAATAATTTTCCTACTTAAGATATATTATCCAAATGATCCACCACTAGGATACTAGCATGTCCTATATGTATAAAAAGACATTCAGAAATTCATATTAAAACATGAAGGCAAGCAATCGTAGCTTGATTACCACTAGTGCTTCCTAGACAGTTAACATGTCTATCAAAGGAATAATGATTCATTCATAAGAAACAAGTTGATAGGATTAAGCCTTTGACACATTGTCGAGTGAAAAATGTATGATAAAGTGTCAAATATTTCTAAGAACATAAAAAACATGGCTAATCAAATTTTATAGGTATGACAAGGAGCACAATTAACCAAACATAGTATATTTTGTGACCTACTATCTTGGAAAACAAACTTGATGTGAGACAACTTACATGTCATACATATTAAGAAGAATGTATTAACTACAAGAAAATAGCTAATTTCTGACAGCATTTTTCATGTTCTAGATGTCATAGGAAGTTACTATAGGAAATAAATAGTGTCTTATATTCCAAATATGTGTTTATTTTTCATGTAAAATGATTGTGGAAAATTCAAGTTGTTTTCTTTTCCAAGTACATTAGATTGTGGGAACTTACAAAAAATTGCATTTCAAAGTTCATAGTGGAACATTCAAAATGCATTGTTTTATTAAACATTTCCTATCTATCCTTCTTGGAAACATCACAAGAAGCTTTATTCTATATATTTGCATCCAATACTAAAACCATCATTTTTTTTATCTTTTCTTCTTTTTTTTTCTAGTGCACCTCTTCCTCTCCTTTGCCATTTCCATTGTGAATTGAGATCCATTTTAGCATTTGATTTTTTTTTTTATGCTATCTAACAATGTTAAGTATATTTTATTAATTATTTTCTTAATATTTTGTCTAAATGTTGAGAATATTAAAGTTGCTTATATATTTTATATAAATTGTTTTCTTTTTGCATATAACAACCCCAAATATAGAAAAGTTTGTCTTGTGATTTGCTTGTAATAAAATGTTATGTTTGTTGTGAAAATTATTTTAGTTTGTTGTCTAGTGTGCATGTGTAATATTTTATTTGGGCATGTAATCTATAATTGCTTATGCATGATATTTGTTGAGCTTTATATATGTTGTCTACAATATTAACAATTGAGTGTTTACTTTTGATTTTGTTCAAGTGGGAAAATGACTAATGTTATGATGATAATCTTATCTTTATTTATTTTGATCATAATTTGATTTATTTATCAATATTATTTTTTCTTATAAACTAAGTTATGGGTTTTGAAACTTCATATGGAATTTGGAATGAGAATGAATTTACATTAATGAATTATCAGAAATGAATAGTATAAAAAAAAGTTTATGCAAACATGAAGATTTGGAATGTTTACTATTTGATATGAATTTAAATGTTTGTGTCTATGAGTTTAAGGTTTGGAATGCTTACATAAGTTGAAAAGGTTCTTGTTGATCATAATTTGTATTATATATTTTTTTAGTTTTTAGATTTATAAATAAATTATAAATTAAAATTTTAATTTGTGAAAGTCAAATCAAATATTTAGTTCATTTTATTTTTGGCAAAAATGAAAATATTTAAAATTAAATATTTTAAGAATTTTTATTTTTTTTATTTTTTAAAACTTTTCTACATTAGGTTTTGGCAAGTAAAGTTCAATCTACAATTTCTCACAACAAATTTGCCATGGGAATATTTTTCTTTTAGACTATGTTTTTCATACTTTAAAACTAGATTTCATTTCATTTTAAAATAAATTCTACCAAAAAAATTATGTTTTCATTTAAATTTTTTAGATTTCATTTTATTTTAAAATCTTATTTTATTTACAATATTGTCATTTTAAAATCTCATGAAATTAGATAAGATTTGAAGAAATCCATTTCATTTCAAATGTAATATTTTTATTAAACAATTTTACCTTTAATTTTTCAAGTTATTAATAGTCATTTTCTCTCTCTCTTTAAATTTTCTCTCTCTTACTCTCTTTAAGAATATTGTAAATATAAATATTTCAAATAAATTCTACAAAAATTCCAAACAAAAGAATTCATTTTAAAGTGAAATGAAATCATACTTTATATAATTTATCTCAAACAAAAAAATTCATTTAGAAATAAAATGAAATCATTTCTTTTAAAATAAAATGAAATGAATTCTATTTTTTAATATGCCAAACAAAGGGTTAAGAAAAATAAATAAATATCACATAAATTCTCATAAGAATTATTGTGAGAAAAGGTTTTTTTCTTTCATATGCTTTTCCTACACTATTGTGAACATTAGAAATCCCACCAAGGCATTATTTTGCCACAAGAAAGTAATTATTTCCTACTACATAAGTCATAGGAAAATTATTAGTTTCTAATAATGGTTTAATAATGTCTTCAATATAATGATAGATATCAAAAAGAAATCAAAAGACAATGTTAAGACAAAGTTGAACCTGAAAAAAGAGAACATCATAAAAGGTTCAAGAAAGGTTGGTCGATGATCCATTAGAATGCAAATTTCTTTGCTTTGCTTTTAATAATAATAATGAGAAAAAAATTATTTTTATTATGAATCTACAAGTTAATTAGAATTTTTAAACTTAAATTTAATAAAAGTTACCAATTTGAGTTTCATTAGTCCAATTTATATGCTAATGCATCCAATTTATATATTTTCAAACCAAAATTACAAGGGCAAAAAAATATTTTTGATCATCTAAGTTTTATTAAAATTTCAATCTTACCTCTAAAATTTTATTTAAAGTAAATTTATCCTTTAACTTTCAAAATATATAAAATGTTACCCAGCAGCTTAACTACTTTAGGCTTTTGAACAAAGACTCTTATGTAATATCTAACCTAATATTGTACATGACCTATATAAATCATATTTACACATTCTTACAACAAAAAGACACTTTTAGTCCCATTCCACTAAAGTTTCAATCTTATTTCTTAAGTTTTATTTTAATACAAATTTACCCTCTAACTTTTGATATAAATGTGAAACCTTACTTTGATGTAGTCCAATCTTTGGGAATTGCCATTAAATATATAAATTTTAAGAATTATAATTTTAACCTTTGTTGTATACTCGAAAATGAAGTTTAATATGTTATAGTCTACTTCCATGAAACCTACCTTCTATACTACTTCCACTATATTAAATGATAGTTAATCCATATTTGAATTTGTTTAGTTTCTGGCATTTGTTCATTATAATGAAACTCATCATATTATAGTAGCATTTTGCCTTTACATCATAATGAAAGTCATCACTTTCTTGAAAGATTAAAAAGTAAATTTGCTTTAAATAAAATTTAAGAAACAAAATTGAAACTTCAATTAAGAGACTAAAAAATTATTTTCCATAAGTCAAAAATATGACTTATATTATAGGTTATGTAAGATGCCAAATAGGATGTCATGTAAGTACTTTTAATAATAATAATGAAAGAACTCAAAAGGTTAAACTGTTAAATTACATTGCACATTTTAAAAAAAAAAATAGATAGTAAAACTTTAAATGAAACTAAAAAATTAAAACTTTAATAAGACTTGGAAAATTAAAATTACGTTGTTCCATAATTATAATTTTGTCTAAAATATGAAGGATTTCATACAATAACGTGGGCTTAGTAAATTACATTTTTATCCCTAATATTAAAATTACACGCATTTGGTCTCCTTTAAAAAAAAATTCCTATTTTAGTCCTTCTAAAAACAAAATTAGATCAAATTAGCTCACTTTGCTAACTCCTGTTAAATTCATTGTGGAAATGCTAACTAGAGAGTCACAAATCTAAAGTGGCATAGCCACTACCATGCTAGCAATCAAACATATTTCATCATCTTCCCGTACCAGGAATACCACTATTTGAGAATAGAGCCAATTTTAAAGCTGGCACGCACTTAAAGCTGTTTCCCCCAACATTTTGTTGCTGAAATTTTCCTACTAGTTTTCTTCTCTTTTCCTTAAAAGGCTTTAGCAGAATTTGAAAACATCAATAAGTTTTCATCAATTTAACTTCAACCTAATGTTTTATTAGCAACTAATACAATAAAAATATTAAATTCCATGAAAAACCCCTCACCTCTATCATATGATATTGTTTGTTTTGATCTTTTGGTCTCTTCTCAAATCTCGAAGAGAAAAAAAAAAAACCTGTTTCTTTCCTACACACTCAAAACAAAGAAATAATCTCTCAATGTAACAATAAATTAATAAGGGTGAGAACTTCATATGATGCCTATGTGGGTCTTTGAACAAATTCGTCCAACATGCTTTGTTACTCTATATTGCCGAATTTCACAACTAAAATTTTCCTTCCTCTTCTATGCTATTCAACTCTAGTGTAACTCTTTTTAATTTAAGGTAAGGATGAGTTAAATGAATGATGAAGTCTCAAATAATTCATATGAAAGATATAAGATCATGAGGTGATTGTATAAGTTAATATATTCTTTTCAATCAACACCAATGAAGATATCATCGTGGATTAGTGCCTTCCAAGTAAGCATTATCATAATAACTTATCATCACAAGTTAGTAAAGTAGAACATATTTGGTCTAATTTTCATTTGAAGGGACCAAATGTGCACAATTTTAATTTTAGAGGACAAAAATGTAATTAAAACTAAAAGATATAACTATTGCAGCTGGCTTGCCGGCTCGAATTCGAACATGGCTGGCTATGATACAACCTTCGGCAACATAGACCCACAAGAAGGCATCTTCATTATTTCGTTGGAGAAAAGGAATATAGTATTCATCTTCAGGTTTCAACTGTGAATCTGCTTCGAATTCCGATCTTCTATATAGTTCTAAATTATTATTATTATTATTATTATTATTCTTTTAAAAAATTATTATTTTTAATATCATATAATTTTGAAAAATTCACTTACAAAAAAATGGTGTATAGCTTAACACGTATATCTCTATTCTTTTTTTATTGTCTCAGGTTTAATATTCACCCATATCTTATATTGAATGCAAACTACTCTTTTGTTGATTTCATCCAACAACTAAATTCATTTCTCATTCTTTATTTATTATTCCTTTGTCTTTGCTTTATTTATTTTCTTCTTTCCTTTTGAATAATCATATTTTGCAAAATGACAACTATCGTTTTCCTTATTCTAATGCGGAAACAAAGGTATCTTCTTCATTTAATTGCTGGACTGGATAAGGAACACCTTTTTGGGTATGCCCTGCACTAATTGGGCTCGGGTCTTTTTCTTTTCCGTCAATGCATAGCTTGGATTGATCTATGAGTCTGTATTTGTCCCACATCCCATACTTCAATTTATTGATTTGGATGAAAAAAGGGGCTACAAATTTCGAATTTGACTCTCTTAAAGAATAATAAAATTATGATAATCGATCGGAAAATAAAATGCTTTAAAATTAGTAACAAATAATTGTAAAAATAATTCATGTAATGGTAAATTATTTTTTTTCTAAAATATAGGTGCCATTTTATATAACAAACAAGTTAAATTATAATTTATTGACCTATTAAATATATTATAAAGTAATTTTAAATGTGTTTCATGTACTAATTTACTAAAAAAATATGTTCTAATTTAATAGACTAATTTGAATAATTTATAACTTATAAGTTATCACCTTTTCAATTTTTTTCAAATTTATCCTTATTCTAAATATATAAAAATATGTAAACAAATATATAATATCATAAAATATAATTATAATTATAAGTGATTATAATTTTGTTATAAATAATAAAATAAAACTACGAGAATAAATAAATATATAAATTCATAAAATATAATTAATTAAACATTAGATATTATATTTTATTTTTGAACATATTAATTGTATTAATATAATTTGATATTTAGATAAATATGAATTATTTTAATTATATATCTATTTCTATTAATATATCCTTTTATGTTATTTTATAATTTTAACTAATTCAATAATTAATTTTACAAAGCATTTCTTAAATAATTAACTAATTTATTAACTATTAATTATTAGTTAATTTATCAGTTATTTATGCAAAATAACACTAAATGTAATTATATTCATGTTTGTTATTTTAAAAATATATATTGTCTTAAACTATCAATGAATAAAAAAATATAAATCATTAAAAAGTAACAATAATTAAAAATTTTCAAATAATAATAAAAGAATTTTAACAACTTTTATTATATAATAATAAACAATTAAATGATAATATAAAATTAATGTATACTAACAATGAATCAAATTAAAATTTAAACTTAAGTTTATAATAGAAGATCACCAAAACATCGCAAAAATATCACAAATTCATTCTAATAAGTAAAGAAAATCATTGGGTCAACAAATTATTCTTAAGAGAAAAAATCAAGCCGATGTCATTTGATGTAATTTATTGCAGTAAAGTACTCGAAACTTACTTTCCTTCATTTAAATACAACTGCGTACAAAAATTTACCACAATATGCAAAAAATAAAAGGACATATTTACAATGCATTTCAAGAAAATCAAAAGAACCAAAGCAGAAATTTCTTTTACCACACATTAAAATTGGAGAAATTTTAATTTAATACAAATAAAAAAAATTAAAAATTAAAAATTTATAAGAATTAAAATTGAAAAACTTTTAACTTTATAAAAATTAAATTAATATAAAATTTTAATTATAAATAAAATTTATAAAAATTTAATTTTTTAGGAATTAAAATAAATTTTTAGTTAAGATAAAAATAAAAATAAATAAGAACTTAGAGACATAATAACATATTGTTATTTGACAATTTGGATGTTAATTAGACTTAATTTATCTATTTATTTAAGATTTTTAGTTAGTATTATTGTTTAGAGATGAAATAGTAATATGTTACTATTTGAAGAATAAACAGTAACATGTTGTTATTTGGCAATATAATTGTTAATTAAACTTGATTTATCCATTTATTTAAAAAAAAATTTTAGTGTTACTGTTTTGAAATGAAACAGTAACATCTTCTTCTTTAACAGTTTGGTTGTTAATTAGGCTTAGAACAAAATAGTAACATATTACTGTCTAAAGAATAAATAGTAACATGCTATTATTTGACAATTTAATTATTAATTAAACTTGATTTATTTATTTATTTGAGATTTTTACTTAGTGTTACTATTTTGAAATGAAATAGTAACATCTTCTTTTTTGCCAGTTTGTCTATTAATTAGGCTTGGAATGAAACAATAACATATTATTGTCTAGAAAATAAACAGTAATATGTTATTATTTAGTAATTTGATTATTAATTAAACATGATTTATCCATTTATTTAAAGTTTTTAGTTAATGTTACTATTTTAGAACGAAATAGTAACATGTTACTAGTCTAAAGAATAAATAGTAACATGTTATTATCCATTTATTTGAAGTTTTTGCTTGGTATTACTATTTTGAAATGAAATAATAACATATTACTATCTAGAGAACAAATAGTAACGTGCTATCATTTGACAATTTAGTTGTAAATTAGACTTGATTTATCCACTTATTTGAAATTTTTGGTTGGTGTTACTGTTTTGGAATGAAATACTAACATCCTCTTCTTTGATAATTTGATTGTTAATTAGGCTCATAATGAAATACTAACATGTTGCTGTCTATAGAATAGACAATAACATGCTATTATTTGACAATTTGGTTATTAATTAGACTTGATTTATCTATTTATTTAGGATTTTTTTATTAATGTTATTGTTTCAAAAATAAAACAGTAGCATGTTACTTTCTAGAGAATAAACAGTAATATACTATTATCTATTTATTTGAAATTTTTGCTTCGTGTTATTATTTTGAAACAAAATAATATGTTACTATCTAAAGAATAAATAGTAACATACTATTATTCATTTATTTGAGATTTTTTGTTAGTATTATTATTTTGAAACGAAATAATAACATCCTCTTCTTTGACAATTTGATTGTTAATTAGGGTTGAAATAAAATAGTAATATATTGCTATCTAGAGAATAGGCAGTAATATGCTATTATTTAGCAATTTTGTTGTTAATTAGACTTGATTTATCCATTTATTTAGGACTTTTAGTTAGTGTTATTATTTTGAAATGAAACAATAATATGTTACTATCTAGAGAACAAATAGCAACATACTATTATTTAATTATTTAAAATTTTTTGTTAGTATTACTATTTTAGAATGAAATAATAACATGCTACTATCTATAGAATAAACAATGATGTGCTATTATTTGACAATTTGATTGTTAATTAGACTTGATTTATTCATTTATTTGAAATTTTTACTTAGTGTTATTATTTTAGAATGAAACAATAACATCCTCTTCTTTGATAGTTTGATTATTAATCAAGCTTGGAATGAAATAGTAACATATTACTGTCTATAGAATAAATAGTAATATGTTATTATTTGGCAATTTGATTTTTAGTTAGACTTAATTTATTCATTTATTTGGAATTTTTGGTTGGTGTTACTGTTTTGAAACGAAACAGTAACGTGTTACTATATAGAAAATAAATAGCAACATATTATTATTCATTTATTTGAGATTTTTGGTTGGTGTTACTATTTTAGAATGAAATAATAACATATTCTTCTTTCACAATTTAGTTGTTAATTAAGCTTGGAATGGAATAGTAACATATTACTATTTAGAGAACAGATAGTAACATGCTATTATTTGATAATTTGGTTATTAATTAAACTTGGTTCATCCATTTATTTAGTATTTTTAGTTGATGTTACTATTTTAAAATGAAAGAATAATATATTACTATCTAGAAAATAAGTAGTAACATGCTATTATTCATTTATTTGGGATTTTTGCTTTGTGTTACTGTTTTATAATGAAATGGTAACATCTTTTTCTTTGATAGTTTGATTGTTAATTAAACTTAATTTATCCATTTATTTGAATTTTTTTGTTGATGTTTCTATTTTCAAACGAAACAGTAACATGTTACTATTTATCTACAAACAGTAATATATTATTCTTTAATAGTTTTATTTGTTAAGAAAATTATTATGGCACTACTAGATACCAAAAAAGTTAGGGAGCAAAAGTTTAATATGGGACTCGAATGAATTTGAATTAATAAAAATAAGATCAAAGTTAGAAAATAACAAGAAAATAAAGAAAAATTAAGAAAAATCATTAAAAAAAAATTTTTTTTACCAAACCAGAGTAGGTAAAATGCCTTTGGCATTTTCCAAGCATGTAAATCTTGAAAATTTACATGAAATAAAAAATATTACTTAAAATAGATAACCGAGCATAAAGTTATGATCATTCAAAATTTTAAACTCTATTTATACGTTTTTAACTAGGTAGATTTCATCAAACCCACATTTTCTTATTTTTTGTTGAAAGAGCATATGAAGATGATTGAAAACAAGTAGTCATATGTAAAAATTGATTAACTAATGATGCATTTATGATTTTTTAAAGTTTTCAATTTATTACTACATTCTCACAGTTAAAAAAAGGATAATTTTGGTGTATAACATTCATAAATCATAAAAATAGAATCTATTTGGAAAAAAATCTAGCGCTATCACCTCTTTGAAATAAAGTCCATGAAATGACACCTTATTATAATTTACCATATTCTTAATCAAAAAATTGTAGTATACAACACCTTTTTGTCTTTGATTTATGTTTGCATACATATACAAGGATGGTCAACCTTCCCATTTTACTAATTTAATAATATTAAAATAATAAAAATATTTAAATAATGTTAATAGAAAATTATAAATTTAAAATATTTGATTCAACTTTAATCATTATTTCTCATCTTTACAATAAATTCACTTATTAATTTAAGAAATTATTTATGATGGTAAATTAATTTTAATTAAAATTTAAGAAATAATAAATCATCAAAAAATGATAAAAATAAATTTATAATTTATAATTATTTATCATTTTAATTTCCTCATCAATGTTTTTATTTATATATTTTATGCCCCAAAATATATGTTGCCCAGATTTTAATCTTTCAAATGAATCCTTCCATATCAAGTCTAACAGGAATTAATTAGCCACACGGAAACAATATTCTATCACAATGTGAGGTTATAGGAAAATTTTATAGTATTGGTATTATATTAATATTAAAAATTTAAGTTTTTATTATATAATTTTTATTATATATATTATTTTTATTATAAAAATTAGCTATAAAATACATCTTAATGCATTTTAAAAAATAAAAATTAAATTCAGTAAATTGTATTGTAGTACCATATCTTGAACTTTCTTCTAAAAAAGTGTTAACGCTAATTTTTATTTCAAATAAGTGCCAGTTTTATGAATTATTAGTATTATATTCCCAAAATATCCTTTTTTACCATGAGAAGGTAGTCGTGAATTAGAAACTTTGAAAGAGCATAACTCTGTGATTAGTTAATCAATTTTTGTAAATGACCACTCATTTTCATTTGTTTTCTTATGATTTTTCAACAAAAAATAAGAAAATTTGATGTCGATGAGGTCCACCCAATTAGAAATGTTTAGATTAAGTTCAAAATATTGAACGACCATAACTTTGTATTTAGTTATCCAATTGGGACAAATTATATGTCAATTTCATGTAATTTTTTGAGATTTATGTACTTGCTTTGGCATTTTGCCCACTTTAACTAGTGAAAAAAAGCCTTTTTCAATAATTTTTTTTTAATTTTTCTTAATTTTCTTATTATTTTGCCAACCCTAACCTCATTTTTCTCAATTTAAATTTATTCAAATCCTAGATTAAACTTTTGTTTTCTAATTCTTTTATTGTATAGTAGTACCATAATAATTTTCTTAATAAGGAAACTATCAAAAAATAATATGTTACTATTTATAAACTAAATAATAATATGTTATTGTTTCATCTTCAAACAATAATATTAACTAAAAATCTCAAATAAATGAATAAATCAAGTCTCCTTAATAACCAAATTGTTAAATAATAGTATGTTATTATCTAGTCTCCAAACAGTAACATATTACTGATCTCCAAATAATAACATTAATTAAAAATCTAAAATAAATAGATAAATCAAGTCTCATTAACTATCAAACTGTCAAAGAAAAGGATATTATTGTTTAATTTCTAGACAGTAACATTAACTAAAAATTTTAAATAAATAAATAATTCAAGTCTCATTAATAATTAAACTATCAAATAATAGTATGTTATTATTTAATCTTCAGACATTAACATATTATTGTTTCATCTTCAAGCAATAACATCGATCAAAAACTTAAAATAAATAAATAAATTAAGTCTTATTAATAATCAAACTATAAAAAAAGAGGATATTACTATTTCATCTCCAAACAATAATATCAACTAAAAATTTAAAATAAATTGATAAATTAAATCTCATTAATAATTAAATTATCAAATAATAGCATATTACTATGTAGTTTCCAAACAATAATATGTTACTATTTCGTCTCCAAATAGTAACATCGATTAAAAACTTAAAATCAATAGATAAATGAAGTCTTATTAATAATCAAACTGTCAAAGAAAAAAATGTTACTATTTGATTTGTAAAAAGTAACATTAACTAAAAATTCTAAATAAATGGATAATTCAAGTCTCATTAACGATCAAATTATCAAATAATAGTATGTTATTGTTTTATCTTCAAATAGTAATCTAAATAGTAATATATTACTATTTCATCTCCAAACAATAACATTAATAAAAAAAATTTTAATAAATGAATAAATCAAATCCCATTAATAATCATACTGTCAAATAATAGTATATTACTATTTCATTTTCAAATAATAATACGATTAAAATTTTAAAATAAATGAATAATTCAAGTCTTATTAAAAATTAAACTGTTAAATAATAGCATATTACTATTTAGTTTTTATATAGTAATATGTTGCTATTTCATCTTTAAATAGTAACACTGATCAAAATTTTAAAATAAATGATAAATCAAGTCTCATTAATAATCAAACTGTAAAAAAAAAAGATATTACTGTTTCATTTCTAAATATTAACATCAACCAAAAACTCAAAATAAATGAATAAATCAAGTCTCATTAATAATCAAATTGTCAAATAATAGTATAATACTATTTAGTCTTAAAATAGTAATATAGATAAAAAAATTTAAAATAAATAGATAAATCAAGTCTTATTAACAATTATACTATCATATACTAGTATGTTATTATTTAGTTTTCAAATACTAATATGTTACTGTCATGTTACTGTTTGGTTTTCAAACAGTAACTCATCCAAGATAATTTTTTTTTTTTTAAAAAGGCAAAAGGAAGAAATTATCCTACAATTTTATGTAAGGTTCTGCACCTCTAAGTTCTTATTTATTTTTATTTTTATCTTAATAAAAATTTATTTTAATCCTTAAAATTTAATTTTTTATTAATTTTATTTATAATTAAAATTTTATATTAATTTAATTTTTATAATATTAAAAATTATTCAATTTTAATTTTTATAAATTTTTAATTTTTAATTTTTCATTTTTATAATATTAAAATTTCTCTAATTTTAATATACAACAACAAAAGTTTCTATTTTGTTACTTTTATTCTTTTCGAGATGCGCTTTGAATGTGTCATTTTATCTTCTGCACTTTTTGAAAAATTGCTATTTGCAAATAATTTTAAATAAAAGAAAGTAAGCATGTGATATCTCGTTGCAATAAATTATAACAAATAATATCGACCTAATTTTTTTCCAATTAAATTTGATGCCAAGATTAAATAAAAGCTAATACACTTAGAATCCATTTGAACAATATTGTAGTATAAGATAGTAGGATTTACATTTGATTTATTGCAAGAATAAATAAATTTTATACTATCATTCACTTATTTATTATTATGTCTTAAAAAAAATATTAAAATTTTTTATACTATTAATATAATTTCTTAATTAATTTTTTATTTTTTAATAACATGGTATCTTCCGATTTATTAATAATGTAAAATATTTTATACTAATAATAAATAAAATTTAAATTTAAAATACTATAGGATAAGTCAATATGATAATATAGGATAGGATAATCAAAGAATAAAACGTAATACTACTAGATATTTGAAATTCAATTATATAAAAAAATAATAATATTAAAAACTATTTATTGAAATATAAAATTACCATTATTCCATTTTCTCCTTTTTTCTCGCTTGGACTTGGACTTCTCTTGGAATCCTCAGAAAACTTTCATTGTTTTTACTCTTCTTTTTCTCACTAAAATTACTATTTCTTCCTCTTCCTTTTTCACCTTCCTGTTCATGTTCATGTTCATACCTCTCTCTCTCTCTCTCTTTCTCTCTCTAAGCTTGTTTTCTTTTTTGGGAAAAATAAAATATATCCCCCTAAATTTTAATATAATAATGATAATGATACACAAGTTTTAAAATCTTAAACTTCATCCCCTAAATTTTGATTAGGTGACAAAAATGATATATGAACTTTAAAAACTTAAGCTTAACCCCCCCTAAACTTTTAAAAAAAACTAAAACTATTAATTTTGAATTAAATCTAATAAACATATCTATTGATCTTACTCTTCCACTATGTCAAGCGACTTTTTAATTTAAACAAATACAAAAAAGAAAATCATGTTTGATGACAAATTCTTTAAGAATATCAAAGAGTTAAGATATTATGATTAAAAATTGCTTATAAAATTTGAGGTAAGATTTTTTCTAAACACATAATTTATTTTAAATATACCAATTTGTTCAACTTTTTAAAAATGTGTAAAACAAATCAAATATTAAACCTCAAATCCATTATGCATTCATCAATTCAAAAATTTTATTTATACACTAACCTTTTAGTAATTTACTAGAATAATTTAAATAAAAACTTCTATAATGTTCCTAAACTATTTTGGTCAAAGAATTTGATTTTGAAATTTATATATTAGATAAAGTTTATTAGGATTTCACAAATATATCTTTCAAAAAGAAACCATTAAATATAAGTAAACTAAACTTCAACATTATGTATTCTTCAAGTTTTAATGATTGTTACAACACCTTCATGATTTTTGGATGATTTTTTTTATATACTATCAAAATAATTAGGTCAATGGAAGTCTACATTTAACCTAAGGCTAATATTTTTAACTTTTCTAAAAAGTTGGAGGGTATAGTATAAGATTTTAAAATTTATGTATTATTTTTTTACTCAGTTAAAGTTGAAAGGGTAAAATATAAAATTTTAAAATTCATGTATTATTTTTATCGCTTAATAAAAGTTCAATGAGTTTATTGTATTTTTCCCCTTTCTCTTTCTCTCCCACTAACTCCATGAACAAGAAAAACCCCCAAATACAAACAACAGAATAATCAAAAACAACATCTACAAAACAAAAAAAATAGGAAGGGAAAATTTAATGGGACAAGAATTGTTTTAGATCTCAAATTTCTTCGCAATTGAGATTGCTTGGTCTTCACCTTATTGGAATCAGCACCTCTGTCACCGGCGGCTTCTTCGCCGTTATCGGCAACTGAACTATTTTTATCTTCTCCTCCATTAATGATAGTTTCTTGTGTGCACATCCAATTTTGGATGATGTAAGAGTTTGTAAGTACAATAAAGATAGAATGGAAAGAACTATCTTATCCGATCTTAAGCAGCACTTATGGAAGAACAAAATGATTACATTGCAATATGATAAAATGCTTGAAACAGAGAGTATTATCTTATCTGAATTTGCACTAAATGTTAGTTATTGGCTGATAGTATTTAAATACACTATGAAGTCCTCCTTTGCCCAGTCTACCAAACGAACACTTAATAAAATCTATATAAAAATAACACTAAATTTTTAACAATAACGTCCCACTAGAAATGTTTGCCCCGTTATGCAATCCAACTATATATGAACTTTCTCCATTTAATGCTGGCCAGGCCTGATCCAAAAAATCCAACTAATTATCATGATAAGTCATTTCTACGCGTGCTTCTTCCAAGGAGCCATTAATATCTAAAAGATTTATATTATACGCTCTTTCTACAATATTCGATTGCGTATGCATTGAAGAGGCCAGCTTATAACATGCTGCTTCCCAAAAAAAAAAAAAAATCAAGTGTGAATGATGGGAATACCTTCTGAAACACATCGTCAGGCATTAAATTCAACTACTTTTGCTGCCTAATTTCTAGGAGCAGCGGCTTGTTTTAAATGAAGTCCTCCAATTATATAAGAAAAGGCAAGAAATTTTCTTTTTCTAGGAACAGATCACATTACATAACAAAAACCTACCTATGGTATGCAACTACCAAATAATAGCCTAATATATTATCAGATCTAATTGTTTATATTTTACCATGTAACATTTTTTGAAAAATTATTAATTTAATGTACAAACAAATTTAATAATATATAAATATATTGTCATGTTAATGGTACATTATAATTCTTCTGTAATGCGTGTAACATCGAAAATTCAAGTTCAGTTTACTGAGAAGAAAAAGAGAAATTTGTGGTCCACCAACTGACTACCCAATCAAGATTAACATATCGTGTGACGTGTCATAAAAAATTGATTGTACAAAAATATTGTACAAAAAAAATAAGTCTGAATGATGGGAATACCTTCTGAAACACATCATCAGGCATTAAATTCAACTAATTTTGCTGCCTAATTTCTAGGAGCAGTGGCTTGTCTTAAATGAAATCCTCCAATTATATAAGAAAAGGCAAGAAATTTTCTTTTTCTAGGAACAGATGACATTACATAAGAAAAATCTATGGTATGCAACTACCAAATAGTGCCCTAATACACTATCAGATCTCATCATTCATATCTTACCATGTGACATTTTTTGAAAAATTATTAATTTAATATACAATCAAATTTAATAATATACAAATACATTATTGTGTTAATGGTACATCATAATTCTTCCCATTACATATGCATGTAACATCTAAAATTCAAGCTCAATTTACTAAGAAAAAACAAAAGAAGAAATTTGTGGTACACCAACTAACTACCCAATCAAGATTAATATACCATTGTGTGATGTGTCATAAAAAAATTGTCAATTTAAAATATAATTAAATTTGATAATATATCATTGCATCATAATATCAAACATACATTATTAACCCCCCAACAAAATCTTAAAAACATGTACTATTTTATGGTTAAAAATCCGGAAGAAAAGAGAAATTTCTAATGAATTTGAATTTTTTTAATACTTTTCTTATTATATTAGAAAAATCAATAGAAAATTTTAATATATAATGCGATCAAATTCTTTCCTACATGGGATTCACCAAAAAAAATTATATTTACTTCCTTTCTACCCAATAAAAAAAGATCATCACACGGAAAAAGAAGGATCTAAATCCATTCTAAATTTTAGTTGTATATAAAAGACCAACACAAAATTGGATCTTTTTGTAGCGTTATTATATAAGACAAAGTTGTTGCACGCATGTGATGATACGTTACAGATGGCCCAAAAATATTAACAGTACAATTGAAAACAATTAGTTGATGTCAGTCTGCTCCTCTTGATGTATTTTCGGATATTACGTAAAGAATTGTTGGATTAATTTAAGAAGTAATATTCATAAAAATGAAAAATCGCATCAATACAGATTTTAATAACTTCTGTTAAAATTACAACATTTTTATAAAAATCTAGAAGTTTTTTGTATGTTTTATAACTTTTTTTTTGTAATAGTAGAAGTGGTTAAACCACTAAACGCATACATGCAATGACTAGGGATCGAACCCTAGATGCAGTAGAAAGCAAAGCCTTCAAAGAACATCAAATGCCACTTAAGCCAAATTTTTTATAACTTTAAATCATGGTGTTGTAATTTTTTATGCACTTATTGTAGTTAAAATTTTTAATACAAGATATATGAAATTTTCCTAGTCTTTTAACTTCTGCGTTAAATTTTCATAAAGATATATCCACAATTTTTTTTTAAGGATGCACCATAGCAAAATCCAACAATATTAATATCCGAATGGTGGCACACTGCAATATTTTAAATCTAAATGATATTAGTCTCTAAATTATTATTCTATTTTCAGCTGGAAGATGAATGTTTAAAAAAAAAACAAGAATCAGTTTGCTTCCGTTTTGCTTAATGCCCATCTACAGCCTTCATTCGAATGGATGAAGTTCAAATTGGCCAGAAAAAATGATTTTTTTCTCTGCCAAACATAGGTGAAATAACTTCCTGGTACAACAATGCTGACTTAGAGCTACAAGAGTTGCAAAATAACTTTAGTATCATTGGATGGGAACAGAGAAGGAAAAGACTGTTCGTTACAAAAACAAACTAGAAGTAGTAGGATAAATCTTCACATTCTTTCCTCCTCCTCTATTTTCTTTTCTTCTAGACAAACCATTCTCCATTATTTCTTTCTCTTCCAAACAAACCACAAATTTCTCATTACGGCATGTAGAACTATTTTAAAAGAATTTAAGATATTCAGCTCCAGCTAAATTGTTTGTGTAACATACATATCACAAGCATTTTATTTTAAGAGATTAAATATTTTTATTTTTAAATTATTTTTTATATATTGAGATTTATAATTTTTTACTTTAATTCTACTTGAAAATTTAAAGCAATAAGAGGATGAAAACACCCATCATTCTAGGATATCGTGCTTTCTATAAAATCATCTTTTAATTATCCGCAATTTTGCATCATAGACTGATAAAATTGATTTTATTTATACATTTTTTTCTATACATTGAGGCACTCTTTGTACAAAATATAAACGTGACTGGTAACTGACTTTTGAATTACTTAATTCGAGTTTGATATCTATTTACAAATTGTGAAAAGTTTTTTTTTTTTGTCCCCCACCTTGTAAGTACTCAATTAAAATAGCATCCATCATGTAGTGAGGAGACACTGATGACATAGCATTTAAGTTCTCTGATTGTTGATTGCATTGGTTCGAATCAGTTGTAAAATGAAACATCTTCAAACGTGTCCAGATAGATGTTATAAAGATCCTACAAATTTCATTGTGTTCCAGAGGCAATTTTCATGAAAACATCACAGGATACAGAAAGGGCTAAACTTTGCAACGTGAGAGCTGAATGGGAAATAACTTAAAAAAGCTTGTGATCTCCCAAATATAATTTATGGTCAAACGCAGGAAAAGGAAGATAAAGAAATTACAATAGTAATGCATAGGAGAATAGAGATAATTAAGCTACTTGCATAACTTATTTTGTTCGTCCTCCGCCTTGAATGTACTGTCAAAAAGTAAAGAGGTGGCAGGGAGCAGAGTGCACGCATAAGGCACTCTCGCAAGGTCTTCACAGTTGTGAGTATACTGGCAACCAAACAATTACGGGTTCAACCAGACTCACAACTGTGTTTTTCGTAAGTAGGCTTTGTGTATCAAGCTTTGTTCACAAGAAAATACCTTTTCTGCCTATTCCTGCTGACTGTCTTTTTCCGTACTTTCTATACACGGTGTGATATATAAACGAGCTATACCTACTAGAACTCTCGCTCTTATTGCTTACTGTCAGCATCATCTTTCTTTACCCACTGCTGAACGGGTTTTCTAGCATTTCTTCCAGTTGAGGCAAAATTTCTGGGAGTGTAGCGATCACTTCTTACTATGTGCTTCCTTGCACCAAAATTCCTGTGCCCACGGGAACTAGACCCATTTGACGTCCCAGCAGCATGTTTTCCTGAGGCCACTCCGGGTAAATCCTTTTCTTGATGCCCAGCAGGTTCATCGGCGGAGTTAGGTGCTACAGTTGGTTGTGGAAGGAATATACCAGGCAACACAACAATTTCTCTTTTGGGTTCAATCAAACCACTATTCTCTTTCTGAAGTTCCAATATGGCTTCAAATTTCTGTCTCCTATTGATCTCATACTCAGATTGAAGGAGCTTTTCATCATCATTATCAGCTCCATTGCTGTCGAAACTCTGAATTGCAACAGAAAATGAGAACCCGCTTCAAAAATAAGATTAGCAGAATTGGTTTCCAAAACTGGAAAAATAAAGAAGGGGGGGGGAGAGGGGTCAGAGACGAAATTATGATATATCACCATTTTACAATAAATCAGGTTTTGACACCATCCAACATAATGTTAATCCTACTAATACAACTGACTTTTGTTTCAAGACATCTAAATTGGTGAGATAGTAAATGGCACCTCACAGCTACTTCTGAAAAGCATCGGTAGTACATGACACTTCATTGCTATTACAGACGAGTAGAACTTGCTAGGAACATTCTTCAAATGGCAGATCTTTTTCTGCCTAAAAAATGGTTCTTTAAATATGTTTTCTGATTGTAATAATACTTCTTCCGGTAACAATAAGTACCCTTATCATGGTTCCCGATTTTTGACTTAATTGTTAAGTTGACAGTATCTAAACAAGTGGAACAACAACAACAACAACAACAACAAAGCCGTATCCCACTAAGTGAGATCTAAACAAGTGGAACAAGTTATAATAATTAGATTACACCATGTTTGCATTGAATGATTTTGAGAGAAATAAGTGAGTTTAGCATTACTCCACTTCCATTTCATAACCTCAAATGGATTCAATAAAGAAACTAATCCTCCTTCAAAAGACGATTACCAGAGTAGTTGGCACTTCTCCAACTTTATCACTCAGAATGCAATATAAATTTGAAAAATGAATGATTTAAAATGTACATTAAAAATCCTGGTGCCACCAGGTGATACCATAAATGTACCAGCACCTTTAGCACTTTCACAAAAACCAAAACGATGAAACCAAAGCATAGGCACAAATGTGGGACTCGAAACTGACACTATGACATGCCAAATTCTAAAAGGAAAGAACATGACACACACATCTTATATGCAGGTGCTTGTAAAAATTTACATGGAGCATGTAAAGCAAACTGTCGACTGCAAATATTCAACCAATTCACCCCCCCTATGCTCCTGTTTGGCTAATTTCTTAGTAAGTACTTATACAACGTGTGCTTCTCACAACCTTGAGATAAGTGTGTTCTAAATTAAGCTATCATATGCTTGGAATCTTTGGATACACAATTAATAAGTATTAATAGTAGATGACAATTATTGTGGCTCACAATTGCACAAATACTACTAAAGGTAAACATTATCAAAAAGGGTGCTGGGAGAGTTTTAAGGATGCAACTTCATAAACTACAGATGCCCCTACTTGATCTACATTATAGTATATAAAAGTAATAAGTGAAAGTTCCACGAGACAGTCCTAGAAAATAGTACCAACTTTTTAGGGTAAATTATTGAGAACTCTTCTAAACTTTCTTTATGTCTGATTTACCTCCCATACTATTAAAATGTATTTATCACTTGCTTTTACTTAATTAATGGTGCAAGGAACTATCCTCCATTAACTTTCCATTTAAATTAGAAATGAATGTGAGACCAAATACTAATCATAAGAAGTGTAAAAATAAAAATCCAATGATGTTGATCCTTTTAGGTTTCTAGATAAATACATTCATGAACACTCAATTACAGGTTTAGGTTGTTCTACATCCGTGTTTAATACTGTATTGTATTCTTTTTATTAAAAGAACTTTACTTTCATATGCCACATAAATCCCATGCCTGGCACACGTATATTACTAGTGAGCAAAAACAACCACAGTAATCATTCAATTGTTACATATAGGTGAAATCTAACATACTTGACAACTGAATTCCAACATAATCATTACCCACTATCTCTCTCTCTCTCTCTCTCTTAGCTAGTCTAGCTTAGAGCCTTTGTTTCCTAATAAATGGCCCTCTAACATGCTATCACATTGGAATTCTCGGAGTGGCAAGAAGACTAATTAGGAGAACATGCCTTTCTGCGAGCTGAAGAAGTGGTGATACTAGTCTCTTGTTGTATATTTTACAATGTGCTTAATTTGGAGAATTGAGATAAGTGGTGATCAAGAAGGTTTAGTTTCAAGCTTATGAAAATAAGCTCAAAATTGCATCTACTGCTAAGTAGTCTATGAAAGCCAAACTAAACAGCTGAAGTGAAAGATGTATATGTTCTTATAATTCGATATAAAATGCTTATAAACCAAATAAGAGCTCATCCACATGGGCTGCATAATATACAGGTCCTGTATGCCTATTTTCTATGGCTAGGCCATTGTAGATAAGCAATACAAACCAATTCTATAATTGTTGGTTACATTTGACATGGTGGTGGAGAAACAAATGACTTACCAATTGGGAAAGATGTGAGCCAACTAGGTCAAGCACATGCTCCAAATCCTTGGCATGAAATGACTTGCGACAAACTGGGCAGTTTCCAATACCCTGTTCCATGTTTCCATGTATGTCTAACATACAACAGCAAATCAAATTTTAAAATTGCTATGGTTATTAACAAGCATTAAGAAATGCTACAAGAAACAAGACTTCTCCACACAAGATGAATAGAAATGACAATAGGCAAGGTTAAAACAAAACTATATAGTCTAAGATTTAGACCTAAAAGAAGCAAGACTTATCCACACACATAGAATAGAATTGACGAAAGGCAAAGACCAAAACTGTAAATTATACTGAAAGTTTAAGCATTCAGATTTATATCAAGAAATTCTCTCAAGTAGAAGAAAAAAACTGAGTTTAAGTTATTTGACAACAATTAGAAGCATGCATAAAAGCCTAAAATAAACTGTCATTCAAATCAGCATTATGCAAAATATCAAAGATGCCTATTGAAATTAAAATAATAATAATTAGGGTTTAGAGAAAGAGGAGAAGTAGAAAGGTCAGAAAGAGTTGAAGAGAAACGACCAATACTGCTATTTAATGATATATGATATATTGGCTAAATACAATAAAAGACAACCCTAACGCTGTATTGCTCCTAAGAAACTCTAATATCCTTAACGCTGTATTGCTCCTAAGAAACTCTAATATCCTTAACATTAGGTGCAAGACAAGCAAGCCTTAAGCCTATAATATAACCTAAAATCAATCATAATCAATCTATAATAATTTCCTAATATATAACATAATTCTAACCCTCTCCCTGAAGCTTAAGCTTATCCAAGTTTAGGCTTGGAACATAAATTAGAACTCTTAAAAAATAAAAAGCAATAAAAGATAATAAAGAAAACTTCCAAGAATCTTCAAACTACAGGAATGGCTTGCAATGAAAAAAACATGCTAACAACTCCCTCTAAATGCAAAGCAATCTCATGGGCATCGGAAAGATCATCGACACAAAAGTGCTGCCAGAGCAACTGTTGGCATGAAAAAGAAGTGCTGCCAGAATAAACATTGATCAAGGTGCTGCCAGTCCAACCGTCAATGCAAAAAGAAGTGCTACCAAAGCAAACATCAGTGCAAAGTGCTGCCAGAATGATCATCAGAAGAAGTGTCGTCAGAATATACATCAACCTAAAGTACTGCTACAGCGACCATTTGAACAAAAAAGAAGTGGTGCCAAAATAGACATCAATGCAGTGTTGCCAAAATAATTGTTGGCGCAAAAGAGAAGTGCTGCTGGATGACCATTGGTGAAGCTAAATCTGGAGGTAGTTTTTCCAAAAACTCGAAGATACTCCATGAATTGAAGCAAATAACAAAGTCGTTTGTAGAAGACAAGGTAAATAATGGCAATTTTTCAAGTGTTGCTAAAGGAGAGAAAACCCAAAAGAATTGCAGCATACAAAACCCGTTGAATAGTATGACAATCATACAAAAACCCTAGAATGTATAATGTGGCGCCATATATTCAAAACACAGCAATATGAGAAGGGTGCTGCACTAAAAGTGATATAACCCAAAAGGCCTCAAGACAGATGATACCACTCTGATCGCATATTGAAAAAAATAATAATTATGCTTTATAGAACAACGAGAAGTAAAAAGTTTAGAAAGAGTTGAAGAGCAAAGACCAATATTATTATTTAATAATTTAATAATATAGGATATTTTCGTTGAATACAATAAAAGACAACCTTAATGCTTTATATATATTGAGCTCTTAAGAAATATGAAGACTTTAGCATACTTAACATTGGGTGCAAAACAAGCATGCCCTAAGCCTATAATATAACCTAGAATTGATCAAAATCAATCCAAGATAATTTCCCAGTGTATGACATAATTCTAACAATGCCTTTTGAGGAGAAAATTTTCAAGTGGTTGAATTTCCAAGAAAAAAAACTTGAAAAAATAAATCACAGCAATAAGAGCTAGAGGAATTCAAAGACTAAAGCCTCTTATCAAGCAAAAAAGAACTATGAAAAAGAATTATGTGCAAAGCAAAACTGTGACATATATATCGTTGAGGTTCTTAGAAAAATGACAATCACAAAGAAATGCAAGACCTTTGGACAATGTAAAAACTATATTTAAAGGCTCAATGCGAAACTGAAAAACAATAGAAATGTGGAACAGTAATAAGACAAATGATTATGTCACCATCTATGGTCCCCAAAACATTGAACAAGAATCATCACCAACATGAAAGGCAAGAGGATAGAAGGGAGGATATACCAGACAGATGAATTTTAAGGGACTTGTGTGAGTAATCATGATAATCAGTTTGGCCTTTTAACCATTCAAACATCATATTTACTTTCACTCAGCCTAGAACAAAGAATCAGGTTCCAAAGAAAATCACCATAATTATTTAGCCACTAGAGCAATATTATCATAAACCAAACTTCAAAACCAAAAACCCCATCCTACCTAAACTTACAATAAAGCTATCAACTTAAAAAATAAATTCTCATACAATCCCTAAGTCACAATTGAGGAAAATCTTCCATCAGCTTCTCAATTGTAACTACTAATTCCATATGGATTTCAACAAGGAAAGGAGATAAAGAGGAAGGCTAGACGAGGATGCCTAAACTAAAGGCATATGGCCTCTAAAGAACAAATAGGCACCCTTCTAATATTGAGAATTTAAGCCTTTTTAAAGTATTCAAAACCTTCATCCCAAAAAAGAAGCATGCACTTGAGCCCTAGAAATCTTGAACTACTCCTATGTCTTACTAGTTTTTATTGTACTTACATTAAGGTTTAACAAACTCAACATCTGAATCCACTATAGAAGTTAAGCACCCTGAAATTAGAGAGAACACATGGAAAATAATTCAATTCATGTTATTCTAATTGGAACCGCAACTATATATTTAAGTAGGAATCAGCTATGGGCCAGCTATTCTAGACAGCTTAAGTACAACAACTATGTATATCTGCATTATTATCCAACACTCCCCCTCAAGCTGAAGCAAATACATTACATTCACCAAGCTTGTTACAAATGAACTCAATGCAAGAACCTCTAAGAGACATGGTAAGAATATCAGTAAGTTGGTCATTTAAGTTGACATGGCTAGTGACAAAACAATCAGATAACACCTTCTCTTAAATGAAATAGCAATCAATTTCAATATGTTTAGTCTTCTCACGAAAAACTAGATTGGATGCAATATGAAGCGCAACTTGATTATCACACAATAACTCCATCTAAGACAACTTTGGAAACTTCAGCTCTTGAATCAACTATTTCATCCACATAAGCCCACATGTTGCCAAAGTTATAGCACGATACTCATTTTCGGCACTTAATCTGGATACAAACTCCCTTCTACTCTTCCAAGAAATGATTACCTCCAATAAAAATACAGTACCCAGAAGTAGAACATTTGTCAAATGGAGAACAAGCCTAGTCAACATTAGAATATCCAATCACCTAAGTATGACCCTTGTTCTTATACAATAAGTGGGGCAAACCCTTAATATACCTCAAAATTCAAACAATTGCATCCAATGGCTATTACACAAAGACTAAAGGAACTAGCTAACGACACTAACAACAAAAGAAATGTCTGGGTGAGTAACAGTAAGAAAATTCAGCTTACCAACTATTCTCTGGTATCTTCCAGATTAGTCAAAGGCTCCCCAATCCTGGAAGAAGTTTTGTATTAGAATCCATAGAAGAACCTATTGGCTGGCAATCTAACATACCAGCTTCCTCTAAGATGTCTAAGGCATATTTCCTTTGAGAAATGATAATACCAAACTTAGACTAAGTAACTTCAATGCCAAGGAAGTATTTCAAAAGCTCCAAATCTATAGTCCAAAAATTATTAAATAAATGTACGTTTAGCTATTGATTCCATCCCAATCACTGACAATATCATTAACATAAACAACCAAGTAGATGTATGTTTGTAGAAAGCAAAGTGATTAGACTCACACCGAATCCCAAACTTCTAAATAATAGTGCTAAAATGTCCAAACCAAGCATAAGGAGATTATTTCAAACCATAGAGTGAGCGACAAAGTTTGCAAACAATACTAAACTCCCCCTAAGCAACAAAGCCAAGCAATTACTCCATATAGATTTCCTTTTGCAGCTCACCATGACGAAAGGCACTACTAATGTCCAATTGATGCAATGGCCAACTTCAGATAGCAACCATAGATAGAAATAAACAAATTGAAAACATTTTACCAATAGGAGAAAAAGTATCACCATAATCCAACCCATTGACTATAGCATGTCGCCATCCCAAATGTGAAAATGTCTCACTAGTGGTCAGTCTTAGGAACAGAAATAAAGAATAATGATATCAAAAAAAGGCATAATATGATAAAGACAAATGATGGTAACTAAGCAAGTTATAAATTGGATAAAGATTGCAAGTCGAATGTGTATCTTTTCTAATGGCAATTGGAAATTGATCAAGGTGAGTCAACAAGTGTCTCTAGAATAGTGGCAATATCAATCAAAAGTCGTGGTGAAGAGCTCTATGATATACCTGTAAAGGCACAAAAGAGAAGCCCAACTCAAATACAATCAAATAAAAACAAGTAGTCTATAAGGAATGGGTAACACTTCAGATAGGTACCGACACTTGGAAAGTGTGGAGTAGAAGGAAGAAGATTCAAAGAATATAATATCAAAGGACAAATAGTATTAGCAAGTGTTTGGAGATTAGCCCCTCTATCCGTTTTTAGTGCGAGAATAAACAAGAAAGATGCACTTGATAGACCGAGCACAAAATTTATCTTGACTAGGAGTCATATTATAAACAAAGCATGTGCAACCAAAAACATGAGGAGAAAGATCATCTAGTGGCTGGTGAGGAAACAGAATAGAATGAGGAATTTTGTGCTAAAGGGCAGGATAAGGCATTCTGTTAATAAGATATAAAAGAAGGGTGCAAGCAGTTTCAATTAATGTCTATTTTTATGTTCAGCAATCCCATTTTACAATGGATATAAGCACAAGATGATTGATTTAAAATTCCCTAAGAAGACAAAGAATTATTAAAAGGTGTAGAGAAATATTTAGAAGCATTGTCACTATGCAACATGTGAATTGATATATTAAACTAGGTTTTGATTTTGGCATAAAAAATTCAAAAACTAAAAAAAAAAGGAAAAAAAATCAGAACTTTTTTCATTAAATATAACTAAGTTCATCATGAATAATCATCAATAAAAGTGACAAAGTACCAAAAGCCTAAAACAAACATGACACAACTAGGACCTGCTTGGTTACTAGCCCTTTTGGGAAACTAAGTTCAATATTGTTCACTAAGTTAACAAGACTCACAAGAAAAAGATGACAGAGTAGAAATACCAAAAATCATCTTCTAAAGTTTGATAATAAGGAATATAAATAACAGAGTCTAAAGGCATAGAAGGTAAAGGTTTAGGACAACTTACAGCTGTCGCAACCGTTTTGGGTCCATCAGATAAAGTTATAGAAGGTACAGAGGTAGATTCATGAAAATGAGAAAACAAAAGAGGGTTACCAGACATATAGTTAGAGGCACCTCAATCTCATGGTCCTAAAGAAGTTGACTAAGTAAGGCAAGCAATGGAGTTACCAATGTGGGCACTAGAAGCAATTGAGGAAGGGGATTACTTTGATACCCGATAGCTAATATAATCATCATAATCAACTTCAAAAAGTGTTAGAGTTCAAGCACTGTCCATCAAATTGCTTAGACCAAAAATCATCAACATGAGCAATTGCCAAAGGAGTAGAAGTACCAGGAAAAGAACCAAATTCACTGCAAGAGGTCTCACCAGACATCATCGCAAAAGAAAGAACAAAGAGGTGAAAAACAGACCAGCAAAAACACAGCCCGGACAGATGGCAACAGCATGTAGCAGTGCAGCGGACAGTGGCAAGTTCTGATAGATCGATTGATGCCAATCACAATGGCATCAATGATAAGAACTCACGCTGGTCAGTGTCAATGCATGGATGACCCAATGACAGCAGCATTCCAGTGGTTGGCCGGCAGGAAGCTGCCAAAGACAGTGGTGCTGGCAGTGAGATGATCTGACGCTAGGAAGAAGACCAACTGAAAAAGATAGGGACACAGCAGCAAAAAGCAATGATGAGTGAAGAGCTGGTTGGCAACAGCGTTCCAGTGGGTGGCAGGTGGGAAGATTCTGAGCACCAAGGTAGAGGCTGTTCCATGATCAGAGGTAGGGAGGGTAATCAACCAGAAAGGACAAAGGCAGCATGGTGACAACATTGAGGGAAAAAATGTGGTTGAAAAGTTAGGATTCCTACAACCCAACTCGATACCATGTGAAATTAAAGAGAACACATGGAAAACATTTCAACTCATGTTATTCTGCTCAAAACTATAACAATATATGCAAGCAGGAATGGGCCCTGGGCCAGCTATCCTAGAAAACCTAGGTACAACAACTATATATATTTACATTATTATCCAACAAGCACCTTCTACAATAATTTTCAACATAAGATTCCATTACTACAAACTCTAGTTATATAGTTCACAACAGCTTCATATTGAAAACTATTTGTAAACATGGGATCAATAGTAGCTTTACCTTGAGAAGGAGGGCGCAAAGTCACACTAGCTGAATTGGCAGAATCTGTTTCTTTAGCCTTTTGAAGCCAATTCCACCATCTAATGATACATTCTCTGCCAATTATTAAATAAAATTGAGAGAGAAACACAGATTAGAAAACCTAAAATGGGGTCAAGTGTGATCAAAATAGAGTACAGAAAGAAAAAATAATAGGAGGACACCTGTGAAAGCAGTGAAAACAAGACATTAACTTCATAAAAGGCAATGTTTCACTTTGCTGATCTTCTGAGACCAATGAATACAAACACAAGGGACAATCACCATCAGGATGATTCATAGCTGTGAGCTTCTCCACTGCTTCCTAAATTATGTTCCAATCATCAATCAATATTGTGCCTCAAATCTGGGTGTGAATATAATGTGTTACATAATTTCAGGTTCTTCAGTTTATGTGATATCTAAAACAAAAAACAGAAAGAAACTAATAATTTTGGTTATGGCAGGCTTTGTGTATGAGATGATTCTTGATATTCTACAAGAGGCCATTTTGCTTGGGAGTTGACAGATAAATCCAAAATGGAGAAGTGCCCACTTAGAGTTAGAACTAGATGAGAGACTCCACTTCATACCATAGAGACTTCCATACTCTAACAAGCACTAGGCAGCTATAATTATGCATTGCCTTATTTGAAGGAAGTAACATAATACCTAGTGGAACTTGCGCCATATTTTGGGCAATATGACCCCTATACTTTTGTGTATGAAATGTTCTAAATTAGCTTTAAACACCCCTCCTAGTACTGAATATTCTTGAACTCTGACTTGCTTCAGAAATATTGCAGGTGCATATGTTTATGTCAAGATTCTTTTATATTATTCTGATATGCAAAGGAAGTAGGATGCTGTTTTTTGGTTATGCATTCTTGTTTCCAGATTCCTGACTTTTGGTTTTATTTAACAAAGATGTTCTATCCTCTCCTCCAATACTTTTTTGCTATCCCAAAATCCTTTCTTGTGCCGTTCGTTAGATAAAAATGATTTTAAAGCAATGGAACATCAGCATCATATGCATTTGAATCATTTCTCTAGGTCCTTGTTGAAATATC
Organism: Sindora glabra; assembly: GCA_020226215.1. Taxonomy (NCBI): domain Eukaryota; kingdom Viridiplantae; phylum Streptophyta; class Magnoliopsida; order Fabales; family Fabaceae; genus Sindora; species Sindora glabra. The sequence continues at coordinate 63,051,264 of CM035234.1, read as the reverse complement.
ATCTTAAATTTACTCACCTTTCTTGTAATATTAACATAAAACCAGACATGTTATTTTTATCATGTTCTCTAAGCCCTTGTCGAAATCTCCTGAAGATTCCCTTTTGCATCGAAATAACTCCTTCATTTCCTATCTTAACATTTCAAGTATTATCATAATTCTTCCTTATATTCTCATTTCTTCTACATCAGTGGTTTGTATTTGTGATTTCTCAATAGCCTAGCAATTAACTACCCTTAAGCAGAGCTTAAAAAAAAAAATCATCAATCTAGTTGTTTCAAAAGGTATTTCCAAGATTTGTAATGCAATTGTTACCTCACAGACAGCAACAAGCATTAAACAAGGAGAGAGTTCACATGCTTTGTGTCGTATACAATTTACTAAATCCTTCTGTCTATGTTCATCCAGGCCCTTGCAGTCAAGAAGATCAACAGAAGGTGCCTCTTCTGGATACTAAAATAAGAGAAAGGCAAGAGGATACAGAAATATATAAGACTGTGCGTAGTTTTAACTAGGAGAATGAACAGACAAATATTATGCAGGAATTCCAAAAAGAAAGCTATTAATGATTAAAAAGAAATGTAAATTGTCATATACCAAATCAGAATTATTCATAAGCTCTCTTAGCAAGAGGAAATGACTTTGTAAGAAAGCACAAATACCAATGTATCTAAGTCACCCCAGTTAAGGGCAGCTAGAAACCTTAAGTTGGGTATATGTATGTATATGTCGCAATATGTACCTTTGGGCTTCCTTGTATCTTGATAATAGCTTCCACAAACTGTAATGTAAGATAAAAACAATGTATATGAATACAATGTTTCTGCAGGGAAGAATTTGCAAGTCTAATATAAACGCCAACAGATATAACAGAAAAAGAAAAGGGTGTTTACAACTCTGTAATTCCAACTAACAAAATAGACAGTTAAGATTAAAGCTTCAAGGACATTGTTCCTGACAGAACAACCATCATTCTAATCCGTCATAGTTGACAAAACTTGGGCAAAAGACAGGTAGATAGCCAATTTACATCAGCAACTTTGTTACTGTATACACCTGCTTTCCACCATTCACTTCAGATAAACCTAAGAGACCATGTAAAAGATGCATTTTGCCAGATGAATTGACGTTGTAACTGCCTAATCCAAGTACTGACACATAAAGTAAAACACATTGGCATTATTTGTGGTGATAAAGCTAACATATTAAACACCATCTATTTGCGATAGAATTAATGCTCTATAGAATATAACACAGTATAAATTTCTTCTTTCTTATTCTTTGCCACAATTTCCAAGCATATCATTCTGTACATAAAAGTTTAGCAAATCAATAAGATATTTTCTACTTTTCTCAGCAACCAAACAGCACCCAGTTCCAAGTTGTGATTTCAAAATAAAGCAAAGAGCGATCAAATATTCCCAAGACAATATTAGGGTCAAACAAAAATTAGGAAAAGAAAAACTATGAAAAACCTGTTCCGATGAGACATCGGCAGTTCTCGGCTTGATGGAGATATGGAGAAGGGGAGGGAAAGAACTGAGAACAACACAATCACTACCATATACTGCTTCCACAGCTTCGACCTCTGCGAGCACTTCTTCTTGGGCAGCCATTGTCAGAGGAGAAGAGAACACGTTCTGATTTGGGCTCAAGTTGACTATATTTGCCACTGTACCGTGGCCTTGGTAATAATATTTGGCTAAAATACAGCCTTTTGCATCCTGGGACCTGGGTTCTGAAAGTTTGAAGTGAAAAATGTAATTTTCCAAATTGAAGTGGTTATATTTCACAAATAACCCCTTCACTTAGTAAATTACATTCATTTAAAATCTCTTCTCCGAATTTAGGCTTTTATCTATTTCGTCGAGAAATATTTTTTAAAATAAAATATCACATGCATATAGAGGAGTAATTTATTATTTATACTAGTGGTTTGAAAAAATAATATTTAGAAATATGGCAGTGAAAATAAATGAATTCATTTTTAATATTAAAAATTTAATTTTTTTAAATTATTCATATTTAATATTAAATAAATAAAATATTTTTTCATCTTAATATTTTATAATTATTTTATTATATGAAAGGACGTAAAAATAAATATGAGAGGAATCTAAAAGTCATTAAAGATAATATTGTATGTACTGCGGATATGTTCTTTCATCTACCATGGTTGTAAAATTTTTTACAGTGCCATTCAAGAGAAAAATGACACATTATTTAAAAAATGAATCATTCTTTATCATTTTTTAATGTATAAGAAAATTAATAATTTCTAATGACCGGGAAAATTATTTAATAAAAAGACAATACATTATTAAAATTTTAATAATAATTAATAATATTTACCAATAGTCATGTACCCAAAAAAAAAAAGTTTAAACTATTTTTCAACATCAGAGCAAAAAGAAATAGAGTAAGTGATAATTTAAAGTTAGATTAGTTAATGAAATTATTTTGTCTGACAAAGAGGAAAGATGGACCGTGCATGCTCCACAAATCATTAATAGATAATATCTATTAATGGTATCAAAATCTAAGAAGAAAATGGCATGGAACATTTAATTAGAAATTAAAAATTAATTCAAGTGTCTAATTCAAAGCTTTTGAATTATAAAGAAGTAATTAAAATTTACTAAAATTATAGGAAAAAAATAGTTTAACCTTTTTGGTAGTCTAGAAAAATATTTATGTTAACCATTTAAAAAATGGTAAATTGTATTCTAATGGCACTTCATAGACTTATTTTTAAAGAGGTGCTAGTGCTAGTGCTAGACTTCCTTTCAAAGAAATGCCAATTTTATGAATTATAAATTTTATATTTCCAAAATGCCCTTTTTCAATTAAATGTCATTTTCATGTCTTTCATATGAGACATTCTGTTTTTCCGATCATATTATTATCACAAATACCTGATTGATCTCATTATTGGTCACCTCTGATTGATCTCATTCTGATGGCACTTCATAGACTTATTTTAAAAGAGGTGCTAGTGCTAGTGCTAGTGCTAGTGCTAGACTTCCTTTCAAAGAGATGCCAGTTTTATGAATTATAACTTTTATATTTTCAAAATGCCCTTTTTAAATTAAACGCCATTTTGATGTCTTTCATACGAGACATTTTGTTTTTCTGATCGTATTGTTATCACAAATACCTGATTGATCTCATTCTAATGGCACTTCATAGACTTATTTTAAAAGAGGTGCTAGTACTAGTGTTAGACTTCCTTTCAAAAAGATGTTAATTTTATGAATTATAACTTTTATATTTCCAAAATGCCCTTTTTCAATTAAGCGCCATTCTCATGTCTTTCATACAAGACATTCTGTTTTTCCGATCGTATTGTTATCATAAATACCTGATTGATCTCATTGTTGGTCACCTTTATTTTTCTGATCACTTTTGATTATTATTGCATTATTGATTGCCTCTGATTGGTCTCCTCTGTTTTTCGATTGTTACTGCCTTTGTTGATCGCTTTTGTTTTTCCAATTGCATTGTTACCAATTATTTGTGATTTTTTTTATCAATAGAACAGTGTTTATTACTCATTTATAAGTGTAGGGTTGGAACTATAGTATTGAAGATTAATACTTAAATAGAATACGATGATTTAGTTTGGATGATATGTGCAAATTTTAAGGATTTGTTTCCTGGTGATTTTTCTCTGTTATATTCTTTCCCTGGCCATCTTGTTTGTTTGCTAAGGAATGGATTAGAACTAAAAAATATGATTGATTTTGTTAGAGTTTTGAACTTGAAATATTTGAATATAAGTGTTAATATTAGTTTAAGTTTTGCATCAAATTTGTTTTGTAATGGTGTTTCTATTTCGAAGAGACAAATTACTATTTCTAATATTAAGGAGTGTAATGTTGCTTTGGTTCCAAGTTTTTGTTCTTCAAATAGTGAGAGGATTTTATTGATCGATTCATGATTAGATGAAGTGAGCCACATTGGTCAAAGGTTCCTTGGTAGTGTTGTTAAATTTAGGAATGCATTGTGCAAGTATTCGATTGAAAGAGGTTTTTTGTTTGATTATGTTAGGAATACAAAAACAAAAGTGGCAGCTGTATGCTCAAAGAAGCACAAGAAAGGTTATGAGTGGATTATTATGGCTTCATTGTCCAAGGTGAATGGTTGTTCCTATATGAAGAAGTTAGTGAATTATCATACTTGTGGTTTTCTATTAAATAGTTCAACTTCGAGGAGGATAGGTTCCAAATTGATTTCTGAATTGGTGGTGGATTTAGTTAGGGGATCCCTATCATTGACAACTAATGAAGTTATAAATCATTTTCAAAATAATTATGGATTGACAATTCCCTATTGCAAGGCTTAGCATGCAATGGAGAAAGCAATGAGTATAGTATTTAGTAATTTTGATGGCTCCTTCAAACAAATCAATTGATATGTATCTAATATAAAGGAAGTGAATCCTGGTACCTATATTGTGGTGGACATGGATGATAGTAATAGGAGATTCAAAAGGATGTTTGTAGCATTTCGTGCTTACATTGAAGGATTCATGTTATGCAGATCACTTTTATTTATTGATGGAACTTTTTTGAAATTCAGGTTTAAGAGGGTTATCCTATCAATTACTGGTAAGGATGGTAATCAAGTTGAGTGGTTTCTTAGTTAAGAATGATTATGTTTGGGCTCTTTGGTTAGTGTTATTGTTTTGCAGGCCGAACGGTAACATGGCATCCCTTATTACTATTTAGTGTGAAAATAGTAACATAGAAGGCCTTTTATTTTTTGCCCTTTCTTTTATTAGTATTTTCATGTAGAATGTCCTCTTATTTAGATGTTTTATTCTGAGTTTTATTAATGTTATTGTTTGAAAAGTAAACAAAAACATTGGTAAATTAAATAGATTTGTAGTTTATATCAATTGTATTAATAGTTAGATATACTAATTTAGCTATTGGATTGATGTTACTATTAGGAGATGAAATAGTAACATGGAAGTAGTATGGTTGTTTTTCATGAGTTTTATTATTAATGAGAATTTATTTATGTATTTATTTATTTTTTTATTGGTGTTACTATTTGCATACAAACAATAACATGGGTTATGATATGGATCATGTTTCTGTTTTAATGGCTTATATTTCTATTTAGTATGATTACTTCATTTCAGGATTATTTCCTCTAGTTTTTGCTGTGGTTAATTCTGAAAATTAAGAAAAATGATTTTGGTTCCTTTCATAATTGTCCATTATACTTGATGTAGACCAATGTGTGACTTTTATTTTTTATCGTAATTTGGGATTGCTTGAAGTAATGCCAAAGGTTTTTCCAATAGCACCTTATTTCTTTTATCTTCATTATTTAAAATAAAATTTGAGGGATAAATTCAATAGTGTTACATTTTCAAATTCCTTCAAGGAGCATATAGTTCACTTATTTGGAATGTGTGCATATTCCCTAATAGTAGATGCATTCATTAAGAACATGGTAGTTTTCAAACGTCAAGGAGGTTAGACTATTGAGAATTTTCGCACAAGGCTTGTATCGGAATGTTAGTCGAATGCTTTCAGTCGTAGTTGTCATTATAGTGAGATGACATCAAATGCAACTGAATCTTACAATTCATGGATTCGTGATGCGAGGAAGTTATCAATCACAAATATGGTTAATAATATTCATTTGAAGTTGATGGAGTGGTTTGCTAAACGAAGGTTAGAATCATTATGTTGGAATGGTGTTATTTGTCCAGTTTGGTTGTCGAGATTAGAATTACATTCAAGGAAGTACAAAAGTTGGGTTGTTAGGAAGTTATTAGAAATTATTTTTAAGGTGTTAGTAGATCCAATCGTATGTGTGGATATTTATCAACGCAATTGCACTTGTAACCTGTGACAATCGGATGGCTTTCCTTGTGTGCATGCAGTTGCCGCTATAAGAAGATATGGGATTTCTTTGAATGAAGTTATTAAGAATTGTTGAGAATTAAGATTTATGAACATGTTATACACCCCATTCCTACAATGTTGAAACAGGAGGTTGCCATAGGTGATGAAGTAACTATCTTATCTCTGATTTCTAAAAGACAAGTAGGTAGACCTAAGAAAATGAGGATTAGGTCGAAGGGTGAGTGTGTTAAAAAAATTAGGTGCAAAAGATATGGCAAATTAGGATATCACAATAAGAAAAGTTGCAAAGAGCTAACTTGAATGCAATTTTTTTTATAGCACAATTACATTCATTATGATTTTTTTGTGTAAAAAAGGAACAACAATATAATTCAAACACATTAATGTAAGTGATTATTGATTAATATTAGTACTTAATATGTCCTTGTTTAGTTAAACACTAAAAACTATACAATTACTTAGATGTTATTATTTTGGTCGAAAATAGTAACACCAAAGTAGAAGTTCATAAATATAGAGTAAATGAATTCTAAATATTGAAAGAAGAACGTGCTATGTTCTTATTAGTTTTAGTAGTAACATTAATAAAAAATAACACAATTACTTGCATGTTACTATTTTGATTCGAAATAGTAACATCAACAAAACTTGAAATTAATTAATTTCTGAATATTAAAGGAAACTAGAAAGAAGAATATGTTAAATTTTTATTAGTTTCAGTAGTAACATCCATGAAAAGTAATACAAAATTAGATGTTACCATTTTGATCGAAAATAGTAACACCAAGGTAGAAGTTTATAAACATAAGGTAAATGAATTCTAAATGTTAAAAGAAACTAGAAAGAAAATCGTATTGTGTTTTTATTAGTTTTAGTAGCAACATCAACGGATAAACAATATAATTACTTGCATGTTACTATTTTGATTCAAAACAATAACACTAAGGTGGTAGTTCTGAATATAGGGTAAATGAATTCTAAATATTAAATGAAACTGGAAAGAAGAATATGCTTCATTTTTATTAGTTTTAGTAGTCATATAAACAAAAAGTAATACACAATTGCATATTACTATTTTGATTAAAAACAATAATATCAAGTAGAAATTCATAACACATAAGGCAAATGAATTGTAAATGTTAAAATAAATTGAAAAGAAGAATATACTATATTTTTTATTAACATTTACAATTAAATGTTACATATATTTGAATGTTATATACAATTGAATCTATGATGGTACATGCAATTGAATGTTATATATATGCATAATAATCAACTCCAGTTGGAAGGATTGAAATCTTTGAGGAATTTATTAAATAATCTTGCCTTGTATTTCCTCATAGATTCCAATAAAAATTATTCTTTAAACTTTTTATTGTTGCATGGATCCTCTATTTGTTTGCAAATAAAAATCTTACAGTCTTTCCTAAAATTATAAATTTAAGAAATGAGTTAGTTTAGTACCTCCTAGTTATAGTACTTTTAGATTAATAAAGAAGTTATTACTTACGATCCAGCTTCTTATTGTGGTGACCTTTCATATGATATGATTTCAAAAAGAGGCTCTACAGTTGCTAGTTCTACTCCTATATCTATTTCATTCTTTTGAAGGATTTCATTCTTCTTTTTTTCGTAGTAGTCTTTCTGTTGTTAAATAAATAAGTTAAGTAAAGTATCAAATGAAAAGAAGAAAATGTTACTGTCTAGTCTACAAACAGTAACATCAAAACAAAAATTAATAATGAATTCAGAAATCAAGTGTCATTAAGAAGAAAAGTAATAAAAAAATAACATGTTACTATTTTCACAACCAATAGTAACATATTGTTTTCTTTCTGACATGTTATTATTTGGTTTGGAAATAGTAACATCAATTAAAAAATTAGAATAAATAGACAAATGAAGTTTGATTAACAATGAAACTACGACAAAACAACATGTTACTATTTTCACATGAAATAGTAATATCAACAAAAAATAACGTATCATAGAGTAGCATCACACTTGATATGTTTTCTCACAGAGAAAAACGTGTTATTGTTTGCATACCAAAGATAACATGTTGTTTTTAGTTAGATTGAGATGTTATTGTTTGGTCTGGAAATAGCAACATCATTCAAATACAAATATCTTGTTTTTCCTAGATGTGGCAATCAAACTAAGAATGTACACATGGCTATCTATGATTTGAAATTGAAGAATTATTTCTTGTCAAATAAATTGATTAAGAAGAAGTCAAATTCTAAACAATAACATTATTATTCCCAAATTTCAATAGCATGAGTTGTTAAATGTTACTATTTGGACTCCAAACAATAACATTATATTTTTTAGAATGAATAAACTCAGTGCTACCATGTTATTGTTTTGACTTGAAATAATAACATTACTATAAAAAGGAACAAGACAAAACAATAATATTGTAAAAGTTCAGAAAATACATGCATTGTTTGTTATTGCCTTTTCTGCAAGCATATCCATAAACTCTTCTAATGTTATGAACATGTCTTGCTAAGGAGATATCCAAACAAAAGTCCTATAAATGGTAATATGGCATAGAAATAAGTTGAGGTACCAAGCAATAATATTGAGTTAATCAAAGGAATCAACAAGAAAATAAGATATGACTTACGATATGTCTCTTATTTTTCTTATTTGGACTATTTTGTTCTTAACATCTTCGGAGAGATATTTTATGACTAGCCACTTTGTACTTTTAGTTATCTTTTGAGTTTATTTTTTTTTAACAATTATGTTATTGTTTCCTCCAAGATTAATATAGGAGCCTCTTTGCTCTCCTCAACAAGTTTTTTTTGTTGTCGTGTTTATTATCATTTTGTGGATTTTTTTTCATTAGCACAAGTACATGTAGTTTATGTCGCATTTTATTTTTCTTGTTTTTACTTTAATGCCTCTAATCATCAACCTTTGATTCTTCTCAATCTTATTTTGTTCTTTACTTTCTGTGGTTTCTACCTTTTCCTATTCAACCACTTGCACAATTATTTCTGTTAGCTATACGTTCAATTATTTATTTTGATTTCCAAGACTTACATTTGCATTTTCTAATGTGTCAATGATCATTTTGAGGTTTTCTATCTGTTATGTTGTGTTGGATAGTTATACTTGAAGTCGTGTGTTTTTATGTGTGAGGTTTATAATTGTTTCTTTATTTTGTTGTAATTGTTACTCTGACTTCTAAAGTTTCTCTGTAAAAGACTTTAATTCATTTATCCTTCTGTTTGCACTGAGGAACTGGTCCCTCAGCTATTATACTTTATTTTTATCTTGTTATGATTGTTCTTTGTAGAATAGTGTAATATTTGCAAACTGGTCCAGTTTTGTTATTCATGGTTGAATTATGTATTAGGCCATTCTTGTATCATTATCACTTCCTAATTTCTTCAATTAGGAAGGTATGATTTGTGTTTTTGTTTACTCATGATATTCAATTAGTTGTAATTATGTGTCAGGGTTGTATAGAAGGTGTATTCTTCACTTGTTGGCTCAAGTTCTTTGTTAACAACCTGAAACATAAGAGCGGTTCCTCGTTAGTGTAATTAGTTGACATGTTTCTACTTTGGTGAGAAATAGTAACATGAAGATAAAAGGCTAAGTAGTAATATAACAGTAACATGGGTAAAGGATTAACAATGAAACACAATAAATAGATAAAATGAAATATGATTAAGAAAAAAAACTTTAACAAAACATATTACTATTTCCACTAGAAACAATAACATCAGATGAGATGTTACTATTTTATGTGGAAATAAATTGACAAATCAAGTGTGATTAATAACAAAAATTGATAAAAAAATAACATGTTACTATTTTCAAAATAAATAATAACATGTTTTGTTCTAGTGATATATTTCTATTTGATCTGAAATAGCAACACCAAGCATAAAATACAATAAATAGACAAAATGATGCATAATTAACAATAGAATTCTTGATAAAACATGTTACTATTTCTTATTATGTGGAAATAATAACATTGAACAAAAAGTAGGAATAAACTAATAAATCAATCATGATTAACATAAAAAATTGATAAAAAAAAATATGTTACTGTTTTCATAACAAACAGTAACATGTTTTCTTCTACTAACATGTTTCTGTTTTCAAAAAAAATTAAATTTTTTCAAAGGTTATTTGAAGCTGGCTAATCATTTGATCCCTCAGTTAGCGTGTGAGGAACTTTAAGTCCCATTTGAGGCATTTTGGTACTCTTTGAATATAATGCCTATTGAGCACATTTGTTGTCTCACACAGCTAATACTGTCGACAATACATTGTACATTTTGTCATATTAATTTTTAATAAAAGTTGCATTTAAAGATGGAGTAATAAAAGGGTACCTTTGATGTCATTAACAAAAAATCTACTAAAAAAAGAACATGTTATTGTTTACATCACAAATAGTAACATGTTGTTGTTTAACATCTATACAGTAACGTGCACCAAAAACTTAAACTAAATAGATGAATCAAGTATCCAGATAGTAACATGCACCAAAAACTCAAATTAAATAAAAGAATCAAGTGGCACTAATAAAAAAACTACCAAAGAATAACATGTTATTGTTTATCAAAATAAACAGTAACATGTTGCTATTTAGTATACAAACAATAACATGAACTAAAAACTTAAAATGAATGGACAAATAAAGTCACACTAAGAAACAAATTGCTAAAAATGTAGGGTAACTCTTTATGCACCAAACAGTTACATGTTATTGTTTGGTGTTCAAATAGTTACATGAACGAAAACTGTCAAAAACATGCAAGAAAAGTGGCAAGAACATTTAATTAAATGAATAGAAATGAATAAAGATAATATCAAAGAAAATGACACGAAGGAAAATAAGTTTAACAACTGTCATTTACTAGCAATAGCATGATACAACTAGTGACATTTAGTGGGCTATCCCTTAATTAAACTCATTCATTGCTCGTGTATGTGTTCAAACCACCCATATTCTATTATGTGATATATCTTCTCTACATATTTGAGGTATAACCAGGCTAGTGTGCGAGCCCTATTTGGTACAAACAAAGTCACCAGTAACATCAGCGTTATAAGGTGCGATACATCCTGAACATCGATCTCTATTGTTCCTCCCACTGCCCTTTGGAGCGCATTGAATATCGTTGGTTTTATCAAGCATCCTTGCCCATGGAATCGTCTTATGTCAAAATTTGATTGTGGTTTCTTGTCAGTTGTTGTGTTGATAAGGTGTTTTCCATCTCTTGTTCCAAAAAATTAGTTTCATTAATGTAGGTGTTTTGCTCAAATATTCACCCTCAGTTAGGAATTGTTCATGCTTGTGTGAGAAGGTAGCAATTAGTACCTATATTTCTTCACTACTCTTCCAACACATACTACGATCAAAGTCCTTTGTCATTATTGCATTAATGAGAATCCAAAAAGGGTTTATTGTAGCACCTTCTTATGGCTCTCATTGAATTAAAGGTAATCAATCTGCCTTATACATGCCAGCAAATTGGACCTATATTGTTGGAATCTTAGAGTTTCTTTTTCATCTTTTTCTATTTATTTGGATGTTTTACTTTCTTTCTGTTCAAATAAATTGACAAATCAAGCGTTATTAATAACAAAAACTGATAATGACAAATGTTACTATTTTTAGAACAAATAATAATATGTTTTCTTCTAGTAACATGTTTCTGTTTGATCTGAAATAGTAATACTAATAAAAAATTTTCATAAATAGATAAAATGAAGTATGATTAACAAAAAACTTCAACAAAATAATGTGTTATTGTTGCTAATAGAAACAATAACATCAAATGAAATGTTACTATGTGGAAACAGTAACATCAAACGAGATGTTACTATTTCTTATGAAAACAGTAATATTCAACACAAATTAGGAATAAACTGATAAATCAAGCATGATTAACAGTAAAACCAATAAAAAAGTAACATGTTAATTTATTTGAACAAAAAGAAACATGTTATTATTTTAAAAATAAATAGTAACATGTTTTATTGTGGTAACATGCTTCTATTTAGTTTGAAATAGCAATACTAACCAAAAAATACAAAAAATAGACAAAATGAATTATAATTAACAATGAAACTTTGATAAAAACAACGTGTTACTATTTCTTGTGGAAACAGTAACATCAAACGAGATGTTATTGTTTTATATAGAAATAGTATCATCCAACACAAAATGTGAATAAATTGACAAATTAAGTATGATTAATAGCAAAACTGATAAAAAAGTAACATATTACTATTTTCAAAATAAATAGTAACATTATTTTTTTGTGGTGACATGCTTCTGTTTGGTCTGAAAATAATAATATCAATAAAAAAATCATAAATAGACAAAATGAAATATGATTAATAATAAAACTTTAAGAAAATAATATGTTACTATTTCCTTAAGAAATAGTAACATCAAACGAGATGTTACTATTTTATGCAAGAACAGTAACATCCAGCCTAAAGTGGGAATAAACTAACAAATCAAGTATGATTAATAGTAAAACTGATAAAAAATGTTATTATTTGGTATCGGAGTAGTAAGGTGTTTCTGTTTGCTTCCATGAGAACTAAATGTCCAAAAAAACAAAAGAACATATACGATGCCATGTTTCTATTTGTCATACAAGCAATTATTATGTGGGATTAGTGACAATAACATGCAATAAAATAGTGTGAGGCATGTTCATCATTCTAGCTTATAGGGTTTCAATTCAACATACATATATATACACACCCACCCAAATAGTAACATTTTTCATCAAGTTAATTGTAGGATAATCCCTATACTTGAATCAAGATTAAGAGGATGTGGGTTTACCTATTGATGACCCGTTTTGATGCTTCTAATTTGTGTGAAGTTACTATTTGCAACTGGTTTTAAGTTTTTGAAGGTTGGAAATGCTAATTTCCGATTGTTCAGTGTTATCTAAGTTTATCTGGTACAATTTTCTAACAATTTATATGGTGTTTTCATTCAATTTGTTGAATTTCTTCACTGGTATTGAGCTTTGATGGAATGCAATTTATTGTTTCTATTTCAGTCTTCTGTTCTTCCTGGGACGTGCAATGGGTGTATTGATTTGTCTTCTGGTCATTGTAGTAATTTGACCTTGGCGACTACACTTAAATGAAAGAAAATTCGACTAGGATACCTCGCTATAATAAATTATAGTAAATGGTATCGGCTTAATTTTTTCCCTTTAAAAAAATTAATCTTTTATATAAAATCCAGCATATAGTTTTCATATGTAGAAATACACATTCCTATTTTGAAAGTTGTGATTTCATGTTTCACGTAGAGGTGCTTAAAAAGCCTCTGGCTTGTGGGCTTGACATAATAATCTCTTGGTTTTTCGTAAATTGAGTTAGTTAAAATTATACCCATAAAAATGCAAGTTTAAACAAACTCAACTCGTGCCGACCAGACCTATACGAGTCGTGAATTAACTTGCAAGCTAAGCTCATTTATAAAGTAAAGTTCGCAACCTTTATAGATTTTTATGTGAACTGGACTGGTTAAAATAAGCCTACATAAAATACAAGCTTAGCCCGCAAGTTATGCAGGCTAACTCATTAAGCACCCTTAGTTGTACTAGTGATCTAGAAAAATAATTTGCTTGAATAAGATAGTGCCAAGAAAATCAAAATTTGATTAGGGGAATTGTTTTTTATTCTTAAAAAGATTACTCTTTTGTTTGAAATCAATTTTTTTAACATTGAGTTTATTTTGTTTTAATAGAAATAATTTTAATTCATTTACAAATGAATTTTACCATTTAAAAACTATGACAAAAATAAAAATTTCAATTTATTTGTGAATAAATTTGAAGCATATTAAAAAATACATAAAATTCAATTAAAAGGTAAATTTTGATAACATCAAAATCAGTAAAATATTAGAATGAAAGTAAAACTTCTAATGTAGCATGCGTTTAATGTTAAATAAAATAAAACGATTTTTAGTGAAATTTTTGATAAATTGAATAAATTATAAACAAAATAAAATAAATTCAAACACTCTTCAAAAAGAATATTCCAGAATGGAATAAAATCATTTTTGTCTTTTTGCCATTTAAAAAATGGATGTTTATGGTTTGGTTGCAAGGTCGCCGTCCGCCTCCGTACGGATGCCCAGCTTGGGTGGAAGATATTAGCCGGCCGCTTCATGGTAGACACCGTGTTTCTTGCGGGAAGGTGGCGGTGGGGAGCAGATACGGACAAGGGATTTGCAGGTGGTGTTTCTCTTTCGAATATTTTCTCCTTCCTGTCACCAATTGCTAACGAATTTCTAGAGGGTAGTATTACACGAATTACAAAAATATAAATAGTAAGAGTCTGACTCAAATAATATAATGTTCCTTAAAGATATTATCTTTGTTTTAATAATTTAATCATTTCTATCATTAAAAAAAAATTAAATATTATTTTTATTAATTATGTTATTTATCTAAAAATCTAGTACATAATAAAAAAAATAAGATAAATTTCTTATTTACAACTAAAGGAAAAATAGAGGTTTTGGTTCTAGTAATTTTATTAAATTTGTAATTTCATCCTTTTAATTTTAATTTGTATAATTAAGTCCTAAAATTTTAAATAATTTATAATTAACTCCTTAACTGATATTTATTCTAACTAATGAAATCTTTAATACCATCCATGCATTAATTAAATTTTCCTTGCAGGTATTTTATTTTTATTTAATTATCAAAATTCATTTATTCCTATCAGAATTATTTACCATTAAAATTAAAATACATTTATCCCCAATTCACTGATTCCATAGTTTTTCAAACTCTCATTCTACAATATTAATAAAATCAATCTAGGATTTTAGATTTTAATCATTTTATTTTATTTATTTTTTCTGCCTAAATTTTATTTTATTTCTCTTATATGACTTTATGTAAAAAAATTAAATGTCTAAATCTTTACGGCAAATAATTTTTTATGGAAATAAATAATTTTTAATATTTAAATAAAAATAAAATATCAATGTGTTATTTTATTGACACATATAGATGGCATGAAAGATTCCATTAAATAAGGTTAATACTAGTTAAAAAGATGAGTTAATTACAAATTATTTAAAACTTTACGCCTTAACATAATAAAATTATAAGGATAAAATAACAGGTCTCTATGAAACTATAAGTACTAAAATCTCTATTTTCTGACAATTAAATTATGTAGTATTATTTAGGGGGAAAAAAATCAATTATAAGAGTTTTACATTGAAAGCAATCCTCAAAAATCAAATTGTCTGGTACAATAATTGATTTCCAATCCCTTTGACAAACTGCTAAAATCTTATCCCTCAAAAGAAACTGAGTTTTGAGCCAAAAAGTAGCAGTGTCCCACACAACAATAGGTTGAGACAATTATCTAAAAATTCTAGCATTCCTTTTCAACCAAGTTCACCATGAAACATTTTGGCAACATCCCAAAGAGCAATTTTTTTCCCTATTCTTACCAAACCATAATATTTAGCTGATAAACTTTTCGGAGTGTCAAGGCAGACCCAACAAACTCCAAACAAAGAAAAATACTCATTCCATAGCTATCGACCCTTATAACAATATAGAAACAAGAATATCAATTAAATAATTATTTCAGTTCTTCAGAGAATTCTGTTCATTCAAATCAAATGACAACGAAAACATAATCATTTTTCCATTCATAGAATGACAGATTCCAGCAGGACTATAGTGTATAACCATTAGTATTTTAATTTGCACAAGCCATGTCATTCAGAAGTATATTATAAAGAATGGGATCATCTAGACCAGTTCCCAAACCACCAAAGGAATTCTATGACAGTAGTCCACTATTTAGTGACATACAAATCTTACATTAAAAACAGCAGACCAAATCCAATAAGCTCTGATCAAGAAGAGCAGCAGCCACTTTTCTGCGCAACAGGCTGTCCTCTAATCTGCACAGTTGGGGGCCTTACATTGCTTCCAGCTGGCTGGCTTGCCATTCTGCAATCGAGAAAGTTACCCATCCATGAGTGCTTGGAAAATATGTGCCATACAAAATCAATGCGTAAAGAATTAGTTAGATTATGCTACCAGAAAGCAGAGTAACTATTTGAAATTAAAACCATCATTAGGAACAACAAGAACAAAACTAGTCCATCTTTTATATACACAAACAATAATTAATGCATAATAAGCTAGTTTAAATATTTGTCTGCTTACTTCTATTTCTATCTACTAGTTCACTACTTTATTTTTTGTTTACAAGCCCAAAAAAGAATCACGAAAGATCTCTGGTGATTGATAGCCTTGGACTTTAACAGCAGGATTAACTTTGTAATCTTGGATGTAAAAATACTACATATGGCAAAAGAATCTATCCACTAGTTCACTACTTTATTTTGGTTTACTAGCCTACAAAAGAATCACAAAAGATATCTTTTGTGACTGATGGACTTGGACTCTTAACTGCAGGATTACCCTTCGGTGTAAAAAGTTAACACTACATATGGCAATTCCAAAAGAGATCTCGACATCATATTTGTGACATTGATTCAATTTTACTCATCTAACTAATTCAGTAGACTTCTTTAGTTATTTACACATTTAATTAAAAAATCAGCAAGAAACAAATCCTATAAACATATTTTTTGGGTGTAATTAACAGGTCTCATTAGAACAAAAAAGAATTTTTTTTTCACAAAAATAAAAAAGGAAATCAACCATCAGACTCCATGTGCAATTGACTTTTATGGGAGTAAAGCCATATACACAATGAACTGTGCACACAATTCTCACACAGCCCCCACACTAACAAAGAAGAAATTCTATCTTGGAATAAAAAATTTCTCCTTACTCCAAAGGAGAGATAAAGAAACAAGTATATCAGTATGTCCCGCTTATGTGGACTCTGAAATTTTTTTTTTTTTTCAATATCTCTGGTCCTGAAGTAGGAATTTCCTACTCTAAGAATAGGATAGAACTTGCCAACAAGGCTTGCTTTGTTCATTGGACAAGTGTGGGGAAATTGTGTACATAGCTTTACTCTCCTAGCAGTCTGCTAAAACTAGACTACCTACTTGGAAATGAAGAAGTTGCAAGAGATTCTAAAATAAACTATGTTTATACAAGTTGTGTAGATTAAACCAATCATTAAATGATACGAAATTATTACTATTAAGTGTATTCTTTAATGCATTTTCTCTCATTTATAAAATTGTTTGGTGTCATTTAATGATTGGTTACATCAACATATCTTGCAAAGACCTAGTGAGGCAAAGAATTCCTCACAAGTTACATGACACTCGTGCATTTCCTTTGACATCTAGAATGAAATAATAGAGACAGGCATGTATTACCTGTCCTTGATTGATGCAGCCATGGCCATAAAGGCCTGTTCAACATTTGTAGCATTTTTTGCACTTGTTTCCATGAAGGGGATGCCAATTTCATCTGCAAATGCCTACAAAAGAAATATAAGATCAAAAACAAGGGGATTGAGTGCAGCTAGGGGAGGAACATAAGAGCAATTGGACCTAGACAACGGCCAACATGAGAACACACTTGAAACTACTGCCTAATTAGCGAAGAATACAGAATCAGAAGATATCTGCAAAGCTATACTTTGGCTGTTTCATATGAGACGACTTTGTTTGCTGTAAGATCACACTTGTTTCCAACCAAAAGTTTGTTGACATTATCGCTAGCATAGCGGTCAATTTCACTGAGCCACTGCTTCACATTATTAAAGCTCTCCTGGTCTGTGACATCATAAACAATCTGCCAAAGGAAGCACTTGGTTGAGACATGAAAGGAACACCAACACAAAGGGAAATGTTTTATATTGTATAAATTAGGTCAAGAAAATAATCACTCACAATAATCCCATGTGCTCCTCTGTAGTAGCTACTGGTGATTGTCCTAAATCGTTCTTGCCCAGCAGTGTCCCACTACAAGCATAACAGATCAACAAGCCAAGTCAGTAACAATCAACCAAGGAAGGTTGTTAAAAAAAAAATTGGGGGGGGGGGGGGGGGGGAGTAAAAGGAGACCAATGCAAGCAGTAGTTGTGTCTTAGTTAATTAAAAGCAGATAAACCAAGCCTCCAGACTATTTATAATATCAGCAGATAAAGAAGCAAAAATAAGGCCAATAAGATCCATACAATTTGGAGTTTAATAGTCTTCCCATCCTGTTCCACAGTGCGAATTTTCTACACCAAGGAAAAAAAACCAACTAGTTACTTTAGGTGCCACTTCCAAATCAGTTCTTGATAATCCTTTTGAAAGTTATACTCACAAAATCAACTCCGATGGTGCTAATGTAACTCTCAATGTAAGAATCATCCTGCATAATAAACAGACAAGTTACGAAAGAGAAGTATTATTAACATTACTTCATTTAATCCTATAAACAATCAACATGATTAACCACACATGCACGAGTGGAGCCCTTGGGTAAGAACCTTCAATACTGACAAAGGTATTTTATAAGCATTAAAATTGGGTGGCAATAAAATGACATCAAGTCACAGCTACAAATTGGATGACATCAGCTTGTCTCCAGTGCATGTATGGTATTGTTTGTTAGCATGTTTCAAAACCAATTATGCCCAAAAATCACAATTGGATCACAAGCTACATGGAAGCTATTTTCTATAGTAACTTTTTACACTATAAAGTGACTTTCCTACAAGTCATTAGACCACAGAAAATTAACAAAAATCAACAACCCCGCCTTATCCCATTAGTAGATGAGGTTGACCAAACTAATAAATCAATTCTCAAATAATATTACAAAATATAAAATGGATTTACCAATAATCAGTTATCTCAAAATCAATCACCAAAAGTCAATTATGCTCAAAATCAATTTTCTCATCATTATACCAAATAGATCCTATATATCCTACTCACACAGGTTATACTCCGAAGGGAACAGATAGCAACGAGATTCTTAGAACAGAAAAGGGGCAGAGACACAGCAAAAACAGAAAGGTGCAGTGACAGTATACTAGAAGCAGAAGCACTCCATTTTGGAAAGGCATTCCTGTTATCCATGCCCTTAACAAGAAACAACTATATCATTTTCCATGAATACGTCAGTCCAAATTAGTTTTTTTTTTTTTTTATATAAAACCAAAAAAAAAAATTCAAAAACATGCTCAGCAATGGCATAATCTTGAAACCACAGTCCGATCACCAAATTCAGATTAAAAAACAATAAATTAAAGCACACAAGTGCATATAGTATACATGTCACCAGTACTGACTACTGAGAAGACTAATTTATGAAAAATTGTCGATTGATGTACTCCAAATTTTCACAGATATTAGAGAAAACATTATTATTCAAATAAAACATATTACACACAGCTCGACCTAAAATTGTGGGGGTTGAGAGAGCCAAAAGTGGTAAGATAAAGTCTGTACGGACCATATCATAACTCTATTCTTCCATCACAAATTAAAATTTCCAACGCAAATATATAAACCATGAAGCATCCATGAGCAAAAATGTCTGAAGTAAACTAAGGGAAAGGAAGCAAACCAACCTATTGCTCACTACTATGAGGATTCTTTGTACAAGAATAAAAATAATATTGGAGGTAACATAATTAACGGCTCCAGGAAAGCCCCAAACACTAGATTGCACCAGACAAAATAGGATTTCAAAATTTTAATTTCTTTGGGTAGGGCCCTACCTGGGAAAGAAAAGGTGATGTCTTTTCTCTATTGAGCTCTGCCCATGCGTGGTCAGAAAGTGATGGGATTGGCCAAATTTGGGCAAAATCCCATATAATAATGAGAGCACAGAAAATCCACTACTATATCTCATTAGACACAGCCCCCAATACCAGCTCCCATTCTATAAATTTAAAAACACTGTACATGGAAGTAAAAGAGACAGTCTAAACTCTCTTGAAAAGGTGTACTGTCCCCCACACATCAAATGAATCTAAAGGTTCCATCGGAAGGTAGTTTGATTTCTGTTCTAGTAACATACAATCTGTGGTCATATCACTATAACTAATAATTCCAACCACTAAATTGGAAAATGCAACCATGCCTCATCCACTCACTATTGAAACAATTCTGACAAAAATTTTCTATCAAGACAACTGCTTTAATGCCTAAATCAGTGTTGTAGGGGGAAAAAAAAGCTTAAATAAGATTTATTTTCACTAAAGAAATAGATGAAAATCCATCTGATTACACTACCAAAAGACAGCAAGCTAATCCAAGTAACAAGTTCCATCAAAGCCAAGCACCTGTTCTTTTATTCCTCTGTTTACATACAGATAACACAATGAAAACAAGAGAACAAAATAAAAAATAAGACCCTATTTTGGGCAACATATTTTTTTCCCACGGCAAACAAGCACACTAAAAACTCAGAAAGGGAATTGCTTGTAAAATATTTTCTTCAACAGATATGATGAAAAACCAAAAGAACAAAAGATACAACACTGTAGGGGTTTTTAAATTTAAAAACAGAATACAATATACAAATCCCAAGGATAGCCCCATATAACGCAGAATATTAAAAGCAAGAGATGGCTTACAGCGAATCTCAAAAGAAGACATGATTTGCCAACACCAGAGTCTCCAATAAGGAGAAGCTTAAACAAATAGTCACTGCAGAAGGGAACCAAAACACGTTAATTTTCTCATGCAAAATAGACTGTCTATTTGCCCCACTGATACATATTAAGGGAAAACAAGCAATTATCACAACTCATTCACATCCATATTCATTTACAATTTCTAAAAGGAACATATTTGACGAAACAGAACAATTAAAAATTTCAAGAAACTGTATATCGCTCTCTACAATTTACATATAATAAAATTAAAAACTATCCGTTCTTTCTTGATGACCTACATAGAACTAGAAAGCTAGTCACCTTATTTTATAATATAAATAAAATAGTAAATTCATTTCATTAAATTTCAGCATAATTTTTTATTTCCATATTTACAGTGAACTTATGCCATGCACCTATTCTATGAGTCATTTCAAGTTTATTGCGATCAAATAGCATGGCAACTCAACTTTGAAGTCATTAACTTGAAAAAAAAAGGGGGGCGAAAAAAAAGAAGGGAGAAGAACCTCATGCAGGGAGACTGCCCGAGGATAGAAGCAAGAAACATTAGCATATATGTCCGACTGATTCTATGGAACCAAAGGACAATTTCGAGGTAATTCTAAAACTCTGATACCAATCCAGCAGATCCAGAATCAACCTATGTTTAAATTACACCATACCCCGGTTCAATCCAAGTAAAATAAAATTCCAGCTATCCCTATGCATGAAGCCGGCGTTTGAATAATACGAAATTCGAAATCAGTTCAATCAAGTAGAATCCTAAATCAGATTTCTCCATAAAACCCACGTTTGAATGATAGAAGATTACAATTCTATTCAGCCATTGAGTCTAATCTTAAAAATCAAAAACTGAACAAACTAGGGTTATGCTCTGATCATATTAACCGATCCATCAGCACCAATTACCCAAAGCCCCAGTCACCCGTTTGAACATAAAACATAAATAACCAGAAATCGATCAGTTTTCCACCGATTCGACGCAATTACACGGCTTCTCCAAAGTCATACACCATCACAAAAACAACAGAGAGAGAAACACCGGGGGGCGGAGAACAAAGAAACCTACTATTCAGGGTTCATTTCTGTGAGAGTACTAGGATCGTGAAGTCGCCGGAATACAGAAAAGGTTATCAACCGAAGATGTCACCGACAGGTGCCCGGTACTTCACCTTAGAATGGCAGCAAATAGCAAGGAGTCGAGAGAAATGAGGATGAATTTGTCGCTGGCTTATTTGATCCAAAATTTAAAATTGTGCGGTGACCAGTACGGTGACGTTTTCTTGCGATTTTGGTTTCCTAGGTAATTTATTACGGGCGATGGCAGATCGATACTGAGTCTCCCACTAGACTTTAAACCCGGGCAACGCACGGACGAAAAATATATCCATTTTTAATTTTAATAGTTATAATAAAATTATTAAACGAATAAATATGTATCTAAAAAGTTAGGTTATTATATCTCGGAAAATATGTAAATATAAAAATCAAAGTTATATTTAAATTATAATAACAAAATATTTTAATTATTGTTGAAAATTTTTAAATATAATTGATATTACGATCAAGTTTTAAAATCAAATTAAATCATAGCATGAAAATCATGTAAAGTTGAAAAATATTTTAACAACCAAAAATGAAAATAAAAATAATAAAATTTTCATAAAATATATAATAGTAGGAAGTCACCTAATATTTTAATTTAATACTATATAAGATTAAAAATATATATTAATTATTTAAAAAGAAACATCATTATAATAATATAATTATTAATTAATTAACAATAAAAATACAATAAAGTATCATAAATGACTAAAAATGACTAGTTGTGATAACAAACTATGAAATAAGATACATAATGAAGTTACTTGCTTTTAAGTCTTTATGTTGTTGGCCATGCATTTACGACAATATTTTACATATATTATACTAATATTTTTCTGTTATTCCCAAGTAAATGATTGCATATCTCTTTAAAAATGAAAAAAAGGGATTAAAAAGAGAGAATTCAATTATAACCTTTTTTAGATTTATAATAAAAAATTAAATGATAATATATTATTATTTGATAAAGAAATTACTACATTTTTTAAATTTATTTGTTTATTTTTTAAAATATAAAATATACAATTAATCTCATAATTGAAAGATAAAACACAAATAATGCTTTTTTAAGCTAATTCCCATGAATCTAACTCTTTCAAGAAATAAGATACACTTTAAAGGTTATAATAGATAATTATAATTATTGACAAAAAAAGTAAAAATGAGATAATTACAAATTAAAAAATTACTTTTTTATAATTTATTATTTAATAAATTCTCAACCTTCAATTTTTTTTTATTAATAGTTATAATTATTCACTTTACTCTTCAGCTAATTCTTGATTTACTATCAAGAATAAAATAATTAAGCGTATATATTGAATAATTAGTTAATACAATAGATATAAAATTTTATCTAAATATTTGTGTGTTATAATTTAACTATAAAATATTACAAAAAATTTAATAATAAATTTAAATTAATGTTTCTAACTTTTATTATTGCTTTAAATAGAATAAATAGATTTTTTTACTTATTATAATTCAATATTAATTTTTAATCATCTAATGCAAGAAGACATATTAAAAAGATAAAAAGGATACAATATGATTAATAAATCATAATTTAATATTTGAGAATATGTATAGTTTTCATATAACAATCATTATAATATAATTTTGTATAGATTATTATTATTTTTTAGTTGTACATATTATATTGAATTGTAACTTAAGAAATGAAATGTACATTTATTTGTCTATATAAGAATTAAGTAGAATCCTTAAATACCAAAAAAAATTATAGTTCCTAAAACATTGTTGACAAATTAAAAAATTACTAAGTGTTTTGTAGGATAAATATTATAATAAAATTATATATATAATGTTAATTATTAAATTTTTTATAATGTCTTTTATAATCTTACATTCATAAGAAAAATATATATTACTGAAAATGAAATTCTTAATAATTTAATTAATAAGAATATAATATTCTTATGTTTAGTTCACTATAAATTTTTTCAAGAATATTTTCCTAAATTCTTATATATATATATATATATATATATATATATATATATATATATATATATATATATATATATATATATATTTACTATATTTGATTCATATTTAATGTTCTCGAGAATTTTGAGAATGTTTTAAAAATATTTTTATCAAGTTTTTTATTATAAAATATGATATAATAAATCATGTTTTTATTTAAAGCTACATAAATAATTAAAAAAAATTTAACACTTAATGAATTAAATTTTAATATTTAACATCTAAAAATTTATTGAAATATATATAAAAATATTGTATACTTTATTATATTTCAATATTTAATGTATTATATTTTAACAATTAATATATTCTTTATTTAGAATAAAATAATATTATTATTTTAAATTTTTAGGTATAAATATGCCTTTTTTAAAAAAATCCAAGCTTATTGTATAATTCTTCAATGAAAGAAATCAGATGTATATATAAATATATTAAAATAATCTTTCAAATATTAGGAATAACAATAGAAAAGGAATTGTAGTTAAAAATTAATGTCACTATATTTTGTAATAATAAAAATATTTTAAAAATAAAGTGATAATTATTTTTTATTTTAAATTAAAAATTATTTGACAAAGCAATAAATAAGAAAGAGAATTAAATATGAGGATAATCTTATTCTTTTTTTTTAGTATCAACATTTTCATTTTATAGAAATTTGAGATACCCACCTTCCCTATAGAAATATTTTGGAAGAAAATTGAGTTAAAAATATTTTCAAAAATGTGATATTTTCAGTATTTTTTTCAAATTTTGAACCAAACATGAGAGTATAATATTTTCTTGAAAATATTAAAAATATTTTGTGAATCAAACAGTCCTTATAAGAATCAAGTACAATCCCTAAATACTAAAAAAAATTATAGTTCCTAAAACAATGTCAACAAATTAAAAAATTGCTTTACCTTTTATAGGATAGATATTATAATAAAATTATATATAATTTTAGTTATTAAAATTTTTATAATGCTCTTCAGTGAGAATAAAAATAATAAAATAATAATATAAATTTTAAGAAAATATATGATGAGTACCCTAAATATAACTTTAATTACAAATGTAAATGATAAAAATTGTAATCATTATTTATAGTAAATGGACCTTTTAATTCTCACAAAATATTTTAAAACCTTCTAATTATCCTAAAATAAAAATACTAATTAATTTAATTATCCAAAATTGCTCAAAATATTAGCTTATGACTTTAACATATATTTAAATAAAATGCTCATAGTTTGAGCAGCATTATTTGAACATTTAACTTCTTAAATTTTTAGCAAATATAACATATTTTTTGTAACAAAAAATTAAAAAAATATAATTTACTTATTATCGATAAAAGATCTTCACTAATATATCTTTGTGAATTTGTATAAATTGTAATTTTATAGATTAGAAAATTTACAAAAATTAAATATCTGAGTTATAGATCCAATATAACCAAATGAAGTCAAGTAAACACTTTATATGATATAATTTCTTTTCAAAAGAAAATGTCCTAGACAAAGGGACAACCTAAAGAAAAAAAGGAATGATTAAATTTTACTAAAAATCATACTAAATTTATATGAGAATTGATTTTACATATAAGCTAATCAATATTGTAGAATTGATTTTGTATACCTCAAAATGTTTCATCATAACAAAGCCTCCTAACTTTTACCTTCAATAGTTGTAGAGCAATTTCTTAAATGAAAAGATACAAATTTATTAACAAAGCAAAAAAAAAAGGTGAGAGAAGCATTAATAGAATTAACTTCAAATATTGCAAGGCTAAAAAAATGGTTTTTTCAATAGGAAAAAAAATCAAGTATTAACTATAAAAGATAAAAATATTAAAAATTAAAACTAAACCCTTATCTATGCTTGATTCTAAAATCAAAGATTATGATAAAAAAAATCTATTCAATTTTTTGTAGCAAAACTTCATAAGGAATCTTGAAGCAAAACTAAAAGAGAAGAAGAGAAAGATAAATTAAGAATTTTTGTAAAATTTTTGTGAAAGAAGAAAAAATAAAAATATGAGATGATGCTTAAAAAAAAAATCTTGAAGCCAAATGTTCACTTGTGCTTGATTCTAAAGATGCATTTAACCTTTCATAGCAAAGCGATAAGAAATCTTGAAGTAAAATTGAAATAGAAGTGAACGATAAATTAAAAAAAATGTGAAATTATACTTCAAAAGAAGAAAATTCAAGAAAATATAAGGAGGAAAAAGAAGAAATCAATTAAAAGATTTTGCAGAAATTAAGCAATAAAAAATAAAATATATAGCAGGTAATATCATAAGGATAAATTTAATGAAGGAAATAAATTACCACCCTATTAATCTATATTAGTGATTGATTTTAAATTTGAATTGAAAGATTACTTTCATAATTACATCAAATAAATTTTTTCAATATCAATAATTAATTTTGAATTCAAATATTGACTTTAAATATATCTTTTTCTAAGATAATCTATCAATTTAAATTTTAAAATAAAATTATTTTAATATAAAATGATGCTAAATATTTAAATTTAAATTTTTATTAAAAATTAATTTAATATTAGAAAGATAAATGAAAAAAGCAATCAAAAACTTTACATTTATTATTGATTGTTGGTGGCTAATAAATGTAAAAAAAATATTTTTGTAATTTCATAATTTATCTTTCAAGTAAAGAAAAAAATGATAAATTGATATGTAATAAATGATGAGAATAATACTTATCATAATAAGAGATAAAAAATATTACAACTAATATATAATATAAAAATTTTACCACAATTAATATAATGTTGATAGAAATATTCTTTTTAATTACTAAGACCCTTTTAAAATTAGGATTTTCAAATGGTATTATTTTGAAGAACGAAATTTCATCTAATTAAAGCTTAATCATTTTAATCCATTGCTTCAAACTAATTTTATAATGTCATTGCTTTCCTCCTCCTCCTCCTTCTTCTTTTTTTCATTTTCAAGTGTGTATTATTTTTAATTTTGACAAAATTATCAATTTCATCTTAAAATTATAAAGCACCAGTAAAATAATTATTGAATTATACAAAATTATAATTTTGTTCTTAAATAATAATTTGTATATATAATTTCATTCTTCAATCATATTATTTAGGAAAGAAATTGTTGATGCAAGAAGATGAAATTGTATATACAAATTATTATTTAAGAATAAAATTATAATTTTATATATTTTAAAAATTAATTTGTCAAAACATTAAAATTTCAAGGATAAAATTAAAAAGTTTGGGTGTATTTGAATATATTTTTATTTTTATATTTTTAAAAATTATTTTTTGTTCTCAAAAACTATTTTTGGATTAAAAAAATCAAAATTAGAGGATGATTAATATTGTAAATAAATAAATATTTTATTTAATTATAACATTCAAAATAAGAAAACGAGCTCAAAAAATAACTAAAAATTACTTCTATTTTTTTGTTTTTAATTTACACATTTAGAAAATAATTTTTCAAAATAAATTTTAAAAACAAATTGACAACTAGGTTCTTCTATTTTTAAAAACAAAAAATAAAAAACTATTTTTGAAAATAGAAAACAAATAGACCCTTTATCTTCTATTTTTAAAATGCTTAGTCAAACACCAATATATATCATGTATTGAAGAAATTAAACTATTCAACTAATTTTAAAGAGTTACATAAATTAAGGTAGAAGATATTATAAAAAAATTGAATAGATATTTAATGTGATTAGAAAGAAAAATTTATTAAAATAAGATATTTAATTTAATTTGAAGTGTAAACTTTAATTGGAGAAAAAAAGGCAGATGGTTAAGTTAAATATATATATAGAGTCCAAGAAAATAACGTGAATAAATAAGATGCAGTAATGGGGCAATAACTATCAACTTCAAATTCATTTGAATTGATAATTGATAATTTTAGGAATTTGAAATGTTAAATAAAATATTAAAAATAAATTATTCAAAAAATTTGGGGTGTAATACAAATTAAAGTGGAATAATTTTGTCAAAATAAAAAATATTTACAAAATGAATAACTTGCGATAAGTATAATTAAAAATAGAATACTTCTAATTCATTTGATTAAGGAAATATAAATAAAAGATATTTTATGTAGGTAAAAAAAATTGAAGTTTCACTTTTTAAAAAATTGAGTGTTTCATTATTGAATATTTTTTTAAATCTCAAAATAAGTGAATTAAAATTCAAAACACAAGTATCATTATATTAATATAATCCACTAATAAAAGTACTCAATTTTTTAAAATGTAGAACTCTTATAACATTACCTTTCTATGTAAGGAAAATACTATATAGGTGTTGAAAATAGGATCCAAAATTGAGTTTTAAATTTTTTGTATCCATTGAATTGAGTTTTACAAATTTATCCTAGTATCCAATATTTAATGACAATTTTTTATTTCTATTAGGAACTTACTTTTGATGTATATAGCATTGTTATTTACGTAATTAGAAAGAAAAAAATGAATAAAATATTGAATATGATTTTAAAGCAAATGTCATTTATAAAAAAAGGAATAAATTAAAAAAAATATTAAAAAATTCAAGTAACTCTTTAATATAATAGAAGCAAATGCTAAAAGTAAAAGAAGAAAGAAAATAATTTATAAAAATTGATAAAGTAAAAGGCTATTAAAAAATTGATATATAAGAAATAAACCTTATTTTAATAGTGAAATAGTTAATGTGTAAATATATAGATAATATGAATGAGTAAAACATGTATATGCAATAAAGAAATAGTGTCAAATTTGTAAAGTAATAAAAAATTAAAAACCTAAAAATTAAAAAAAAGGTAAATTATATTGTGGTATCACTTCTTGGACTTCCTTTCAAAGAGGTGTCAGTGCTGACCTTTATTTCAAATAAGTATCGTTTTTATAAATTATTACGATTATATTTCCAAACTGTCTTTTTTTTAACCATAATGCAATCGTGAATTAGGAACTTTAGAAGGATAAAACTCCATAATTAGTTAACTATTTTTTGTATATAACCACTTATTTTCATTCATCTTCCTATAATATTTTAACAGAAAATAAGAAATTTTGATTTTGGTGGGGTTCACTCAACCGGAAACATGTAGATTTAACTTAAAACTTTGAATAATTATAACTTTACGCTTGGTCTTCCAATTGAAGCAAATCATATGTCAATTTTTTGTAACTTTTCAAGATCCATGCCCATTTTGGCTAGTGAAAAAAGGTCTTTGTCAATGAGTTTTCTCAATTTTTTCTTCATTTTTTGTCGTTTTACCAATTTTGACCTCATTTTCCTTAATTAAATTCATTTAAATCCCACATTAAACTTTTACTGCTTAATTCTTTTAGTATCCAATGGTGCTATAATAACTTTCTTAAAAATAAAACTATCAAATAAGAGCAAGTTACCGTTTGCAGACAAAATAATAACATATTATTGCTTAGTATCTAGATAGTAATATTAACTAAAAATTCAAGATAAATGGATAAATTAAATCTCATTAACAACAAAAGTGTTAAAGAATAGCATATTACTATTTCATCTTAAAAAATAACATCAACAAAAAAATTTAAAATAAATAGATAAATTAAATCTTATTAACAATAAAATTGTTAAAGAATAATATATTAGTATTTGCAGATCAAATAGTAACATGTTCCTATTTGGTATTCGAACAATAACATCAACTAAAAACTCAAAATAAATAAATAAATCAAATCTCATTAACAATCAAACTACTAATGAAGAGTATATTACTATTTAGTCTCCAAATAGTAACATCGACCAAAAACTTCAAATAATAGAAAATATCAAGTCTCGTTAACAATTAAACTGTCAAAGAAAAGCATGTTGTTATTTAGTCTCTAGATAGTAACATATTACTATTTAGTTTTCAAACTATAACATATTGCTAATTAGTCTTTAAATAGTAACATTGACAAAAAATTTAAAATAAATGAATAAATCAAGTTTCATTAATAATCAAATTACCTAAAAAATGCATATTACTATTTAGTCTTTAAATAATAATATTAATTAAAAATCTTAAATAATAGAAAATATCAAGTCTTATTAACAATCAAACTGCCAAAAAAGAGCATATTACTATTTGATCTCTAAACAATAACATGTTATTATTTGGTCTCTAAACAGTAATATTAATAAAAAGAAAATTAAAATAAATGGATAAATCAAGTCTCATTAATAACCAAACTGCTTAAGAAGTGCATGTTATTATTTAATATTACTATTTAGTCCCCAAATAGTAATATCGACTAAAAACTCCAAATAATAGAAAATATCAAGTTTCATTAATAACCAAACTGTGAAAGAAAAATATATTACTATATAGTCTCTTGACAATAACATATTCTTGTTTGGTCTCTAAACAGTAACATCAACTAAAAACTTAAAATAAATGGATAAATTGAGTCTCATTAACAATCAAATTGTCTAAAAAGTGCATGTTACTATTTAGTCTCTAAATAATAACATTTATAAAAAAACTCAAAATAAATAAATAAATCAAGTCTCATTAATAACTAAAATACTAAAGAAAAGTATGTTATTATTTGGTATCTAGATAGTAACATTAACTAAAAATTTAAAATAAATAGAAAAATGAATTCTTTTTTTACTAGCTATTATTTTTGTGTTTATCTACATTTTCTTTTTCCTAAAAAAATAACTTTGTTATTATTTGAATTTTTAATATAATAATAATAATTCATCTAAGATAATTATATTTTTAAAAAAAGGGTTAAAAGAAAGAGACTATTTTATAATTATATGTAAAATTCTATATCTCTAAATTCTTATTTATTTTTATTTTTATCTTAACTAAAAATTTATTTTAATCCCTCAAAATTGATTCTTATTAATTTTATTTATAATTAAAATTTTATATTAATTTAATTTGTATAAATTTAAAAATTCTCCAATCTTAATTTTTATAAGTTTTTAGTCTTTTATTTTTTTATTTTCTATAAAATTAAAAAAAATTATTTTAATATGCAACAAAAGAGGTTTCTATTTTAATACTTTTATTCTTCCCGAGATAAGTTATAAGTATGTCATTTTGTATTTTAGACATTGTGGTAAATTACTATTTGTAGGTGTAGTTAAATAAAAGAAAATCAGTTTGGAGTATCTTGTTGCAATAAATTGCAACAAATGATACTAGCTTGATTTTTTTCCAAAAAAATGTAAATAAGAATAGTTAGTGTGAGTAGGTGCCTAATTAATTGTTAGAAAGGAAGAAAACCAAAAGAAAAGAAAAAAAATCGAATTGGATTTTGTATACCTTAAAAGAAGTAACAGAAAGCTGACACGTAGTGGAGAATTATTATGGTAACACATATAACATAAAAGCATGACTCATTAGAGATAAAATAAATTATTATTATTATTTTAATTTAATATTTGACTTGTAAAATTAAAATCAAATATTTTTAAAAATTTTAGTATTTCTTAGAATATGATTATAAGAGATTCAAATTCTTGACAATATGGTATTATCATGTTTAATTCAATCATAAATATTATTAGAAATGTTATAATATTGTATTATAATTATTTTTGTATATTTTTAAATATATTGTTAGATTATAAAAAATATTCTTATTAAAAATTGAATAGATAATAATAGTAAGTAGTGGCAAAAAATTGCTATTCATAATAGGTAATGGTGACCATGGCGGTCAATAATAATAAATGGGGGTAGTGGCAATAGTAATTATTGATAATGGATGGTGATAAATGGTAGCCTTTAATGGTAAATAATAATAGATGATAATAACCAATGATAAATGGTGACCAACAATAATCATTATTGATAGATAGTGATTAACGGTAGTTATTAGTAATGGGTAATGGTGAATAGTGATTACTAGTGATCGATAATAATGGGTGATAGTTAATAGTGATAATTGTGGTCAACAGTAATCAACAGTGATAGGTAGTTGTGAAATTAAATATTAATAATAGTAAAGTTTAAACGAAAGAAAGGATAAAATAGTTTATTTATATTATTAAAAACATCTTTATGTCATGGGAATGTAAAATATTTACCTCTTATAATGAAAATATTTTAAGAAACATTGGACTAAAAACATTATTAAGAATATTTTTCTAAAATGTTAATCAAATATAGAAATCTGACATTTCATTTAACATTTCCAAGAATATTAAAAGGATTCTACAAATCAAATAATACTTTAATGCTTTGTTTGAATGCAAGAGAAATAAAGAGAGAAAGAAAATAGAGAAAAAATGAAGAGAAAAATAAAAGAAAAGAGAATATAATTTCTTTCATTATGTTTTCTTAAAGAGAAAATGAAGGAAAAATATAAGAGAGAAATTATTTTCTTATTTTGTTGAGTAGAAAAGTAAAGAGAAAGAAAAGTTAATCAGATAAAATGACAATAATACCCTTAATCCATTATTAATTTTTTTTAAAAGTGATTGAAGGAATAGTTAAATCATTAAATGTATATACACAAAGATTAGAGATCGAACTTTAAATGCAACAAAAGATATAAAGCCTTCAAAAATATTATTATCAGGTATTACTTGAATAAAAAACTCTTGACCTTTACTAAGCTTTAATAGGGTGAAAAAAAATTCTTCTACAAATTGTTAATAATATTTTTTATCTAAATTATAGAATAATAATTTTAAATTAAAAATTTAGTAATAAGATGTTATTTCATATTCTAAAAAAAGTTAAAAATATAAAAAAGGAGTTGTAGATTATTTTAAATTTAAATTATAAAATTTAGAAATAACAATTTATTTTCTTAAATAATCTATAAAAAGAAGTTATAAATTGTCTTAATTCTAAAATAGACATATAGTGATTGCTAAAAGTTAAATTCCTCTATAATTACATTGCATATATCCTTTTGAATTGTTTATATTTTTTGCACTATTAAATATTGGTTTTAAAATTAATTTACATAATAATATGTATCTACTACACCAAATTTTATTTAATTTAAGTTTGCAAAATACATATCTTAAATAGTTTTATAATAATAATATTTTAAAATTTCTTTTACAATTTTAAAAGAAAATAAATTAAAAAGTAATATATATATATAAAATATAATTTAAAATAATAAATATTAAAAATGTTGTATAATATATTTATCCTTGCATTGCACAAAGCTAATCTAATTTTAAACAGTATAATCTACAAGGCCAAACCAACAAATTTAACAATACCCTCTCCATACTTAAATTTGCTCACTGTTTTCTTAACTCTATATAAGCATTGGTTAACAATTTTTAATCCAAAAAATCATAATAATATTATTCAATTAATAACTATGAAAGTTAAATTGTTAATGTTGGTGATATAAAAATAATAATAATAATTGAAATTAATAAAATAAATTGGTTAAAAGCAATAACAATAAAAGTAAATATAATAATTAGTTTTTTATTTATAAATGTAGTAATTATTATATCTCTCAAATTTCATAATTAATATAATGAGTCCTTTATTTTTACTTTCATTATGATTAATCATTTCTATCTTTATTTGTAATACTAAAATAAATATTGAAATGAAAGAATATTACTAAAAAACTAGCATGTATTTGACATTGCTAAAGTGATATTTAACAATCTATTTTAATTTTTTTATTTTTTATAATATTATAAATGAATAGAGAAAAGAATAATTATAATAAAAGTAAAAATAAGATACTAATAGTAGTTGTTGTAAAATTTGAGACATATACTAATCACTACTTTTATAAATGAAAAACTAATTATTGTGTTTACTAAATAATATTATTAGCAATTCTTTGTTGGAATTCCAAGTTTTTATTTATTTATTTTATAGAAGTTATTGTCACTTCATTACAAAACAATAGCATGAAAACATTGGCATTTTGTAGATAAGAGATTATGTCATTTGTAAGTAAAACCATTTTAAGCAATAGTAAGGAAAATTTTCAAAAATAAACTTGTTAATTTTTATTAGTGCATTTTCTTTCCTATCTTCCTCCCATAAGTAGAGAGAATGAAATCTACATTGGCCATATATAATTTCTTTCCAAATTTTTATCTCCTTTCAATTCATCTCATCATCCAAATGGGAGAAAATTCGTATTATATTTCCTTTTCTCCTTATTAATTTCTCTTCCCTCCTATTTTCCACATTACCAAATGGTGGATAAGAGAAAAATATGATTTTTTTTCAATTTTAGGATGTTATATTTTACATGCATTAATTTTGAAAAATTACAAATTAAACCCTTTAATTATTAAAAAAATTAGAATTAATGCACATCATTTCACTTATTTAATCACTTTATTAAATTATGCAATTTTTCATAAATTTTTTAAACAAAAATCATAATATATTGTATTTCAGTATGTTATATCATTTTTTAGGCATAATTTTGCAAATCATTTTTAAGTATTTAATCAAAATTCTATATATCTAATTGTATTTTTATTAATTATATAATATACAAATTTTACACAAAAAAATGATGTTATAAACTAATAGACAATATGATAATGCCTAAAATGCTCAACCGGCCTGAGTCTAATTGGCCTATCTTAAGTTATTGGATCTTACCCAATGATGCACTTAGTTATTATAGTTGGTTTCATTCCTACTTAAATAACTAGGCCATGCAACAATTAGGTTTTACCTCTTTAACCTAATCTAAACTAACCAACTCACCCATCCCTTTTGGCAGTTAATGCCATTAATAGTTCATGTGCCTTCTTAATTTGGGCATGACTCTCACTAATTTAGGTTCTTTTAAATGTTACCTATGTGCACACCCAATAATTGGACTTTAAAATGTAAAAGAAACTTATATAAAGGCTAGTGTATGTTTATCTTTTTTTTAGATTAAATCCTCATATTGTTACTCTTCTAAAACATCCATTGACTTGAGCATTGGAGTGTGCTCGATAAATCATTTTCGCTATATGCTTGTAATCGTTCATTCTTATGTAGGTGATTTGATTCAACTAGATCCTCTTATAGATAATTAAAATTAGTCTATTTAATTTTCACCTCATAAATTATAGCAAATCAGAAAAAAAAAGTTATTTATTAGGGCTTAAAATCTTACATGGAAAATAAGTAGGCTCGTAAGAATGTCTTAGATGACAAATCAAACTATGTCATGTAAGTAGGACAATATAGGTGAACCAAATAAATAAAGCCTATGTATTAATAATGTCAATTGACAAATAGAAATCATCATATGGCATAATGCTTTATCCCAATTAATAGTAAAATTTATCTTTTTAACAAATTAAAAGGTAATAAATATTAAAAAAAAATCTCATTTCTAAGCACCTTGAACAGTTCTATAAATAAAGAACTCATTTTGTCATTTAACAATAATAAGTGATTAAAAGAAAAGATATAGAACTCTTCTAAAACTCTATAATAAACATCAAAGTATTCAAACTCTTCAAATTCAATCAAGATTTCCCATTCCAATGTAATGACTTCAACAACATTTAAGTTTCTTAAATCTTTTTGAGCATGAAGCCTCTATGAAGATTCAACCTTTAATTAGAGATCAAGCTTCATTAAAGCTTGCATTTAAAGCTAAAAATTCATCATTTGATCCAAGATTAAGTTTCATTAAAGCTCTTCATCGAATTAAGATTCGACCCTTTAATCCTCAATCAACTTTTTAAAGCTTTCTGTCAAAATCCATTAAAGAGAAAAATAAGAGGATAATCTTATATTCTTTTTCAAGAATTACAAAATTAGAGATGACACTCCATATTTACATTTAAAATCATTTGTTTTGTAATTTTTTCTCCTATCAAATTGTTTATTGGAAATTTTATGCGTATAAAATTTTTAGCTACCTAGTGGGACTTTAGTTACTTTTCATTTTTTCTCTTTGAAATAAAGTTCAAATGGTAGCAAAGAAATAAGTCGTTAGCAACTCATTTTTCAATGCATCTAAAGCAAATCCTCTAATCAACTCAGTGAGTTTTGATTCTTAAAGTCTTGTGACTTGAAGTAAAATAAGAGCTTTTCTTGTTTTCGCAAGTTCATTATCATGGAAATCACCTCCACTGTACATGTAGTGGGGCTAAAATCAAAAGTAGTTGTCATTTTTAATGATGTTTTATCTTAACCTACTTTATTTGAAAATTTTGAATTAACAACATAGACTAAAATTTGTTAAAGGCTTAGGAAGGCTAACAATATCTTTTTTTCTTTAAAGATTCCAACATCCAAATTGAAAAGACCTTCTTCAAAAAATTGCTCTTCTAACTCTTCTTAATGCTCAAGTTTAGTTGCAATGCACATTATAGTGATAAATATAATTTTTCTTGAGAATCAAGTTTTGACTATTGTAAAAGCATTTGAAGCACTAATGAATTCCATTCAAGAGAGAGAAACTTTAAGAGATAAACAAAATTTTGACATCTCACAAAAGGTTAATGGCTTTTCCATACTACATGATGATTTAAATGATACATCTAAAGATAAGTCATACTGAGATAAGCATGATGAAGCTTTGAAAGAACAAGATGGCTCCAAGAACAAGCAATCTTATCTAAAAGATGTTGTTCTTACTAGCTCATTTAAGCAGTACATCTAAAGATGAGTCATACTAAGATAAGCATGATAAAGCTTTGAAAAAAATAAAGTGGCTTTAAGAATAAGCAATCTCATCTAAAAGATGTTGTTCTTGCTAGCCCATTAAAGGAATTCATCAAAAAAATAATTAGAGACTAAGTGGAAGGGGGCATGCAAGCTTCCTTTTCTTATTTCAAATCATATAGTTGAAGGATTGATCATTTGAAAATGCCTTAAAATTATTAACCATATAAGTTTTTGTAGTTTGTTGCTAAAAGAAATACTAAGCAACATGTCTCTCACTTCCTTAAAACTTATAACAATGCTCAAACTAATAAAGACCTTATGATGAAGCAATTTATGCATTCTCTTAAAGGAAATGCCTTCGATTAGTACACTAATTTGGCATCTAGATCAATCGATAGTTAGGAGCATGTAACATTAGAAATGTAATAGATTACAAGCATTAGAATTTAATTAGAAAGTGTTTATTATTAGGTAATTAGTGAAAAAATCCATTATATTAGTGGATGGGAAATCCATTAGAAGTGATTTTAGGAGATTAGAGTGTTTCTAGAAATATCTAAAATCAAAGGTTGATAGGATTTTGGAAGTAACCTAAGAATTTAACCTAGAACTACCTTACGAAAAGCTAATTAGTCAAAATTATGAAATTTTGACAAAAATAAAGGGAAATGTAAGGTCACATAGTGTAGCCAACAAAGGAAATATTTGAAATTCAAAGTTAATAGTGTAAATAGTTAGTAAATGACTAATAATAATGCTAAAATAGTGTGAAAGAGTGACAACCTAGTAAAAGCCTAGTTAAAAGGTTTCTTTTAGGATTTTTTTTCTAATATCCTAGTTTGTGTGTTATTAAAGAAAATTGTGATCTAATTTGATTAGTAAAGAAAATAATGTAACACTCATTAATGTTGTTTAATTGAGCTTAATTCTTTAAAGCACCATAAATTCAAGTAAATAGGAATTTTGTTATAAAAATCAAGAAAAGTATTTTAATACTTGCTTTATGAATTTTGATTATAATTATTTGAGAAAACAAATTCATTTTGAAAATTAGTTTAATTTCCAAGTATTTTCCTAAAATTGATTTAGGAAAATTAGAAGTAACGGCTTGGATTAAGATCATTATTTTATTGTGGCTTAGAAACACATGTTTGATTGAGAACTAAGACAATTAGGCCATTTCATCAAGCTAATTTCTATAAGTATGCGAGCATTTATTGAGGGAGTATTATCACATGATGCATTTAATGAAGAATACTTTCAAGATTAGAAAAAGAAAGGTGATGATTTTATAAGATTTTGCCTAAGTTTTAGGATGTTAACAGCTACATATGCTTAGAGCCTAAGATTATGATGTAATCTTAGTTAAAGGTAATAACATAAAAGGCTTATCCAATACTTTACATTTTCCCTATAAATAGGTGAGTTGTTTTGCAAAGTCTTTTTCTTCTTCATACTTTTTTGGTGAGTTCTTAAAGTATTTTTAAGAGTTCTCAGAGTTTCTGCTTAAGGAAGAGTTCTTGATCTTAGAAGAAGAGGTAAAAAGATAATCTTTTTAGTGGTTTCATTTCTTTTTAGAGTTCTTTTACAAAGTTCTATACTAACTTCATGTTGTTTTTGGATAATGAAACTTGAATCCATAGGTGTGTAAAGAAAAGGAACAAGCTTTCAAAGTGTGAGTGAAAATTTACCAATTTTCTTTTAGGTTTTCTTAAGAAAGTCTTATATGTAATGAACTGCATATATGTTTTGTTTAATGGCATGTTAAAACCATGAATCTTTCATGGTGGATTTTGTTTTTCTTTAACTTGAAAAAATGTTTTGTTAAAAAGAAATGTTTTGAAAAAGGTTTTGACTTTTGAAGCCATCTTATTCTTCCAAAAGTAATTCTATGATTTTGAAAGGTGAATCTTTGAAAAAAGGGTTTCTTGAAAGAGAAAGTATTTGAATAAGTTAATGTTTGAAGCATCCTATTTTTTGAAAACTATTTTCATGATTTGAAGGAATGAAGTTTTTAAAAGGCTTTCTTGAAAAGGAAATGAGACAAAAAGAATTTTTGGAATAGATTTGTAAAGAAGTAAAAAGAGATATTTGAAAATGATTTGAAAAAGGACTACCCTAATTTTAGATCTTGAATGGGCATCTTGTAAAACATGGTTTTATATAAAAACGAAAGCAGTAATCTTGTTGGAACTTCAACATGATGCTCTCAAATTTTCAATGAAACCTTTGAGGAAAAAATTTAATTTTTTGATAAAAGCAAGTGTACATGTTTCTAAACCCTAGTAAGGATATTAAATGGTGCTTACATTAAAATTTTTAAGTGATATGGTTTTGAAAACCTTCTAGGAAGTTATCAGGTTTCCTAATTTTTTTTAAGAAAAATTTCATTTTTGCGAGAAAAACTTATTACATTTTTTAAAACTCTTTAAGGATGTTAAAAAACACTTATATTAAAGTTTTTGAAATAAAAATATGTTGAAATTGTGGTTTGAAAGTCTATAGTTGCATGTTGGAAAATAACACTAAAAACAGTGTTTTCAAAGTTGAAATTTGTTTATTACAATGTTTTTTGAAAGGAAATTATTTTTGGTAACTTGTGAAATATGTTTTGAGCAAGAAAATGATTGAAAAATGACACTTACTGTCACTATTTCAAGGCTGGAAATTTATGAAAAATTATATAGAATTTTAATTTAAAAATTGATATTTCAAGGTAAAGGTTTTATGTTGAAACTTAATAAAGGTTTATGCTTGAATTCATGTGAATTTGATGTTGAAATGCAGAGAAATGTTGCAGTTTTTACACCACTATACCATGCGCTTTTATGCTTGAATTAGTTAGTAAAGATAACATTTTTTACTCATTAGGATAATATATAAAGTATAGTTTGATTGTGATCAAATAAGAGTATGATGGAACTTGGAAAATCCAAATTAATGCTTCATGGGTTCTTACTAAAATCATGAGCTAGAAATTGTTGCTTGTTTTTGGCATACAAGAAATAGCACTCTAGAATTATATTTGAACTTGGAAAGAAAAGGTGTGAAAAATTGAAAAAATGCTACAAGACTTTTAAGTTAAAAACCATAAGTATGATTAAGCTTTAGTCATGAATTATCTTATAAATGATACATGCACCAGTGGAAAAATGATATGATATAATGTGATGTAATATATTTGAGCACTATAATATATGATCTAGTATATGAATATGAATATGAAAACATGAATGCTTAATATAGTCATTTGATATGTGACATGTTAATTATACCTTTTTGTTAGATTACATTATTATAAATATGATATTTTTTTTATGTGATAATCACACCACGGATCGTATTATGATCTTACCCTGATATATGATTTGAAAAATGCAGCTTAAATCCCTATGTGAAATTATGGCTTAAATACCTTATGTGATGATGTGATTGATATACATAATATTTTATTTTGATTTCCATTA
The DNA here is from genome assembly GCA_020226215.1 of Sindora glabra. Taxonomy (NCBI): domain Eukaryota; kingdom Viridiplantae; phylum Streptophyta; class Magnoliopsida; order Fabales; family Fabaceae; genus Sindora; species Sindora glabra. Next base: position 63,011,575 of record CM035234.1, on the reverse strand, counting down.
TTTTTACATCTTTTAGGGTGTCCTTGTACTTATTTTAATTAGTTTAAGATTATTTTGAAATAAATCATAAGCTTTAGGTTAAATGGAAAATAATAACTAATTTTAGCAATTTGGCACTATTTCAAATTATTAGTTATTTATGCTCTAAACCTTTGATCATGCTAATCTTTATATGGATTGAAAGTTAAGAGAATTCTATATAATTTCCATGTTTGGTGGAAGAGACAATTTAGGTATTTCGAGGATAAAAAATGGTCATGATGTTGATGTTCAATTTTTATCCAAGCTAAACTAGTTTTAGTTTTTAAGCTATAATTGAAGCTCTAGAGGTCCAATTGAGGTAAAACTAGTACCCAATGTTAGCTAAGATTCAACCGAACAACTTTCAAGTTTTGTGTTTAAAGGAATTATGCCTTTTTTATAGTCAAAATTGAGCTAAAAGCTGAGTTATGAATTTTTACTACAATAAACGCTATTAATAGTTTAATTTAAATTAGGCTATAAGGCTTCTAAATTACGCAAAGGTCCTATTTTTTGTAATCCTAAAAGGCATAATTACTTAGTCCACTAGGTTTTCTAGATTAGGAAATCAAATATAAAAGGATTTCCACCTCTAAGAAAAGAACACATATTCTAGATAACTTTCTCCTCTTTTCCAAGTTTCTTTTGTAGACCACCTTAAGTGGTTAATTTTCTACATCAGTTTAAGGGATTAGTACTCCAATTTTGTTTAATTTTGAGACCTTTTTTTTATTTCACTTTTGATTTAATTATCTTTTATTTTTTTCACTCTTGTTGTGAATGACTACTTTGATAGTATGCTAATTATAATCGATTAGTTAATTATCAATTGTAGTCTATAGTTAAACAATAAGTTATAATTAATTCTCGTGTGTAGGTTAGTTATGATTGATTGTAATAATTAGCAATTAGGTTTTAGTGATTTAATGCATTGGTGATTTAATGCATTGGTGAATCATTAGTTGCTTTACAAAAATAAAGGATAAATTGGTAAATTTCATGTATAAAGTTGTCAATTCGATCTTAACTTAGTTCTTAATGTTTAATGCTATTGTTGAATAGATTAGGCATGCATCTTGAATTGAAATCAATAGTGAGAGGTTAATTTATGTGCTTATTCTAGATTAATCATCATTAGAAACTTTTCATGATTATTACTAGTGTTAAGGTAATTTTTGATTATGTAATTAAATTAATTATAAATTTTGTTAAGTGCTAATGATAAATCCATATATTAGAGTGTGACATTCCTTAGATTAAGCTTTCATATTCTATTAGCTATACTTTAATTTTGCTTTTAATTGTTTCATTTAAAATTGCTTTTTAAAACATTCTTGTTTTCTAAAACACCTTTGTTTTCTATTATTTTCATTAATTGCTCGTTTTTCACTTAGGTTTGACCTAGACTTGCCATTATTACTAGCTTGAATAGGTTTAATAATTAATTTTGGTGTATAGGATATGCATTAGTGACAAAAATACATCAATATACAATGTGATACCTTTATTATAGAGATGATGGAAGATTGGCCCAATGCTTGTATTTCGAATTACATGAAATGAGGTATGGTAAGTAAGTAGAGGGACAAGGTTGGGACGAGTGGGATAAATTTGGTTCTAGAGTAACAAGGAAGTAGCTTTGCATACCTCCTACCATTTCATATTGTGTGATTATATTATTTTGCTTATGATTATGATTATATGCTCAATCTTAATCTATTTATTAATCTACTTATAAATGCAACATATTAAAATATTAAATATGTGAAATGATTTAGAAAAGGTCTAGTAAGAAAATTGTTTTACTAAATGTTTTGTATATATATGACTTTTTAGTTAAAACCTATTAAAAATTGGTGTGATAGCTATTCATTGAGTAGTTCATTACACACTATACTTATGGATAATGATCTTTAGATACTTCACCTCTTGATGGCAGCCATGTAAATTATTGATATTTGATGGCACATATATAAAACTACTTATGGTTAGCTTAGGTTGGAGTTTCACTTTAGTGTGGATACATACCATATCGATGTACCATTGCTAGCTAGGGCATATGTCGTGAGACTTGAACCAAATGTCTCAAAACCAGTTTAAAAGCTCTTTAATACACATGCAGTGGATAGAACATATCATGTAACATCACAATCTCTCATATCAATGTTTGATAGCCCTACTACAAAGTTATATTTTGATGTATAATAGTTCTTAACTAACTATGCTATAGACTCTATAGTATTAGTAGCATTAGTAATAGCTAGCATAAAAAATGTTAGCCACACCATCACAGTAGTTTCAGATGATTTGCCTGCATGCTCCCTAACACCTAAAGACCTACCATTCATGACTTCAATATTTATTTCATTGATAACTAGTCTAGTTAATAACTATCATCTTATGTATTTTTAAAATGATCTATATAATTATGTTTTAACTATCTTTGCATGACATGTAAAAATATTTTACAATTCCGACTTAACTACTGGTGACTACTTATCCCAAGTACTTCTACATAACAAACATTTGCATATAACTATGCATAAATATATGATGCATTTTTCAATATGTGTTGGATGCATATATATATGACTTGCTTATGATTTTCATGATCCCATAGATTTACTAAAAGGATGATTTTGTAATGCATAGAAAGATGACCCATAATTTTTCAAATGAAAAAAAAGAAAGGAAAATAGTTTTCAACGTCTAAGTATTTTATATCAAGATATATATATATATATATATATATATATATATATATATATGATGAAAATGTATTTCTTTTCAAAAGATGTTTTTATATGATTTATAAAAGAATTTTTGAAAGAAAAAGATTATTTACTTGATTTCATAGAAAGAAACCAAATTTTTGAATTTCTACAAAGAGTATGTTATATCTAAAGTATTATAAACTAAATAGCATCTCTTTATTTTCTAAGTTTTTAACATGGTCCTATTCTTTTATATTTATTTCATGGTTTAAACTATTATATTTGAAATATATTTCTCCTAAAAAGGAAAATAAAAAGATATTTGATTCTTGAGGAATTTTCAAGAAATGACATTTAGATTGCTTTATAAATATGTTTTTAGAGTTTTTTTACTAAAAGAAAAGGTCCTTGATATTTTTGTCTATCAGATGTAAACTACTAAATTACTTTCTATCAAAAATAGTTTTCTAAAGATTTTATATGTTTATTAATAGAGATTTTGTTAATAAAATTATTAAATTTTCTACCAAAAGAAACATTTCTAAAATCTTATTTGATAAGATTTTGTAATGTGCATTTTTTGAATAGAGGTTTAGAAACTTGCATATATAAAAAAATTAGTGAACTTTTCCAAACTTGGGATTTTTGTATCTTGGATGTTTTTGAAAACAATAGGTTTTATAAAATAGTTTTTTGTTTAGAATGTCTTGTAAAGATATTTAATTAATATCTTTATACCAATCATGGTGGTTTGAAAATAGGTCGTGGTAGTGCAACTTGAATATGAGTTCCTAAATTAATTCTACAAAACCCCTTGTATTGCTAGCATGCTTAATCTTACTAACATTTGCCAATAAAAAGATGAACTTGTGGTTGATTACATTCAACAATGGAGGAATTAGAGCCTTAATGGTAGGGATCAAGTATCTAAATCATTGATGATAACAATGTGCATTCAAAAGATGGATTAGAGCCAATGTTATATCATTCAAGCCATCATACTATGAACATTTAAAAAATTAGCCACAAAAACACATGACATGGAATTCAATATTGCTATTAACACAAGTTAAGGGTTTTCTATTCATGACAAGATAAAGAAAAAGCATTTTGAGAAAATAATAACTTTTCATCCTTCAAGCCTAAAATTAAAAAATCCATGGCTACTATTTATTCACCAATCAAGCTAAACATTAATATAGACATGCAAGATGACAAAGTTATTGGTGCTCCTAAAAAAGGAAGGAAGGTTTTCTTAAAAAAATGAAGAATATCCATTCCTTGATTTTGATGTGGTGTTAATGCTAGAATCATTACTTATTGAGTTGCCAAAAATGAAGCATTCTGAAGAAGTAAGGTTGACAAACCAAACTTTTATAATTATCGCCATCTATTTTGACATCTAATTGAGAAATACTTTGTGTTGAAAGATAGGATCATAAAGTTAGTTAAACAAAGTAATATCACATTTGATGACGATAATGTAATAAGTAACTTAATAACAATCATCATTTATTCGCTAAAAAATTATCTTTCTTTTGAAATGATTCAATTTGATGCATTTAAGCTAATAATGTTAGGTAATCTAATCAAGTTTTCAATGACTATTATAAGTATTGTTGTCATTAAAGGCTAGTTTGATGATAAATCCATCTTAGATGATGAAGAAAGATAAACTTTAGTTACATACATGAGAAGTTAAAAGAAAAATCAGTGTAAGTCCTCTGAAGCAATCCTAAAAAGGATGACAATTATAAAGAAACCAATATAGAGAATTATATAAAGAAAGAATAATATTAAGTCAAGAAGGGTGGATAATTTGGCAAATAAAAGTCCTAGAATGAACCTCACATTGTTTGATTTCATGCCATAATAATTTCATGATCTAAAATATGCTATATGTTACCAAGTAAGTGATGAAGAAAATGTTAATGATGAAAAACATGACATTGAATAAGAAGTAAGCAACCTATGCATGATTGTGTTAATATTCATAGATGATAACTTGCCTCTTAATTTTAAGTGTCATAATTATCTTCTTTTTATCATTGGTTTCACTCATGAGTAAAAGGTCAATTGTATCTTGATAGATAGTAATTCCACTATTAACATTTTGACTTAAAAGATAATGAAAAACCTTAGGATCCCTATGGATGAAATGTTTTATAGCTTACTAATGATTCAAGGTTTAACTAAGATGAATAATGAGCAATTAAGAAAATATAACTTAGCCTTTGAATGAATGAAATGGAGTCAAGTGCTTTAGGTCATGTCATTGATGTTAGAACAACTTACAACTTATTGCTTGGAAGATCATGGCTTCATGAACATAAAGTATAATCATAATAAAAAGGTAGGTAAGGTAGTCATTGATGATAAACTTTTCACTCAAGTTGATTCCTACTTTGTTAATGGAAAGTTCTACGTAGGAAATAGTGTAGTGGATGAAAACCATCCTCCTAAACCTTAAACTTCTCTTCATACAAAAATTAGTAAGAAATATCTGAAAGATAAAGCACAATTAATAAGAGGAAGGAAGGTGTAAGTCTTCATGAAGATTACAAAAAGAGGATAAAATATGCTATGGTACTTTGTTATATCTTGCTCTTAAGAAGAAAGAATGTTCAATTTCCTTTCATGGTAAATGAAAATTTTTTATCAGAAGAATTAAAGATTTTACCATTCCAATCCAAAAGCTTGAAACTCTCCATGCAACCGAGCTTCTGCTCAAAGGATTCTTGCAACCAAAAGAAGGCTCTATTGTTAAACATGTTACATTATCATCAAAGTAAACTAAAGAAGGGTTTAATGTTTACAAGTTGATGGCTAAGGCAAACTATAATAGTTAAGAATCAAATGTCTTAGGAAAGCTTACTTTAGAGATGATGGAAGATAAAAGCCTTACCAACATTTAAAAAAAATGGTGAAACAAGACTATGTTGTTAAAAACTCGAGAGTTGGATTAGGTTTCAAGCAACCAAGTCCATTACACATTTCATTAAAGAAAGTGGAAAGTTAGTATGTCTATATTGAAAATGGCAAAAACTATCATAATGAAATTCCATTTCAGTTAATACTTTTTTACTATCTTAGTAAGCAAACTTTGCAAATATCAATCTTTGATAGATTCGAAGAGCTAAGAACTAAAGAGGTTGTCCTTAAGAAAAATGTCTTTTCTAAATTAGTATCTAACTTATCTTTTTTTGAAAGGAAAGAATATTGAATGTAGAAAGAAACCACTTATCTAGGAAAAGAAGCATTAAAGTCTTATACCTAAGTGGATGAAGTGTTATAAGGAATAAGTTATTACTGCTAATAAAGTATTGAAAGGAAAAAATGAATTATAGTGACCAAAAGGCAAAACATATGATAACATGAAAACCTTTAATTAAAGAAGAAACTACCTTATCATCATTAGAAAAAGGGGTGTAAGCTACCATTGATGAATTGAAGGAATTTAACATTGGCATTAGAGATGATCCCTATCTAATTTTCTTGAATGCAAATCTTACACTAGGGAAAAAGGAAGTGCACATAAAAATATTGTAAGAATTCAAAGATGCATTTGCTTGGTCATATAAAGAAATGCTTACTCTAGACCTAGAAATCATAATTTATCACCATCAGTGAGGTATGGTGTTTAACTTATAAAGTAATTGCAACATTACTTTCTTCCTGAGCATCCTTTAAATTAAAAATAAAGTTAATAAGTTAATTGATGTCGACTTTATTTTTGAGTTTAAGTATCTAACTTGGATTTCTAATATTGTTCCTATAAGGAAGAAAAACATATCAATATGCATTTATGTTAGCTTTCAAGGTTTACATAAAGCGTGTCTCAAAAGTGAAAAATGCTAATCTTAAACCCTCAATTGACTCATGAAAAAAGATAATTTAATAAGACAAAGCTTGCCAAAATGCATTGCAAAACATTATGATTTATTTAGTTAAACCATTAGTCCTATAACTAGCTATGCTTGGTTAATTGCTCATTCTTTATCTCACTACATAAAAGCAATCTCTTTAAGTCTTACAAAAGAAAATGATCAATATAAAGAAAATGCTTTGTATTATCTTATTAAGAATTTGAATGATGCTAAGTTAAACTATACTTCAATAAAGAAGATGTTGGTGAAATTGATATTTGTAATTCAAAAGCTTAAACATTATCTACAAGCTCCCATAGTTAGATTAATTTCTCAAGCTAATCTTTTCAAACACATCATGTCTTGACCCATATTATCTAGAAGATAGGCTAAGTGGGTGTTGCTTATTTAAGAATTTGACATTATATATGTTGCACAAAAAGTAATGAAAGGCTAAGCATTGGAAGACTTTTTGATCAATCATCTTACCTTTGATGATTAGAAATTATCTAATGAACTCCTAGATGAAGATGTAATGCTTATTAAGCTTTCACCTTTATTGAAAATGTTTTTTGGTGGCACAATAACAATTGAAGGGGTTAACACAGTGGTTATTTTTATAAGCAAGAAGGAGATGTTCTACCATACACTTTCAACTTGACTAAATGTTGCTTAAATAATATGATTGAAACCTAATATTTAATAATAGGACTTGAAATGGTTAAGAGATGACAACTTCAAGGCTAAAAGTTTTTATCTATTCAAATTTGATAATTAATCAACTTTTGTCTGCTTATAAAGTAAATAAGCCTAATCTCTTGTTGTACTACAAATATGCCATGCAACTTTTCAAATAATTTGATCATAATAAAGTAGTCTATATACTATGAGGATAAAACAAGTAAGTTGATGCCTTAGGTTATCTGGCTTTAACATTAATGCATATGAACATTAATATAAAAGAGCTTGTGTGCCAAAGATAGGTAGTCATTCCTACTTTTGTAAACACGGTTGAAGATTATAAAGGAAGTATGAATCATGTCTTTGTCTTTGAAATTGATAAGGAAAACTGGCATAAGCCTTTGATTAATTATCTTGAACACACTAAGCTACCAGATGATATTAGCATAGAATTGAAATTTGCTATTAAACCTCTCGATTCATATACTACAAAAATATTCTTTATCAATGATCATTTCAAGGTGTATTCCTATGATGTCTTAAAGAAGATAAAGTGAAAAGTGCCTTGAAAGAAGCTTATTTTAGGTCTATGATACCCATCAATTTGTACTAAAGTTACACTTTCAAATTAAAAGAATGGGATACTACTAGCTTACTGACATGACCTATTCAATGGATGTCGTGATTGGCATAAAGATACCTAATTAGTATATCGATACAAGTTAGATGTCCTTACAAGCCTTATAAATATTTCAAACTTCACATAACTTTTTTTAAATAGAAGTAGCAATAAGAATATACAGAAAACAAATAAAGATTATATATATATTCAAAATATTTACATACAGAAAAATTAGTTTATTGTATAAATACAACATTGACTTTACTCATTGGACTTACTAACTCAATTAGGACCCCATTCTAAATCATCCTCAGGATTAGATTCCAAGGAGGTACTAGGTTCATTGGATACAAATAGGATTGTGTTGCTTTTGGAACTCTCAGCTTGTGTAACACGCTTTAGTGCAAAAAATATAATTGAGCTAGGGTTAGAGTTAAATCTCTTAACTATAAAATTAAAATATATTTTAGTGCCATTTGGGGTGGTCCGAGTGTGCTACTTAAGGAGTACTTTGAATGTGCCATGCAGGGTCTGGGTGGTCCCTACATAGGTATCGATATGCTACATCGGGTCCATGGCTTGAACTTGAAAGGAATAGTTCAACTAAAGAATGAGTACTTACAATACTTAATGAATAATAACTTGTCATTTCATTCCTATCTTTTTATAAAGAACTTTTCTTATGCCTTAGATATGGTATATATAACTCATAGCTTTTATCTATGTGATTTAATCTGTAAGAAATGGTAATAGTTGGTATACAACTTTTACTTTATATCTTCAGTCTAACCTTATTCCTCACCATCCTAGGCACAAGGCCACCAACCTTTTCCCTTCATGACTAGCCATTCCTTTCCTTCTTTGTGAAGGATGTTATATTTCCCTCCTAATAGTTGGCATGTATGATGAATAATAGTGGGATGCTACATGCATGACCTATACTTTGCATTTCTCACCAGAGGGTATAGTAAAATACCAACTAAGCTGTGAATGTCTTATGACCATCTTGCCTTTCCTTAGTATTCAATTCTTATTACCATTTATGTTTATAATCAAGTTTAAGTATATAACTAAACCATTCACATTAATTAAGAATTACCCCTATTTTATTAGTGCACTTTAATTGTTATCAAGTTATTTTGGAAAGGGATAGTAATTACACCCCTAAAATCTAACACCCTTCTCAATATTCAAATCATATTAAAAAAAAAATTCTTAAGGGTCATATAATAGTCCTTAACATCTTAGATAACAATTAGGGTAGGTGTTGTATGAAGGTTTTTAGGTTTGGGCTATTCAATTAAAAGATGTTTCTCAGTTCTTCTATTTTGGATATTGTCTGAGCAGGTTTAAGGGATGATTTATTTGAAGAAACAAATAAATTCTAAAAATTTCAAAATTTTTATCCAAGCTTCTTCACACCTTGAGTAGTATCTATAAATTTCTCCATAATTTTTTCCAATCACTTAGTAATTCCAAAAATTCCGTGACTTGAACCAATGAATTCTAAGTCCTATTCTAGACATTTTTAATTTACAATTTTATTGGATAGCCAAATCAACTTCAATAGCCATGAAATTTTTTAAAAATATTTAAAACATCATAATTGACTACTACAATTTTTTCATGATTTTTCATGACCATTCAGCACCTTAAATAATTTAAAATTTGAGATTAAATAGGTAGGAACCCTATTTTGGATAGCCTTGATAATCTAATATGAAAATTCATTCTAAAAACATCTAAAAATTTTCTAAAAATTATCAAACTTTACAAATTGCATTTTCACCTTATGAAAGATCACAAAATGTTAAGAATAAATTTTTTTGATGATTTTAAACCTAATTTTTTCATGGTTACTTTTCAATTAAATTTCAATAGCTTATTGAAACTTCTTTTTTACAATTTCTAGCATTATCTTAACAAATTTCTTCTTGATAACTAGTAACAACTTCATTCTGATCATCCTTGATTCAAATTCTCATCTCAACAATATCATATAACATGCAAATTCATTTCAATCTAATTCTAACACCAAGCAACACAAGGTTGCATTAAAAAAAATAATATTTGTCAAATTCAACAATCCATCAATAGAAACTTTGTAGATTCAAAACAAGTCATCACTGATCTTGATCTTTTTTCTTCTAAACTTTCATTAATTTCTTTGAGATAGCAAGAAAAGGCTTCATAGAGATAATTTAAATTTTAGACATTTGAAGAGAAGGAATATGATAAATTATAGAAGAAATTGAAGGAGATTCATCGATTACTTTACTAGATTGGAGAATAGATGTAAAATCCTTGTTTTTTCACTTGAAAAAAAAGAGCTTGAACTTTATCTTTTATTCTTCCCTTTCCAAGTCACATTTTGGGTTAGTTAAGGAGCAAAAATTTTCTACTCTTAAAGCCCCACACTTATTTATATAAAACTTGACCTAATTTCCCAAAAAAAATTCATAATTTTCTTATTAGATTTTATTGATTTTAGGAAAAATTGTTCGACATTTGGCTACACCATTTGGAGGTGTAAGTGTGCTGCTTTAACCAACAAATGATGATGCTCTTAACCACTATAATTTAGCCACATAAAAAGGCTGAATATTGTTATCACACAATAACCCTAATTTTTTCCTCTTTTTTACTTTAGTCCTTAGCTTCCTTTGGAAGCTTGGGCTAACCACATGTCTATGTTTTTAGGCCTCAAAAGTAAGATTTAAGCCTCTAAAACTTAGGCCAATCTAACTCAATATAAGCAAAAATTAAATCACTCAAAAAGATAAAAAAGTTTTATTATAATTTGGCCTCAAAATTTTTACTTTTTTTTATATTTTTACCCCTAAACTTTTAAATAGTTGTAGAACTTCACTTTTGATCTTCCACAATAATTTTTAAGCCTTAAAAATTAATTTAGGCAAGCCATGAAATTTTTAAAATTAATTTATTATATTTTTAGCTTATTTTTCTTACCTTTTCAATTTATCAGATGTTAGAAATACAACAAATTTCTAAGTAAATTTTCCTAAACCTAATCTTAGATTTTTAATTTAATTTTCATTCATTATAATATTTATTAAAATTTTCAAAAATTTTCTAGTTAGTCTCACTCTAAATTTACCTTTTTAATTCTCTTGAATCTCACTTAATTTTCTTGTAAATATTTTTTATTTAGAAAGTTTCTAATGAAATTTCTATCTAAATCTTCTAATTTATTCGAGGGTATGTTCTAAAAAGTATTTCTATCTAGGATATTCTAGTAGATTATTATACCTACCATAGTAAAGGATTGCATCAACTTCACCAAGATGTGTAAAGCTTCTTAACTTTATATCTCATCCATTAACTACTTAAATCATTGCACCTTACAATTATTATATAGCCTGCTAATGCATAAGGTTTTGATGTAGTTAGTTTATTATATCGAAGTATTCCAATAATCATTCATATATTTTTGTTGTAATTGATTATTTCTTGAAATGGGCTAAGGTAGAAGCTTTTAGAGAAGTTAAGAAAGAAACAATTGTAAACTTTATTTACAAAAACATCATATTCTGATATGGTGTGCTAAGGTATATCATTATTAATAATAGGAAGAAATTCTTTAATAAAGTTATGGATAAACTTTACGAAAAGTTTGACTTTAAGTAGTATAATTTTTCAATGTATAATGAACCTACTAATGGCTTAGTTGAAGCTTTCAATAAAACTCTTTACATTCTCTTAAAGAAAGTTACTTATAAATAAAAAAAGGATTGACACAAAAGAATTAGATAAGGACTATAAGTATGCTAAATCATATATTAAACCTTTACTTAGCAATGCTATATTCATTTATCTATGGTGCTAAAACAGTATTGCTATTTGAGAAGAAAATCTTGTTATTAAAAATAGCAATTCAAGAAAGCCTTTTAAGTGAAGAAAATATACTCTTAAGGCTTAAGGAGTTAGAAACACTTGATGAGAAAAATAATTAAAGCACAATAATGCTTAGATTATTATCAAGCTTGTTTCTTGAAGGCATTCAATAAAAATGCAAGACTGCATTCCTTTAAAATCAATGATTTGGTGTTAATTATCAGAAAATTCATTATAACTAACAAGTTTTCTCTCAAAATGGGATGGCTCATATGTGATTCAAGTAGTTTACACTAATAATGCATATAAGTTGGCCAATTAAGATAGATCGATAATTGGATTCATTAATGAAAAATTATTGAGATGCTTTTAAGCAAACACATTACTCTCTTAACCACATGATGAAAAATTGTATGATCCTCATGACTCACAAAAGTATAAACTATGTATGGTTGAAATAAAGACTCATGTAATACTTTCGATCTATAGAAGTATAAACTATAAATCATTAAATCAAAATAAAAATATATGCACTATTCTTAGCTTCCATGAGTATAAGCTATGGATAACTAAATCAAATTGAATAAAAATTGAACTACATCTAACTTGATACTTGATTAGATTTGTAGGCAACTTAGTAAATTATTAAATGCAGTCACATAAATAAATAAATATAAATATCCTTATACAAATATGACCAAAAAATTAAATTATAAATAAAAGTTGGGTACATAAATTTGGATAAAATTTTATGTTAAAAAATGGAGTTAAAAAATAAATAATAAAATAAGGCAAAGTCAATCCATTCACTGTAGTCTTCCTAATTTTTAAAGTTCAATCTTTATAAGTTGCTTTATTGCTTGTAAAGCCTTTAGTTCTTTATCAATCACAATTGGAGAAGATTTGATAGCTTCAACTTTTTTATTCCTCTCTTTAGCAAATACTCTATTAAAAGAATCATTTTTATTTGCTTCAATGATACTTCTTAAGATGGATAAATTCCTTTTTAAGTTTACTCATTTATTTGCTAACCCTACACTTCCTTGCCTTATATTGTAGTATATTTGCACTTGAAGCATTCTAGACCTTAATGGCTTCAATTAAACTCTTCTCACTCAACCTTATATGGCAACTTGATTTTCTAGCATCATGTGTTATGTTCAAGGAAAATTGAAAGTTAAAATACTTGGAATATTTTGAATGTAATTATTAATATTGTCTTGTAAAAGCCTAGGATCAGCACCAAAACCTTTCATGGCATCGAAAAATGATGATACACTCACCTTGTAGGTGAAACTGTCTTCAAAGAAGAATTGGAAAAGAGTTATCAAGATATGATTTGCTAATTGAGTTGCATTCTTATGACACACATTTTGTTTAGAATACTAAATCTTTAGGAACTTAACAACAGGGCACATCGTTCTTTTAAAGGTGATTATGAAAGATAGCACCATCATTTGCAATTATTGGATTTACACTTTTTGAAACATATTCCAATATGGCATTTGAAGTTTTAAAAATAGGTGCCATCTTAGATAATTCACCAAATGATAGTATAAAAGACTTCTTCTGCTTCTTTTCCTCAAAATGGGATTTCAAATGTTTCTTGTAATAATTAGAATCACTATGATTAGAGGAACACTTGCAACCTCGATCCCATATTAAAAGTACAATTAACTATATCTCTTTAGTATCATTAGCCCTTTTTTCCAAAACCTTATGTATTTAGATAGGTGAATCAAGATTAATTCCTTTTAACTTCGATAAAATAACAAGATATGTATTTATAATCTTTAACAATTTTCCTTTTTCGTGCTTCAATAGTTTCCTTTTCATGTTTGATTGAAAAAAAATACCTTTTGCTATTTTGTAGATCACCAATGAGCATATTTTATAGTAATGATGCTTTTCTTAATCAAGTAAGGGGTATTAACATTTAAGAATAGGTACCAAATCTTAAGCAAAAATTCTGATATTTAAACATTACATCCAAAGTTATCTCACTAAGATATGACAAGTTGCTAGGTACATTTAGACAAAACTCAAATTATCAATCAAAATCTATAAGAATTGTATAGTTCAAAGGGCCATAATAAAGATAGTGAAACATTCCCTCTAAGAAGGAGATAATATCCTATTATTAAACAATGTTGAAGCATGATCATTACATAACATTAGTGTGGAAACACAAGACATGTTAAGATTCTTGATAATGTTTTTAGCTTCATACCAAAGAAAAGATTTAACCATTATTTCTCTAATAAACTTAACCATAATGGTGTCATATTTAATGTCGAGTGCTAAAAGTAAAATGCTAACTAACCATAAACAAAATGGATTGGAAATGACACCATGCATTATTTCAAGTTTGTAGATGTACTAATTTCCTATAAACCATTATCTATTTAGCGAGTATAGGAATTGCTAAAGAGACATATCTACCAGTTACTATGACCTAGCTATCTTGCAAACACTTAGATGAATAAATCACTCCTTTGCTTAGAAAGATAAACTAACAAAGCCAACAAGTAATCATTACTACTAAAAAGTTTAAATGATCTTTAACTTAGAGTCCTATATAAGCTCAATCTTTTCACTACTTCAAGGAGCAGCAACACTAATAACACTATATGGATAATGAGATGAAGAAGTGGATTACATGTTTTTACTCCGTGTTAAAGGCTTATGGTATTTACAAGGTCTACAAAGCTAGTTACTCATTTAACCTAACATAGGCATCTCATGTTAATCATTTATTTGGTAATATTTGTGAAAAATAAGAAACAAATATTTGTAACAATTGAAAAGAGAGGAATTAATTCATGATTGTTCTATAACTCTTTGGTAAAAAGGATAACTTCATCATAAAAAACACCAAAAATAGGTAAGTTACTAATTCTTTTTTAGTTTTAAAGGGAAATTGATACTTTCTTTATAGATGTAAAAAGATTATTTGTTAAAAGATTCCAAAACTGGCACAAAGCTCAAAAATAGATAAATGACAATGATACATGAATAAAGAAGTGAATAAGACTTTATAAATTTTAGCCTTGAATATTTCTCATAATAATAAATTCAATCATTACTTCATAGGGTATCATATAAAAATGTGAAAAGACTATGCTAGTGGTCTAATGAAGTTTTTCCTTTAATTTAATCCAAGAATTTTGATAAAACTAAATCACCTTCTTTGATAAGTGTTCCCAGGATAAGGATGCTTAAACGTAAGATGGAGTGCTCACATATATAAATTAGTGAGAAAGTAGAGTATATAACATTAATTTTATTAGAGTTATTAACCAATATACCTATGGTGTTGAAGTCATCCATATATATGTGCCATATGCATGGAAGGCACATGTATATCAAAATCAAACATTAAAGGCTTTTGCACCCATTTTTCATTAAATCTAAACATTAAATGAAATAAATATCAAAATCAAAACTTAAACATTCACATAAAATTATGTTAAAGTTCATGAAAAGTTTTAAAAAAGCATTTGTAGACAACTGAAATTAATCTACTTAATTTCCACTTCATAAATTATAATTGATCAGAAAAAGGTTATTAATATAGGTGTTGCAACATATTAGAATTAATGATAATTGGTTTGCTAAAAATTTTGCAATATAGGGTAACACCCCTAGTGATCCCTTCATATATTTTTTTCTCAATTATTTACTAACAATAATTATCAAATTGCTTAAACTTTTATACATTAAAAACAAAAGGAAGAAAAATAAATAGAAGTGAAATAGGAATACAAATAAATATGTAAAAAGAGTGCAAAATGTGAAATAAAATTTAGATAGTATGCAAAATAGAATGACCACAGAACTAAATTAGTAGGTTTGATTTCAAAATTAAAATAAATATATTAAATAAAAAACACATAAATAAGATAACAAGAAAGAAAATCAATATAGCAAAGTAGTCAATCTAAGGATGTCAAAGCTCTTAGGATAGCCTAATCATATATCACAAAATATTTAATTATTTCAATTGATTTTTCAACTTTGAATTATTCATAACCTCTACAATAATTCATGAATTCTATGCTAGATAACTATCTAGGATTGGATCAATCAAAATTCATAGAATTAAGTAATTACTATAATCTATAAAGCTAGATTGAAATTGATTTGAAAATAGGATTCAACTAAATTAAGGGATTAAACTAGAAACCTATAATTTAATCTCTTAACTCTTGTCCTTATGTGAAAAATCATGATTAACCAACCACAATTCAATATAAAAGTATATAAAGATTAGAAATAATAAGGCTAAACATAAATTATACTAAATCAACATTCAACATATATAATTTCAAAACAATTAGTACAAAAAATTAAGGAAAGAGAAAATTCAATTAGAAGATGTCAACATTACAACTTAAGATCTCATAAATTAGATAGAAGTTAGCCTTAAAATCCTTGAATCACCTAGAAATTTAGCCTTCCATAAATGAAAAACAAGAAACTTTAAAGAAAGAGAAAAGCTCTTTTTGCTGAATTATGTAGCATGTTGAAATGTGTAGTATTCTTGCCTCTTATATTTGACTTGATAACCACTAAAACCTGATAGACTTGAATTTATGCCTTTTAATGTTATAAAGAATAAAGCTTTGCTAATTTTGAAAGTCTAGAACCTATTTTACCAAATTTGTACCCTAAGAGTTATAATAATGGAATTTCATAGGTTTGACTTCCACTTAATATAAAACTACTAAAACTATGTAGTTTTAGTAGCTTATGAATATAAAAGATGTAGGGCTAGGTCTTAGGATGCTTTAGGTGCTAGTTTTGCCTTAATTGGACATTTGAAGTTTCAAATATAGCCCAAAAATTGAAGTTGGCTTAATTAGGACAAGAATAGGGCTTTACTTTCTCTTCTAACTTAGTCCTTTCAAATATCTAAATTAGACTTTGACTAAAACATATAAGTTTTTAAAGCTTTTTTTAAGCTTTCTAACAATATAACGATCACCTCAATTTGACATTTAGAGTTTAATATATAACTAAACAAATTCAAAATATTATAAAACTAACCCTAAATCATATAAGATGGCCAATTATATAAAATTTAGCACATATAACATACTAAAAGGCATGAAATAAGAGGAAATAATATAGATAAAATCTTGCACATAAGTTATTTATTAAAGTTTAAAATCTCACATGGAACATATGTTTTAGATGACAAATCAAATTATCTCACATGTTGATAAAGCTTATGTATTAATTATACTAATTGATGAATAAGAAATTGCTATATGTCATAGTGAATTATCCTAACTAATGAGAAAATCGACCTTTTAATAAATTAAAAGGCTATAAATATTAAAAAAAATAAGATGCTTATCTTTAAGAACATTAGGTAGCTTTATAAATAGAAACCTTATTTATGCCATTTAATAACAAGAAGTCATTCTTAAAGTTTTATTGATAAAAATCAAAGCATTTGAAGTCTTTATCTTCAATCAAAAGTATCTATTTCAAAGTGATGATTGTTGGGATCGGGAGCCATAAAGCGTAGCGGAATAAACTGATCCTAGCCAACGGATCCATGTAAAATGTTAAATCAGAATAAGGATTCGTTCAATACCTTAATGATGACTATAAAACTCGATCGTTGATCACCTCTTTAGCTTCCTTTTTGGTCGAAGATTCTGAGGTATCCACACGAACTCGCGAATCACCGATGAACATCTACACGAACACCGGTTGGAATTGTTCTCCTTTGCCTTGTAGTGCTAGCTACACCTCTTCAAGAGTTTTGGTCAAGGAGAGGTGCTAGGTTTTTTTTCTATGCTTGGGATGCGTGAATAATAATCTCTATTATTAGTCAACAAGTCTATTTAAATAGGTGCATAGAAAACCTTAACTATTTAGGCTTTGTTCTATGTATAATTATGGGCTTATTATTGGGCCTTATAATTATAACATGGAATTCCCAAATATTAGGCCCAAACAATTTGGTCCATTAATTCCAAATCCACTAGGCTCTAAGTGTGCGACCCTACAGGTTCTCATCATGTTGGCAATGATTATTAATCATATTAATGATCATAAACAGTGAGCGGTGTCTAGCAATACATCATTGTTACCCAAGTAATGAAAAAGTTAGTGATTTGACTAAACCTTTATACGTGATCGTCATCTATGTTCTTTTGTCCTAAACATCTGGATTGAGCATGAGACATGAACCGTGTCATTCCCATATATCCCAATCTTGAGGTTTCTTAATCCCTAAGTAAGTTGACTGAAGCAAATATAATTGACATCCAATGTTAATTCATTTAAGCATGGCTATGCATTTCCTCAGCTTTACTTAATCAAATGGCCTATAAATGTTGCTCTTGTTATATAGGAGGGACGAATTCCATCTTGATCATATAAATCCCTCCGCATGATATGTGACATATCCAATAACTACCATTGCATTTACTCAACCATGAGTGACATAAAATAGTATCAAAATATGAAACCCACATGAAGGGAACCTTGGTGATTTTAGGTTAAAGGACCATATTAATAATGATCACTAAGAACTACTTATGACACTCATATAACGATCCATGTAGTGTTCTTAAGATGGGTTAGTCCAGTATACAAGTTCTTTAACTTGTACTCATGTGTAAACTTAATATCTCATATAATCACACATGCTAGTCTTAATATATTAAAGCAACCTAATCCACAATGATATATGACTAGGGACATTTAAGAATATAATTATTCTGAAGTTATTATTTTAATTAAATATATTACACAGATAATATATATAAATATAATAATTAAAATTGCCATTAAAATAACATGATTCAAAATTACAATCACTAATATGATTAGTTTTAGGGCATATACACTAACAATCTCCCACTTGTACTGAAGCTAATCATCCATATATCTAATACCTATGGATCTCATATGACTATCATACTTTTGCTGCGTCAGGGCTTTTATTAGTGGATCGGGGACGTTATCATCGTTTGGTATTCTGAATATCCTGACATCATTTATGTTAACAATATCTCTTATGAAATGATAGCGCCAGAGTATCTGTTTGGATTTCTGGTGAGATTTAGGTTCCTTAACTTGCGCAATGGCTCCATTATTGTCACAATAGAGCTCTACCGGGTCAACAATACTAGGAACAACTCCAAGTTTAGTGATATACTTCTTAATCCAAACAACCTCCTTTGCGGCATTTTGATGCTGCAATGTATTCAGTTTCTGTTGTAGAATCAGCCACTGTCCCTTACTTTCAACTCTTCCAGGTTATAGCACCACCATTAAGGTAAAATATATAACTTGACTGCGACCTGAAATCATCTTTGTCGGTTTGAAAGCTAGCATCAGTGTAACCACTTACAATGAGCTCTTCCTCACCTCTATAAATTAAGAACATGTCTTTAGTTCTTCTTAAGTACTTAAGAATATTCTTGATAACTGTCCAGTGACTTTCACCAGGATCTGATTGGTATCTGCTTGTCATACTTAAAGCATACGAGACATCAGGACGAGTACATAATATGGCATACATGATAGACCTAATTGCAGATGCATAAAGGATCTTACTCATACGCTGTCTCTCATACTCTATGAAAGGACATTAAGTTCTTGAAAGATTTATGCCATGTGACATCAGCAAAATCCTATTTTAGAATCTTGCATGCTAAACCTCTTTAGTACCTTATCAATGTATGTACTCTGACTTAGGCCAAGTAATTTTCTTAATCTATCTCTATAGATCTTGATACCTAATATATAGGAGGCCTCACCTAATCTATCTCTATAGATCTTGATACCTAATATATAGGAGGCCTCACCTAAGTCTTTCATAGAAAAATAATTTCCTAACCAAGTTTTTACAGACTGTAGTGTAGAAATGTCATTTCCAATGAGTAATATGTCATCTACATACAACACTAGAAAGACTATTGCACTCCTACTAACCTTCTTGCACACACAGGGTTCATCTTCATTCTTAATGAAATTAAACTCTTTAATTGCATCATCAAAACAAAGATTCCAACTCCGAGAAGCTTGCTTCAACCCATAAAAGGATCGTTGCAATTTGCAAACTTTTTCAGTATTTTCAGGATTTACAAAACCTTCAGGTTATGTCATGTACACATCCTCAAGAAGATTTCCATTAAGGAAAGTAATTTTGACATCCATTTACCAGATTTCATAATCATAATAAGTTGCTATAGCTAGAAGAATCCTGATGGATTTAAGCATGACAATTGGAGAAAAAGTCTCATCATAGTCAATACCATGATTTTGTTTGAAACCTTTTGCAACCCATTGTCCCTTAAAGGTACATACATTACCATCCATGTTGGTTTTCTTTTTGAAAACCCATTTGCACCTAATGGGTTTTACCCCTTCAAGTGGATCAACCAAAGTCCAAACTTAGTTTGAATACATGGAGTCCATCTCTGATTTCATAGCTTCTAGCCATTTCTCAGAATATAGGCCCATCATAGCCTCTTGGTAGGTTGTGGGCTCATCTTAGTCCATGAGCAACATATCACCGTGATGCGTCACGAGAAATCCATATCTCTCGGGCTTACGACATATCCTATTAGACCTACATGGGTTTTGTATTACATGAGCAGGTTCTTCCACAACTGGTTGTGGAACCGGCTCAGGTTCTATCTCAAGTTCAATATTTCCTCGTTGATCTTGAATTTCTTCAAGTTCTATTCTTCTCCCACTAATTCTTCTAGAGATAAATTCTCTCTCTAGAAAAATACCAGTTCGAGTAATAAACACTTTTTGCTCAGTTGGATTATAGAAATAATATCCTTTTGTTTCCTTAGGATATCCAACAAAAAAATATTTATCAAATTTGGGTTCAAGTTTATCAGAAGTTTGACGTCTTACATAAGCTTCATAACCCCAAATCTTCATAAAAGATAAACTAGGACGTTTCCCAGTCCATATCTCATATGGTGTCTTTTGAACTAATTTTGACAGAACAAGGTTTAGTGTAAAAGCTGCAGTCTCTAGAGCATGTCCCCAGAAGAAATTTAGAAGGTTAGCCTAACTCATCATTGACCGAACCATGTCTAACAAAGTTCGATTCCTTCTTTCAAAAACACCATTCCATTGAGGTGTTCCTGGTGGAGTGAGTTATGATACAATGCCACACTCCTTTAAATGATTAAGGAACTCTCAGTTTAAGTATTCACCATCTCGATCTAATCGAAGTGCTTTAATACTTTTACCAAGTTAATTTTGTACTTCATTCTTGAACTCTTTGAACTTTTCAAAAGATTCAAATTTGTGTTTCATAAGAAACACATAACCATATCTACTGAAATTATTAGTAAAAGTAATGAAGTACTGATAACCTTCTCTAACTTGTGTGTTTAAAGGTCCACATACATCACTATGTATAAGGCCTAATAAATCACTAGCCCTTTCACCTTTCCCAGTAAAAGGGGCTTTAGTCATCTTACCTAATAAACATGACTCACATACCTCATATGATTCAAAATCAAATGAGTTAAAAAATCCATCCTTATGGAGTTTGGAGATGCGTGTCTCATTTATATGGCCTAAGTGATAATGCCAAAAATAGGTTGGATTTAAATCATTGGTTTTGACCTTCTTTGTGTTTATGTTATAGATTGGATTTTCAAGGTCCAGAACATAAAAACCATTCATTAATTGTGCACTGCCATAAAACATTTCATTTAAATAAATAAGGTAACATTTATTATAAATGAAAAACCTTTCTTGTCTAAACAAGAAATAAAAATCAAATTTCTACTAACAGTAGGCACAAAATAACAATTATCCAATTCTAAAACTAATCCACTAGGTAAAGATAAATAATAAGTCCTTATAACTAATGTAGCAACTCTTGCTTCATTTTCAACTCGCAAGTCCACTTCAATTTTGGCTAATGATCTACTTTCTTTAAGATCCTGCACATTTACATAAATGTGAGTACCACATCCAGTATCTAAAACCCAAGATGTAGAAGTAGATAAATTAACCTCTATAACATAAATACCTGAGTTAGAAGTCCCACTTCCCTTTTGTTTCTTAAGCTTTTCCAGGTAAATCTTGCAATTTTGCTTCCAATGTCTTGGTTCTTTGCAATGGAAGCATTGCCCTTCCTTGGCTACACCACATTTGGGCTTCAATGCAAAGGAACTTGACTTGGACTTTCTATCAGTCTTGTCTTTTTTCTTTTTATTCTTAGCCTTAGACTTGCCCTTTCCTTTGCCCTTTTGAACCATCATAATAGAATTGGGCTTGGATTTTTTCAAGTTCTGCTTAACAGTTCTTAACATGTTAAGCAGTTCAGGCAAAGTCTTATCAATTTCGTTCATGTTATAATTCATGATGAATTAACTATAGCTCTTAGGCAACGATTGTAGAACTATGTCAATAGCCAATTCTTGCTACAAAGGAAAACCCAATCTTTCAAGGCTATTGATGTACCCAATCATTTTAAGCCCATGTGTAGCAATGGATGTTCCTTCAGCCATCTTGCACTGAAATAATGCTTTAGATACATCATATCTCTCATGTCTTGCTTGCTCTTGATAGAGCTGTTTAAGGTGATCAATTATATTGAATGCTTCTATGTTCTCATGTTGCTTTTGAAGCTCAGAGTTCATGATAGCAAGCATGAGATAACTGACATCCAGAGCATCTTCTAGATGCTTCTTATAAGCATCCTTTTCTGCTCAAGGAGCATTGGTAGCAGGCTTATTTGGAGTAGGTTGCTCTAGGATATACTGCTTTTTCTCATGCTTGAGGACAATCCTTAAGTTTTGATACCAATTAAGAAAATTCGTCCCATTCAGTTTATCTTTCTCAAGGATAGATCGTAGTGATAAGTTTGATGCATTTGATACCATGGTTATTTACAAAAGGAAAAATTATGCAGAATAAGAATCATGTATTTTATTTATATAATAAGGTCTTTTACTAAATAATATTTCCATTATTTTTCTCAAAATAATAGCCCTCACTATTATTTCGAAAAACCTTATCGTCAAGGTTTTCTAGTGAGTCAAGATCCATATTTTATCAAATCTTGAGTTAGCTTTAGCTAATCGCCCAAGATATGACTGTTTAGGTAGACAACTCCTTGTCAATTACATCTTATGCAACTTTTGGATAGTTAGGTGAATAACACTTATTCAAATTCATAACCAACTATATGCCTCTAGGCCCCAATCCTATTGATATAGCCCAGTTAAGTCAAGACCCAATAATTAGCAATTTGGATATTACTATTATCCTATCACATCTTACCAAGACTTTAGGTACTTTACTTTGGCAAACCCACCTAAAGTCGATCAAGATCTTGACGAGTGCTATTTTTGAAGGCATCTCTTTTGACTTAATATTTTGTTTAAGGGATTTTAATTTATTTGATCTCACCATTATGTACTTAATTTTATTAAGCATGCATCAAATACATCTAGCATATATATCTCATACATTCATCATATGTATCTCATACATAAAACATAAATTAAACGTGACATGATTATGGTCCAACCTAAGTGATATTCTAGAGCTCAAGAATATCAAATGAAACTAAAAAAGAAAAACTTTTTCCTAAGAATCTTCTTCTTTCTTCATGGTTTGATCTCCACTTTCATTGTTTCCTCTTTAGATGCTCCAATAAAATTATTACATAATAATAAAGAAACCTCGAGTTATATTCGAGGGGAGTAAGATAAGAAGAGAATGTACAACTAGAAGTAATAGAAAGACACGACACGCAGGTCGTATTTTAAAATTGTAACAAAACTAAGGGCCATAATCATGCACTATACATCAAGCAACAACAACATGATAAATGAAATATATATCCAAATATATTTTCAACATCAAAATTAAATTAATTAATTCTAAATTAATTAGCTAATTATTTAATGTCGTGCTACGCAGAGAATTCACGGTGGTCTTGCTAGCTGGTTAGCGGGCGGGGTCATGGGGCAGTGCCCCTGCGAGAGGCAAGGGGGCGGAGCCCCCCGCTCCGAAAAATTAATTGCATCTGACATTCAGATTGCAATTTAATTTGTTTACGATTAACATGCCCCATTAGTCAATCAATTCAACAATTATTGACACTCAAATCACGGTTTTTCAAATTTGATTTATGACAGAATCATAATGGATAAATTTTAATCATATTAAAATGGATCTAATTAATTCACATATTTTATATGAAACAGATTCAAAAATTAATTTCACGAAAAATTAGATTCAGCCATTAAGTGCAAAGTATATCACATATATGAAAAATTTGATAAGTTAATTTAATTAATTCTGATTTATAATAGAATCTACGTTTTAACTAAAAAAATATTTTTCTTCATACATAAAATTAGATTGATGAAACTAATTCCCTTTTTGATTTCATTCAAAACAGAATCCAGAAAGTCGTTTCAAATTCAAATAAAAAACTAATAGATTTAAACTTAAAATAGAACCCAGAAATTGGTTTGAATTTCAAATCAAAATTCAAATTCAAAGTAGAATAGGAATTAATCATGAAATACTTTTTGAATTTAAATCAGCATTGGAAATTAGATTCAAATTCGAAACAGAATCAGAATTAATCATATTAATTTTCTTAAATCAGAATGCATGAAATCAAATTCACCCTAATCCTAATTAGAAATCATTGAAGTGTGATAAAATATTTCATCAATTATAGTCACGTAATCAGCAAATAAAAGAATTCTAATTTAACATTTCACAAGTACCTCTGATACCACTGTTGGGATTGGGAGCCATAAAGTGCAACGAAATGAACCGATCCCAGCTAACGGATCCATGCAAAACATTAAATCAAAACAAGGATTCGTTTAATACCTTAATGATGACTCTAAAACTCAATCGTTGATCACCTCTTTAGCTTCCTTTTTGGTCGAAAATTCTAAGGTATCCACATGAACCTACGAATCACCGATGAACGTCCACATGAACACCGATTGGAATTGTTCTCCTTTGCCTCGTAGTGTTAACTACGCCTCTTCAAGGGTTTTGGTCAAGGAGAGGTACTACATTTTTTCTATGCTTGGGATGCGTGAATAATAATCTCTATTATTAGCCAATAAATCTATTTAAATAGGTGCATAGAAAATCCTAACTATGTGGGCTTTGTTCCATGTATAATTATGGGCTTATTATTGAGCCTTATAATTATAACATGGAATTCCCAAATATTAGGCCTAAACAATTTAGTCTATTAATTTCAAATCCACTAAGCTCTAAGTGTATGACTCTACAGGTTCTCATCACGTTGGCAATGATCATTAATTATATTAATGATTATAAATAATGAGCGATGTCTAGCAATACATCATTGTTACCTAAGTAATGAAAAAGTCGATGATTTGACTAAACCTTTATATGTGATCATCATCTATGTCCTTTTGTCCTAAACATTTAAATTGAGCACGAGACATGGACCGTATCATTCCTGTATAGCTTAATCTTGAAGTTTCTTGATCCTTAAGTAAGTTGACTGAAGCAAATATAATTGACATCCCATGTCAATTCATCTGAGCATGGCTATGCATTTCCTCAGCTTTACTTAATCAAAGCGCCCATAGATGTTGCTCCTGTTATATAGGAGGGACGAATTTCATCTTAATCATACAAATCTCTTCGCATGATATGTGATATATCCAATAATTTTCTTTGCATTCACTCAACTATGAGTGACATAGAATAGTATCAAAATATGAAACTCACATGTAGAGAGCCTTGATGATCTCAGGTCAAAGGACCATATTAATAATGATCATTAAAAACCACTCATAACACTCATATAACGATCCATGTAGTGTTCTTAAGATAGGTCGGTCCAGTGTACAAGTTCTCTAACTTGTATTCATGTGTAAACTTAATATCTCATATAAGTCATCACACATGTTAGTCTTAACATATCAAAGCAACCTAATCCACAATGATATATGACTAGGGACATTTAAGAATACAATTATTCTAAGGGTATTATCATAATTAAATATATTACGCAAATAATATATATAAATATTATAATTGGAATTACCATTAAAATAACATGATTCAAAATTACAATTACTAATATGATTGATTTTAGGGCATATACACTAACAATGATTTCAATAATATTCAAGTTCTTGAATCTTTTTAAGTGTAAAGCCTCTGTAAAGATTCAACATTTTAAAGGGATTAAGCTTCATCAAAGCCCTTCCTTTAAAGAGAAAAATTCATCATTTAATTTGAAATCAAGCTTCATTGAAGCCTTTATCAAATAAAGATTTAACCATTTAATCTTGTGTTGAGCTTTTTAAAGCCCTCTATCAAAATCCATTAAAGAAAAAAAATTAAAGGATTATCTTATATTCTTTTTCAAGAATTACAAAATTAGATATTGTACTCCACATCTACATTCAAAATCAATAAAGTCCTTTATTTTGCAAATTTCTTTCCTTATATATTATTTATTAATAATTTTATTTGCACACCCTTTCTTTATGCCAATCAAATAATTTAGGAGGCATCATTTGGTGCTATACATGGGAAAACTTAACTCCATATCTTATTGTGCTCATTTTGCAACTTCAAAATTAGCATTTTCTTGACATTGTGAACCATTTATTGACTTTTACGTAACATTTTTGGTTAAAAAGGATTATTATAGGACTATGGAGAACTAAGCAATACATAATAATGGAATAAGTCCATCACCTTTGTGTGAAGCTTAAGGCCTTTCACTAGGCCCACTAGCAGCATCATAATAGCATATGATCGTTACTTCCACCATTTGATTTTTAAGTATCTCTTCCATAATCAATCACCACCATACCTCAATCTAGGGATGTCAATAAGGTTAGAAGGGATAGATCAACCTCCTTGCCATATTCTTGCCTCATCCTTTCCTATAAGGTAACTTGGAGCCCTATTCTTGTGATCTATAGTACATTAGTGCGTCGTGAGGAAATTTAAAAAAAATAAAAAGATTATAAAATAATAAAAATATTTGAATTTAAATATTTCTAATCCATATATAATCAATAAAATGTTATAAGATATATTTAAAGTCAAACATAATTTATTCAATTGATTTGAAATTAAAAAGAAAATAATCAAAATAGATAGTTCTTATTTCTTTTTTAATTTTAAATATAATAATTAAATTAAATTGTAGAAAAAGGTAAATCTTAATTTTTTAATTTTTTTAATATTTAAATTATCAACAGAACTAAATATATCATACAAAGATATAGAGTTAATAAGGGAAAAAATGTAATTTCATAATCATAGGGCTTTATGGGGGGTAAGAGAATGTAATTTTGCCCTGTTCACAAAATCTACATCGGATTAAAAATTTGCTTGGTGCTTTGCTTTATAGGGTGAAAAGTAATACCATATTTATGCCGAGCAAAATTAAAGGGCTAAGCCCTAAAACCAAAATTTTATCATTCTTATCTTAATCCATCATCATGCAATCAATGCTGGGTCAGCCATATCTACGTTAATTCCCAATCACATCTGACCCAATCCTTACTTTTAACATTTCCTGACCAATTCCCACCATGCAATCCATCATAACACCATATAATCCATCCTCACACACAATGTTGCTACAACTAACAATGTTTTCTTGCATATTGCTTGATCATCCTCATTACTAGTCTACACCGCCAACATCTTGAACATGGTATACTATTAAGCCACCACCAGTAACCATTAGAATTACATCGTGAGCAATATGACCTCTCCACCCCATTCACAAGAGTTACACCCTGAACAAGATGATAAATGTCAGTTGTGGTGGTTATCTAGTTACCTAGTTACAAATAAATGTAAAGTTTTAAGTTTGCAATTACAGTTTTATGGGGTGGTTAATTTTTTAACAAAATGATATTAAATAACTTAAAATTGTTCACGTACTACATGTTTCAAGTATCGCACCAAGTATTATAGGATCTTTTGATAATGAATATTAGTGAGTTACTATCCAATATAAGTGAAAATATGGTTGGGTAATCTAATTATTAAGTATATGCATTTTTCCAATCAATTGCTAGGTGGATGTCACTAGTAGCTAGTAGGTGAACTGGCATAAGAATGCAAACATCCCATGCATGTTACTCCACTATAGGCTTTACTTAACCAAAATGGCATAAGAATGCAAACATCCCATGCATGTTACTCCACTATAGGCTTTTCTCAACAAACTAATGCTAGGATAAGTATTTTTCTATTTCATCCAATTGGATTGAATTTTACTTTTGCTTAGTTATTAGCCATTGCTTTACCATAAGTTATTCATGGCCTTTACGTGGGACTTCCTCTTTTTTATAAGGCTAGTCTTGCTTTCTTTGACCTTATCTATAAATCACTATTTCTAGATTATTATCGTCTAGGTCCTTAACTTGTCATCAACCTTTGGGTGGTATTGAAGATAAATTTAAAGCCTAATCACCATCTCTAAAGGAACCTAGCTTTCGACTTTCCAAGTTATGTGTTCTTAGATGGCATTTCTTACTATTTTTGTAAAAGGCAAAGTTGGTATTCATAGAACAATTGATAAGTGCACAAATACACCTAAATTCTATGTGTTTCATCACTTATTTACTTAATATTTTGTGCAAATTGATTGAAAAGGATACTTAGATACTCTATATTTTATTTTCAAGTCTTGAAATGACATATATGAGCATTAGAAAAGGATCCAGAGGCAAAACCATTCAAATTGTGAAGAATTGAAGCAAATTTGTTCACTTGACAAAGAACACGGGGTAGAACATGGGCCGTGTACTACCCCGTGTACATTACTGCTTGACATTTCAAAGAAGAACACGGGGTAGAACATGGGCCGTGTACTACCCCGTGTACATTGCTGCTTAACTTTCGCTGAGAAACACGGGGTATAACATGGGCCGTGTTGGACCCCGTGTACATCACAAATATAAGTTTTGCGCGAAAACAAGAAGAGGGAGGAGGAGAAACTGAGAATTAACAAGGAGAGCTGCTGGGAGAAGCCCTAGGAGAGATCCAAACTCACCAAGGGGACCTTCTAACGCGGATTCAAGTAAGGAATTGAAGAATCAAGCAAGAAATTTGTAGATCTTCATGAATTGTTTGACTTCCCTCTCTGTTTTCTTGTTTTCTTCTGATCTTGTAATGTTTTCACACTAAACCCTTGTGCTTAGCTTGGGTGAACTTGTTCATGGAGTTATGGAACTGAATTTTATATGATCTAGCTTGATTTACTGTTGAATTATGATTTGATTTTGCTGTTTTGTCTGGAACAAGCCAATATATCCGGAATATTGGATTTGTGTTATGGATTAATTGATTCTAGGTTGAAATGACCAATTAATTAATCGGATCTTGCATGATCATTGGGAATATAAATTAGACTTAGGAATTAAGCTGATTGTATTCTTTTGCACAGGATGAAATGTCCAAGAATGGATTCTAAGCAAGTTAATGCAACCTAGATAAGTAATTACTAGAGTAATTCTGGGCACTTAATCTTTTAGTTAGTAGCTAGTAGCCTTGCAATGAGGTATAGCTTAATTTTGGTAATCCAACAATCTTAATTAACAGTAAACTAAGTTAGAGAATTATTTTCATTCCATAATGAAATGTACAAGGGATCCTTAAGTTGAGTACGCTTTTATTCCATTGAATCAAACCTTATTTTTGATAGCTAAGCTCTATTTTACATTTCACTCTTGATTCTCGAAATCAATTGATCAGCCTAGATAATTTTACTTGAGATTTAGTTAGTACTCAACCTACAATCCCTGTGGAGAACGATAATCTTTTATACTATAACTCAACTTAACCCGTACACTTGCGGGATTCTAAGGTCAACAATATTATATCCAAGATGTGAATTCAATAATTATATGTAATGAACAAAAATAAGTA
This sequence comes from Sindora glabra, assembly GCA_020226215.1. NCBI lineage: Eukaryota > Viridiplantae > Streptophyta > Magnoliopsida > Fabales > Fabaceae > Sindora > Sindora glabra. The sequence continues at coordinate 62,981,888 of CM035234.1, read as the reverse complement.
AACACCTAGATAATAATGTATCAAAATATACTTAAATGGCATTATGACGCAAATGATGGTTATTTTATTAATTAAAAATAGGATTTATCACTAATTTTTCTAAAAGGGAGTTTAGAAGAAAACAATGTGGATAACTTCTAACCAAAGAAGAAGATATTAAAGTTTAATTATAATGCATAAGGAAGGTGTTAGGCATCATATAATATCTATTTAAGGAATAATTATAATGAACTTTATTATATAATATATTAAGGCCAAAGATATTTTATTAATGCTTTAATAATAATTATAAAAATAATAAAATAAATTATAGAAATTATTTTGAATGTCTTAAGCATTCATTTGCTAAGTAGAGAAAAATGAACTCATTAAGTGATCATGGACTAAAGAAATTATTAAAATAAGGAAAAATGATTAAAAAAATTAATTAAAAAATATAAAATATTCATAAAAGATGGACTCAACCTATAAGAGTAGGGCCTACATATCTTTAGAAAATAAGGGGGACAAAGTCCATGTAGTATACAAATTTTTAAAAAAAATTAATATAAAAGCATGAATTAATTTTGAAGGCACCGTAAGAAATAATCATTTAAAAGTAGATGTCATAGGAATGATTAGATTCAAAGTGTAAAAATATATAAGATCATTGAAGTCAAGTATTTTTTTTTTTATTTTTTTCCTTTTTATTATATGAAAACTAAAGATGATATAGAAATTTTATAAATTTTTTTACTATTTATATTTTCTGATTAATTAAAAAAGTAAAATGAAATATCTAAGATTGTCTCAAAAGTCCAAAATAATTATAAATTTACAAGTAGAGGCACTATTCTTGACTTTAAAGAAAGTAGGCATCACCATCATAAATTATTAATAGATACTTTATCTTCTCATCATCAGTTAAGGAGTTTCATGCTTCCTAAAATTATTTCTAAATGGATGAATAGTGATAATTATATGATAAAACATAACAAATTTAATCAAAGTAGAAAGCTTAAAAACAAAAAAATTCACATGTTGGGGCAAAAAAACCTAGAGTAATTTATCTATACTCACCAAGCTTAACAAGATGAAAAAGCATGGATAAAAGAAGAAAACAGAACAATAAAAGAAAAAATAAATGAAGATATTATCCTTATATCTAAACTTCTTTAAAATTAAATTGGTTATGACTTTTATTAAGTCATTTTACAAATTTCAAACTTAAAAAAGCTAGTATTTACTAAAGAAGATATTATCCAGCAAATGATGAAATTGGTTATAAGGTAAAGATGAATTCAATCAATTTTTGTGAAATTAATTTTCTATTATTTTACTCTTACTGAATCTAAAAATTAAACACACTCACTTAAACTGAAAAGAAATAAAGAGCTTAATATGGAATTTTATAGTCTCATATTATACTTAGAAAAACATTACTAATAGATGTAGAATTTTAAGTAAACATTAGATAAAGTATCTTTAAGTAAATACTTTCCTTTAGCTTAAAAAAAAAAAAACAACATTAACATTTCTTTTATCTCTATTTGTTCCTCTCTTTTTTAAATTATCTTAATTTTTCTCTTTTAAGTTTTCAAATGGTCAAACTCTCTTTTTCTGATTCTTTTTCCTATCCAACTCTATCTTTCTTTTGCTATTCTTTATATGACTTTTTTACTTGCTATCTCTCTGGTATTCTTCATTGTCTTTTTTCTATTGATTCTTCTCTCTATGATTTCCCTACCTAATCTTTCTTCTTTTTTTACTTTTCTAACTTGCTTTATGTGTTTTTTTCCTTCATTGCCTTTAATGTAATCCTTATTTATAGTAAAAGGTAAGGGAGGTATAAGATTCCTTTCTCTGGTAATAGTTATTCTGAATAAATGTAAAGCCTGCTTGGATGATATGATAATATAGGATAAGATAGAATAAGCTAACATGATAGTATAGGGTAAGATAATGAAAGAATAAGATATAATACTATTTAGTATTCAATGTATAACTATATAAAAAGATGATAGTATAAAGTTATACAATTGGGTTAAAGTTATACAATTAGGTGTTTGTTGTCATATGTATATAACATGGATAGTATTAAAAATGTATTTTTTTAGATAAAATTATCCTTAAGTAGCATTTAATTCTCAAAATTATATATTTTTAGGAATGACAATGCGTGGTGATGGTTAATGATAGTAGATAATGGTAAGTGATGGTCAACAATGAAGGGTGATGATAGGCTATATAGCTAATAGTAATAACTGGTGGCATATGATAGTCGATAATAATAAATAGCAATGAATTATGGTCAATGACGGTGGATGGTGGTAATGATGGTAAATAGTGATAGGCTTTGGTAAGTGGTAGTTAATAGTGGTAAGTGATGGTCAATAACAATAACTAAGGGCAAATGGTGGTCAACAACGATGGGTATCAGTAAATGGTAGTGGGTGATCATAAGTGGTAATTAATAGTGGTAGGTGATAGTAACAACGATTAACAGTGACGGGTGGCAGTAGGTGGTGGTCAACGATGATAGGTAGTAGTGAGTGATAGTTAATGATAAGGAGTGGTTAATAGCAATGGATGTTAGTAAGTAGTGGTCAATGGTGGTGGATGGTGGTTAATGGTGATGGTAGTAACTAGTCATGCTTAACCATCGGTTCATAACCTATCATTTGTTAATAACTTCTCATTCTATTTCATAATATGATAATTTGAAATTATGGATAAAAGGGAGAAAAAATCATTTTTATCATATTGACTCATATAATGTTCCAAGGGAGATTATAATTTTATCTTATGTCAACAAGATAAAATGGCATGATTGGCTATCTTATCCAATAGGTGCACCAGACATCTATTAAGACTAAATAATATATGCTTATACTATTGACTTTCTTTAATACTATGCTCCAAATAGGATCTTAACATCTTAGATAAGTTAAAAATTAGGTAATCACCAATTAAAAACTTCTTTATTATGTATTTGAGTTATACTCATTATCTTTTGGAATTTTTTATATTCTTACTTAATGAGGATGAAAATTCCCTTGCTGACATTATTTTTATAATTGTCATAAAATTAAAGTAAAGTTATCAAAATAAGATTCTATTAAAGCAAAGTTAACTTTAAATCCTTTAAAATGAATATAATTAGTATTCTTATTTCCTTAATTTTTATCATTTTTATTATTTTAAAAGTTACATTTACTTATTTCATGATGAATTGAGATGTTTTTCCAACTTTTAATGTTATTATAAGATTTGATGAATGATTAAATGAAATTCACTTACTATTGTTGTTGTCATTATTATTTTTATTTAAAATATTTCATTTTTTTAGCGTTGATAGGAGTAGTTAAATTATTAAATACATACAAACAATAACTAGGAATTGAGTCCTAGATGTAAAGGAATACACAAAGTTTTCAAGAAATATTGGATGCCACTTAAGGCAAAGGTTTTGAACATATTTCATTATTATTTTTAATGCTTGTTAATAAGACATTAGTTTTGATAGTTTTATAAATAGATGCATACAATTTTATAATGAATTATAATGTCTTTATAATATCCAATGTTATTATAAGATGGAAAATGCTAATTCTCCCAAAAGAGGGAGACTAAAATAGACCTTGAACTTGTTATGGCCATTGGATTAAATGACCTGTGTTATGATGAATGAAACATAAATTGCTAGTTAATTTCATAATTGCAATTGAATATCAAAATTTGTGACCCATAATAACACTTTTATAAGATTTGATGGATCATTAAATAAGAATGAATTATTTTTATTATTAGTATTAATTAAACTATTTATTATTATTTTTAATGCTTGTTAATAATACATTAGTTTTGATAGTCTTACAAATAAATGCATACAATTTCATGATGAATTAAGATGTCTTTACAACTTTTAATATTATTATAACATTTGATAAATGCTTAAATGAAATTCAATTATTTTATTATTATCTTTAATGCTTATTAGTAATACATTAATTTTGATAATCTTATAAATAAATGCGTATAACTTGTATATTATTAAAACACATGCCAATGATTCAATCTTGCATACTCTACTTTTTATACAGCATATATAATATATAAATAATAAATTAACAAGCATTTCTATTTAAAACATATAACAAAAGATATTTCATATACCAAACAACAAAACATACATCATTATGCCTATAATCAAGTATTGCCCTATCATGATCAAGATCACAAGTATATTTCTAGATCTAACACTTAATCATTGTTATATTAGGAAAACCTTTTAGTTTTTTGAGAAATTAACATTATATTATCTACATACATTTTTAGTAAAAAAAGGAATTTATCAGAAGTAGAAACCTTGTCTCACATTATGAAGGAGTGTTCTCCCCAGATATAATCTAAGAGTCTTTTCCTCAAATTGAAATTAAACTCCAAAGTTATAGAAAACAATGCAACAACAAGATGAAAAGACAATTTTTTAAACTAACATCAAAACTAAGGTAAATAAGTCCATGTATAAAAAAACTTTGCCTTACACCTAGAACAAAATTCAAGCCAAAATACAATTTCATAATGTTTTTCTCCTTCACAACCACATAAAAAGGAAATGAGACCATAAATTATGTTTAATTTGCTTGAAATAATACAAAAATACGAACATACTCTAATTATTCTTTATCATTGATAGCTCAAATTTCTTTTTAGTTTTTGTGATCCTATAAGGTTTGTTAAATCATGATGCTTCAAATTTGTAATGAATAATTTAAATTTTTCTCTACTTTTTTATATTGATTAATTTTTTTAAAGATATACATCCTTATGGAATTGATTTTATAAATTTTTTAAAGAATATAGAAGTAATCAAAATATTTTACTATTTTTATAACAAAATTAATTATATTTTATACATCAATATTTTGTTTTGTGTTAAATAAATTCTTTGTAATTAAAAAAACATATTGCTACATTTTTTCCATGCTAAGCACAGTAACGTCTAGAGGGGTAAATTTTCCTTTGAATTCTTAACCTTAAAAGTAAAAATTTTAGGTCAAATATATGTAAACATATTCTACTATATCATTTGTGTAAAAAATTCCCTAATATTTTAAAAGGTTTAAATAAGCATTTAAAGTACACATTTTATGTAGAATGCATTGCTTTATTATTCTTCCTTCTAAATCCTTAGCAGTAGAAGGCCATTCTGCCTTTTTTTTAGTGTGCTTAGTTACATAAAAAGTAACTTTTTAAAATCAATTTTATATCAAAAATAAATTTTAAATTAAAAATTAAAAATAATAATGTCAATATTTAAATATTATTAAATATAAAATATTAATTTATAATCTATTTTCTAAATTAATTATTAATAATTTTTCTCTCATTCTTTATGAGATAATAGTTTTTTTAACAAAAAGGATTTAAGAATGAAAAATGTTGACAACATACAAGGTTTCAACTTGAACCATGACTTTCTTATATTTCCTTATAATTTTCTTTCCCTTGCGAGTTACCATTCTATTCAATACTATTGATTGACCATCTTGCTTTTTAGAAGCTCTCAATCATTCTTTTTGGCCATCTTTGTCATATCATATTTCATTTGAAGTTAAAAGCTTTATTAATTGGCTAGGATTAACAATGAATTGAGTTAGACCGCAATACATTCAATATTTGATTCAACATTTAACTTTATAAAACTTGATAGGTTAAACTTATGAACCAAATAAGCAATACTTGACTTGAATAATTTTATTTATTTATTTAATGAGTTGAGATTAAGTTTAAATATATTTGACTCAATTATATTATTAGTTTGCTCAAATAATATATATATATATATATATATATATATATATATATAAAATCACATTTAATTTTATATAATTTTAAATAATTTATAATATTTATTTTTTAATATATAACATAATTATGTATTTTAATAAATTATGTTATATTGAATAATGAAATTAGTCTTAATAATGACAAAAATGCGTTATGTTCGTATATATAGGTATATTTTGATTGCATTAGTTTTAATTAGAAATAACATAAAATGTTAGAATATGGTAGTAAATAAGTGTAAAGTCATGCCTATATTCTAATTTCAACTTAAATGATTCAAACATTCTTTTGGTCTTTTTAAAAGCTTTTAGCCCACATATTAGAAGACTTGATTTTATTTTGTCTTCCTAAAAGCTTTTGGCTAATGTATGTTGTTTTAGTCCAACTTTTCAAGACTTAAACTCTTGGTCTTTTTCTTGTTAACGTCCTAAATCAAAGAATGAAGCCTTCTAAGTATTTGTGGTTTCAATGTTGAATCTTCTTTCCCTATTTCTTCAATATTAATTCAGTGGAGCCACCCACAACGTCAATGTTGAATCTTTATCATATATTTGTAATCCTATTTTTCAACTAAGTATATATATATATATATATATATATATATATATATATTATTGAAACTGGTGGTGGTAGGTCTTTATGTTGTTATTATGGGAACATTACTGATTTTTTAACATATATACTCTTATTTTAATACATTTATCTACTATTATCTTTTATTCAAAACAAGATTACAAAGCTAATAATCTTTATATGATTTAACTTTAAAATATTTTGAAATTTCCAGGAAACAGTGATAAGTTTAGATGCTAATGAACATCTTACATAAACAAAATGCATCAAATTACAATTCTTTAATTTTAATGATAACCAAATATTTCTATATATGTATAAGTGTTATCTTGGATAGAAATTTGCTAAAAGAATAAGCTTTTGAATACTAAATTTGCAAATAATTAAAATTTTAACTTTATTTGCATTATTGTTATTAGTAATTTATTATCCTTTTATGATACTTTCATTGCATTGAAAAATGCTAGGTATTGATAAGAAAAATATTTACTATTTTATTTTTCCCTATTTTATATCTCTTAGGTACTATATTTTCTTAAATTCATTGATTAGGCCTTGCTTTATAATTTTGATTTGATTTGACAATATTGTGAATTTATTTAGTAAATGCTAAATTTTAATACTATTTCTGTTTTTCAGTTATATCTTAGGTTCTGGATGTTGGATTGAGGCAAATTTTATATTGTCAAAGAGTTAAAAGAGAGAATTACAACTTTTATATTCTGGCCCAAGTCTATTTAGGCATTTTGAAGGACATATGTAGCTAAGAAGGTCATATGTGGTTGAGAAGTTGAGGTCATGTTTCTATCCTAATTGAACCCATTTCTGTATTTGGGCAATAACTAGAGCTATAATGGTCCAATTAAGCTAAAATAAATGCCCAAACTCTCACAAGACAAAGGCCTACAAGTTTTATATTTATAGGTTTTCCAAATTACATTGATTTCCTAGTCAAAATTTGGTTGGAAGTCATACCTACGGGAATTCACTGATTTATCTATTGGATTTAATTGACTTATAACAAATAGGTTCAAGCTTCTAAAAATGAGAAAAGCCTTATTATTACAATCCTAAGAGTCATACAATCCTAGTCTAATAGGTTTTTAGCTTAATTAGGTCAAATAAATAAGGGAAAGACTCATTGGATTGGAGACTTTACACATAGAACCAGCAGATATCTCTCCTTCTTCTTCTTCTAGCTTGTATCATCTAGCCATGGAGGGCTAATTTTTAGAGTTGATTCAAGAAGTTTGAGACTTTCCACTTAAGGATTATGAGATCATGATTTGTAATGTTAATTTTTCCTAATTAATTTTTCTTTTTCTCTAGTTACTTGTGTTGAATTCTTGAGATTACTTGTGTTGGATGTTAATTTGATATAATTGATATTCACCCTTGTGATTTTTTATTTCTTTGCTACTTTGATATGAAATTGTGGTTAATAAATTATAGTTTTATGCATAGGGATAGAGTATTAAGGGATTAATTGGGAGATTTCTAATTTGAACTTTCAAATCAATTGAAATTTATTTATAAATCAATTTCAATCTAGTTTAGAAATTATAGCGATTGCTTAATTCAGCTGATGTTAATTAATTAAATCCTAAGCGATTGTCTAGCATAGAATTCACAAATTATTATAGGAGTTTTGGGTAATTCAAGATTAAAGAATTAATTAGAAAAGTCAAATCCTAATTAATCTATGATTAATCTAATTTAGAGCTTTTAATTCCTTAAATCGGCTATTTGATTCCATTGAATTTCTTTCGATTTTAATTCTAATTTACTTTTATTTTGTGCTTGATTAATTTATTCTTTTACTATAATTTCATGCAACTAACCTACCAATTTTGCATAATTTTCATTCTATAGTCTGTTTCACATAGCATTTAGCATATTCAATTCTGTTTCTATTGCAGCATTTGGTTTTATTGCATTTGCATACTATTTGGATTAGTTCTCTCATTTTCTTTGCATTAATAATTTAACAATTATGTATATATTGTTAGGAAATCATTTAGAAAAGATAGAATTAAAAGGATCACTAGGGGTACGACCTAAGTGTGCCACTATATAGCATTATAATTTCAGCACATTAGTTTTAATCTAATTTTGGTGCATTACAATGTGCATATCAAAATTTTAGTGCCATTGCCAGGGATCCTCTCAAATTTATCTTTTCATACATATTTCGAACAGTATATTACACAATTCTTGAAGCATTTCAATAGGGAATTGCATCCATTAATTGTGTTTCTTGTATTTTACAATAACTATAATTTTCTATATTCTCTGGGATTCCATTGCATTCCTTGTTTTCTTTTCATACCTCCATTTCAATTCATCATATTTTATCATATTATACATCATCAAATACTAAAATAGAGATTTTTAGCCCAACAAACCTAATTTTCATAATTCTGCACCTATACCCCTTAGTTTGGTACCTAGGTCTTACTAGCTCCAATTGAGCTAAAATTTTTACTGGAGCTAGATTTCATTTTTCTCATCAATAATTATTAACCAATAGGCTTGTGAGGTGTCTTATTTTTTTTACGAAATTCCACTATTTTGACCACTTTTTTAATTTTTTTAAAGATTTTTATTGTATTTTTGGGCTCTGCATAGTTATAGAAAACTTTTTATGGTGGTTCCATAATTTTTAAAAATGTATAAATAGGTTAATTAGATGTGTTTAGGTCAATTTTTTATACTACATTTACATTTTGGTGTTTTAGTGATTTTGTGCTTCTATTTAGTCTAGTTTATTGTAGTGCTGTGTATTGGTAGTGCATGATAAGGAGGAGTGCTACTAAATTACTTGAGTTTAATTTTGAAATTGATAGAACATTTCATTATTTGTGTAGGAATAAAAATCAAAGTAGTTCTAGCATTCCTATTCCCTCTTCTAACCCTTTAAACAATTTTGAAATAATGAATAACAATAGGACTTTAAAGGAACTAACTGTCCCTAATGTAATATACCAACCATTAGGCATCCAATGTCCTGAATTAGATACTAACTTTAAGCTCAAATCTAGTTTAATACATTTGCTTCCAAGGTTTCATGGTTTTGCAGGTGAAGATCCATACAAGCATTTAAAGGAATTTCATGTGGTGTGTTCAACTATGAAGCCTTAAGGCATTTCTAAAGATCATATCAAGCTAAGGGACTTCCTATTCTCCCTTGTAGATGCTGCTAAAGAGTAGCTTTGCTACCTTCAGACTGGAGCTGTGACTTATTGGAATGACATGAAGTAATAATTCTTGGAAAAATTCTTTCCTACATCTAGAACAACTGCTATTAGGAAGGAGATATATGGCTTCAAGAAAATGAATAGGGAGACACTATATGAGTACTAGGAAATGTTTAAGAAATTATGTGCAAACTACCCACATCACTAAATAATTGAACAACTTTTGATTCAATACTTTTTTGAAGGCCTTTTCCCTATGGATAAGAGCATGATATATGCTGTAAGTGGTGGTGCATTAGTAGATAAGACTCCTATGGCAACAAAGGATTTGATTACAAACATGGTAGCTAATTTACAATAATTTAGCACCAGAATGCTCCCTGCTACCAGAAGTGCGCATGAGATGAGCTTTCCTTCCTATATAGACCAGCAGAGAATGGGGCATACAATATATGAATTAACTTCCTTAGTAAGACAACTAGCCATGAGACAACAAAGCAGTAACTATAGACCCCTTCGACTGCTAGATTTTATGGCATTTGTTCCTGCCCAAGCCATCTTATTAATTCATGTCTAACTTTACAAGAGGATGATGGTCAATATCAAGTCTATGCTGCAGCAGTGTTTCCTTGAAAGCCATTATACTAGTAGTAACAAAATTAGTACCACCAGCAATAATAATAACCTAAATATGATCCCTATTTAATTTTTTATAATCTTGATTGGAGGTACCATCCTAATTTTAGATATAACAATACATCATACCAGCAAACTAGACCAGCACCATACTAGAATAAACATCCATTCTAGTAGTAGCTTTTTAAGCTAATCCAATGGTAGTAGCAAAGCTTTCAGAACAAGCAAGCAGCATCCTCCTTATCTTCTTAGCCATCCCTTGAAGACTTCATCAAGCAAATGGCTACCAATAATCTGGAGTTCCAATAGAAGGCAAATGCTATAATATAGGACCTACAAACACAAATTAGTCAGCTTGCTTTTGTCATAAGTGAACTTAAATCACAAAGTTCTAATAAATTGCCTTTTTAAACAATCCCCAATCCCAGAAGTAATGTTTCTGCCATCATGTTAAGAAGTGGCAAGGAAGTTCATGTTCCTAACAAAGCAGAACTAGTAACCTAACAATATAAGGCAAAACAACCAGTAGTTGCTAAAGATGCTGCAAAAAACTCTTTTCAATCTAACTAGAAATTGAACAAACCAGTACTGTAGAAACTAAAAAATTTTACAAGACCACTTCCTTTCCTTAATAGAATTACACAATCCAGGAAAAGAGAAGAAATTCACAGAGATAAGGAGATCCTGAAAACTTTTAGGAAGTTAAAAGTTAACATTCCACTACTAGAAGCCCTCAAACAAATCCCTAAATATGCCAAATTCCTCAAAGAATTGTGCACATGTAAGAGAAAGCTTCATGGCAATGACAAAGTAAGCTTAGGACAAAATGTATTAGCCATTCTTTAACTAAGCTTACCACAGAAGTGCAAAGATCCAAAGACATTTAACATACCTTGTGTAATAGGCAACAATAGATTTGAACATGCTTTAATTAATTTAAAAGTATCCATAAATGTCATGCCAATGTTTGTATTCTCTTCTCTACGACTTGGTCCCTTAAAGCAAACAACAGTGATTATCCAATTAGCTAATAAAAGTACAATATAACTTGCTAGAGTTGTTAAAGATGTGCTAGTTTAAGTGAAAAAATTAATATTTCCAGTAGATTTTTACATTATACTAATAGGGGATGAGTTTTCAAATAGCCCTGCACCTTTGATTCTGGGAAGCCTATTCCTTAAAATAGCAAAAATAAAAATTGATGTAGATGTTGACATTCTTTCCATGGAAGTTGGAAATATACTAGTGACCTTTAACATCTTTAAAGCAATGAGATTTCGTGCTGAAAAACATTCTATCTTTCAAATAGATGTGCTTGATGAACTTGCTAAAAGTTCCCTTGAAGACATGCTTACTGATTTTTCCTACATTTCTAGGTTTATGAATAGTTTTGATGATCATGAATGGACCTACTATAATAGTGATAACCAATGTGTAATATGTACTGAAATTTCTACATTTTTAAGTAGAGAAACTAGTATTGTTCCAAAAGTTATAGAAGGTGCAGAAAGTGCAGAATTTGCTATCTAAGAAGGAATTCACCTTGTTGAAATGGTCTTTACCACAAAATTAACACCTTTTATGATCCAACCACCAACATTAGAGCTTAAAGCCCTTTTAGAGCATTTGAAATATGCATTTTTAGAGGAAAATGAGAAGCTACCAGTTGTTATAGTAAAGAATTTGCAACCTAACTAAAAGGAGAAATTATTGCAGATTTTGAGAGCTTATAGACAAGTAATTGGGTGGACACTTGTAGACATCTTTAGTATTAGCCCTTCTACTTGCATGCATAGAATTTTGCTTGAAAAAGGAGCCAAACCAGTAAGAGAACCATAAAGGAGACTCAACCCTTAATTTTAGATGTAGTAAAGAAGGAAATTACTAAGCTTTTAGATGTTGGAATTATTTATTCAATTTCAAATAGCAAATGGGTGAGTCCAATTCAAGCTGTCTCTAAGAAAAGTAGCTTGATAGTAGTGAAAAATTAGAACAATGACTTACTTTCTACTTGAGTACAGAATAGTTGGAGAGTATGCATCGATTATAGGAAGCTAAGTCAAGTAACCAAAAAAGACTACTTTTATTACCTTTTAATAATCAAATGTTAGAGAGATTGGTTGGAAAATCCCATTATTGCTTCCTAAATGGCTACATTGGCTATTTTCAAATCCATTTTGCACTAGAGGATCAAGAAAAGATAGCATTCACTTGCCCTTTTGGTACTTTTGCTTATAGGAGGATGCCTTTTAGCCTATCCAATGCACTTAGTGTATGGTGAGCATTTTTTCTAAATTTTTAGAAGATTGCATTGAAGTTTTCATGGATAACTTTTTTTTTTATAGTTTCTCCTTTGATGCATGCTTGGATAATCTTTTTAGAGTGCTAGATAAATGCATAAAGATAAACTTTATGCTGAAATTTGAAGAGTGTCATTTGATAATAGAGCATGGCATAGTTTTAGGACATATAGTGAGTAGTAAAGGCATTAAAGTAGATCTTGCTAAGATTGATGTGACTTTCACTTTACCTTACCTCACTTGTGTGTGCGAAATGCATTCTTTTCTTGCTCATGCAAGTTTCTATAGAAGATTCATTAGAGATTTCAACAAGATAGCTCTTCCATTATCCAAGCTACTCCAAAAAGAAATAGATTTCAACTTTAATCAACATTACAAGGAGGCTTTTGATAAGTTGAAGCAAGCTTTCCCTACCACTCCTATTATTTAGGCACCTTTTTAGGATTTACCTTTTAAGTTAACATGTGATGCTTTTAACTATGCAATTCGTGTTGTTCTTGCACAAAGAGTGGGAAAATAAACTTATGTGATTTACTATACTTTAAGGACTTTAAATGCTGCCTAAGCAAATTACACTACAATAGAAAAAGAACTTTTAGCTCTTATCTTTGCTTTAGATAATTTTATATCATATTTTTTTGGTTCTAAGGTGATTATCTTTTTTGATTATGCAACTTTGAAGTTCCTTTTAAAGAAATCCAAGGTAAAACCTCATTTGGTTACATGGATGTTACTTTTGCAAAAGTTTGATATTGAGATTAGAGATAGGAATAGGGCCTAAAACTTAGTAGTTGATCATTTGAGCAGAATTTCAAAAGATGTAGATACTCTTCCTATTCATGACACCTTTTCTGAATGAGTGGCTTTTTTAACTTTTAGGTAAAGATCCTTGGCATGCTGATTTAGTAAATTATTTGATATCTAATGAGTTGCCTGCATATGATAAGAAAACTCAAATTGACAAGTTCAAGAGTGAGGCTAAGTATTATATATGGGATAATCTTTATTTATGGATATTTTATGCTAATAAAATAATTAGAAAATGTTTACATTATTCTAAGTTTAATTTTATACTTGCATTTTATCATGATCATGCTTATGGGGGTCATTTTAGACCTAATAGAATAGCAAGGAAGGTGCTAGATTGTGATTTTTATTGGCCTACTTTGTTCCATAATACTTACATATTTTGTAAAAATTATGAACAATGTTAAAAGATAGTGAATTTAACTCGTAAACATGAGATGCCTTAATCTCCTATGCTTTTTTGTGAAGTTTTTGATGTATAGGGCATTAATTTTATCTTTTGGCTTTGTTTACATTCTTCTTACTGTTGATTATGTTTCTAAGCAGGTGGAAGCTAAAGCCACCAAAATTAATGATTCCAAGGTTGTTGTAGAATTTGTTAGGTCTCACATCTTTAGCATATTTGGCATTTTATGTGTTTTGATTAGTAACTAAGGGACTCATTTTTACAATAGAGAACTTAAGGCTTTGTTGAAAAAATATAACGTTTGTCATAGAGTTCCCACACCATATCATCCCCAAACAAATGGGCAAGCATAAATTTTCAATAAAGAAGTGAAGTCAATCTTGGAGAAAATTATGAAACTTAATAAAAAAGATTGGAGTCTTAGATTAGATGATGCACTTTGAGCATATAGGATTGCATGCAAAACACCTATTGAGATGTCTCCATATCGAATTATTTTTAGGAAAGCATGTTATCTTTTAGTGGAGTTGGAGCATAGGGTATTTTGGGCTATAAAAAGATATAACATGGATTTGAAAGCATATGGAGAGGAGAGGAAACTATAATTGCAAGAATTAGAAAAGCTTAGACTTGAAGCCTATAACAATTCTGGGCTTTATAAAGAGAAAACAAAGGCATTTCATGATAAGATTATTCTTAAGAAAAAATTTGAGATTGGCCAAAAGTTTTGTTATTTAATTCAAGGCTTAAATTGATGTTAGGTAAACTCCATTCCCATGAGGATAAACTTTTTGTTGTTACTAATATTTTTCCTTATGATGTAGTTAAGATCAAGAGTGTGAAAAATAATAAAGTGTTTAAGGTCAATGGGTATAGGCTCAAACCATTCTATGAAGGCTTTTAAGAGCAAGTGGTGGAAGCAATGGAGTTAAGGATTCCGATTTATTCTTGATGGAGGAATTTGAGCATGATATCTAACCAAAAACATTAAAGAAAGGTACTTTTTGGGAGGCAACCCAAGCAATTTAGATTTACTTTCTCTTACCCTTCTTTTTTATATTCCATGTTCTTTATCATTCTTGAGGATATTGATATGCTTTACATTGAGGACAAAGAAACATTTAAGTGTGGGGGGAGAGACTTTTAGGATTTATTTTATGCTTGTGTTTTCTTTCAACGCTTTTTCTGCTTTTCAATTTTATGCTTTCAAAAAAATTTAAAAAATAGAAAAAATTTAAAAAACAAGTGTGATTTTTCACTTTATCTTGAGTCATTTTAAGTTCTTTTTAGTTACTTTCTATTGATGAAGATTTTATATTTTCATGAGTAGGATTCAATTAAAGTTAGATATGATTCATAACATGATTGAATGAATAATTTAGTTTCTTGAAATTAATTGATGTAGTGATGGATTTTGAATTGGTAGATTAAATTTGGTAGTATAATTTACCTTGTAAGATTTTGAGTCTTTTGTTGAAAATTTATACTATGATATCATCTTTCCTTCTTGTGTGATGTTCTTCTATGATTTATTTCTCTAAAACTTTCTTTGAATATTTTTGAGATTACATTTTGTACATATATGCTCAAACGTTATTAAGGCATTCTCTTTTTGTTTAAGCTAGAGCCATAAAGCCAACCTTGAAGTTTTTGCCTTTGTTAAGCCCCCATTGACCTTTTCTTGCCTTTTCTTTGTTGATTAACCCATGAGCATATTTTTTTAATAAAAAATAAATATCTTTACCTAACCTTAGAGATTGGTAGAGCATTTAAATTTTTATGAGATAGGCTCTTGAATAAGTATAGAGGTGTGTGAGTTTATATTTTATGAAAAGTCATCATCAAATATTCAATAAAAAAGAGAAAAAAATCAATCAAAGTTAAAAAAAAAAGAAGAAAAAAGAGAAAAAATGAAAATAAAAAAATTTTGAATTGAAAAAAAAAAGAAAAGAAGAAAGAAAAAAAAATAAAGATGTTAATGAGTATTTGAATTTGAATTTGGCTTGATGTGTTGAATTAAAATTATTTATGATTTGCTCTTATATTTTTAATTCAAGTGTTCTATTATTTTTTTTAGTTCCTAACCTTCCATATTCTTACTTTTCATACCCTTACGTGCCAAATGCTCACCATTATTAGTGGAGAACACTTCTAGTTGATTATTATAAACTTCCTCATTTAAGTTTCCATTAAGGAATGAGGTTTTCACATCCATTTAATATAATTTCCTATCAAAATAGGCAACCAATGCCATGATAACACATACAAAATCCTTCTTAAATATAAAAGAAAAGGTCTCTATGTAATTAATTCCATCCTTTTGAGTGAATCCTTCGGTAACAACTCATGCTTTATATCTCTAAATGTTATCTAACAAGTCCATTTTTTATTTTAAAAACATTTTAACATTCCATGGATTTTGCACAATTGGCAGCTGAATAGGATCCTAGAATTCATTAGATACTATAGAATTCATCTCATCTTTCATGGCATTATACCATAATTTAGATTCATTACAACTCCTAACCTATGAAAATGTTTCAAGATCATTTTTGGCTTTAATATCATAATCAAATTACAATAGATATATAATGTAATCACTAGACATTATTGATTTTTTTAACTTAGTTGATCTTTTTAATGCTGAATCAATATCATTTTGAGGAGCATGTTACACAACCAATTGCTTAACAATATTTGGTAATTGTTGAACAATTGGATCCACTAAATTTACATTAATAACCTGTGGAAGCTCAATAATTAGTTATTCAACACTTATTTAAATTTAAGGGGTATAATGAATGATAATCAATTTATCATATGAAGTAGAAGTTTGAATATCATAATGATCAATTTCATAAATTAAGTTTTAAAATTGTTTGTTCTCATTAATTGAGTCATTCTCAAGAAATTTTACATTTCTTGATTCTATAATCCTACTGAGATAGTAAAATCTATTCCCTTTAAACTTCTTAACATATCTAATGAAATACCCACTTATAGTTCTTAAGTCTAATTTTTTTCCTCGTGGATTATAAACTTGTTCAAATAAACATTCTTAAAGATTTATATGTCTCAAACTTAATTTCCAACCTTTTCATAACTAAAAAGGAGTTTTTGGAAAAATCTTGGTTAGAACCTAATTTAATATATACAATGTTGTTTTAAGAGCATTAATCCATAAAGATATGTTAAGCTTGGAGTTGCTAAGCGTACTCTGCACCATCTCGAATGAGGTTTGATTTTTCCTTTCTCCTACACAATTATTTTTGGACATTAAAGGATGGAATATTGGGTCATTATCCCAAGCTCTTCAAGAAGTTTTGTAAAGGGACCAAGTGCTTATCCATCCTTAACATATCTACCATGATATTCCTTACCTCTATTTAATCTCTTGATTTTAATTTGCTTCCTATATTGATTCTTTACTTTTTCTTTAAATGCCTTAAAGACATTTAATGCTTTATTCTTACTATAAAGCAAGTAGAGATACAAATATTGTGACTAATCAACTATGAAAGAGATGAAATATTTTTAACTATACAAGTCCATTTTTAGACTACAGTTGTCTATTGTATGATCTCTAATATGCTTGAATTCCTTATAGCATCTTTCTTTATCTTATTGGTTTGCTTTTCCTTTATGCAATTCATACAAATATAAAAAATAGTAAAATTCACAATATTAAGTACTACAACATTCACTAATTTTTCAATCCTTTTAATGGACATATGTCCCAATCTTTGGTGCTACAACATAGACAAATTCTCATTCATAACACATTGTGTTCAATATTAGTATTATTATGGACATGCATTTACATTATAAAAAAAATTTATCTTGCAAGTTAACTCAGAAAATACTTTTAAATATTATCTCACTCTTAATAATATTATATTTCTAATACAAATTAAAGAATGCACATATCTAAAAAGTTAAAGAAATAATCAGCTGGTACAAGTTTTGAAATTAAAATCTAGACAAAACTTACTATAAAAAACATTTTTTTCCAAATTTAAAACTAAATGGCATGTTCTAATTGTTTCCATATGTTAATGCATCTTGTTCCTTGATAAATGTAGAACACATTGGTTCCTTTTAATTTGGAAAGACCTACTAGGTATCTAAAATATGGATTATGAAACCAGAATCAACCCATCAAGTATTATGACAAGCATTAATGATGTTAAATTCATCATAAATTGGTGAGTTTGAATTACCTTTTTTTATCTAGCTAAGTTTTAAATTTGATGCAATCCTTTTTCATGATCCTTTCCTTTTTATAAAAGAAATATTTGTATTCCTTCTTGAATTCAGTTTAAGTAGCTATTTCATTCTTCCTTTTTTTATAGATTGATCTTTGTTGTTTTCTTGCCATATATGCACTTTCACCAAATTCCATTGTCAGTATCCTTTCCCTTTGAACACATAAGGCTAAGATTTTATTAGTCGGCCATTTATCCTTATATATTTCATAAAAGATTTTGTAAAATTTATGTTATTATGAAAAAAAATTCAATATAAAATGCACAAGAAAATATTGAAACATCTTAACCTTAAGAGACTTTAGTCTAGATGCAATGTTTCATTATAATGTGTTCACTCACTCGTTTTATACTAATGAGTTTCATTTATGATAATTTAGTCGTTATGTGCTAGTTAAGCTCTTGTTTGAAAACAAAATTGTTTATCAATAGCCTTATACAGTACTTTGAAATTACCATACTTTCCAATTGAACCATCTATACTAATAAGATATTCATTACCACAAACTTGCAAATGGATGTTAATCAAATTTAATATTGAAGTTTATTTTGATATAGTGACATTTTTTATATTATTAGGAAAATTAAGATGATAAGTTATAAATATGATCAACTTATATTTGGATGTGATTGTAGTTTTGAAATTATTAAGAAACTTAAGAAGTTAATTTTACACTTAATTGGTGTCAAAATGTATGGAATTTATGAGAAAATTGGAAAATCACAAAAACTTAAGACTTGGATTTTGTACACAACCATTATTTAAGGGTATTTCAAATATCTTCTTAGGAAATGCAAAAAGTAAACACGTCAATTTTATACTTAATCGATGTCTAATTGTATGACAATCGTTAACCACTTCGAAAATTATCTATAAGACATTAGTATTGTACTTATCCTACATTTAGGTGTTTGTAATTTCAGAATAAATTATTTATCTCTCTTTTCTCATCTAACATCTTATTTATATTATAAAATAAATGATTGGAACTAGATTATTAATAGTGTTGTGATTTTATATTAATTAAATTTACATTAACTAAATTTATTTAAAATCTCAACTAATCTTTGAATATGAGCCATTTGATTATAGATAACATATTACAACATCGATTTCTAAAATAAACAATATCTAAATTCATGATATAGGTGACAATTTTAAAAATATAAGGAAATTTTAAACATCAATTTTAAAGACAATTAATGTGTTTTCATCCTTTAATATTTTAAATGCTAGTTCTTAAAATAATAGACATATAAAATTATTAAAATGGTGACATTTTTTAAAATAGGAAGAAACTTTAGACATCAATTCTTAAAAAAATCTATATATTATCTTCTCATTAGACTTTAAATAGTAATTTCTAAAATGACTGTCATCTAAAGATATGAGAATGGTGACATTTTTATGCTATAAATAAAGCACAATTTTTTCCTTGTTATTACTTTCACTTTCCATCTTACTTGTTTCCAAGCTCAATCTTCATCTTTATCTAATTTCCTCTATAAAACCTTAGATATCACTCCACCTCCACCATACATCCATGAGCTATCAATACTCTTTCAACTAACATTGACATTGATTCAATATATAAGATGTGCCTTTCTTGTCCAATTTCTCAAATCATTGCCATTTCTATTTTTCTGATTTTTTACATAGTTTTTTTTATTTTTTTGTATAACTTTTATGGTTGCATCTAAGTTTTAAACGCTTATTATATGTTTAATAAAATATTGTAGTGAAATCTAAAGTTGATTGAATCGTGAAGAGTGGTGGAGAAAAAGTTGAAAAAAAATCCATGAAACTAGCTATTTTTTGCGATTCTAGTACAACAAACCACCTTTGGGGTTTGTAAATTGATAGATTTCAAAAAGTTATATTACAATAAAAAAATTGCCCCAAATGAACAACCAAGCTCTAAGTTATAACCTTTCAAATTTTTTAACTTAAAATATATGTTTTTAAAGAAATGGTTAGTTTATTTAATTTTTTACTATAAATATTTTAATGAAGAAATGAAAAATTGATGTTTAAAAATATTATTTAAATATTACATATCTATTTGATTTTTTACTAAAAATTGATGTGAAATATAAAAAAAAAATTTGAAAAAGATGTTAGATTTTCTAGTAAAAAATCAACATTGTAACATTGATCACATTGATTATATAATTGATGTCAAAATTAATATATAATAATGCTCAATTAGGTATTGATAAAAAACTAATATGTAATCTACTAAATATCTAAAGTATATCAATAATTCTATTGTAGTCATTTTATCTTTATCAACATCATACTAGGGTGATTAGATCATTCCCATTATTCATGTAAAGCAATTTCAACTTAAGTGCTAAAATTAGTTATTATGATTATTTAATTTGAGAATATCTTTTTTTTAAATATCATAAATATTCACATATTATATAATTGTATATACATGCTTATATCATAGAAATTGAGATAAATAAACATATATAACATATTTACTAATTGGTAAAAAATAAGTTATGCCTCAAAATATGAATCAAATAATAAATAAAGGCTCCTTGGGAGCTAATTTTTAATTAAAAGATTCATATATAAACTTAATAAAGCAAATATACATATATCATATTTTACCAATGTAAAACATGTAAATCATGCTTAAAAATATGAATCAAATACCAAATAAAAACTACTTGCAGGCTAAGTTTTAGATAAAAGATTTATATATAGACTACATTATGAAAATCTCAAATTATATTCTTTTTCTTAATTCTTACATGTAAAATTTAAAAAAATAATTTACTATTTCATCCTAATTAATCACACAAACATAATAGAAATGCCTATAGGATATAATTTATTATATTCAAATATGATTAATCATAAGTGATGCCAATTTTCTATATGATATCCAAAAATACTTTAGCACAATTAAAGGTGTTATGGCTAATCTTTAACTAAAGTCACATTGATTACATGACATCCAATTTTATGCATAAAACAATATAATCAATTATATGTATGTCAACATATAATAAGTAGATAATAAAATAGATAAACTCCTTATTTTTATGCACAAAATCAAGCATACTAGTAATGTCATGTATAAAATGTATTTAAATTTAATCATAAAGTTTTTCCTCATTCATACATTATAACAAGTGTCAAACAAATTTATGATTAGCTATAAAGCATAGCATGATATTAAATTGATAATATTGCTAATATAGCAAATCAAAACCTTGAAATAGATCTTACTTGATAATACACAATTATATTATAAAACCATAGTATGTTTCAAGATCCTTTATTAGATTAGGAAAGTATTATAATGTAATTACACAATGGATTGCATAACTATGATTTATAGATAAAGTTATCATAGAATGCATCGAATAACACAAAAATGAACTAATTTTGATTTCTCAAACAAAGGATGAAATGTTTGTAAATTTTAAAAGAATAAAGATTTAAATTTTAAAAGAATAAAGATTCAAAACAACAAAATAAGTTTTAACCTATTTACATAGAAACTCAAGGCAGTGACTAATAATGCTCTACTACTAATTATTAGAAAATATGAATAATCGAATACATATTATAAAGAAAAATAAAGAATAAAAATCAAAATGCAAAAATGGATAAACAGCCTCCAACCATTGATGTATAATGCCCGTACTATTTTTATAGGCACTTCTAAACTTTAGCAAACTCTCTTTGGATAGTGTATTTTATAGAATGATAAGCTTAGAGGCCTTTACACACTTGATTTTCCATGTATATAGACATATACACATTATGTTTGTGTTTTCCATCAAAGACTTAATTAGAGAACCATTACATGATTATGGATAGATTCATGTATAGTATATAAAATAATTATCGGTATTGAATTTCTACCAAATTCTCATTCAATGCTAGATTAATGAGTAATAAAAATACAAAATTAATACCAATAATTGGCAGTAAAGGTTTAACATAAATTTCCACCAAGCATTAATAATAAATAATAATATTTTTTATAAATGCTCATTAAATACAACTAATAATACATAATAAAAGTGTAAAATAAATTCAATTCAATACCAATAGTTAAAATATGCTTTCCTTTGATATGTGAAGGATATAAGGCTAAAAGAAACATAATAAGGAAAATTCCTTAACAAAATGTATAAAGAGCATGTGGCTTTTCTTTTTGAAAAATAATTAGAGATAAATAAGTAAATTTGAGATCACTACTACCAATATTTTAGTAAAGTCTTCAAGGTGGTTTATATTTATGAATTGTGCAAGACAACATGAAGCAATTTTAGCCTTGAAATTTAAGGTGGATGTGTAATTGGAGGAACATATTTGCCTTTCTAATGGTAATAAGTACATGCCTTTCTATGCTTTTGATTGGTGGAAGGTTAATAGTGCATAATTTCAAGTTTATCTATAATGGTAGTAGATGTTCTTACCATTTCAATATCCATAGTTGCTTACCTTTAGTGTTAGAGGAGGAATCATTGATAGATTTTGAGTTTATTTAAATCTAGATACAATTAAAATACTAATTTATAGAGGTGATTAGCTTCCAATCATGCAAGGCATTAGGAACAAGCTTAAGGTATTTATGTTTTATGAATAATTTCTCTTATAGTTGAACATTTTGATTTCTTACTAATTTATTATAAAATTAACATAATTTTAAGTGGAGTTGAACCCTATTGAGATTGCATTACTTATGAGAATTGAGGAACAGAAAAGAAATAGAAAGAAATCATGATTTAAATGATCTAAATGTATTGTATATATTAGCCTCAGAGGCAAGCCTATTTATACAAGAAGGTGTTTAAATAAGAAAGCAAAATGAATTAAATTACATTAATTGGTATCCTTAATTAAGTACAAATTAAATTAACAATCAATCCTATTATATACTTATATTCGCTTTCAAACTTAAGTGAGTGTAGAAGAAACTAATTTGAGTATGGAAACTAGGGTTAGAAAATGACCAATGTTACAAGGTTTGGTGAACAAGTCAGTAAGTTAATCGAGAGTGGGAATGGAGACAAGGTGAAGAGTACCATGAATGATATATTGCTAAATGAAATGATAATCAATTTCAATGTGCTTGATACATTCATGGAACACATCATTGTGGACAATTTGATTAGTACTCTAACTATTACAATAGAGAGTGCTCAAAGATGATTCAGAGATGCTTAAGTTATTGAGTAGCCAATGTATCTAAAGTATTTCAGAAGTGGTGTTAGCAAGGGTTTGATACTTACCTTTAGTATTGGAATGAGTAATCAAGGTTCATTTCTTGTTTCACCAAGAAAACTACAATAACTAATAATGGAATAGTGATTAGTAAGATCTTTACCCTATTTAACATCTAAATAAGCTTGTAAAACCAAAGAAGAGATGATAGAGTAATGAAATCCATGAAACAAAGTTTCTTTCACATAGTAAATAAAATGAAGAATATTAACATAGTGAGTAAAACATGGAGCTAATATGAACTAGTTGACTAAGTGAATAACATATGAAATATTTGATTAAGTAATAGTAAAATAAATCATTTTGCTTGTTAACTACTAATAAAGAGTAGGATTATGAAGCACTACAACATCCATATATTCAACATTAGGCTTGAGGGTAATAGATTTGGTGTGATTATTCATAACATTAGCTTAAAAGATAAGGTCTAAGCCATACTTAGCTTATGATAAGAAAAGACCATCAATAGAGGAAAGGGCTTTAAGACCTAAAAAGTAATTAAAAGATTTAAAATCTTTCATTTCAAAATTGTAGCTTAAGTATTTTTTAAGATTAGTAATGTCAGTTATGTCATCACTTATAATAATCATGCTAGCAACATAAAGGAGAAATAACACAATACCTTGCATCATCCTATAAATGAAGAGAGGGGAGTCATAAAAAATAAATGAGAACCTAAACGGACTAATAGTGGAATTAAATTTTACAAACCAAGCTTAAAGAGCTTATTTAAGATTATACAAAGCCTTGTAAGATAATAGAACTTATTAGGTAGACAAGTGCAGTGGTGATGGGTGTATATAAACCTTTTTTTAAAAGGTCACCATTAAGAAAAGGCATTTTTCATGTCCATCCAATTAAAAGTCCATTTGAAACTAGCAACAATAGCAAGAAAAGTATGAATGGAAGTGATATAAGTAATAAGGGCAAAAGTTTTTTCTTAATCAATATAATATTCTTGAGTAAACCCCTTAACCACCAACTGATCTTTGTAATGATCAATAGTGCCATTAAAATGAGTTTTAATTTTATAAATCCACTTACATCTCATAAGTGTCTTATCAAGATGTAAATTAACTACATCATAAGTATTAATGGCCTTCAAAGTTACAATTCTTCTTACATAGCTTGTTACTAATAAGGAGAGTAGATACCTCTCGATAAGACTGAGATTCAGGAAGGTGAGCATGGTAATTGATAATCATGAAGATAGGTGACGGAAAGTTCTTTCCTAAAAAGGAAACATAGAGGAAGTAGAAGTTGAGGGAATTAACATGAATTAAAATAGCATAGCCTTGAAAGCTTACTTGAAGAGTTAAAAGTAGAGCTTAAATCTAAAGGACTTATGTCCGAATTATGTAAAAAATATGTATTAGAATCACTTGGAAAAGGTCAATAAAATGATTAGTAAATAGAGAAGTAAAAGTGGAGGGAATTAATATGAATTAAGAGAGCATAGTGTCTTCCTAGAAGATGAGATGACTAGAGATATAGATGTGTTAAGAGATAAGGTCCTAATAGCAATAACTCTTATATTCAATATAATATCCAAGAAAGTGATAAAGAAATGCATAAGGCTCAAGTTTAGTGTATCTATAGGGTTAAAGAAGAACAAAGCAAGTATAACTAAAAATTAAGTGAATTATAATTTACGGGAATGCGATGGAGACATTCAAAAAGAAAGATATCACTAAGGACAAAAAATGGAAGACGAATAATGGCATAGATAGTGATGATTGTGACTTTAGTCCAAGTACCTTTGGGATAAGTGGAAGAAGTGAGCATGGCTAAAAAGCCTTTTGCTAAGATAAGCTAGGATATAAAAAATCACAAAAAATACCTTATTCAACAAGAAATGTGAGAAGTTTTGAATCACAATATTCTATAATATTATTAAAATGAAAAAAATTAATCAATTTTCAAAATTATGTTTTAACCATAACATCAAAGTAATTTAAAATTGAGGAAGTTTTGATTAATTTTTCATCAAATATATCCAAGTGAAATGAGAATAATCATTAAGAAATATAGTAAAATATTGACATCTTCCTATAATGGATGGGGGAGCCATTCCCCAAACATTAGCATGCGCAAGATTAAAGGAAGAATTAGAAATAAAAGTGCTTTTCTTAAAAGATAAAACAAGTTGTTTAGCAAGATATATGATGGAGAGATTCTTCCTCAATAAAACCTAAAATTTTTTAAGAAATAAATGGACGTAATTTCTTAAAAGAATCATGACCATGATGTTAATCTGCTACTTAAGACAAAAAAGGTAGTAGAAATTGTACAAAGGGTTGGTATAAAAGATTGAAGAATATAGAGATAACTTAGCTCAAAAAATCTATTAACTTTATAACCATTCCTAATGATCTTCCCTATCCATGGATCCTATATAGAATAACTAATAGAAGGTCATAGAATTACCAAACAAAGATAAGATTAAATTTTAATTTAGGAATAAGATAAGTGTTACATAAAGATAGGTAAGTAGAGAAATAGGACCTTTATAACTTACTTTCATAGGAGATCTTTAGTGGTATGAATAAAGTGGATAGTATCTTTAGAGGATAAGGATGAGAAAGTGTGAGATGAAGAAGTCATATGATTATAGTAAGTAAAATCAAAATGCTAATGATTATTACTTGGTGTGGTTGCTAAGATAGTAAAAATGTTACTAGAATGGGAAAAAACTTACTTAAGGAAAGATTTAAGATCATTGTGGAAAGTAAGATTTGGGAACTAGAGAAAGAGGCCTCATTAGCAGCTATAGCAATAAATATAAGCTTAGAAGATGAACTAGGATGAAGTTGAGACTTACTTTGATCAAGCCTTGATGGATGAGTAAGGGTAGTGCTCAATCAAATGCCTTAACTTTTTACAATATTGGTAGATCATAAAAAGGAAATTAGTTACAACATGACCTTTATTTTTTATTATGTGACATTCTATATAGAGACAATTTAGAAAAAGATGCCTAGGTTGATGAAAATGGTAATGGAATTTATCCATTTTATGATAAGATATCCTAAAATAGGGCAATAAAGAAAAAATAGTGAAAAAAAAGGATCTTAAATTCAAACAAGATTTCATCCAAAAAAATCCTAGGAAGGGTTTTAGTATGTAAAATGATTAAAGGATCCCATAGATGATAGTTATTAAATTCAAAGAAGATTTCATCAAAAATTCCTATTTTAGTGTGTAAGGTGATTAGAGGATTCCAAGGATGGTAGTTTTGGTCATGTTGGCATAGGATAGTGGTAAAGCAATAGAGTGGAAGAGATGGTGCTTTCAAATAGAGAAAAGTTTCGTTTCTTTGGATTTGTAGAATCTAATATCTTAATACCATATTAAAATTAAGGAATGAAGAGAAATCATAACCTAAATATATTGTACATATTAGCTTATAAAGGAGCATATTTATACAAGAAAGTGTTTAAGTAAAAAAAGAAACTATATTAAATTATATTAATTTGTATCCCTTACTATGTATGAATTAAATCACCATAATTAGCAATTAATCCAATTACCAATCAATCTTGTGATATACTTACATTACTTATTTGAATCATTCTTTAAAAATAATTTCTATGTTATCTATTATTTAAGAATTATATGTTAATAGTTTATTTTCAAAATTCACAGTGTCTACTTTTATGTTTTCTTACAGAAGCTTTATTGTTAATTGAAGGTAGATTTTTTAGGTTATAAATAACAAAGAAAGAGTTAGATAGATTTTTAAGGTTACAAATAACAAAGGAAAAGTTGAAAACTTCTATTTGTTATGTCATCTTTTGGTACTAGTGCTTATAGTGATTATGCATATGTTATACTATATGTTTTGGTTATAATTAAAAGAATTTCTTGGTTGTTATAAACTTGCTAGATATGAATAACTTATTAAGTGCATTTTGGTATAAAGGGAGCAACTTTTATATTATCTTTCAATAAAAAGATTTATATATTGAGACAATTGCCACATGTAGTTCATTGACTAATATGTTAGTATGATTGCTTTTTGGTTACTATCATCATTAATTAATTTGTATTAAGCAATATAATTCATTCTACATTGTACTTCAAGTATACTTCATGAACTTTGTCTTTATGCATGGCAAAGAGGCAATAAGAATTATGGTATACATTGTTCATCTTATTAAGAAAGGTATGTACTCTATTTTTAATATAAACTCCATATTGTATAAATTTTTATAATATAAAATATTAATGCAATAGTAAAAAAAATTTCTTACTAGATATTTTATTAGTTTGTAGGCATTTTCTATCTTATAAAGTTGAGCTAATGAGTAAATCCTATGTCATTTAGAGCTAAATTAGTTTAGGTGTAAATGAAAAACTCATTTGGCAAAAATGGTTTTAACTTATCAAGCCGAGCTGAGTTGAGCTAATTGTGAACTTAATATGAGTTAAGTTCAAACTAAAAAAATTATCTTATATTGAATTTGCATTAGGACATGAGCTAAACAAATTTTAATTAGGTTGAACCTGAGCTAAGATTAACTTAGCTAACTTCTAACTTCACAATCGAACAATAAAAAAACAATTGAAAAAATATAAATAATTAAATATTACCAAGTATATTAATTGTTTTTGAATAATTAATTGTTTCATCCAAAAATGTTTAATAAGGATTAAAGATTCAAATCATGTTTACATTTTCAAATCTTTCATGTTTTGTGTAGATCAAGAATAATTGAAAGAGATTTCATATAATTTATTAAGTTTTTTCCTAAAGTAATCTCGTATTAATTTTCTAAACATATTAGAAATTCAAATTTCAAAAATACGGTCAATTAAATTAATCATTATGGCAAATTAATTAAACCATACAATTTGATTATTTGGAAAAAAAAAGGCATAATGAAATTTAGGATTTGATAATTGATAAAAAGTTAAAATCTTCAAATATGAATAATAAAGTTAAAAATTATGAATAATTATTTTCAAAGGTGATTATATTAAATATGAATAATTATTCATAATTTTTCTACAAGGCTAAAATATTTTTCTTTTGGTAAATAGATGGGCTGAAACTTCCTAACCCTTCCCCCTTAAAAAAAAAGAAACTACAAATGAACTATATAAGTGGTAGTGACCTTTAAAACATCACTTAAAAGTAAATTATTCAACCTTGCAGAAGGTTGCTCAATGACTTGCAAACTATACTTGTGGTTAAGATTAAAAAGGGCTAACCAATCCATGCATTTATTACATTCTTTATACATGAGTCATAATAACACTTTAACATTACCAAAGTAAAGATCAATAACACATCAAAAGAGACTAGAGCTTGTGGAAGGGAAAGTCTCCTTAAAAAGGAGATTAACCAAATGTTTAGAATCTATCTCCAAGATGGTTAATCTATATCCAAGATCCTAATTCAAGAACAAACCATGATAGGCTTCATACCTCAGTTCTAGAAAAAACTACCCAACCATCGTCAATCTTTCTTACGAATAATATTATTACACCCTACTAATCCTAGATTATATTTAAAAGCACCATTAATATTCATTTTAAACTAACTTTTCAATAGGCATTATTTATTAATATGCAACTAAACTTGACCTTCTTGAGTTAAGTTTAACATCTCTTTAAAATTATTATCTACGATAGCTCTTGCAAACTTTAGATGAAATTTACAATAGTATATGATTTTTTATAATTCATGTTAAAAACTAACACATTTCTCCATCTTTAAAACCATCAAATAGTTGTACTCCATATAATATTCCATTAAATGCCAAGCTTATAGCTTAAGTTCTTTATGATATTTAGCTTAGACAAATCTAATCTCTTAAGCTAAAAAAAGAAACTCATTTACACTTCTTCACTAAACGTAGCCACACTTACTTAGCTTCCTAATAATCCTACACAATATGGTATAAATCTTTAGTTGCACTCTGATAATTTAGACATAAAGCAAACTCAAGCCCTTCTAGGTGCCAAAATTTATTTATATTTAACCTATCATCGTAGCATTAGTAGATGAATATTTTGATACATTCTAGTGTGTTAATTTGCTAAAATGTCTTCCGTAATAGGTTAGCCACAGGGGACATATGCTTACAAATGTTAAAGTAGGATGATTGAATGTTGAACTTACTATCATTATTAGTACTTCATATAACTTCATCATAGCCAATAATTGGATCCAACATATGAATAACAACAAGTTGATAAACATACTGCTGTAGTAGCCATTGGTTAATTCTGGTCACATCCTAATTACCTTCATCTATTACAAACTTAGCTACAAAAGCATTTTTCACTAACTTTGGTATTGTATCCTCTGCCAAACCACTAAGACTAATGTCACCAACCTATTGATCCTTTCAGATGGAAGTATTCTAACCATTATTAATTTGATGAGTAAAACCCTTCGATATTAAAGGCTAAGTTTTACATAAATTTCTCCATAGATAAGAGTTTGCATTTTGGACACTAACACTAATAGGCCATTCATGGTTTCTATGGTACTTTCCTTTTAGAATAGAAATCCAAAGCCTTTTCACTCTAAATATCAATTTCCATCCTAGTTTCATAAGATTTGCTACATTTATAAACTTAACATTGTAAAATCCTATACTTTTTTGAATTTCTGGCTAACATGAGACCTCCCACAAGATAGTATGTAACTTTCTTTCATTAGCTTCATAACCCTAAATAAAGCTCCTTTGAGTTTTTTTTATTTCTTTTAGAGTAATAGCTGGGACAATTGTAGATTACATAGAATAAATAAGGATAACCCTTAAAACAAATTGAGCCATAATAACTTTACCATCCATAGAAAGGCATTTTTTTCTTCCATCGTAACAATTTATCCTATATTTTCTTTACAAGATAAGAATAAGTGTGCTAATTTACCTTTTTATGGATAAGAGGAACATTTAAGCAAAAACTAAGATCATCAGTAGTTGAGAATCCATGTTTGTCTAGTATGGCTTCTTTCACGTCTCTTTTCACATTTCTAGAGAAAAAAATATTTGATTTAGTATGGTTTACTATAACATCCTTGACTTTAATAGTCTAGATTAAGAGTTTTTAATTTAAAAGATCTAAATTAGATATAAATTTGGTGTAAATTTTTTTATGCATTGTTTTTACAAAACTAGAAACTAATTTATGCGTCAAAATGCATATGATATATGTATAAATAGTAATGTATGCAAAATATTGTCTTAATACAATCATCCTTAGGTAGCTTAACTAATCCATAAAATACATACATATAGGTTTCAAAAAATCCTCCATAATTGCTTACCAAAATATCATTATAATTTCTAAAGTTTAAGGTAAAAAGATGTTAAAATAGCTATCCTTATTCAGTAGAGGGATGTCACAATTGTTCATATATTCATTACAGACTTTATATATGAAGGTATACTTATGGAGGTTTAAAAATAACTTAAGGTGGAAGAGTATATAAATGGTCTCAAATGGATATAGCACCATGATTACCACAAGGTCATGTATTGGTATTTTAATATTAAGTTTTATGTAACTAAAATTCAAACATGCAACAAAAATAAGTCTAAATAGACTTTGTGAGTGGATTCTATCAAGTAATGTGTGTGTTATATTTTCTAAGGGTGATTTGTAGTATAAATGTGAGCTATTTACCTAGCCCCCTTAGCACTATTTAACATATTATATGTTTAATGGTATAGTTCACTTGTTTAGTGTTTAATTTGTTTGACAAGTTATCACATAATTTAGTATTTATGTTGTCAAGCTCTTCTAAGGAAGGCTTATTAGAATAAATATATTATTATATTTTACCACGTGTACTTTTAACATGTTAAGCAGGTTGATCCTCATCATTTAAGTATATATATCATGCAATTATGCCTAATTCCTATCATATAAGTATGTAACACGCATTTATAAATGGAATCATATTCCATAAGCATATATCATATACTTATAAGCTATATTATAACTCATAAGCATATGTCATACGATCATAAATCATATTATAACTCATAAGCATATATCATGCAATCATAGGCCTTATCATAATCCATAAGCATATATCATGCAATCATATAAGCATGAATGCAAAAACTTTATAGTACCATATTCCTTATTTATCTTTGATACACCCTTATCTATTCCACCCCACTTTACACTTTCAATCCACCCATTTTCATCTCACTATTAATTTATTTAGCACATGCTCTCCCCTTTCTACAAGGAAATTTATAAATATTCTAGCTCTACTCATGCCATATATCTTAATTTAATGGAATTGGTCTTTTTTGTGATTGAGTTAGGATTCTACAATGTTAATGAATTATTTAGTTAATATTGAATTTTTTCATTATTAGATTTTTAACTATGACATGAGTTTTATAAGGTCAATTTAGGTGATATTTATGGCATTAGAAAACTAAAAGTAGTTATAAAACTTTCATATTTTTGCTAAGGCTCAATTAAGATGATTGGATGGTCAAATTTGGTTGTGAAGATAAAGTAGTATTTCTATCCTAGTTGACCTAGTCATAAATTTTTTACCATATCTAGACATCTAGGAGTCTAATTGAGGTGAAACTAGCACCTAAAGTCATTTGAAACCCATTTCAACAACTTTCATGCTTGGGTTTTAGTGAAACTATGCCATTTTTGTTATCAAACTTGAGCTGGAACTCAATTTATGAAATTTACTACTATAAACATTATTAGTAATTTAATTTATAAATTAGGTTATATGCTTCCAATTTATGGAAAGCCCTATTCCTTATAACCTTAAAAAGGCATTTTTACTTTGTTTATAAGGTTTTCTAGCTTAGGAAATCAAATTTAACTAAGTTTTGTGCCTCTAAAGGCATTCATTCTCTCTAGACATATTTCTCCTATCCTTTAAGTTTCTTTTGTAAACCACCATAGGTGGCTAATTTTCTACACCAATTTAAGGGATTAACATTATAATTTAGTTTAATTTTAAGAATTTTCTTTTAATTTTACTTTTGAATTGATTCTTTCTTATTTTTCTGCTCTTTTTTGTGAATAAATACTTAGATAGTTTGCTAACTATGATCAATTAGTTAATTATTTGTTATAATATATAGCAAAATAATTAATTGTATTTAATTATTAAATGTTAATTATGATTTATTATAATTAATAGCAATTAAGCTTTGATGATTTGACACGTGGTTAAAGAATTAGTTGTCTAAGAAAAATAGTGTAACAAATTGGCATTTTTTGCTTGTAAAGTTATTAATTCGATCTCAACCTTATTCTTAATGTTTAATGCTATTATTAATTAGATTGAGGTGTATGTCATGAATTAAAATCAATAGTGGGAGGTTAATTTAGATGTTTGTTCTAAATTAATTGTCATTAAGAACTTTGCATAATTACTATTGGTGTCGAGGTAATTTTTTATTAAGTAGTTGAATTAATTGTGAATTATATAGGGGTTTATGATAAATATGAGAATTGGAATGTGATATTCCTTGAACTAAGCTTTCATATTCTATTTTAATTCTTTTTCAATTGTTTCATTTAAAATACTTTTTAAAACCCCCAGTTTTACATTCTATATTACTACATGTCTGAGTCAATTTAGTAATAATTTTTAGTATGAAATGACACATATCATGGCTTCTTAATTCATAATTTTGCATTCCATGTAGTTTTCCATTTTCATTAATTCTTAATTTCATAACCTCTTTTATGGTTTTCATTATTCAAATATGACAACCACCTTTGTATATGTACATATTATGCAAAAAGCTATAAGATCATAATTCATATATTCAACATTTTACATCAATTCACAAGGTTCCACAACACTTAATACGTACATATCACAATCTTATATATGGCACATCAATATCGCTATTACACAATATATGGAAATGTTTCTAATCATATATTCATCAATATCTCATTTTTCATGCATTTCTTATAAAGCAAGAACCACTAACTTTCTCATTTTAAAATATTTGTAAGGGTCACGTACCACACAATGTGTTCTTAACATATCTTTTAAATTTTCTCGCATTCAATCTTGCTTTACACCTTATAGCTATGTCACCAAGACATTGTATAGAAATAATTTAGCAAATTCAAGAGAATATAGAAGGGTACCCATGACACTTTTTTAAAGATTTCTATTAAATTTATAACTTTTCTTTTTTGCAATTCATCATGTTAAAAAAATTCCGTATAAGTAATGTTCTTGATACATTTATTTACCATCCTTATTTTTTCACAATATTTATAATTAACCAAGACATCTTTATGATATAATTTTCTCATAAATTCAATTCCTTTAGTTCTTCCTAAACCAATTACTTATTTATTAATTACATATAACTATGATTATTCTTAGCTAATTATGACAATTTCTAAATCACATTTAAGGGGTAAGGAAAGGTATTGGAACCCCTTATTTATGGATTTCCAAAATTTTCTTTAGTTATAAGCTTGCAGTTAGTAATTAAACCCTTCTTTTTAATCTTACTAATTTAGTATATTACCTATGTGAGACTAAAATAATTACTATATACCTTAAAGAACCTTTTTAGCAACTTTATAGGGGTCTGGGGGGTACCAAACCTACCGCTTCTATTTTTCCAAATTTTCTTTGCTTCCTTTGATTACTTATTTGCTATTTA
Organism: Sindora glabra; assembly: GCA_020226215.1. NCBI lineage: Eukaryota > Viridiplantae > Streptophyta > Magnoliopsida > Fabales > Fabaceae > Sindora > Sindora glabra. The sequence continues at coordinate 62,947,966 of CM035234.1, read as the reverse complement.
GCAATGTTCTCAAGCATAACCTATTAAACAACCAAGTTTTTCTTTATTTAGAGGAAAGACCTTGTCATACAAAACTTTAGCCATAAACAAATGGGATGACTACACCATATATCATGGTTACATTAACATTCCACAGTTTCTTATATTGAGATAAACTTAATTTTTTGAAAGTTCCTTCCATGGCCTTGATAAGCATCGAGATTCTTCAAAGTGTTTGCTAACAATCCTTTGTGGATTTTACTTTTAATCATACTTCAACATGATTGTCACAAAATTATAACCTCAAATACTCTTCATTTATTATAACTTTCAATTAAACCTTAATATGCACAATCATTTTAAACTATACTTTAACTCTTTCTATTTTTATGAGAAATATAGAGAAATAATCTATAAATAAGTGTTCTTAGTAAGAGATGAACCACTAACCTTAATAACTTGAACATTGAATGATAGAGCACCTAAATCATGCATAATCAATCTTTATGGTTACTATAAACTTCTTAAAGTGTATGAAGAAATATCATGAAACAGTGCTATTCTTACCCATGAAGATGAACTCAAGGCTTTCTTTTTGCCTTATGTGCTTTTGTTTTCCCAAGATAAGAGAAAAGGAAATTTCTCTTAGTGTTTAAGGTAAGGGTGCTACGGATGAAAGGAAGAAAAAGTTAGGGTATTTTAATTTTGGCCTTTCTATTGTGTGAAAGGCAATTGTGCTTTGTCTTTTTCTTAATTAGCTACCCATGGATTTCATCCCTATGCATTAGTCTTTCATTTTGCTAGGTTATAATGCCTTTAATTTGTTCTATTTTTTAATTATTTATAGTATAATCATCATTTCCTAGCCTTTGTCTACAATTTTTTGTACTTAATATAATTACACTTTAGGATTAATAGGAGGTCTCATTTAACCACCCATACATTGGGTGTCAAGTAATCTCTTTTTAAAGATTAAAATTATTTCTTCATCAGCCTAAATATAATATATAATCTTCTCATGGTTGGGCATAACCTTTTCTTAAACAAAATTCCTAAATTAAGCCTAAATTCATATTTTATGTAGCTAGTTTTTGTTATTTGTTTTTGGAAAATTCCTAACTAGATATTTATCATGACCCACTTTCATAGTTATAAAATGTTTGTTAATTAAATATTCCAATAAAAAGTTATACACAATTTATCAAAAGTAGGTAAATACCATTCAATTGGAACTTTTCCTATTTTAAAAAAAAATTAACATTAATTGGCTTGAAATTAAAATATAAAAATTTTATGGATGGAAGCCTTGGATGTTTTCTTTTAAATCTTTTTATACTTTGTGAATTAGACATTCTAAAAGTTTTAATAAAAACACTATTGATTATGTTGTAAGCTTAACATAATAACACTATTATTAACTATCCCTTTTAACATTTTTGTATTTATCACTTTTGGGCCTTCTCATGGTTTAAACCATTAAGTCCATTTCTATACGGGTATTTTCCTCCTTTACATGCACTCTGAATTACCTAGCTTGTATGTTTAGATGGTGTATGTATGCTCGCATATGTACATATAGTTAGTGGGACATTCCCGATGTATACCCTGATTTAAGCATGCACTTTTTAATGTATATACACACATATATTTATTTATTTATTTAAGCTCATGTATATGTACATTAAATATGCATTGATCATGCTAAAATTTTTTAGGTTTTACAAATTCTTTCTTTTCAAAAGACTTCTTCCTTAAATTCTAGGCGTATTACTTAAGATTTAGTTGAAAAGGTATGTACTAAATAATTTTGGATATTTTCATTTCATCTTAGCTTCCACTTTCCATGTGGCTTTTTGACTTCTACATCTTTCCTGTTCAACTTTTATCATTGATACCTTTTTAGTTCAAGGCTTCCTTAATTGTGTATTTAGGATCTAAACTAACCCTTCTTCATAGGTCATATTTTACTTTAGTTGAGGGAATTCATAGTGGGTCATGTGCAACAGGTTCAAAGATTTACTTTCTTAACATAAACGCATGAAATACAAGGTGAACTATATTAAATTGTTCTAGTAATTCTAATCGATAAGGCATTACTCAAACTCATTTTAAGATTGAAAAAGATTTGATATAGCAAGATGTTAACTTCCTTTTAGTATTAAAATGCATAACCTTTTTCATCAATGATACCTTTAAATATGCTTGATCCTTTTCTTGAAATTCCAATGGTCTTATCCTTTTATTCTTGTATACTTTTTGTTGGCTTTAGGCTATTTAGAGTCATTTTCATATTAGTTTTTTTAATGCATTTTGCACCAAGTCTAAACCAATCATCTTTGCTTTTCCTATATCGAACTAAGACACTAATGATCTACATTTTCTGCTATATAAGGCTTTAAAAGGTGATATTTGTTTGTTGGCTTGATAATTGTTATTATATGTAAATTATATGTAAACTCAATCTAAGGTAAATACTATTCCTATCTACCATTGAATTCCATCACATAGGATTACAATATATCTTTTAGGATTATATCACTCATTCAAATTGCCTATCGATCTGAAGGTGAAAAGTCATGCCAAACCTAAGCTAGGTACTTAAGGCTTTCTAAAATGATCTCCATAAATATGTCATATTGTGCCTTTTGATCTGAAATGATTGTTATAAACACATTATGCAATGAAATTATCTTATTTAGGAAAAGTTAAGCATATTAAGATGTAGAATAAATGGTCTTAATCAGTAAAAAGCATGCTGATTTTGTCAAGTAATTATGGTCATTTAAATCGGGTCATATTCCTTTTCAGTCTAGGGAAATTATAAAGTCCATTATGATTAACTTCCATTTCCATTAAGATATTTTTATTGATTAGTAAGTCTTTAATGGTTTTTGATGCTTTACTTTAACCTATTGGCAAATGATGTACTTTACTATGAATTTAGCTACTTTTTTCTTCATTCCTTTCTTTACTTCTTTAATATGATATAATATGCCCCTAAGAAGTTCATCTTTGTCTTTCAAAATCACAGTCATAAAATTTTACATACCTTTTAGTGTCTATAGCACTGTTTGTAAATGTTGAGCATGTTGTTTTATTATCTTAGAATACAATAGGATGTCATCAATAACATTATCATGAAATGGCCTAAAAAAGGCTTAGACACCTGATTTGTCAAATCTATAAATTCTACTAGAGCATTGGTAAGGCTAAAAGACATTACCAAGAAATTATAATGTCCATAGCAAGTTCTAAAAGTTATCTTAAGAGCATCTTATTCTTGCACCTTTAATTATTGATAACCCAATTTCAAATATATTTTTATAAAATACTTCATTCCTTATAATTGGTCAAACAAATCATCAATTTTAGGGCAAGGGGAATTTATTCTTTAAAGTAACCTTATTCAATTACTCGTAATGGATATATAGACATATTAATCCATCCTTCTTCTTTATTAAGGGTATTGGGCCTTATGGTGAGGTACTGGGATGAATAAATCCTTTATTCAAAATTCTTATAGTTGCACCTTTAACTTCTTTAACTTAACAGTGCCATTCAGTATGGCAACATTAAGATAGGTTATCTTAGAGAGTGGGGTCAAATGGCATTCTAGGCTATTAATTTGGAAATAGTTTGAGAAACTCTTTTACTACCAATACGTTGTTAAAACCTTCTAAAGCTTTGAAATAGTCATTATTTCCACCCAAGCCTAATGACCCATGTGAAGATATATTTTTGCCTACAATGTTGAAATCAAGCTTGTCATTTTTAGCATTCTCTCTTCATGAAAGGTCATAATGATAAAGTTTATGGTTTCTATGTTTATGGCTCTTTCAATGCATTCCATATTCATATAGTATGCTATTAGCTAGTCTATCTCTAGAATAATATCATAGTCATCTAGTTCAAACTTTACTAAATCAGCAAGAAACATGGCCCTATCAATTTTTATAAGAGTAACCATATTTTCCTAATAGTTAAAGTACTAGTAACAACTAAGGTAATAACTTGTAATGATTTTCCTAAAGTTTTCCATTCTAAAATAATTATACCATATGCTTTCCCAGAAATGAATGAATAATTAGTACCAGAATTAAATAATTATCTTGCAAGATAAGTTTCTATGTAAACTATACTTGTGACCACCATGATATTAGCTTATGCTTTCTTTTGATCTAAAGTAAATATCTTTGTCAAGATATTAGCCACACCATTTCCTTTATTTTAATGCCCACTCCCTTTACTCCTTATTACTAGGGACTACACAAAGGTCACCATGTGAGCTTGAAAAGTCTAAATGGATTGTAACGGATAGGTGGAAGGGTAGTTTTAAGTTATATGTCTGGGTTGTCCATACCAAAAATAGCCTCCTAGGTTCAAGTTGTTTAATCAAGGTGTTACATCTTACATATGTTGCATGTTGGCATGGTTGAAAACTCAATACTTTGATGATTGGGTGGTTTAAAATTACTCATGTTACCTTTTCTTTCATAGAATAGTGGCCGAGGTCCTAGCTAAGAGTAGTATATAGTCTATATATTCTTTGCTTGAGGTATGTTCTTTCCTAAGAATTTAAAGTTATTCCCTTATCCTTTCAACTTCTTTCTTTCCCTAGTCTCTCTTGTTCTTTCATGTCTATCTTACACTTGTAGCTCATGTTGAAATGCCCTATCTATCACTTATTAGTATGAGGTGGCCTCTGTCATGTATATAATGTCAAATAGGTAGTCTTAAAGTCCTCTTACAAACTATTCAATCTTATTTTTCTCAATAAGGATAAGATACTTAGCATATTGAGTATGATTAGGTAAATTAGGCATCATATTTTATGATTATTCTCCTCTTTTACCTCAACTATTCAAACTCTTAAGCACGAGTTTTTGAAATACTTAGAGGAAGAAACTTAGATACAAATTAACTTCTAAAAGCCTTCCATGTAAGCAAAAATACTGCTAGGCCTTGTTACTTTACATGTTATTGGAATTACTAATATGTTAGGTCATCTAACTAGTACCCTATCAGTTCTATTATCAAGACCTCAAAGATTCTAACATATGCCTAAATCATTCTATTTGGTCCAAAAATTCATATGGGTCTAGGGTGAAATTAGTTTCACTATATCAAGAGTTTTTATTCCAAAAAATCATGCATTATATAGGAGCATTACTTAAGATCTTGAGGTGAAGGGAAGGTTCTTAGTTCCTTTGGTCTCAAGTTGTTCATGTGTTAAGGCTAAAACTATTCTCCCTAACACATTTAACAAATTCCTTACTTACTGGGGGGTATGATTGGTACTTATAATTTTATTCCAAGCTTTAGCTTGAGATTTAGAATTTAAAAAGTTAAGGTGGTTAGTCTAACAATCCATAAAATGAAATATTCATTATATACATGATATTCAAAAGATTTGAGGTTACTTATTTTGCTGTAAGTGCTATTTTGAAGATATTGGTGCCTAAATGCCATATCTTTTCCTTTTATCTAGGACTTTGCTCTAATACTAACTTATAAAATCCTTGACTTCTACAATTTAGATTAGGAGTTTTTAATTTGAAATATCTAAATTAATTATAAAATTTGGAGTAAATTTTTTAGTATTTTATATTTGCAAAACTAGAACTAATTTGTGTGTCAAAATCCATACAATATATGTATAAATAGTAGTGTATGCAAAATATTATCCAAATATAGTCATCCTTGTATGGCCTAGCTAACCTATAAAAAATATATACATATAAGTTTCAAAATATCCTCCATAATTAGGCACCAAAATAACATTATAGCTCCTATAATTTAAGGTAAAAGGATGTTAAAATAGCCATCCCTAATGAACTAAGGGACGTCAAGGCCATTCACATATTCATCATAGCTATTGTACACACTCATAGAAGTCTAAAAATAACCTAAAGTAGAAGAGTATTTGAATGGTCTCAAACAAATATGGTATCGTGATCACCACCAAGCCCTCTTGCATCAACATTTTGGCACTGTATTTCCATACCTAAAATTTAAACACACAACAAAAGTAAGTTTAAATAGACTTAGAGAATAAATTCTATTAAGTAATGCATGTGTTATCTTTACCAAAGGCAACTTATAGCATATATACGAAACACTTACTTGACTCGCTTAGCATTGTTTGACATATTATGTGTTTAATGGTATAGTTCATTTATTCAGTGTTTTCCTTGTTTTGGCGAGTTAGAATATAATTTAGTATTTATATTGCCAAGTTTGTTATATCCTTATAAGAAAATTTTAATTTTTTTCCTTAGTTAATGTTGGGAACTAAAAAAATGGCATAAACTTATATGAGTAATAAATAGAAGTCAGAAATACAAGGAACTAAGGATGAAAATGCCCTTATGCCTTTTTATTCCTAACACCTAATATTTGCCTTAATACAACTCTCCCTTTCTTTTTTCCTCACATTTAGTTCTGCATTAGCTTAAAGATTCTGTAAATTAAGGATAAAGATCAAAGTGGAGTAGTTGTCTAGATAAGGTAAGGATATTGAATCATGTAAAATTTTTTGGCAAATCGTCTTCCCCAATCCTTATTAGAACATTTATGAACTCAAAGGAAAAATAAGAACCTATTTTTCAATTTCTTCTTAAAATTTTGAAGGATTCAAGTATCAAAGTAGTAGATGAAGTGTCTTCCATCATTTCTTACCCCTAGTGAGTAACTTTTAGCTCACATATTCAAATATCTCCCTAAATTAGGAAATGAATGAATAATGTTTCCAAAGCCATCAAATCTCTTTAATGTGGGGTGGCATATAACTAACTTGGAAAAATGGTAACGATACATTGTTTTAGGACCTTATAATGTGTATTCATATTTTAGTGAGTTGATTTGGACTTAGGAAATGCTTAAGAAGGATTGGATTTCTTTTTAAATAGTAAACTTGTAGTTAGAGATTATTGATTTCTAGAGAAATGGGCGGCTGTTCATGCAAGAATAGTCACTTATTTCACTAGGAAACTTTAGGGCACCAATCCAGAGATAAATAATTGATTGTTTATCCTTAAACAACCATCCGTTTGTACCCTATTTACCCCAAATTAACTTCTTAGCTAGGATAGGCTAATAAGACCAAGCAAGCTAGGTTTTAGTAATATGTATAGGTCATTAGTAAACCACAAACATGTAACGGTAATAACACATAACAAGAATGTGAGTGACTTTGTTAAATTTCAAGGTAAAGGAATGTATGGGTAACGTGAGTTATCCAGTGTAAATTAATATACTAATGGAATGATTAGCTAGATGAAACCTTATAATGATTTGTTAAAATGATAAAGTAATGAATGATAGTATGACCAATTTACTCTTTTATTGTATAATCTATAATATTATCTGAATAATGTAATTTAAGTACATGATTGAATGCTTATGGTGCTACCTTATGAATGAATAAATATACTATTGATGAGCTAAGATTGATATGGGGATATGTAAGAGGAAATATGACTACAAATTGATAGTATCCCTATAAGGTGGTGAGAAATGTGTAAGGTTGGTGTTAGAGGAATAAGGATGGAAAGAGAGAACAGGTATAAGAATAACCTTAGGAGTAATAAGGTGGATGTATGTTTATGATATTGCTAACATAAATCAAGTAATATAACTAAATAATTTTAATTAAATATATCTCCATAATGGAATATAAATGTTATGAGTTTATATTACCATAAAGACCTTTGTGTGAAATATAGGGCATTTGAAATAATTATGTTAATAGTATGTTATAAATAGATGAACCTAGATATCTTGTAAGCTCTATTTCAATTGTGGCTCCTAGAAGCTTTCGTCCATAAGTGGCGAGATATTATCTAAATGAACTTTTTTTGGTAAGATTGTATTGACAATTCGTTCATTAAGCATTGGGTAATTGATTTCTCATATTCATTATGTGCACATCATCTGGTATAGTTTCATCGTCACTAATTCCTATGACTTACTATCCATATATGTAGTGATTACCTTTCAAAAAGCAAACTTAGCTATCTAAACATTCCAATTCTTGGACTCTAAGTAAAAGAGGTAGCAATGTTTATCATATGTATCACAAAAAGGATCAGTTAGGGTAGGGGCCTCCATAAGACAAATGTATAAGCATATATTAAAGTGTCAAAGAGCATTTCCATCATTGTGTAAAGACACTAATACTTTCAAATAGGCTATTGAATTAGGATTTAAGACTCATGTCAATAACATGGAATGATAGTTAGAAATGGTTATTTATGTGTAAGCTAATGGATATCTAACATTAGGAGCTACACCAATTCCAACTAGGTAAGGGTTGTGATAAAGTTCTTTTGAAGAAGGCCTATTATCACATATTAATTAAGTTTTAGAATGCATGTATTGCTATCACTTACTAAGTGTGCTTCGAACATGTTGAGAGGTTAATCTTTGTTATCTAAGTATATATATAATAGAATTATGTCTAATTCATATCACATAAGCATATAACATCATTCATAAATGGAATTATATTCCATAAGTATATTTGCAAACATCAAATATGATATACTAATACCACTTCTCCTAGCTTTCAAAGGTTTCCATAGCTTGTAATAAACTGTTTCACTAATGATATGAGGGAGTTTATCTATACAAAGAATAAATAGATAAGGAGACAACATGTTCCTTGTGGAGGCTATAAGATGAAATCACTAGTATTACTACCATACCAAAGAACATTAAATGATGTGATAATGATATAATTCATAATAAGATTAATCATACTTGGCATGATATTGATTTGAACTATCATATCTTTAATAAAACCTTAATTTAATGATCGTAGGCTTTTTTAAGATCCACTAGTCCTACCCTTCATTTTTCTCATGGAATGAAACATTTTCTAAGTTATCTTAATATTATCATGAATACATTTTCCTAGGATAAACTCGCTTAAAATGGTGAAATTAGCTAAGGGAGGAAGTGTTAATATGATTTATAATTATCTTCTTGATGTATTCATAGACAACATTACATAAAAACCTAGGCTAAAATTGATTAATGAATTCCAACTTCTCTAATTTAGGAATAAGTCAAATGAGGGTTCTATTCACATCATGAAAGTCCCTTCTCAGGAAAGCTTGTTTCATGAAAGCAAACATGATATTACTAATAACATGCTAGTTCTTCTAATAGAAGATAGCAATGAAACCATTCACTTTTTAGGCCTTAAGACTTCCAATTGTAACAGTTGCCTATTTGACCTATTTAACTAGCATTTTTGGAGTAAGTTTCATATTTGGTTATTTAATAATAAAGGATAGACTATAGTATTTTGGTTATTTGATAATAAATAATAGGCTATTACTATAGAAGCAGGAAGCCTATCTTTTAGATTATCTTCAAATAGCTGTAGCCATTGTTGATTTATTCATATTAGGCAATCAAGGCTTATTGTTACTAATATAATTCATACTACATTGTAATTTAACTATACTTTATGAGCTTTGCCTTTATGCTTAACAAAAAGGCAGTAAGAATTGTAGTGTATATTTTTCATCTTATTAGAAAAGGGTATATACTCCCTTTCCAATATAAAAATCATACTACATAAATTTTTGCAATATATAATATTTATGTAATAGTTAAAAATTTTCTTATTAGTTATTTTATTAATTTGTAGGCTTCTTCTATCTTATAGGGTTGAGCTAATGAGTAAATCCTAACTTGTTTAGCATAAATGGTTTAAGCTTATCAAGTTAAATCAAATTGAGTTAACCATGAACTTAATTTGAGTCAAGTTTAAGCTAAGAAAATTGTCTTGAATTTAAATTGAGTTATGAGTTAAACAAATTTTGATTGAATCAAACTGGAGGTGAAACTAACTTAGCTCAATTCAACAAATTTCTAACCTTACAATAGAACAATAGAAAAATAATTAAAAAATATGAATAATTAAATATTACTAAATATATTATCATTTCTAAATAATTAATTGTTTCACCCACAATGTTTAATAAGGATTAAATATTTTAATTATATTTAGATTATTAAATTATTCATGGTTTATGTAAATTAAGAATAATTAGTAAAGATGTCACATTATTTATTAAATTTCTTTTTTGAAAGTAATATTGTATTAATTTTCTAAACATATTGAATGTATATTAGAATGTGGAATCCCAAAAATTTGGTTAACTAAATTAATCATTATGGGAAACTAATTAGTATGCAAAACCAATCAATTTTAATATGTTAGAAAAAAAGCATAATGTAATTTAGGAGTTGATAATTGTTATAGACTTAAAATATTTAAATATGAATAATAAAGAGAAAATTATGAATAATTGTTTTAAAAGGTGATTATATTTAATAAGGATAACTATTCATAATTTTTATAAGGCTAAAATATTTTTTTTTGGATAAATAGATGGGGCTAAAGCCTCCTTAAAAAAAAATTACAAACAAACCACATAAGGGGTAGAAACCTTAAGAATTACACCCAAAACTAAACTACTAAATCTTGCAGGAGGTTACTTAAGGACTTGTAAACTAAGATTGTAGTTATGGCTAAAAGAGGTCAACTAATCAGCATAATTGTTACCTACTTTATACATATAAGTCATAGTAACCCTCCCACTTTGCCGAAGTAAGGATTGAAATGCATCAAAAGAGATTAGTGCTTGGTGAAAGGGAAGGTTTGCTTAGAAAATAGATTAACCAAATGTTAAAAATCCACTTCTAAGATTATCAATCTATATACAAGATCCTGGCCTATGGATAAACTATGATAGGCTCCCTATAATTCAATTGTAAGGGAACAATAGATACCTAAGTTCTAGAAAAAATACATAGCCTTCTTTTATCTTTGTTACAAGTAATACTACCACACCTTGCTAATCCTGGATTACATTTAGAAGCACCATCAATGTTCACTTTAGACTAATTTTCCAATGGGTATTACTAATTAATATGCAATTGAACCTAACCTTTTTGAGTTGAATTTGATATCTTTTTTGAAGTAGCATCCACTATTCCTTTTGCAAACCCCAATATATTTCTCCACATCTAAAACCACTAAATAGTTGTAGTCCATATAATATTCCATTCAATGCCTTGCTCCTCACCTAAGTTCTTTATGATGTTTAGCTTGAAATAATTGCAATCCCCTAAACTAAAAAATGAAACATGTTTACTCTTTTTCATTAAACACAATTATACTAGCTTAGTTTCTTAACAATCCTATAGAATATAACATAAATCTTTAGTTGCATTGTGATAATTTAAGCATTGAATGGACCTAAGCCCTTTCAAATGCCATAGTTAGTTTGTCTTTGGCCTATCATGATAACACTACTAGATAAATATTTTAATAGGTTCTAATGTGTTAATTTTCCAAAGCTTCTTCCATAATAGGATAGCCACAAAGGATAAATGCTTATAAATGTTAAAGTAGGTTGAATGGATGCTAAACTCGCCATTATTAATGGTCCTCCATACAACTTCATCATGGCTAAAAGCTAGGTTCATTATAGGAATAGCAACAATTCCATAAACATATTGCCATGATAGCCATTGGTTTGTTTTGGTTAAATCCTAATTACTTTTATTCGTTGCAAACTCAGCCACTAAAGCATTCTTCACTAATTTCAAAATTGTACCACCTACCAAATCACCAAGAATAATGTCGCCTACCCATTGATCTTGTTAAAAGGAAGTATTCTGACCATTATTAATTTCGCGAGTATTCCTCTTCAACAACAAAGGCTAGGTTTTACATAAGTTTTTCCATAAATAAAAGTCTAAGTTTTGCATATCAACACTAATAGACTAGTCATGCTTTCTATGGCACTTTCTTTTTAGAATAGAAATCCAAATCCTTTTTGCTCCAAACATTAACTTCCATTTTAGTTTTATAATACGTTCTACATTTATAAACTTAAGATTGCAAAATCCTAGACCTCCATGAGTTTTCAACTAACATAAGACCTTTCATGAGATAGTATGTAACTTTTTTTCATTAGCCTTACAACCTAAAATAAAGCTTCTTCAAGTTCTTTCTATTTCCTCGAAAGTAACAATGGGGATAACTATAAATTGCATAAAATAAATAAGGATAACCCTTAAAATAGACTAAACTAAAATAACACTACTAGCCATAAAAGGGAAAATTTTCTTCCATCTTGATAATTTATCTAGTATTTTCTTTATAAGATAAGAATATGTATATTAAATTATTCTTTTATGAATAAGAGAAACATTTAGGTAAAAACCATAATCATTAGTAATTGAGAATTCATATTAGTCTAGAATGGCTTTTCTTACATTTTTTCCACATTCTTGGAGAAAAAATATTTAATTTAGTATGGTTTACCTTTTACCCAACATCTTTGCAAAACTATGACAATTCATGATCGTATCAATTTCTTAAGTTAAAGTTTCCCCAAAAAGCAAAAGATCATCTTAATATGTTCATTTCCCATAAAAAAATTAATATCGACCCTACTTTAATATGTAGATAAGGTAAGTCCTAGTTAAACCTAAGAGAATAGAAGTTAATTAATGAAAATAAAATATAAAAAAGGGGGTTTTTAAAAGTAATTTAAATAAAACAATAAAACTAAAATCAAAATAGAGTATAATAGGATATAAAAGCTTAATCCAAGGACTATCCATTCAAATATATAGATTATCATCAACACTTAACAAAATTTACAATTAATTTAACTACTTAACTAAAAATTATCCCGACGCTAGTAATAATCATGATAAGTTCTTAATGATGATTAATCTAGAATAAGTGCCTAAATTAATTTCCTACTACTAATTTCAATTCAAGACATGTTCCTAAATTAATCTAGAACAAGTGCCTAAATTAATCTCCTACTACTAATTTCAATTCAAGACATGTTCCTAAGTCTAATCAATAATAACATTAAACATCAAGAACAAGGTTAAGATTGAATTAATAACTTTATATGTGAAAATTACCATTTCATCCTCTATTTTTCTTATGCAACTAATGATTCACCCTCCATCAAATCACCAAAGCCTAAATACTATTAATTACTATTAATCAAAACTAAGTTATACATGAGAATTAATTACAATTAATTGTTTAGCTATAGGCAACAATAAACAATTAACTAACTAATTGTAATTAACAAACTATCTAAGCAATTATTCATAATAAGAGTAACAAAAAAATATAATTAAATTAAAAATAAGATTAAGAGAAAGGTCTTAAAATTAAATCAAATTGTAGTACTAATCCCTTGAATTAATCTAAAAAATTAGCCACCCATGGTGGTTTATAAAAGAAACTTGGAGAAGATAAGAACATTGTTTAGAATGTGTGTTTTTGCCTTTAGTGGCATAAAATCCTTAAATTTTATTTCTTTTACTATAAAACCTAATGAGTCAAGTGAATATGTCTCTTAGGATTATAAAGAATAGGGCTTTCCTAATTTTTAAGCATATAATCTAATTTTTAAATTAATTTACTACCAATGTTTTACTCTAGGAATTTTTATATATTAGCTTCCAACCCATGTGTGACTATTGAAACAACATAGTTTTACCAAACCTTAAACATGAAAGTTGTTTAGTTGGGTCTTTGGAAACTTTTGGCACTAATTTCACCTTAATTGAATTTTTGGAGCTTCACATATGACTTAAAAATCAAGACTAGCTTAGCTTAGATAAAAATAGAGTATAAACTTTATGACTATTTTGACCTTTCAAATGCCTGAATTGAATTTTGGCCAAAATATGAAAGTTTTAGGACTTCTTCTAAGCTTTTCAAATATTTAAATATCACCTAATTTCAATATCCAAAACTTAAGTTAAAATAGTATAAAAATCTAGTATTAACTTAACAATTTAAAAATATTAGAAAATCATCATCCAATCACATAACAAGACCAATTTCATGAAATTAAGCACATGAAACATAATAAGAGGTATAAAATAGAAGAAAATAATATAGTTAATATTTTGTATATCATATTTGCAAACATTAAATGTGATACACCAATACCATTTCTTAACCTTTTAATATTTCCATAACTTATTATTTATAGCTTCATTAATGATGTGAAAGAGTTTATTCATGTGAAAAACAAATAGATAAGGAGACAATGGATTTCCTTCGTGAAGGCCATTAGATGGGTTGAAATCACTAGTTTTACTATCATTTCAAGGAACATTATATGAGGTAGAAGTGACACAATTCATAATAAGATTAGTCATACTCAGCATAATATTGATTTAGACTAGCACATCTTTAAGAAAACCCTAATTCAAATGGTCATAGGTTTTCTTAATATCCATTTTAATAGCAAAGAAATTGTTCTTACTCCTTATTTTCCTCATGGAATGAAATATTTCTTAAACTATCATAATATTATCATGAATATATCTTTTTTGGAAAAAAAACTCATTTCAAATGGTGAAATTAGTTTGTGATATATTTATTGTTATGCCCTCCATAAAAATATTAGAAATTTCTTTTATTTCCATGTGAGAAGTAGATAAAGATAAAAAAACTAAGTAAAATAAAATTTAATATTTTAGTAAGTTTAAGAAATGAGATTTTAAAAGAATTAAATGAGGAAAGGTGAGAAAGATAGGAAGAGTTGAGGTTTGATGTCATTATTAGTGAATATGTAAATATAGAGAAGATTTAAAAATATTTTTGAAACTACCCTAATACTATTCCTTATTTTAACTCAAATTAGATGTTATCCCTTATTTTTCATCTAATAGCTTCACAATCCTAATTCTTTTTCCACACTATTTCTACCATTTTAACTTATTGTTCATCCTTTCTTAAAACAAGCAAGGAAAGGGTCAATTACCCTTCAAATTTTATCTAATTAAAGTCATTCTTCATAGATCTCCCTCTCTTTTTCTTCTTAATTTGAGTAGAAGTTAGGTGTCTTGACTTAAATAGGAAAAATGAGTCTTAAATAAAAAATTTCTTAATATTTACGTGATTAAGGATAAAAAAGGTTAAATTTACTTTTTATTCTTCTCCTCTATACTAGATAAGTAAATTTCTCTAGTTAAATTTCATTGAATTTAAGGTTATAAGATAATTGCTTAAGATTTTAGGGGGTTTATGTAATTTCTATGATTTAAGTGTTTGTATGATGATTTAATGATGTTTAGTTAAAATAAATGATAAGATTGATGTATTTAATAATTTGCAAGTCTACATTAATGAGAAATTCGAGTTTGGTAGAGGCATTAATGCCTTATAGGGATATGAATGGATTACGAATAGTATTTTGCATAGAATGGTTTGCACATTTCTAAAGAAATAATTAAATGTTCTATATAAATAGTTGAAAATTGTTCTAGAAATCTAAACAAAAGACATCTAGTATTGACTAGCCAATTGTTTGTGAATAAATAATAGATCATTCTACCCCTAGATGAACCCTTTCTCTAGTTAAATGGTTAACCATTTGGCTTATAATGGCCAATATTGGGCTAATAATAGTTGACTATTTGGTCTTTGTTTTGAACCTTCCATTGCTAGTTAAGAGTGATAATTTCATGAATAGATATTGAGCTAATTAATTGAAATGAATTATGTGACCATGTCAAAAGGCATGGTGTTGTAATTGAAAATGTGTCTACTAGTTGAAATGTGTTGCAAAATAATGTGATAGTAGGTGTTACGATAGAGAAAACCACAAAGATCAGTAATTGCTCATAAAAAGGTATAAAGATCACCCATGAGGAATAAGAATAGACTTGTAGAGGGAAGAAGCGTCATAATGTGGTTTATTTTCTTTATTTATATAGCTAATGCATGTATTATGAATGAATGATATACTATTAATTACCTTGAATTCCTTAATCATCATAAGGATTCAATTGATTTTATAATAGATTTGCTAGGAAGGTCACTTTGGTGGGTAAGCATAAATGTTTTATACCTTGATATTATGTGAATATTTACTCATTAAACCCTAAATTTACTTTTCTACATTTATTTGTGCATATACTTAAGAGGCTTCTCCATTACTCTTACCTTAAAACTAGAAAAGTTGAAGCTTATTAATGTAGGTTAAACAACACTAGGGCATTTTGTTGAGATAGTGGTCTATGGACCTCATTTTGCATAGGATATGAGTAAGGGTTAGAATGAATTACATTTTATTAGGGAAGTTAGATTAGCTTATCCTCATGATAGAGAAGAACATAAGCAAACTTAACTTTCAACATACTTGTAAAATATACTTAATGTACTAAGATTACTTTCTGTTAATAGCAATTACCTTTTTAGTCTCTATCTTGATTTAATGGGGTGTGTGTGTATGGATTTCTAAAAGGATACACTAATAAATATCATACCAATTGTGATTTGGGTTGACTTATGACATTTATAGACAACATTACACAAAGAGATAGGTTGAAGGTGATTAATGAACTCTAGCTTATTTAGTTTAGGAATAAGACATATGAGAGTTTTGTTCACTTTATGAAGATCCTTATCTGAAAAGCCTATTTCACAAAAGCAAACACCTCATTACTAATAATATGCTAGTTCTTTTGATAGAGGATAGTTGGGAAACCATTTACTCTTAAGGCTTTAAGCTTTCTAATAGCAAATGTTGTCTATTTGACCTCTTCTACTAATACTTCTAAAGCAAGTTTCATATTTTGGTTATTTTATAAGAAAGGATAGGCTATAATCATAAATGCAAGGATCCTTTCCTCTAGATAATCTTTAAACAACTTCTTATAAAAATCATAGATAAGCCTTTTTAAATAGTTCATTGACTAATATGTTAATATGATTACTTTTTGGTTGTTGCCATCATTGATTTATCCATATTAAGCAATTAAGGCTAATTTTTACTGATATATTTTATATTATAATTTAAATATACTTCTAAACTTTATCTTTATGCTTAGCAAAGAGGTAGCAAGAATTGTAGTATATATTCTTCATCTTATTAGAAAAAGGTGTATACTCCATTTTCAATATAAACTCCATATTATATAAATTTTTGCAATATACAATTTTTATGTAATAGTAAAAAAAAATTTTACTAGTTATTTCACTAGTTTGTAGGCTTTTTCTATCTTATAAGGTTAAGCTAATGAGCAAATACTAGCTCATTTGGAGTTAAATTAGATTAGGTATATATGAAAAGTTTATATGGCATCAATAGTTTGAGCTTATTGAGTTGAGTTGAACTAACAGTGAACTTAATTTGAATTGAGCTCGAATTAAAAAAATTAACTTGAATTAGATTCGAATTAAGTCATGAGTTAAACAAATTTTGATTTAATCAAACTTGAGTTAAAACCAAATCAATTTGAGTTAGCTAATTTCCAACATTAAAATAGGATAACAGAAAAGCAATTGAAAAAATATGAATAATTAAATATTACTAAATATATTGATTGATTCTGAATAATTAATTGTTTTATCCAAAGTGTTTAATTAGGATTAATGATTCAAATTATGTTTATATCTTTCAATCACTCATATTTTGTGTAGATCAAGAATAATCATTAGAGATTTCACATAATTTATCAAGTTTCTTTGTCTAAAGTAATCTTGCATTAAATTTTCAAACATATTGAATGTATATTTGAATTAGGAATTCTAAAACAACAATGCTATATCATAGGATGTTAATTAATATTGGATAACAAGAGAAATTTGTAAAGTCCAATTTAATGAATATTAAAGATTTTGATTTTACTTTCAAATTTTATTTTCTGTACATATAGCACTTTTTATTTAAAAAATGTTGTAAATTAGATTAATCATTATGGCAAATTAATTAGTGTACAAAACTAATCGCTATGATTATGTTAAAAAAAAGAAAAGGCATGATGAAATTTAGAAGTTGATAATTGATATAAAGCATTTAAATATGAATAATAGAGCTAAAAATATGAATAATTATTTTAAAATGTAATTATATTAATTATGAATAATATTTTGTAATTTTTATGAAGCTAAATATATAAATATAAATAATAACATTAAAAATTATTCATGATAATTTTATAAAATTGATTATAAATATTTATATTTGATAATATTTAAAAATTAATTTTGAAAGTAAAAATTATTTCTTTAAATTTTAAATTAAAATTTATTTTTTTATAAAATTAATTTTTATGTCACTAATTACAATAAGGAGAATTCTATAGTATAAATAATTAAAATTGTTGTATGAGATACAACAAACTAACGTGGTAAAATCCTAATGTTAAGTGGCTATAAAATTAATTCTTAGCCATGAATTGTGGTGTACTTCTTATTTGGATAACTAGTGATTAAAATCCAAGGTCTAAAATGTGATAATTGCAAGGAAGGGACTCAAAGAATTGTAAGGAAAGGACTCAAGATTTGTAAATAAATCCTCATTTGTAGATCTTGCCCCAACTTTCTTTAACCTCATTATTTTATCGTAAAGAGTAAGGAGAACCTAGGGTTTTAGCAAGCAATTTGTTTCAAAGAGAAGGAACTTTGGTTAAATGAACAAGGAACATTAATGGTAGTGGTTTATGAAGAAAAGTATTATTGAGGATTGGAAATCAACAAAGAGAATTGAAGGCATTATAAAGGATGAGAAATCACTCCAAATATAAGTTTTTTTCTTTAAACTTTTATTTTCATAAAGCAAAGAACAAATAATCAAGTTGTTATGTATTTTAATCCTCTTCTATTTGGGCATTATGATAATCATTTGATTTATGATTTTATGCTTATTGGTTGTTGGGTGTAAATTAGAGAAATAGGTGATTAATTGTCTAATTATTTTAATAGATTAGTTCAGAAATTCAAACAGAATAAGCTTAATCTTTTCACATGAAAAAAAGTTTTCAAGTAAAAATAATATATCAAGTTGCAAGTAATTTCTCCAATTAAAGTTGTTAAACTATGTATACTGATTATGATTTTTGCTTAAGAACTTGTTTATTGAAATTTATTATGGAAAAATGAATAAGACACCTAGTGCAACATGTATTTAATAAAATTCATTAATTAGTTAGAGGTGTTTAATGATTATGTTTATCATTACATCCAAATTCACAATTTTGAATACAGTCCATAAACACATAAGGGTTGTAAACAAGAGTTGCAGAAGTTAGTGCATGATCAAGAAAATATGAGAAGCTCTCTTTTACAATGCTATTATAATAATTATAAAGAGGTATACTTTTTTGTCATTTCATTATATCTGTAGAGCAACCTATATATTAAGAATGAAAATTACAAATGCAAAGTTAGGAGACAATAAGATGATAGGGAAAAATGGTTAATAGAATGAGTAGTTTCTTCTTTTAACCTTGATGCATATGTTTTTTGTGTAAAAGCCAGTTAAAATTTAAACATAACATTATTAAGTGTTCCTCAATTGCTTAGTTGCTATATTTTTTGTTTACTAGCCTTGAAATTTTGTTACCTTTACAATAAAAAATATTTCCAGTTTTACTTCTGTTATTGTTGGTGAAATAATATATACTTTAATTTTTCTTCACTTGCAACTTTTTTCCTCTTCGAACATTTTTAGCTCATGGATGCATTTGTATTGTATTTATTTTTATAGGAAGCATTTTGAGATGCAATCTACCATCTTTTTTGGTATTTATGCTTCTCTAAACTTAAATCTTCATATTTTTCTTTCTTAAATCTGTATTACAAACATGTGGGTTTTATATTGATTTTAGGCATGTGTTTTAGCTCCATCTGCAAAAGATAAAATGTATCCCCTCCTTAAAGCATTGTGTGGTAACACAAGCATCTATAATTTATAGGTATGCTTATGTGTATATATACATTATTCATTCATTCATAGTCATATATATGTAAAACCTTGGCATTGGATACACTACATGAATCAAAACTAATTTACACATAGTTAATAGATACAAGGTTCAGAATACAATTTCCATTAAAGGTCTTTTGTTTGACTTTTAAATTGTGGCCTATGTGTTAGTTAATTTGATAAGGTGAAATATTTTAATATGACAAAAATGTAGCCTTTTTTATATTATTGTAAGATTTTTTTAATCTTTTCCTCTATATTCTTTTTACTACTAAAGGGAGACTCTTAGTTGGTGTTCTCCTTAAAAAAAATCATAATCTTCATTTTATTATTTATTATTCATGCAAGATGTCAACCTGCTTGAATTAAACGAAAGAAGTGAAGGAGAGCAAGGCAAATGCCTTATGCTTCACTTAGTGAAGTGTTTTCTTTCATTAAGAGGCATATCATTAATCCAACACTTGCTTAATGCTTAATCTTTATATTTTTATTCAGCACTCTTGATATTTCTTAATAATATTTGTATCTTAAAATGAAAATATGATCTTTTTATGTATTTTGTTTGAAGTATGTTTAGAAACTCACTTCACCTGTTCTAACACCACAAACATGTTGATAGAAGTTGCATCCTCCTTATACTTATTTGAGTACTCCAAAAAAGTTGAAGTCTGTTTAGAAACTTAATTCACCTATTCTAACAAGTAAAGTTGATGCCTACCTATATATCTCTTTTGACATCAAACTTGTTTGAGTACTCCAAAAAAAAGTTGTGTCTTATTTTTTTAGTCTAGTCCATAAGGACTTCCCTTGGACAGTAATAATAATAGATAGGAATTGAAGATATTGTACATTAGAAGCCATGTTCCATTCTTTATTATTTAAAAATGTATAATTACAGCATTCAAGGCCAAATATTAGTAACCTGCATCTTATTTCATAAACTTTTCTAGGTTGCTATTGTAATTCTTTTGTAGTAGTAGTCATTTTGAAATTTCATGCCCCGTGAGATTTATATGTTTTTAAAATTGGTGTTGATAGCCTATCAAGCTTATTTGATCTACTTTTATAATAATGCTAATTTCATTACCGATAAGAATGATACCTTTCTCATTTTATTAGCCTTATTTTTGTATCAAATGCAACATTTGTTAACTATCTCAAAGCATTATAAGTCAGAGTTGTTTATTTTTCATCTAAACAAATGGATCCTAAGATCTACCATCATTTTTTATTTATTATTAAAATCCTTCATTAAACACCCTTAATTTAAAAATTGAAAAGATCCATATTTTAAGAATTAACAACCCTTACTTGTAGGGTAATTACACTTCCTAAGTGTTTAGAGTAACTCTATTCTTCTAGAATAGACGTAGTTACAAGAGCAATTTTTGTGATAGAAAATAGAAATGAGCAATGCAAAGGCTACATCCACATACAAAATTACACATAATCTAGGTAAAGCTATTAATAATGCCTTATTATATGATAACCTTTTAACTAATAAGAATGTTGCCTTTATCATTTTATTTATTCATATTTGCTTCAATTATAAGTGAAAATTCAAGTTTAGTAAAAGCAGTAAATCATCAAATTTAGTATTTGTTGACTACCTTAGAGCATTACAAACTAAATTGTTCATTTTAACATCTTCCACAAGATAAGGTAGCATTTTTACCATTTCTCACTTAGTGAGTTACCCATGATCATTGATTTAATATACATGTCAAAAACACATCATGTGCCAACATGTAAACATGTTAACTAGTAATTCACCCTCAAATTTGTAAAATGTAACGTAATGGTATTTTTGGGATATAAACTTCAATGATGAGTACAATACATGATATGGTGTACAAAAATGAACAACATAATCTTTTCACTAAATAAGGTAAGTTCCAAATTTAAGCATTGTAATTGCATTTATATTTTTATATTGATAAGAAAATAAATGCGTATTCCCATATGAGATGAGGATGGAGTGATCCTAGCATTAACATTTAAAATTATACCATCCTTAACTAAAGTGTTTGAGCAACAGATAGGATGTGAGCAAAACTATCCCCTTAAAATCAAAATACTCTTAAGTAAATTGGAAGTAGTGTAAAGTTTAAAAGAATATAAAAACACTAAGCTTTATTTCTTCTTAAGCAACTTGAGCAGTCTTCATTATTTGTAATCTTTTTATCTTAGTTAAAGATAAAATTGGTACCTTGCTTTATTGGATGCTTTACACCTTTGTGAACTCAATAGTAGTAAGAGTAATAGCGGCGAGAGCAACACTTCCCATTGTTAGCTTGATCAAGAAACAAGAATTTCACTACTTAATGAAGAACACCATATAAATTAACCTTATTCTAGAAACTATATACTTACAATCCTATAGAGACTTTGAATGCATCATATACTCCCCATTGAGTGTCAAGGGAGGGGTCTAATCATCATGATATGGAAAGGGAGATCACGATTAAAGGAAGGTTGCAAATCAAGCTTTTTCACTACTTGTGTAAGATAACATATCACACATGAGAAAATCTGATAGAAAAATAAAAACTAAAAACACTATAAAAAAATACAAAGTTTAAACACATATCAACAATTATAGACCTTCTAACATTATCCAGGAAAGAGACAAAGTAGTTAGCACAATGAAACATAATCAAACATGATACACTAGCTTTATATTAAGAAACAAAACTAACAACAAGTTGTAGGCCTTTACTAAACTTATTTTTTAGAGTAGGGATTGCTATTTTTAAATCATCTCAACAACTTCAAAAGAAGCAATTTTTATTCTTGTATCAATATAAAATAGTATTATTATGTTGACATTCTGCTTAAGTTTTCTAAAAGCGTTAATATTCTTTACTTTTTACCTAGAAACTGGATTTTAAAGGAGAAATAAGACTTAAAAGTTTAACAACAAAGCAACAAAATATAGTATGTTAAACTAGCATAGTAAATAAATAGTAAATTTTTACAACCAATGTATATACATTACAAAATAACATTGCAAATAGTAGGGGTTCTAGATATTGTATGGAAGTGATTGTAGCCACCTCCAAATTGTTTGGTAGCAGTTAAGTTTACCTTTAAAAAACTTGTTGCTAGCTTCAATATGGCAGTAGTTTAATCCAATTGTTGGAGATTTCATATTGCATACATATTAGGGTTGACAATCGCCCCTAATTTTTCTAAAAAATTTTTGTTACACATTTGAACGTGGTTTGCAACCACCTCTTTTTTTATATAAAAAAAATAATGAAAGGTGGAGGTGGTTTTAAATGGCCTCCATTGTTATATAAGTTTTTTTCCTAAATTTGGAGGCAGTTTATAATGCCTTTAGTTTGTAAGTTTTTTTTTTAAATGATGCCTTAATTTTTCAAATATGGGCAAAAAACCATAAAGTCCTTGCAATGTGGTCATGAAAGGTGGCATGTTTTGCTTTGCTAGCTAACTAACCACCGACAATTATCTTGGTTCCCTTTTTTTTTTTATAAAAGAAGAATATCCTTAATAGAAAATAAAGAATGCAATAATATAAACAACATAAACAGAGATAATAGAAAACAATGACAAAATGAAAGAACAATACATCTTAAACTATCATAATATAACCACTAACAAATTAAGTGTTTGCTATAAGAGTACAAAATTACCATAAATAGCAAATATAAGAGAACTAGCCTTCAATTTTTGTTAATTCACTTGGTTAGAACCTATCAAGCTTTCTGAAAGATGACATATCAAGATACTTAGAAAGAACTATCTATTGAAAAATAATGTAATAACCAAACTTAAAAATATAGAGTTATACAATAACAGCTTGTTGAGTTTGATTTTTGATCCAATCTATAGGAAAACCAAGAAAATACATTCCTAATAGGCCTTAAGATTCTTTTACAATGAGATTTTTCATCATTTGCATGAATGAGTTGCATAAATCTTCAGCCTTAAAGAGAATGACTTATTTCACCCTTAAAGAGAATGACATATTTCACTTGTCCTAGTGAATGTAGAAAGCCATCAACAGTTTGGCATGTATGTGGTTCATCACCCTATATTATAACCAACAAAGGCATACATGAAGAAAAAAAGACAATAGTAAATTTCTTCAAAGATTTTAATTAGAAATGAACTACAAATTTATCTAAATCCAAAATTTGATAAAGTAACATGCATAAATTACATATGGAAATAGAAGACAAACTAAAATTTAAAATGATTTTTTTTACATAAAACTTCTAAAAAATTAGATACTTAATATGAAGCCATAAAATTTGCATAATGCACGCTGGAATAACCTATACTGCTGTATGAAAGAGGATCAAAATGTAATATTCATTTAATAGTATTTTGCTTTGGTAGTGCTACAATGTAAGAGAATATTGAAACTTATAAAATTCTTATCTTGTCCAATAACTCTACTCATCCTACAATTTCATGCTTTGGTCATTTGAATGCTAACATGTTTTAAGTATAATTGCTAATGTCATAAACAATTCCTAAAATTTGGAAATGCCACAAAGGCATATTGAACTAATAAAAGAAGAAGCGTATATGTTTAGAGGAAAAGTTTCCATCTTCACCTTTATCTAGTGCATTTTGCATGCTAACATCTCCTTGTTGTTTGTAATGAATATGAATCAAATCATTGTTGAATTTTGCATCTATAAGCAATATAGAAACTAGATCCAAATGCAACAATAAGAAGCCTATTTTACCACTATCACCGACTCTTAAAGGCCTTTTGAACACAATTTAATATCCAAATTATTTTTTTTAAATACAGAAAATACACTAGTAATATAATACATATAATAGACACCATTTCTATGGATATTTTTAGCAAACACTAATCATTAATAAGTTAATAAAAATTTATTAAAACAACTAGATAGTTAATTTTTACAACAAATATAGGAACATGCTCCATTGGACCAAATTCTTATAGAAACTTACCTTGTTTTCTATTCCTCCTTGTCAAACAAAATTCGTTCATTGTCAAATGCGGATTGCAGCCAAACGTTGTTGGCCATTGCTTTACATTTGTCCGTCTAAGTTTGGGTTAAAAGGCTTGCTTCATCGAAGCTTTCCATTAGAGATTTTTTTACTGCTAGGGGAGATTTCCAATTTTCTAAGTTACCTCTATTCTTTAACTAGACATAAAGAGATTTTCAATTAGTTTTAGTTTTTAAGTCAAGTTTATTTTTGTAATAGGGACCAATCTAAAAACCGTATACTGATCGTTTCTACGTGTCAACGATCCAATGGCTGGATGAATGTTGTATGCCATACTGTAAATAATATTTTGTATGATAGGAACCTCCTTACAATAAAAGGAACCAGAACTGAATGGCCGTTAATCATTACGCAGAGTTTTCTTTGTAACATATATAATTTAATTTTTTATCAACAAGGACGCAGGGAGGCCACTTTCGAAAGTCAGTCCGTCACCAACCATCGTGCGGATAGGCTAAGAGTGCACATACCCATCAGAAAATGGCTTCCTCTGCAACCCAAACTTCCCTCTCCTTCTTCTCATCTTCAGTCTTCCTCTCCTCCTCTTCGCAAAACCGAAAGTTTTCTGTCACTTTCAGACCTAATTCCCCCCCTTCTTTGGCCACTTCCCCCAAACCCCTTTTGGTGTCTTCTCAGCTTGCTACTCTCCCAGTTCTCTCCTTCAATGGCGAAAAGATTGGCGAGACTCAACTCAACCTCAAAACAGCACCTCCGGACACTTCTCGTGCCGTTGTTCACCGGGCCATCATCACTGACCTTCAGAACAAGCGCAGAGGCACTGCTTCTACACTTACCAGAGGAGAAGTCCGTGGTGGAGGCAAGAAACCCTACCCACAGAAGAAAACCGGCCGGGCTCGTCGCGGGTCGAATCGGACCCCTCTTCGACCCGGTGGTGGTGTCATATTTGGGCCGAAACCCAGAGATTGGACCATCAAAATCAATAGAAAAGAGAAGAGATTGGCTATTTCGACTGCAATGTCTAGCGCTGCTGTAAATACTTTTGTTGTGGAAGATTTTGTCGATAAGTTCGAGAAGCCGAAGACGAAGGACTTCATTGAGGCAATGAAGAGATGGGGGCTTGATCCAAAGGAGAAAGCTATGTTTTTTATGACTGAGGTTTCAGATAATGTGGTGCTTTCAAGCAGAAATATTGGGACTTTGAAAATCTTGACGCCCAGAACGTTCAATTTGTATGATATTTTGAATGCGGATAAGCTGGTGTTAACTCCTGCTGCTGTGGATTACTTGAATGAGAGATATGGGGTTGATTATGAGGGAAGCACTGACGATGAAGAAGATGAAGTGGATGGTGAAGAAAATGAAGTGAGTGGTGAAGAAGGTGAGCATGATTAGGTTTTTATACTCAATTTAGTATATTGTTGTAAATTGTGATTAAGCTTCTTCCCTGGTTTTGTTTGTTGCTTAGTTTATGTGCAATTCTTGTGATTTTGCTTTGTTTATTGCCAATTTCAGCCCTTTGCCCCTTACACTTTATGTTTTTGCTTTTGACCGGCATTCTTTGGTGTGGAATGATGCTATTTTAGCATAATTTTTATGATGCACAAGTTGAGAATACTGTGG
This sequence comes from Sindora glabra, assembly GCA_020226215.1. Lineage (NCBI taxonomy): Eukaryota > Viridiplantae > Streptophyta > Magnoliopsida > Fabales > Fabaceae > Sindora > Sindora glabra. The sequence goes on along the minus strand of CM035234.1, from coordinate 62,921,603 downwards.
TTCCTTACTTTGCTGTTGTTCTAAGTGAACTATGATCCGCATCACATTTCTATGGAAATTGGCAACTTCATTTGCAATTGTGTTGAGAGATGCATTGAAAGCAATTATTTTCAGCAAATTGTAGATGCACAGCATATAGAAACATTTTTGTTTCAAACTATGAATAATTCCTGAGCTCTGCAGCTGCACATCATTCTACAGAATTTGAAAGTCTCGCAGAAGTTAAATTCATCTTTATTTTGAACTTTATATTCGGCAATTTTTAATGTTTAATAAGATGAGAAGCCATTCCATAGGTTGGGTTTACTGTTTAATGACAAAATTGTTCTTCAATTTGTTTCTTTGCACCTGAAAATCTAGTCATCAAATGTCATCAGTTTGATTTGTACACCTATATAGGTTCCGTGCGGATGATGTGGCCTGTTTCTTTCCTAAATCATTCACTAGGAGCTATGCAGAAGATAGTAGCTTAGAATTACTTATATCTCAATTACATTGTTGTTGTTGAATCTGTTTCTGTACATCATACAATCCAATCAGCAAATGGTCTCACTCTTAATGCATACGCATTATATAACTTGTCAGTTGCTTATTCTAATATAGGGAGCTCTAATTTGATGGGTCTCTAATTATTAGTTGTAATGTTATCAAATGTGGTTGATGTGTTCGCCTATGCAATAATGCAGTGCGAAATTGCAATAGCAACACTGATGCAAAGCAGCCTCTGATACAGTAGTGATGTGACTGCATCAAGCAAATCCAGTGGATGTGATGTGCTTAATGCTACTACATCCTGCAGGTCACCAAAAAAAAAAAAAAAAACAAAAAAATGTCCTTGTTTAAACTATATTAAGCCATTGGGTATCCATTTAAATGTCTTAGTTTAGTCTTCCTGTCATTTCCAATTTTTAAACACACAATTTGACAAGATAATAGCAATGGTGAATCAAGAGATTTAGAACAGTCATGCGTGAGGAAGTTCATACCCCTACTTTTTTATTACTTAATTTGCATTCAAGTGTGTTCTGTGATGATATTAGATATATCAATTATCTTGTCTTTGTTTTTTTAACGGTTGCATTACATCAATAATGGGGTCGTGTAGCATCCCTGCATCAGTGATTTTGGGCTTGGTGTATCATGTCGCTTTTAGCATTTGACAACACTGCTTTGTTGCTGATCTTATTCCCTTCGTCATTTTGTGGTACAGGGAATGACCCAGATGGAAATGCTGATGTGGTGAATTGAGTGTCCAGAATCTTGTTTGCAGCATTTTAAATATTTCTTTTCCATCCCTTGCCGAGGAATTTAGAGGTCTGTGCCATATCCCCTGACAACAATGCTATGGGGCAGGCCGTATCACAAGCTGGTTTGTGTAAATTTTTTTTTTTGATGAATTTTATTTAGTGTAGTCCTTAGAAATGTACGTACATGGATCTTTTATCTTGTATCCTTGAAAGTTGAATGTTTAATTCATTGTTGCCCTTTCTTCCAAGCAAACTGTTTTGCTAATAATTAGTGTACTCTACTAGGGTAGTATGGCCTTCATGGTATGTTTGTATCCGTTGCTTCTTTTGCTGGACCATCTGTTGTGTTACTGCTGGTGCTTTTATTGATGAGATGCGGCGATAGATCTAGAAAACTTTCTTAGTTGGAGCACTTAACAATTTTACATGAAAGTCGTATATAACAACATTGATGAATCAATGGGGACACTTCATCATTTGTCCTAATATGTACACACCCAAACATGCAAAATAGACTTGTCAAAACAAGGTAATCAAGCCAAATCAGCCTAGCCCAACAAGTATGAGTTGTACGTCACATTAGTATTTTCATCAAGTCAAGATGAAGTTAGGCTGCTACAGTGTCAATTTTAGTTTCAAGTCAACATTTATTAAGTAATTTCAGGGTTCTTTAATTAAATATTAATTTTAAATTAAAAGTAGTAGTTAATTAAAATTTATTATTGTTGTTGCTGTTATTATTATTATTACTATTATTATTATTGTTCAAATAAATTTTTTTTTTTTGATTAAAATGAAGTTATATTTACAAAATAATAATTACAAATAATAAGTTATAAACTAGATTTTAAGTCTTTAATACAAAATACTATTTGAAAACCGTAGGTGTTCAATTGGAGGATAGTTATTTGATCTGATGAGTTTTGGAGTTATTGCTTTCATAATTTGACGTTTAAAAAGTTGTATATAATGCTTAAAAGGGTGAATGAATAGTAAATAAGATGATAATTATTCTTAATTAAGTAGAAGAGGATAAGAGAAAAAGGAAAGATTTCAACAATCAACTTTATTGTTCATGATTCAACTTCTAGATAGAAAGTGAAAGAGTATTTTAGGAACAACAATAGAAAATCTACCTATAATTGGAAGAAAGGATAAAATAATGATAGTCTTAAATTTAGGAAGGCTCAAATAAAAAACAAGTGTTAATACTGCAAGAAGTATAGATATAAGAAAGTGGATTGTTTCAAGTTTAAGAAATAGACAAAAAACAAGAAGAGTGAGTTTGAAAAATCCAAAAAAACACATTAGTTAAAGATGGTTAATTTTGATTAAGCTTGTACCCAAAACACAATATTTCTTTTTTTATCAAGAGTTAGTTTTCATTTATGGTTTGACTTAATGAATTTTTTATTTGATTCAATTGAATAAAATTTTAAAAATGTGTTTGTTTTGGTATATTATTTTGAAGTTTTGATTTAAGTTTAAGTTTTTCCCTAAACTTATTAAAAACTTAAATCTTAAAATTATATCTAGGCTTTAGTTTAATCATTGCATCTAAAGGGCATTCTTAAATAATGAGAACTATTAGATATTGAAAAGTTAGGAATCAAAAAGTAAGTAAGGTGACCCCACTATATGTATGAACTAAAGATATGAACATATGATAAATCATCATAAAATTGAGTAAATACAAAAATGAAAACATAATGATAGTTACACTATGCTCCGAAAGAGAACAAATGAGTGGTAAGTGATAATGAACATGCTATAAAGGATGAAAATTCTTTAATTAGTGTAAAAGAATTACACCACAAGGATGGATCTTTAATTATTGAAGATTAATGCTGATAAAGTTGAATTCTTTTGATAAGTCACAAATTATTTTAAGAACTCATGAGAGAACATCTTTCACAAAGAAGGCATTAAGTCAATTCTATTTCTAAAATCTTTAAATCTAAATTATGTAAGAAACAACCCTCCTTATATGTGTTAAAAAAAAATCAAAAGTCAACTAAATAAATTAAGCTCTAATTGGATTAACTTAGGCTAGGCCCAAAGATAACACTTTAATTAACTTAAAAAATAGGTAGCAAATGAAGTATTAAATATTTAAAATAACATGCTAAAATAATGTGACAAAATTACAAACGAAAATAAAAGGTCTAACAAAATAAAACATAGAATCAAATGTATTAGCTTGCATGGTATTTGAATAGATTAGTCAAATACTCATAAGTAGAAAAGAACTCTAATTGTAGTATTTGAATGCAATACTTGATTTGCATGCTTAAAAATGAAGTGGTATTTGAATATGGTATTCGACTATTAGCAAAGAAAAACAAACTTAAAATGTTGTAGTCAATTATAGTATTCGAATACTTAGTTAAAATATACAAAATACATTTATTTAATTCTTTAAAACTTTTCCAAGCCCTTCTTTAATGCATCAAATTCCTTTGACTTGATCCTTAAAGCACATTCTTGATTATATTAGCTAACTTTTTGTGATTGCCCCCTTTAAGATTATAGTATCCCTCTTTCTTTGAAAGAATTTGTCCTTGAATTTTTAAAACTTACATCAAAAGGAATAAAGTTAGAATCATCAAAAGAAGAATTCACATTAAACTCACAATGAGAAATCAAATTATAAACATATTCATTGTCTCTTTAAATACCTAGAATGAACTATCTCCATTTAGACGTAGCTTAAATTTCCTTGGATTTAGAAATCTTCTTTTCTACTTACACCATTAATTAAAATAACCATTTGGATCAAATATAAAATTAGAAAAATTAGGGAAAGTAATTAAAATCAATTGTATGACTAAAGTACAAGCATTTTTCACAAGCTTACTACAAAAGCTAGCCATACCATAAAAACTCCTAATCTTACTAAAAGACTTAAGTGAAAGCCATTCTTTAATCATCTTATATTTTTGTTTGCCCCCCTCTATATCTTTGCTACACACATCACTACCCAAAAACACAATGTTTCCAATGTAAAATGAGCATTTCACAAAATTAGCATACAAGAGTTCATTTCTCAAAACCTTCAAGACATATTTTAAAGGCTTAATATGCCTATTTAAGATTTTATTATTTACAAGAATATCATGAAGATGTGGTAATTCTTTCCAACTCTTTAAATTTTCAAACAACAATAAAACCCACTCTTTAAGCTCATAAAAATAATAAAAGCCAACAACAATAAGTTTATTCTTGAGAACACTTAAACATGAAAGTAATAGAAGCCCACAAAAAACTTGTAAATAGAAACACACAAACTCATCACAAGAATTTCATTTAAATAAACCATAACAAATTTATTAAAGGAAGTTTAGGAAATATGATTTATTAAGCTCATTAAAATGCTTGATGTATTAGACAAACCATATAGCAAAGATAACTATTCATACAAATTATATTTTACTTTGAAACTATTTTTTTTTTCAACATCTTTTCTCAAGTACATTTGATGATATCCCTTTTTCAAACAATGCTTCGAAAACATTCATAGGACATGCAACACATTAAGCACAATGTCAAGACTTTCTTTATTCTTAAAATGATTTATCAAATCACCTTTTTTCATCAAGCGATAGATATAATCTTTTCTAGCAAATATCTTATTTAGAGAACTTTTAGGCATAAACAATTCATTTTCCTGTACAATTACCTATCATGCTTAAAAATTCCTTCAAAGACCATTTTCTCATAAGCATCAACATATGAAACACCACCACTATATAGAGGAGTAGCAAAATTAATTGAAAGAGTAGCAATATCAAGTGAAGGAGTATCAAAACTATAATTATTCACATACAAATTATCAATGCTTTCAACACCTAACAAATTTGTATGCAAGGGATCATTATTATTCACAAAATTTAACAATTTATGATGTAAAGTAGAGATGAGAGTGTACTTTTAAGACAACATATCACTCATCACAATATTGTTACCTTACTCCACTTGAGGCACTTTACTTCTTATACATGGTAAGCACATCTTGGAATTTCTTCAAAACAAAATAACATGCATTTGGCAATACAAGTTTAAGATTATTAGCATTTTCATATGCTTTCCTCTATAAGATAATTCACATAAAAATATAGAAAGTACTTTTTATCCCATTTATGTTTCTAATCATTCTCACATTTTTTTTAATTTTTCTTTCAACATTATTTTTTTCTTACTCTCTTTATGATCATTATTTTTCTTTTATTCCCAATATATTAATTAAGAAGTCAAATCAAAGGCTACTTATAAATTTCCACCCTTACATACATGTGTATGTGTATCAATTAAGGATTTAGTGCATAAAATTTTTAAACTATTAACTAAATTCAATGCCTAAAATAAGAAATTATTCAAACACTATAAATCTATTAATTAATAAATTTAGTACTTAAATTCAATGCTTAATAATCAGATATATAATATATAATATATATTATTTTATTTAAAAATGATGCTATGCTAAATTTTAATATTTTGAAATTAAATTAATAATTAAATCTAAATATTTAAATATGAAATTATTTAAACACTGTATACTTAATGGATTGGTGCCTAAAATTTAGTGCTATATATCTTAGAATTATCAAATACACCCTCAATTCATTTGCCTAGTAGGCCAATTTATATATTTTAACATATCATATATAAATAATACATATTTAAAAAATATTATATGCATTTTAAAAAGTTTATAAAAAAACTCAATACTTATATTTTTAATTTTAGATTGTATTATAATATTAAATTATAATTGTGTGAATGTTATACAACCATAAATAGTTATATTTATTTTATAGTGCTTTATTTCTTTATAATATTTTTGGAAAATAATCATTAATGGCTTGCATTGAAAGTTATATAATTTAATAGGTTAGGTCATGTACACATTTTTAAGTTAAATTAGAGTTAAATATTTTTTATTTAAATCTAACCCAGTTTAGATAAAACTTAACTTGATCTATTTTACTTTCATTAAAAGAGGATACCCAACAATTTATATAAAACAAAAGAAGATGACGGCTAACAATTAATTCATTTATCGTGAATACTTGAAAGTAGGAGTAAGTTTGCCTTAACTAGGCGATTAAAATTATGTCAAAAATTGAGTTTAAACCTCCATAACTACAAAGGTGATTTGACTTAAGTTCGCTTAAATCAAATTTAGTTTAAATTGTAAAAAGTAGTGTCAACATTTACTTCATTAGCACTTTGTCTATTAGTATAGTGTAATATTTGGCATAATAAATAAGCAACTTATAATTTATTGATTAGATCAATAGGTTGTAATTTAGTCTCTAGAGTTATTTGGCACATTAACTAATGACTTATTTTTCATTTTATTTATCATTTTACCTTTATTCTATTTAAAATTTTATAACCTAATATTTACATTTTTTGAACTTTTTACACATTTTTTTATATATTCTATTACTACATTATGTATGTATTATATTTTTATCTATTTTATTACATATTTTTTATGTTCATTCCTATTAATTATACATTAGATGCAAATATCACTAGATATTATAAATATAATATAATATATTTTATTTTATTTTAAAAATATTTTAAATAAGTTAAAGATTTAATTAATTAAATTACTTTTTATATTTTTATTATTTTCAAATTATTACATAATTTTTCTTTTTTATTTACTCTATTACCCTTATTAAATTATATGGTTATTATATCTTTTTTTAATTTATTGCATTTTTTATATTCATACATGTTATTTGCACCTCAAATGAAAATATCACTTAGTAATATAAATATAAAATAATATATTTTATTTTTATTATAGAATATTTTAAATGAGTTAAAAATTTAATTTAATTGAATTACTTCACTATTTAATTTATTTTAACTTTTATATTACTTTACAACTTACCAACTTTACCTTTTCCTTTTATTTGTTGCATGGAATATCGTTACACCTTGTAATATTAGAAATTAGTAAATTACCTACAAAGCCTTTAACTATGAAAATTTTAAGGCAAAAGTAATTAAAAGTTATGACAAACTTACATAAAAGAAATCTAGTTAAAATAATATGTTGGATTTTGCTATGGTTTGTATACAACCAAGGATAACTTAACTAGAGAAATTAGAGGAGTCACTATGTAAAATTTTCAAATTGCTCCTACTGAACCTTTTTTTTACCAAAAACACCTAAAATTTCCCTCTCATTATTTTATACAACCAACCATTTCTTCTTATATTTACACCTAACTCCCAAACCTCATCTCTAACCATTTTTTTTCAATTTCCTTCAACTTTTCATCCATAAATCTATCAACATAAGAAATCCCAATCACTTTTATTTTTATGAATTTCCATTATTAAACTTTCTTAAAGATTCATGGTGTTTATTGATGAATTAGTTGACAAAGGAAGGGAATGGAAACCTAGCTTGAGAAATCCTTTCTTTTGATATGTGATAATCAAAATTAACTCAAAATTTATCTCAAGCGACCCTCCTTTAACTAGTGAACAACATTTTACTTGCATAATTGCTTGTTTTCATAGATTTTTCTACTATATTAGCTATTGTGGAGACTTTGGTAAAAACTAGCTTGATTTGTTGTTTGTAACTCAATAATGATGAATATTGTGATGGATTTAAGCAGCTCTACATGATTCTTATGGTTTTTAATGATTTAGTTAGGTCATTAAAAGTTATAATCGAGATTTGTTAGGAATGAAGGTGGGTGAATGATATATACAATATTTTATACTTATTTCCCTATATTAAGATATCTTAAGATGTGATTGTGCTTATTTAATAGGTTTAGGCTAATTTTGAAATAAATTATAAGTTTGTGGTAAATTGAAAATAATGATTGATTATGGGAATTTAATATTATTTGAAATTTTTAGCTATAACCTGATCTCTAAACCTTCATTTGAGATGATTTTTATGTGGATAGAAAGCTAAAAAAATTTTATGCAACTTTCATGTTTTATAGAAAAATTGATTCGAATGTTTGATAGGTCAAATTTGGCCTTGTAATCAATCTAGTGATGCTATCCTAATACAATGGACTTGATCTTTCCTTATTATTTGGCCAATAACTTGAGTTCCAAAAGTCCAAATTATAAAATTTAGGTGTTGCAAGTTGGGTAAGACCCAAAGTAACATGTTTCTAAACTTTTGGAGCTATATTATTTTGAAAGAAGAAATAAAAGCTTAACTAGAATAATATGAGTTAGACAATTTTTTAGACTTGTTTTGGTATTTAGGTCATAACTTAGGTTAAAGCCTCCAAATTGTGAAAATCTAGTTCATTAGTAAGGTTGCTCGTCGGCTAGTTATGTTTAGTCAATAGATAAAATCTCACCCGATCGTGCATTTAGAAATAATATAGGGCGTCATTCAATAAAATCCACTTCAATGTCCCTAATCGAACATAACTTGAAATGGTGCAATCGATCAGGTAATGGTGAGTCTCGACAGGTGACACTTTTCAAGCTTAAAACTTTCTACAACTTTCTTCCTATTCTAGCTCTAATGTGTGTTGTAGCTCCTTGTACATAATCTGGAAGGGAAGACACAATGATAGTTGAATCAATAATGATGTGGACTTCAATACCCATTCTATACACCCAATCCTCTCATAATCTACGCTTCCAAGCCGTATATGCCGTTTACCGACAACTGACCTTTATCATTTCTAGCTTCCACCTTTTTCTATATATAACAACCTATACTTATATTCTATAATTGCTCTCAACTGCTATTTTTTAAACCCAAAGTATAAAGGCAGTTGTGCACTAACATAATCCAGCAATTAAAGTAACATGAGTAAAATATCTAGTAGACCAAAACCTAGGACTTCTTCTTCTTAGGTGAGGGACAGGGTAGCCACCAATGGTATTTTCCATTATGTCTATGAAGGATGCATATTCGACCACAACAATGAGATTGAGTGGCAGCTTTATCACCAAAACTATGATTGCGTACTCTATAACAAGTCGGGCAAAAGGAATTGTAAGCAGAAGTTGGCTACCTGTAGCAATGTGTCGTATTCGATGAGGTCTTGGAGTGAAGGTAGCTTGAGTTTAGTGGTCAGTCTGCTTATTTTCAAGGCTTGTTTTAAAGTCTTAAGTTGCAGTGTTTGTTGATAGAGGAAAGAGATTTTAGAGAAGAGAAAGATAGAGGGACAGAGATAAAATTAAAAAAAAGAATGAAAGCAATTTATTTGTGGCAATAGAGTTGCAGTTTGATGTGATTGAATTTGAAATGAGGGAGATGTATGATGGACAAACTGCAACTAAATGACAAAATAGTAATAAAATAAATTAAAATAATTAAATGATAACAATTATTTAAAAAAATAGTAATATCTTTGGTTGATGACAATTTTACTCAATCAAGGAATTAAATCACCAATATCGATCGAAAATTAATTTTTTTCTATTTTTTTATTCAATACAACCCAGTAACTATTAAATATCCGCAATTAACCAATATTTTTCAACTTCAAGTAGTTAGCTTAACATGGTTGAAGAATTTATGATTAGCCTTATTAATTAGTTAGTGAAGAGTCAACCTTATATGTTTGTAACCTAGTCGAATAAAATTAGGAGGTATATATAAGGAAAAAATGCAACTAATTAGAGGAAAATTCAGCAATCAACAAAATAGAGTTTTTTTTTTCTTTTAAAGTGTTTTGAGCTTTCAAGTCATAAGTGACTAAATTCCCTTCTTCTAGCTCTACGAAATTTGTATACTTTTTCTAATTGATTTTGAGACCTTGTTCTTCATCTTTTATGTTTAATAATTATCTTTATTTATCTATCTTTTTTATTGATGATTGCATAGATAGTTTCTATAAATGATCTATTAGTTAATTGTCTATGTGATTATTCTTGAAGTGGTTGTTTGAGTTATTTTTGTAGTTGTAAATTAATTCAATTAGCTACTATTTGGTAGATGAATTATAGGGTAAGCCTTGTGATTTATATGGTTATGGGGTTATTTGGTTTATTTTGGTTAATTTTTTCTTATCTTTATTTTATTTTGATTTCAATCAGCTTCAATTGGGTCTTAATAAGGATTAAATTTAATTAATTGATTTTAATTTTTTAATTATAATAATATTAAAAATGGAAAGTGAAAATATTTGCTGGTTTTGGGGTTATTTTCATCAATTGAATAGTTAATTAAATTGTGTATGTCTTGGGGTTGATGATAAATCAGTAGATTAATGTATAATCCTTTGAATTGGATTTTTTCTTACTATGAGTAAACTATACTTTTATTTTCTATTTTTAATTTATAAGATTGTTATTTCTTGCTCTTTAATTCTATTTTCTTGCATTCGAAAATTTCCCCTTGTTTCATAACCTAATTGGAAGTAAATTGAAGTTTAATCTTCATGGAATCGACTTGATTCACCTTTACCATAGTTTTGTGACTTTGATCTAATTTTAATGTGTTGTGTATGCATCAAAATTTTACCATTATTGCCAAGGATTAGACCATTTAGTTTACCTTTGATTAGATTATTTTTACTAACTTTTTCTTTTAGTTTTTAGTATTTTTTAAGTTTACTAGTAGTGCCAAGCAATGAAATTTCCTATTAAATTTTGCTTGAAACTTCCCACTCCAAGGTTTTTCGACATTCTAAGCAAGAATAAGGGCTATAGCCCTTGACCCCAGCATTTTCTAGCTAAAAAAATTATCATTTGATAGTATTTTTAAATTTTTTAGTATTTTTCTAACTTTTTATGTTTTCTAGTTTTTGGTTTGTTGTATTTAAAAATAAAATAATTAATTTTATTAGAAATATTATATGGATTAGCATTAATCAATTATTGGAATATTTATTTAAGTAATTAGTTTTTTATTTTAACATTAAGCATAAAACAGATTGGGCCCTGATTTAATATGTATGATTCATGATAGGTTGGATCATGCATAAGCCTATATGGGTAGAGGTCCCAACTTACAGCCCTTTAGTGGTTAGTAGTTTCCTATTACAAGTCTGACCTTAAATAAAGAGATCAGGGTTATTATTTGAACACACTGAAAAATAAGGATTTCCACTCCTAAAATTTTCTCTCCCTTTTCTCTCTATCTGGATAACCTAAGGGCGAAGTAGGTTGCAATTCTACTCACTATCATTATTCAGATAAGTCATGGCCTCATCAAATTATGCTTCAGGTACGCTCATAATTTTATTATGTTCAATTTCATATTTTGTGATTTTAAATCATACTTCCAACAATTGGTATCAGAGCATGTTGACAGTATGAATTATATGATTACGTGCAATTTTAATTATCTTGGCAAATTCATGAAATTCCTAATTTTTTATTTTATTTTCGTACTTAAAATTGTCACAAATTGGGGATTTTTTAATTTTGAAACAATGGATCTATTTTTCTTTCAATTAAATCTTGAATCCTGATGTTATATACATTGAAAATATTATTCTATGGTTTAATTGTATTAAACCTTCGTGAATAATGCGGATCGAAGTTTGGATTTTTTTTTCGAAAAACATTATAACCATAGATCGCAAAATTTGAAGCTTATCTTCTGAATAATGCATGAATCGTGTTCTCAAATACATTGGGATTATTATTATATTATTTAATTGCATTAAATTTGTGATTGTGCTCCAGATCAGTTTGAATTTTTCTTGAAAAATTTATGAACATAACTGTACAATTTTAAAACTTTTACTTTTTGTTTAATATGTGAATCCGTGTTAAAATTATGTTAGATATAATTTTTTAGGGGTTAAAAAGGGCTAAAAATTATTTTTTTGGAGCTTTAAATGTTTATTAATGGCAAAAATTCACCATGATCGAAACTGCTAGAAACTGTTAGGGAATGGTTGAAGACAACCCAGCTTCGGCCAATCCCACGCGTGTGATTCATGTGCTAGACTTTTCCTGCGCCATCTAGCAAATGTTTTTGAATTTATTGTAAAAGTTGAAGCATGAAAATTCGTGTAGCTCCTTCTTATAAGTTTTTTATCTTATTTGTTTTTGGTTAACTAAATTATACTCCAGGGGAAAGTTTTACTATGCTGGCACATGGTTGGGACATGCACACACGTGGAAAGTTTTGCTCATGTTGACTTGACAAATATTTTTTTTTTAGGCATCAGAATGCGTGGATTAAAGTTTCCATTAATTTTGAATATACTTTTCTTCCACTATTTGGCACAATTCACCTAAATTTGATTTTCTGTAATTTTTTTAAAAAAATTTTGTGGTCAATAAATAATTATTTTAATTTTTTTAAATATATATATATATATATATATATATATATATATATTGTATGAAAATATATTTTATTTATGAAATTTTGACCTAAAAAAAATTAAGGCATTCTTTACAATTTTTTTAGGCTTGGTGAGCTGTCACTCTTTTTGGTTGTGAGCATAAATATATTAAATAATTTTTAGCCCTTAATTATGTAATTTAGTACATATAAAAACACCTAAAACTATTTATTTCACACTAGTGATAGATTATGGATGCAATAAGACTATTTTACATAAAATATTGTCCTTTGGGATATCTAGGAGTATATTGCATTAATGATGGATACACCCTATTGGTGTGACATTGTTAATGTAATTTTAGAATTTAGACTCCTTAAAATAGGCATGCAGCGTTTATAATGTTTTCAATATTTCTTATACCCTATCGGTATGACTATATTAATTACATTTTTGTGTAGGCTTTTGTACAAGCCAAATCTATGGTACATGTATTTTGGATACCACTTTGTTAAATAATTATTTGACTAATTTGTTTAATTGGGAATCTTGTGTTATAATTATATTGTGCACGCATAATTAATAATTTTTCAATCCTGTTGCATCAGTCTCAGTCTTTTAATAACTATTTGTGGTAAGGACTTTTAATGGAATAAACTATAATAAATGGAGAGAGTCTTTGAACATGTACTTGACAATAACTAAGTAGAATTTGGCTCTTAGAGAACTGAAGCCGGCTAATCTCTTACTTGAGGCTAGTGCTGCAGATAAGACCTATTACAGACAATGGTATGAGTCAAACTGGATTTGTTTGGTAGTGATTAAGTTTACTATTAAAAAGGGAATTAGAGAGAATATCCCAGATAAGAACACTATTGTGGAGTGTATGAAAGTTGTTGAAGAGAAATTCAATACTACCCATCCAACTTTAGTGTGTTTTAAGTCCAATAATCTTGAAATATCTTCTAGATTTTGGTGGTTGGATTCTGGTGAAACTGTTCATGTTACAAATTTTTTAAAAGGGCTCAAGAACTAAGGAATCCCAAATAAGAGAGAGAAAAATGTCTTAGGAGTAGCAGGTAGTAAGGTTGAGGTACAATGCATACGATCAATTTCTTTATATTTGTCCCCTAGACATAGTTTGAATTTGAATAATGTTGTTTATGTGCCTTCTACCAGAAGGAATTTGATTTCTATTTCTGTTTTGGATAATTATGGTTATTCCTTTTGGCAAGGGAATGGAAAGATTAAGATTCATTATGATTCTACTACTATTGTTTGTATTCCCACTTTACAAAATGGTTCATATCACTTGAATTTGAAAGATTATCCTATTGAGTCTTCTAATATTCCTATCAATATCATGATTAGGCATAAATGTCCTAGAATGAGTTAGAATTCTTCCATTTATGGGATCAATTTTAGGCCATTTTTCTAAAGAGAAATTAGAAAGATTGGTAAAACAAAGGTATGTTGTTAGATCTAGATTTCTTAAATTTTGAAATCTTTTTGATTGTGGGATTGTAAAGTAAATATGAGACCATATAATCCCTAATTGAAAAAGTTAGACTCTAGATCAATCAGTGGATTCTTCATTAGGTTTTGAATTGGATCAAGGGGTTATAGATTTTCTTATCCCACTTATAGTATTAAGATAATTAAGTTTGATTGGACATTTTTCTTTAAGGATGGCTTAGATAGTGGGAATTCGATGCTTAGGGCTATTAATTTACATAATAAGGCCACCATTCTGCCTATACCTATTTTAATTCCTTCACCACTAGAGGAGATAATGTTGACAGTCCAGTTCATATACATAAAGATTCTCATGTTGAAGAACCTAATCAGCTAGCCATTAAGTTCAGACGAACTCAAAGGGTTTAGAGACTTGCAATATCAAATGACTATATTGTGTACTTGCAAGAATTTTAATAAATTTATTAGAGTAATTTTGTCATCTTAGTGCTTTATGTTGATGACATTTTGTTGGCTAGAAACTCAGTTAATTTAGATGAGTCAAAACAGATGTTATCATGTCATTTTGATCTTTAGCAAAACATCTTTTATTTTGAAATTTAGATCCATCGTGACAGAACTTATAGTATTTTGGGTTTGTACCAAGCCAATTTGATTGAATGGATGCTTGAAAGATTTAAAATCAATACCTGTGCATCTAGTCCAATGCCTACTTAGAAAGATAATATATTATCTCAATCATATTATCCTCAAGCTGATATTGAAAAGGCTGAAATGGATAAGATTTCTTACGTTTCCGCTATTGATAATCTTATGTATGCACTGGTCTGCATTCGTTAAATATAGCTTTTTGCTATTAGTGTGCTTGGAAGATTATCAAGTAACCCTATGATGGATCATTGGAGAGCGATCAAGATAGTAATATGTAGTATCTTTAAGATACTATGAATCATATGTTGACTTGTAGACAATCTAATTTACTTGAAAGTATTAGTTATTCAGATTCTGATTATGCCTTGTACATAGATGATCGTAAGTTAACATCTAGATACATCTTTATGATGTTTGGAGGAGCTATTTCATGGGAAAGTGTTAAAGAGACACTCACAGCTACCTTAACAATGGAAGCAGAGTTTATCACATATTATGAGGCCACTTAACAGGCTGTAAGGTTAAGGAAGTTGATATTTGGCATGCAATTAATTAATTTTATATCACGATCTCTACCAATTTTTATTGCGATAAAGCTTCTGCTATGTGCTTTTCTCAAAACAATAGGAATTCTAGACATATTGAATATTTTTTATGATAAACTCCTGTTTGTTAGAGAGAAAAGATTGCTGAATTTCAGACTCATATTAAACATAGCCTTAGTGGAGACATGCAAGGGATCCGTTGACTTAAGGCTTACCTATAGGAGTATTTAAAATCAACTAACTTATATGAGTCTTATTAAATTTTTATAAAGCCTTAGTTTAGTGGGAGTCTAAGATATGCTTATTTTATTTTATTGATGTTTGTGACCAGTAATTGCTCATTTTGAAACATTAGTGATATGTTTTATATATATATAAATCATTTGCTTTCCTATCGGATTCAATGATTTTAAGTTGTTTCTCTTATGAGCTGTGGTCAAAAGATTAACTTTATATATATATATATATATATCAAGTTCCTTTGGGATTATGAGACATTAATTTAACATCACTTGTCTCCCTATCGGATTCAGTGATTCTATATGGTCTCATTCCACTTATGCAATCATTGCCCAGTAACCTTATATATATATATCCAGTTCTTTGGGATTATGAGACATTAATTTAACATCACTTGTCTCCCTATCGGATTCAGTGATTCTGTATGGTCTCATTCCAATTTTGTAATCGTCACTCAGTTTGGATATTGAAACATTGGTAATATGTTTTATACATATATAAATCATTTGCTTCCCTATCGGATTCAATGATTTTAAGTTGTTTCTCTTCTGAGCTATAGTTGAAAGACTAAACTTTATTCTGTTCCTTTTAGATTATGAGACATTATATCACTTGTCTCTCTATTGGATTCAGTAATTCTATGTGGTCTTATTCTCTGAATTAAGTTTATAGCTCAATGTATAACTAATTGCTTAATTATTGATGTTTTAATTATTTCATATAATTAATTAATGCTATCCAAGTGGGAGATTGTTGTATTTAAAAATAAAATAATTAATTTTATTAGAAATATTATATGGATTAGCATTAATCAATTATTGGAATATTTATTTAAGTAATTAGTATTGTATTTTAACATTAAGCATAGAACAGATTGGGCCCTGGTTTAATATGTATGATTCATGATAGGTTGGATCATGCATAAGCCCGTATGGGTAGAGGTCCCAACTTACAGCCCTTTAGTGATTAGTAATTTCCTATCACAAGTCTGACCTTAAATAGAGAGATCAGGGTTATTATTTGAACACACTGAAAAATAAGGATTCCCACTTCTAAAATTTTCTCTCCCTTTTCTCTCTATCTGGATAACCTAAGGGCGAAGTAGGTTGCAATTCTACTCACTATCATTATTCAGATAAGTCATGGCCTCATCAAATTATGCTTCAGGTACGCTCATAATTTTATTATGATCAATTTCATATTTTGTGATTTTAAATCATACTTCCAACATTGTTTTCATTTAACTTTTGTTTCTCTTAATATATGAATGTTTCCTCTAATGATTTTGAATTGAATTTTGATCCAATAAGTATGAGAAACTTTCATAAATTAAGTGGTTAAAAATTAAAAAATAGCTTTTTATATTGATTTTTATAAGGTATGTGCACATAGAATTGAACAACTTTTTGAGTTAACTTCTCTAGTTAGTCAATTAGATGTAATGTAATTTTAGGATACTTAAACATGTGTAGGAAGATTTCTAAGCCAATTTAAGCATTATTATTCTCCATTACAATTCTTACAACCTAAACTAGCAAAATCATTTAATTTTTATCTATGGCAACCAAATGGGTCATTATCAATATCAACTTCTTATTAAAGAATAGCCATCAATGTTTGTTTCTCAAACATTAAGGATGGAACTTACGAAATTGATTTAAGCAATTTTAGTAGAATACCATGTGGTTCGAAGAAAAGAACATACAATTCAGCATATAATTCTAGGAAATAATGATAAAGATAAAAAATTTAGAAGTTCAAGTGAGCCAACTTGTCCTATTTGTTAGCAAGTTGAAAAGCCAATGTGCAAGTTAGTTGCTCTCCACCTTTTACCTAGCAAGCAAACAACTAACAAGGGAAAAATCATAAATTTTAGTATTGAGGTGCAATTTGCACCTAAGTATGATTTTTTTGCTAATTCTTCTAATTTTCTTCCTTTTCTTTATAAAAATTCAATATTAATCAAATAATTTAGAAACATTGAAAAATCAATACCCAATCACATAACAATAACAAAGTCAATTACATATAATTAAGTATATGTAACACACAAAGAGGAATGAAATAGGAAGAAATAATATAGAAACAAATCTTGCACATCATCATGGTTATTAGTGGTTTGTAACACTTTTTTTATATTTAATTTTATTATTTACAATTTAGAAAAAGTATATATTTTATTTTATTATAAAATAATTTAAATAAGGCAAAATATTAATTTTTATTAAATTGTTTGGCTATATATTCTATTTTTATTTGTTTATTGAATTTTTTAATTTTTTTGTCCATTGTTATTGTTTATAATTTAGATGTTGATGTCAAAATGTAGTATAAATATAACATGGTGTATTTAATTTTATTATAAATACATATTATATTTATATTTATTATAATAATATTTTATATAAATAAAATATTTAATTTAGTTAAATTATTTAAATGTGTAATCCATTTTTAATTCTTATATATAGTAATAGAGCCATGTCCTTTTCTTTTTATATGCACAATTCCATATTTTTCTTTTTTTTTAATGTTCACTTCTATTATTTATGATTTAAAGACTAATACACTAAGAAGTGTATATACAACATGGTATATTGTATTCATTCAATATTTTTCTTCTTTTTAATTTGTTCCATTTCATATTTTTCTTTCTTTTGTTTTTTTTTTTTAAGTTCATCACTATTCTTTTATAGTTCATCATTATTTCTCTTTTTTTATTTGATCAATTGCATGTATTTCCTTTATTTTCCCTTTTTCATTTCATGTCCTCTATTATTAATTATTAAATTTTGTAAATATTTTCTTAAAGTTTTGTTAAGACCTTACATTTTACATATTGCTTCTATTCTTTTTAACTATTCCATCACATATTTTTTTAGAAACTTTTTTGTTCATTCCCTATTATTTATAAATTAGGCACTAACATCACTAAATAGTATAAAAATGAAAAATAATTTTTATTATACTTTTGAACAAAATTTAATTGAATTATTTAATTACATATTTTATTTTTAATTCTAATATTGAATTTCAAAAAAATTATTATTTATAAATTTGAATATATAACTATAAAATAAATATAGTAAATTAAATTTTAATATTCTTTAATTTTATTTATCCATATTATTTTTATGTAAGAATAATAATAAATACTTGTGCTATGCTATAACAACCCTAAACTTTGTCTAACTGATTATTAAGTTTAGGTGGTTCAATCGTCATTAAAATGTGAATTTTTTTTTATTATGATTTAGAAGCAGTGGTGTCATTTGCATGCCTAAATAAGTTTAAGAAAAAAATTTTAATATAGTTAATCTTTCAAATAAGGGGATGTGATCCTCACACCAAAATAATAATGATTAGAGGATTATCTTATAAGGCCAAAGGTTATGTATAGATTTATAGGTCATATACAAAATATGAAATCCTTTAATTGAGGACCTATATGAATATATTTAATTCATTCACCTCATATCCCTCCCTTTATTAATTAGCAGTAAAGTTTGTCTTTAATTCATGCCTTTATTTTCTTTCCCTCATGGTAATAAAAGGAAGAAAAGGTGGACGTGGAAGAGATAAACCAACAATAGAGAATATAGGTGATGATTGATGTTAAAATTTAAGCACTTCATAGGCAAGTTAAAAAGCTAACCATGCATCTCATATGTCAATAAACCAAGAGTGAACAAGGTTCCATCCATGGTTATTCCAGTGACAATTTAGAGCATGTGAATCCTTTAGTGATAAACAAACTTAGAGCTCCTTGAAGAGGCTCATATGTTCATAAGAAACTATTAAGGTTGATTCTTTGGACTTTCATGGTTGCCTATAACTAAAAAATTTTCTTGTTTAGCTTAATGTCATTGAAAATTTTTTTGAGCATAAAGAAATTTCTTAAGATCAAATAGTAAAGTTTGTTACAACCAAGCTTCATGGTTATGCATTTACTTGGTGGGACAAGGTGCCAGAAAGTTTTCTTCCTTTAAATTTTGATAATTTTTTTTGTATAATTCAATACTTTACAATAAGGAAATAGAAGTGTGACTAATTATATCAAAGAATTTCACAACTTGACAACCTGAAATGATGCTTAAGAGTTAGAATACCAGCTTGTCACATGATACATCAAAAGTTAAGATTACTTATTAGAGATAAGGTAAAGATGCAACAATTATGGAGGCTAAGTGATGCTAATAGATCAGCCTTAAAGATAAAAGATAAATTGATAAGACAAGGAATAAGAAAGTTTGCTAATGTTCAAAGTTTCAATATAAGAAGAGTTGAGTCTTCTAGCAAAGGTGTTCCTAATAAAAGAGGTAGCAAAGGTAAGAGAAATTTCATTTTTACTAAAACTAAATCCCTTACTTGGTTTAAGTATGACTAATAAAGTCATTACATGAATGAATGTACCAAGTGAAAAGGGTGATACTTGGGTGGGAGTTATGGATAAAGAAGACAATAGCCAACCAATTGAAGATAGTAAGCCAAGGTATAACGAGGATGGTAACCATGATTGTGTAGAGATTGAATGAGAATATGGAGAATACTTGGTAATTCAAAAAGCTCTTTTAGCATTTAGAAAGATGACAATTAAGAATGATTGTGGCATAACAACTTTACAACAAGATGTAAATCTCATGGAAAGGTATGTTCTTGGTTATTGATGGATGTAATTTTGAGAAAATTTTTCCCTATGAAATGGTAAATAAATTCAAGCTCAAAGTCATGCACATTCTCAATCTTATCTTGTTTTATGAATAAGAAAGGAGATAAGGTAAAGATTGAAAAGAAATGTCTTGTTTCCTTTTCTATGGAAAAACTTATCATGGAGAGGTGTAATATCTAATAGAAATCCATTAAGATTAAAATTATTAGAAGCTAATTAAAGTATTATTATTAGTGGGTAACTATGAAAAAAAGATGTATTAATACTAGTGAAGGAAAATTCATTACTGATTAATATGAAAAATTAGATATTTTCAAGAATTATTCAAAACTAAAGGTTTGAATAACCCTAGAGTACCACAAGAGTTCTACCTAGAAGCATCTTATAGAAACCTTAAGTGGTCAAAATTAGAAAATTTGAAAAATTTAAGGAAAGGTGTAAAAATGGAAATTTTCAACTTTTAATAGTAGTAGTGCAAATAGTATGAAAAGACTAGTGTATTATGCATAAATTATGGATAGAGTTGAAAACCAAATTTAAGACCTAATTTAGTGATTTCCTAGGATTTTTCCTAAGATCCTGGTGAATGATATAATCTAGAAAGGATTTGGATTTACTTGATTGCCAAGGAAGGAAGTGTAACACTAACATTACTAATTAAGTGAACTTAATACTCATTTAAAGTACTATAATTTCAAGAAAAAGACATTTTTGTCATGGGAAGCTAAAAAGAATATTTTAAAGTTGATTTTGTATGTTTTATTTCATTTCCAAGTGTTAGTTATTTTATTAATTATTTTAAAGAAATAATTTGGTTTTAGTTTCAAGAGTTTTCTAATTTTACTAATTTTGTTTGAAAATTGAAATATGACTTAGAAAGTAGAATTTTGAAATTTACCCATTATTTTAATGCTAATTTGAAGAACATGTTATATTATAAGCTAAGAAATGAAGTGTCTAATAAGCTTTTTAACTCATATGGCATTTAATATTGGAATTTTTGCTAAGATATAAGAGAAAATTAGCAAGTTTTGCTCCATTTGGATAAGCAAACTATTTGAGCTTCTTGGGGAATAAGGAAGTGACATTCTCACCTAACTTAAAGGTCATGGTGTCTTAACGAAGGCTTAACATTTTAATATAAATAAGCTTGTTTCCTTGCAAAATTTTCATGCCAATTTAAGTGAAATAGCATGGTTTTGAAAGAGAAAGAGAGAAAGCTTTTTAATTTTTATTCTTAGATCTTTAAGAAAAGCCTTCTTAGATCTTTCTAAGTTAAGGTAAAATTATCATATTTTGTTTGTTCAAATTTCTTCCCATGATTCTTTGAAAAATTCATTCATTAAAATTGTTTTGTTTTTGGAAAAATGGAACTTGAATCCATAAGTGCTTAACTAAGAGAAAAATCTTTAGGAAGAGTGAGTGGAGCCCCACCTTTCTTCCTTTAGGTTTTCTTTTAGAAAGTCTTACATGTATGAGATATATATTATTTTTACATGATGGTGAGTTAAGGAACTTGATTTCAAATTGAAACTTGGTTTTGAACTTGAATAGTGTTTTTCAAGAGCAATATGCTTTGGTTTTTTGGAAACCATGGGATATGGATTTGGAAAGGAATATTTGATTTCCTATTTTAAAAAAGGAATGAAAAAGTGATTTGAAAATATCTTATGGAAACTATGATTTTAGAACATTTTTATGTTAGAGATTTTATAATAAAAAGAAAATGAGACTTTGAAAATGATTCTTGAAAAGTTACTTGAAAAGGGGGGGGGAAGGATTTAAGGACATTCTTGAAAAAGAAAGCAAAAAAAGGGTTTAAAAAAGGATTGGAAGATATTCTTGAAAATGACCTTTAAAAAGATTATTATATGCTGAACCAAATATGATTATCTACACATCATGTAGTATGTATGCTAAAATAAAATTGAAATAGGGCTTAAAAGCTTGGAACAAGCTTATGAGTTTCATAAAGAAATTGTGAGAAACTTCTAAAATTTTGTAACAAAATTTAATTTATAAGATGATGAAATTGTGTAAGATACTTGGGTAATATTTATGGTTTAATTTAGACAATTTGGATAATGGAAAAATGGTAAGGAGTCTTATAGTTTTACTACTGGAAGACCATAAATTATTCCTCATTTTCATGGAAAAAATATTAGATTCCTAAATTCATAAGATATATATAAATGAATGAGTAAGGGATATGATAAATTTGAAGATGTTTAAGGCGAGGAAACTAAGGATAAAACTCATTGTCTCACTACTGGAAACCTAAGGATGCTTGAGTAAGAAATAGAGTTAATTAAAACAATGTGGATGTGGGAATTAAATGATGAATCCCACAATTTCGATGATAAATCGTGAGCTATATGCTCACTTGATACTATTACAAATTTTGCTTTGTTTCATGACGATGTATATTTGGAAGTTGATATAATTATGGAAGAGTTCTTAATATTGATCATGAAAAGATTTAATGAACTCTTGACTTATGAAATATAAATGAGAAAGAGTTAATGAAATCTTGGAAACTTGTGATTTGACTATGTAATGATAAATTGGTCACTTAGAGGCCAATGCTACTAATAACCCAGGTTTGCTTACACAAGAGGATCTCACTAATGGAATAGCTTAATATTTTGAGCAATAGCTCTTATCTAACCATCTACCATACCAATTCCACTACCAAGTAGTGCTAATACTTGATAATTCACCATTAGGAGACCTAGTAGTTAATGATCATTGTCATGATAGTCTTAATGGTAGTCAATTGGATCTCAACTTACATTGAGATAATTTTATTTTAAGAAGTTCATATAACTATTATTTTAGCATTTATAATTAATTATCCTTTATCTGTATAAATATCCTATCTTTAAACTAGTAGCAAATGGAAAAATAAAGAGGAAGGAAAAGCTGGGTGATGATGTATATAACCCATGTATTTTCAAATTATGAAAAATTATAAAGTATTAAAGCATATGTATAATTATAGATGCATTCTTACTAGCATTTCCTCTTCATATTTTTAAAGACTATGATTTCATGTTTAATATGCATATGATAATGTTATTGGTTTGTGATGACATACATGGCAGTGAACTACTATGTGAAAAAGAAGAAAAAAAATAGCTTTTGAGAACCAAAATGATTTATAAAGAAGCATTTACTTTTAAATTAGTACATTGTTATCTTTATTTTACGCTTTTATAAACAAAAGAAAT
This sequence comes from Sindora glabra, assembly GCA_020226215.1. Lineage (NCBI taxonomy): Eukaryota > Viridiplantae > Streptophyta > Magnoliopsida > Fabales > Fabaceae > Sindora > Sindora glabra. The sequence goes on along the minus strand of CM035234.1, from coordinate 62,898,278 downwards.
TATTAAAGCATCTAGTTTCTTTATTAATAGCATGAGACCATTTCTTTTTGAAAGGAAAAGCATTCTTGATTTGTAAAGATTATTTACTTAAAAGGATTGTTTATTGCTTTCCTTGATTTCAAAATGAAAGAAGTTTGAAGTTTTCTTTTTTAAATAGAGACTATGTTATCTCTAAAATAGAAATTTTGTTAAAAAGAATAGGATCATTTGATTTATGAATTTTTTATTAATCTGATCATATTCTATTGTATTTGTTTTGTAGTTTGAACCGTTGTATTAAGTTTGAAACTCATATACTTTTGAGAAAGTAAAAACCATATCTTTATCTGTTTATCTTGAATATTTTTTCATTTCTTGAGAAATTTCAAAGCAAATTATTTTATATAAAAATGTTTTAAATTAAATAATTTTATGACACTATTTCAAAGGTGTTTATTTTGTACAAAAATGTTATCTTTTCTCTTTAAGAAAGAAAAGAAAATCTTATTTTTTATGTCTACATATGAGTAATTTCTATATTTCTAATTAATGTATATGAGAAAGAAATATTTAAATATTTTTTAAGAAGATTTATGGATGTTATTTTCTAATAAGGAATATAGAAATTCATATATAAGATTTCAAAAAATTTAATGGAATTTCTTACTACATAATTTTTACATCATGCATTTTTTGAAAAAAAAGTAATTTTTTACAAAATGGTTTGTTTAAAAAAGTTTGTAAAGATGTTTGATGTCTTTATATCAGTCACGATGGGCTAGAATTGGATTGTGATATCAAGTTTGGTATGATGTTATTATTATGTTTTAGATTAGCATACACAATGCAAAATTCTTTAAAAAATTTGAAACTTACTAGAGATCTATGTGAAAGATCATAAATCAAGTGATAAACACACACACTTTTGTAGTGTGAACAATTTAAAATCAATTAATCTAGATGTGATCGAATCATGAATGCCATTAAAGAGGCAGTGTCTCTATTGTATTCACATAAGCAATCAAATATTAAATCTAGTTGGATGGATTCATGTAACATCTGCCAGAAAACTCATTAATTAAAATTATTAAAGAAATTAAGAGTTTGTTAAAAAATAAAATAAAATTAGAGGCCTATTTGAGCCTATTAGGAAATTTTGTTAGATTTTGCAAAAAAAAAAAAGAGAAGTGAAATGATTAGTAAATATATATATATATATATATATATATATATATATATATATATATATTTAAGATTATAATAGAGAAAAATACATTGATCCTTCTAAGTTTTAATAAAATTGTATAGACCCCCACTCGATTTTCAAAACTTATACAAATTTTTCTTAAAATATAAAATAATATTATATTTAAACCTAAATTTGAACTTTCCTTCCATAAAATGATTATAAATTCAAAATAAATAATATATGATAATTTAAGTATTTTGTCATAACAGATATTATGTTGTTAAACTCAAATAGCTAAAAATCCATGATAGTTGCATTAAAATTTGACTTTCTTTATTTGTTATATTTTATTTATTTGAAATTAATTAAAATATATGTTTTATCATATATCTTATGTTGGTATCTTTGATTTAATTTGATTTTATAATAATATTTTCTCATCATTTTATTAAAGAAATTTTAAAATTTGAGTTTAAATGTAGCATTATTTTATATTTTAAATAAGATATGTGTAGATTTTAAAACTAAAAAAGAGATTTATATAATTTTATTAAAACTCAAGAAAGGTTAATGTATTTTATTCTATTATAATATTACATGGGCTTGTGAGGGATAAAGATGAATAGGAGTCACAAGGAGATTTATCTACTTTCTTTTCCTTATTGTCATTATTTATGGTATGATTTGGAAGTGATATGTGTGTATTTGAGGAATTGCTTAAGTGAATGCTTATTTTCATATGGGTGACAAATTAATATTAATAAGATCTTATTAAAAAGTGTGTGATTAAAGTATGTAGGTTTAAGGAATCATAAATCTAGTTAGTAAGTTTATATTTGATTTTTAATTTAGTTATGCTTGAATAATTACATGCTAAGTTCTATTTTATAGATTCAAAGGTTAAGCCTTTCCACTAACACCTCAAAGCTAAACTTTAAGAGTTTCTCCAGAATGGTTATGAGTAGCAATAGATATTTTAATTTGTAAATAGGCATTGAAATGTATAGGAAAAAAGGTAAAGGAATACAAACTCATCTTTGTTAGAGCTAATTAGGATAACTTATCCTTTAACTAGTATGATTTATAAAAAAGTTTAATTCCTCTCGTTATAGAACTATTTTGGTAAAGAAATGTTTATTTTTTCTCATTGCTTTTTATTATTTTCCTATAATATCTCACACAAAGTGAGCTAGCGAAAGAAATAAGTTAAGATAGTGGAAACTGATTGATCAAGTTCCATATTAGTCATGACTAAAGTTAGGTTATAACAACAAAAATACAATTACATATCACCTAATACATATCGGTTAAAAGGAATATCAACGTATATACTAGAATGTTGTCACTTTTGAATATATGAAGAAACTTTAGACATTAATTCTTAAAAAAAAATTTAACCTCTTGTAAGACTTTAGATGTCTGTTCTTAATATAATTAATGAATAAAATCATGGAAGTGAAAACATTTTTAAAAATATGAAAAAACTTTAATTGTTGACTTTTTAAAAAAAATGATATGTTTTTTTTTCATACAAGACTTTAGAATTTGGTTCCTAAAATATTCAAAAATGGTGACATTTTTTAAAATATAAGGAAAATTAATATATTGGTTTTTAAAAAAATTGACACGTTTGTAAACAAATAAAATTAGTTTATTTAATTTCCACTTTATAAATTATAACTAATAAAAAAGGCCATTTATTAAAGTCTAAAACCCTATGTGGAAAATATGTGGGCTTGTAAAAATCATTTGGATGATGATTCAAATTATATCACATATGCACAATTAGATAGGTCAACTAATTAAAATAAACATATGCATTAATGATGTTAGTTAAAAGGTAAGAAGTCATTACGTGTCATGATACATCATTTTAATAATAAGAAAATTGCCCTTTAAATAAATAAAAATGTGGTAAACATTAAAAAAAGATGCTTATCTCTAAGCATGCTTTAGTAACTCTATAAATAAAGTGTTCATTTGTGCTTTTCATATGATAACAAGTCATTAGAAGAAGAGACATGAAGCTCTCCCAAAGCTCTACTGACAAAGATTAAAGCCATCTAAAGTCTCTCAACTCAATAAGGAATGATCATTCCTAGTTGAGGATTTCAACCACAACATTCAAGCTCTTGAATATTTTCAAACCTAACGTCTCTCTAAAGATTCAACCTTCGATTGGAGATCAAGCTTCCTCATAGCCCTCTTTTGAGGTTAAGATTCACCCTTTGATTTAAGAACAAGCTTTATCAAAGCCCTAATTTGAAGTTAAATTCAATCATTCAATCTAAGATTAAGCTTCCTTAAAGCTTTTAATTGAAATGAAGTATCCATTGTTATATAAGACCAAGTTTCCTAAAGACCTCAATCAAAGTCACGTTAAAGAGAAAACTCAGAGGATTATCTTGCATTCTTTCTCAAGAATTAAAAATTAGAGATTGTACTTTACATTCATCAAAATTAATAAAATATATTTGTTCCATATTTTTCTTATCCTATGGAGAAAATTAACATTTGCAAATTTTTAACACACCTAGTGGGATAATCACTACCTCTCATATCTTGTTTTCAAAATTAAATTCATCTAAATAACATCAAATAGCACTAAAAAAGCAAATCTTTAGCAATTTGTTATTCAAAGCATCTTGGGCAAATCCTCTAATTAATATAGCAAGTTTAGATCCTTAAGGTCCTGTGACTTAAAGAAAAATAAGAGCTTTTGTAGATTTGTATGCCTATAAGATTGCAATACTAAATCCTGGTCCTATTTTCAAGAGATCATCATCACAATGATTACCTTCACCTATACATGCAGTGGAAACAAAGTCAAACATAACTAGCATTCTCAAGGATATCTTAGCTTAACCTACTTTATCTAAAAGTTTTGAATTAATAATAAAAAATGCAATTGTTAGAGGAGTGACTAAGGCTAATAGTATCCATTTTGCTTTAAACACTCTAACATCCAAATTGAAGGGACACTTTTCAAAAGATTGCTCTTCTGACTCTTTTAAGTCCTCAAGTTTAACTATAATGCCTATCATGGTGGTAAGTGCAATTTCTCTATAGAAGTAAGTTTTAATTACTATAAGAACACTTGAATCACTAATAAAACCTATCCAAGAAAACTAAGTTTCATGAGATAAATAGATCTCTAACCTCTTACAGAAGGTTAGTGGATCTTCTAAATTGTATGATGATTTAAATGATGTATTTCAAGATAAATCATGCCAAATAGATTATGATGAAGATGAGAAGGAATAAAGTGGCTTTATGAATGAGTAATCTTATCTTGATGGTGCCTTTCTTACTAGACATTTGAAAGAATTTATCAAAGAAGCCATTAAAAACCAATTAAAAAGGGGCATGTAGCCTTCCTTTTATACAACCAAAGGATTAATTTTTTTGCAAATCCCTCAGAAGTATCAACCCTCTAATTTTCAATAGTTTGATGGCAAAGGAAATCTTAGGCAGCGTATCGCTCACTTCATTAAAACCTATAACAATGTTAGAAATATAGAGACCCTATGGTAAACCAATTTATATATTCTTTTAATTGAAATTTCTTTGACTAGTACATAGGCTTGGGGCTTGAATCAATTGATAGCTAAGAGCAACTTAAGAGTGAGTTTCTAAATTAATTTTATAACATTCGTCAAATTAATCAGCATGCTTAAGCTTATAAAGACCTAACAATCAAAAGATAAGTTAGTTGCTATATTCAATGATAGAGTTTGCTATCAAAATATGCATACATGGGATGGATTAGAGCTTAAGCAACATTCTTTAAGTTATTAAGGCTTGAACATTTGAAGAGTTAGGAATAAAGGTACATGACATGGAGTTCAACATTGTGGCTAATGCTAATCAAAGGTCATCAATCCTAAATAAGGTGGAAAAATAGCATAAACTTCACATGACTAGTAAGTCATCATCTTTGAAGTATAAAACTAAGCAACCAATGGTTATGTCTACTTCACCAATCAAGCTAACTATCAAGTTAAACAAGCAAGACAAAAAAGTTATTGATGTTTCTAGCAAAAGAAGGAAGACCATATTAAAAGAAAGGTTAAACAAAGAATACCCATTTCCAAATTTTGACATTTCCATAATGCTAGAATCTCTACTTGAAGCCAACTTGATTGAGTTACTAAAAATGAAATGACCTAATAAGGCGAGCAAAATGGATAATTTAGACTTTTACAAGTATCATTGACTAATTAGTCACTTTATTGAAAAATGCTTTATGTTAAAAGACAAGATTATGGGTTAGCTAAAGAAAGAAAAATTAAATTCAATGATGACAATACAATTTCTAGCATGACTATGATAACTCCAATTTCACCAAGTAATAATTTTTAGGCATGGAATTCCAGGTCTTACCTACTCAAAATTACCCACCAAACCCATCTTTACTTGAAATGATCGATTAAGTGTAGGTGGCATTGGAAAATTAGTTAGTTTTAGGTCTATTTTTTTATTATCGTCAATTAAAGTAGTCAAATAAAAAAAGGTCCTTAACTAATCCTAATTACCTAACACCTACCCTATTATGCTATGATATCAAAGCTTTTACAAGTGAAAAGCTTTGACTTTATAGCTTATGTTATGGTTATGGTGGCTAATTGATAAATTAATACTTTGATATTGTTTGTAATGTTAATATTTATTATAGTGGATAATTTTTATGTTTATTGTTATTAGCAAAACTTGATTTGCATCTAATTTAACTTGATATGTAATTTGGCTATTAAATTGTGTCTTATTTTATGTTTGAAGGCTTTCATTGTTTATAAGCTAAATTTGATGCCAATTTTGTGCAATTATTGTATCATATTTAATCAGGGGTTGCAAGTAAGATTTTTGCTAAATTCAAGGTCATTTTAGTAATTCCAAACTGCCTTTAATTGCTTGAACCTTCCCAAACCTAAAATGGTAGGTTAAGGGTAGGTAGCATTTAGAAATTGGTTAGTTTTTAGTCTTTTTTTTGTCATTATTGGTTAAAGGCGATTGAGTTAAAAAAGGTTTGTAACCAACCTTAATTGCATGATGCCCACCCCTAATAATTTTCCTTAAATGATAAAAGTTAGTTTATTTAAACTAATAATGTTTAGATTAAGGATTAAACTTCTAACAATTGTTATAACCTCTCATATTATTAGGAGTAAGTATAATGACAAGTTAAAATCCACCTTAAATGATGAAGAAGGATCGATTTCAACCATGAATAAGGAAAATAAGGAAAAAAAGTCTATAGATATCCTCTAAAGTAAGTCTAAGAAAACAAATTATAAAGATTAAAAATGAAGCTTTTAAATGTGAAGAGATTACCTCTACTCATTATTTTACTTCAATAAATTAAAATTAACAAACTTCTAAAATACTCATAAACATATAGGTATAAATTGTATGTTACTCTTGATTTGAATGAGTTGAAATTGCAATGATAAATTAAATCAAAATTTGAAATTCCTTTAAATCCCAGAAGGTTGAATTGCATGTTACTTTTAGTTCATATAATTTAAAACTATAACAAATTAATCAAGTTTTGAAATTACTCCTAATCATATGAGTATAAATTGCATGGTACTCACAATTCACATGAGTTAAAAATGCAACTAGAAATCAATCAAATTAAATACTCCTAATCGTATGTGATTAAACACCATGTTACTCCTAGTTCACAAAAATTAAAAATGTAATGAAAAATTAAGTTAAATCAATAAAGCATTGAAATCCTCCTAATCATATAAGGAAAAATTGCATGTTGCTCCTAATTTACATAAGTTAAAACTATGATGATAAATCAAGTTAACAAAGTTTTTGAAATCCTCTTGATAGCATGATGTTAAACTACTAGTTAGTTTTTGTTCACATAAGTTAAAACTATGACGACAAATCAAATCTTTTTTAATTGTATAAGGCTAAACTACATGTAACATCTAGTTTGCATGAGTTGAAATTATAATGAAAAATTAAATCAAATCATCAAAGTTCTAAAATCCTCTTAACCACATGAAGCTAAATTACAAGTCACTCTTAATTTGCATGATTTGAAACTACAATGATAAATCAAATCAAATCATCAAAATTTTGAAATCCTCCTTTGCACAAGATTGAACTACATGTTACTCTTAAGTTGCATGAGTTAAAACTATAATGATAAATCATGTCAAATTCTAACATCTTTTTAATCACATAAGGCTAAATTACCTATTAGTCTTAGGTTGCATGAGTTAAAACTACAATGATAAATCAAATCAAGTTTTGAAATCATCATAATATCATGAGACTAAATTACATGTTACTTCTAGTTTACATGAGTTGAAACTGCAATGATAAATCAAATCAAGTTCCAAAATCCTCCTAATCATATGAGGATAAACTACATAATACTCTTTGCTCATGAAAGTATAAATTGTGCATGATTGAAAAAAAAAAGGTTCTCATGTATTACTCCTAGCCCGCACGAGTATAAATTGTGAATGACTAAATTAAAGTCAAAACACATGTACTACTCCTAACCTGCACATGTATAACTTGTGAATGGCTAAATCAAATCAAAGTCCAAATATATGTACTACTCTTGGCTTGTAAGAGTATAAATTATAGGTAGCTAAATTAAATTAAAAATTGAACTACATTTAACTTTATATTTCCCTAAGTACACAGATAACCTAGTAAATTACTAAGTGTAGTCACATAAATAATTAAATAAGCATTAACAATGATAACTGAATATGAAATTACAAATAAGATTTCATATTTGAAAGTTTGATGAGTTACACTTGCCTATCATGAATCTTCCTTATTCCCTTATGATGAATGCATATTTAAGAATGAGAATCACTAAGCTAATGCATGGATGATAGCACTCTTGTTTATGTTCAATAAAGAATACTAATTTTTTTACCAAAGGATACAATCTAGGATGTATCCAATGATTTATGAATTATTCAAGGAAGCCATGCACATTTATGCTTCATTGAAAAAGCCTTAAATTAATGAATGTCTTCAAATATGGATCCTAAATGTCTTTAAGTGTGGAGTCTTAAAAGTCTTCATATGTGAGGTCCGACATATGATGTGAGGTTCCAAACATCTTTAAATGGCATTGTGATTAAAGTTTATCTTCATTAGCAAATCTTCAATAATGGTTGATCATTGACTTGGATCGTGATAATTAATAGGTTAGTTGTGGACACCATCTTCAATGCAATTATCTTTATTAGCTCCATAAATTCTATTAACATTGACCTTCAAGATAAAGAACATGTCTTGGATTTCATAGGACTTGTTAATTATCCTCTCCTTTTATAGTTGTACTACTATCTTTAGAGCTTGCATTGCCAAATAGTTTTAATATGATAATCACTATTAATGGGAAGGTTGTTGTCATCTTTACCATTGCTAAGCATTATCATTTTGAACCTTTAATGCCAAACCTCAAACTATTGACTAAACTCTAACACCACTAGATATAAGATAGAAGTGCAAAGTGGTGGAAGGTATATTAATATGCACAACCATAAAAGTCTATCATGATTAGCATAATTATGAAAGCAAATCTTAATGGGAAAAATGATGGAAGTTGGTTTTGATGAATAAGCTATAAATTTGTCATGATCAACATACAACGAAAGCATATCTCGATAAGCAAAGTAATGAAACTTTGTCTTAAGGAACACATATGAGAATTTAAATTTTAATCTTGCATAAAATTTAGGACATTAGATAATAAAATGAGTGTGGAAGCATACCTCTATTGTGAATTCTCTAGATTTTCATGATTGGTTTATGTTTATCTTAAGACTAATGCCAATGGATGGTAGTTTTTTTTCTTTTTTCTTTTTGCCAAGACCTTCCTTTCTTTTATTAATACCAATAGGTTAACTGTCTGCAGACATAGGAAAGCTTTTCTTGTGAATTGAACTGCATCACCAAAGTGAATCCGATTAAATTAAGTTAGGAGTGGAGAGGGGACCTAGCTAATATAAATAAAATCTTATTAAGCCTTCCCATTACAAGCTATGAAAGGTATAGTTTTGCACTTTAGTTGCTAAACAATTAATTCAAAATTAGGTATCTATAAGCCTAAGTAATAGAACACTTTAACAAATTGGGCTTTAGAAAATAAAAATCTTTTAAATTATTATTCAACTAGTTTTATCAAAAATAAAATACTTACTATTAATGGTAACCTATATAAAAATTCTAACATTCTCCCACTTGGGTAACATTAATTATAAAGAGTTTATTTTAAAATATTTTATATGGAAATGACTTTCAAGCCAAACATAAAATTTTGAATATATGGCCATGATTTTGAAAACATACCCTCCAAAAGATATTACTAGACACATGACTAATACTTAAGCAACTAACAATATCGAATCATGGTAATCATTGCATTATTATTAAGATAAGATCTTCTATTATTACATATATTATTAACTACTTAAATATAAGTCATTAATGTGAAAGTATAGTAAGAAAAATAGCATAAAAAAGCATGATCTAACAAAATATGCTAATTTTCAAGTCAATCATCAACAATTTCTTTATAATCAACTTAATAATAAGATAAAAAAACCTTCAGTCAACAATAAATTTAATTACCTCAAAATCTCAAAATAATGTTAATTAAAAGAAAAATATCAAACACAAGAGTTAGCAACTGATATTAAGTCTTATTCGTTATAAATATGTTAGCCAAAATATCTTTAAGTTTCAAAATGATATCGACTAAAAGACAAATATAAAACTTAGAAAGTAATAATTGACACCAAATCTTAAGTCTGATAAATCTATTATTAGAATATTTCAAAGTTTAAAAATAGTGTCAACTAAGAGACAATGATATATATTAGGAACTAATCAATGAATAGCAAATCTTAGTCATAATAAGGTATCACACAAAATAATATATTAAATGTGATACCTAGCCTTTATCATGGTAATTTTCATTATTCCAATTTGGTACGCATAGAAATTATGTATATAAGCTCAGGAGTTAATGATTGACACTAGGTCTTAGTCTTCATAATTATAATAATTAGTATATTTCACAATATGGAGATACATTAGTAAATAATTCATAAATTGCATATATAAATGCACAATAATGTAACGAAATAATTAAGAGCAAATATGATAAAAATTAGCAAATTATGTAATATTATTATGACATACACACTTTGTGTACTAAAAATATATTGTAATTATCAACTAAGATGAAATGTTCTATATAATATAGAACTCTCACTAACCAAACATATTATACGAAAATAAAATTGAATGTCCATATTGCAAAAGGCTTTTAAACACCCTATAAACATAAAAATCATAGTTTAGGAGAAAAATATTTAAATTTCACATACATATTTTAGTAGTATGTAAAATTATAATTTCTCAAATTATCAACTTGATATGATATAAATAAAACAAATTAGTAATCAAAAGAAATTAATTATATAATTAACTTTGGTGTCTCAAACAAGTAATTTGCATGACTGTTAAAATTGGATACTAAAATTGATACCAAGTTAACGTAAGTAAGAGAGTTTTTTAAAAATATAATTCTAAAGATTACGTAAACAAGTATGAATAAAAGTTTCAAATTTGAGTTAAATAATTTGAAAAATTCTCATTGTAGCAATATACACTATTAACAAAAAATGACATCTTATAAAAATATTTAGAAAAAAATAGATTCAGAATGCATATGCTAAGAACTTTATAAGTTACTTTATATTATGCTAAAAAAAATACATAATAATTTATATGTTAAATCATTACTATTAGTAAAATATGCTTGATAAAAATTACTTCAAATTCAAATATTATGTACATGAAAGAAGATTCAATGAATTTTCATCTCTTTATCATATATATTTTGTAATAAAAAAATGTATGTAATAATATATAAATTATTGTAAACTAAACTATATAAATAAATGTGAATATTTAAATGCACTTTTGCAAAGTAAAGTAATTTTAAATATCATCAAATAATTTTTAACTTCACATTTTGTTAATACAAGTAAAATTTCATAACATTAAATTAAACTCCCACTAATGTGAAGATTCGGTATAATTCCTAAAAAATGTACACTATTTTAAAATATAATTATTTGCACTAATTGATTAATAATTTATTTATCAAGTATATTTTTTTAAAAGAAAGTTATATATATAATTCCATCACAAAGAAGGAAAGGAAAAAAATATATTTGATAACTAATGTGCCATAATGCCATAAACAATATAAAATTTAATTCATTACCTTGTAACTAAAGTTACACAATAGTAGGTGTCATTCTTGAAATAAGTTCATCTAATAACTCTTTAAAATACAAAAGAATTAAATTTAGTTGCACAAATCATCTAACAAAATATAATAAGCAAAAGAAAATTTTTTTATACATTAACAAGGTCTATATAAGAGTTCCTAATACATAACTATAAATTCCTCTTTGGACAAAACATATAATATGTATTAAGTTTTTTTTCAATATATTAACTTAGTTATATAGAAAATAATATTATATAAAAAAACTAATTTCTTTGAGTAGATAGACCTTTTAGACTAGTTTACTCTTATAATCAAAGTAAAATAACATATTTTGATTATGTTTTGAAAAAATGATTAATAAAAAAGATAGCACTTTTACCATAAAAACAAAAGAAAAAATATTGGAAGCAGAAAATATAATATGTAAAAGACTCTCCTAATCACAAAGTCAGCTAAAAGAATACCTTAGTATTAAAAACATGTCCCCTTTGAGCAGACATATTTTTAAGACCAAAATAACTCTAAAATTTTTATGTTTTGTAAAATAGCCCTAATTAAAATATGCAACAACTCCCTTTAGATAAGCAGTTATATATAATAATTATAAATCAATCTTTTATGATATGACTTAAAGACTTTATGATTAATATGAATAATTTCACTTTAGTAATAATTATCCATACCAAACTATAAGCTTTTCAAAAGATCGAGAATATAAAAAATTGTTAAGAACAATGATCTTTTAAGCACAACTAACATGTTATTTTTTGCAATAATAAATGATAACAAAATCAAAATATTGTTATATCCAAATTACCTCAATTTTAATCCTCTTTTGCACATAAGTACATCTTAAATATGTGTAATTCAAAGATACAATGAAACTTAAAATATATATTTATTTTGAAAATTAAAGCTATCATTAAATCAAAATTAATATAAGGATAAATTTATAATTTTAACAAAATCTCTTTAACATATTTCTTTTAGAAACCTAAATTAAAATTTATAAAAAATTAAAGTAAAAATATTCAAAATAATATTAACATAATTCAATAATATACCTTACTTGATCCATGTAAGACCCATGGTAAAATAAAAGTGCTTATAAACATAAACACCATGTGTGAAAATGATATTAAAAAAAATTCACAAATACCATGTCTTCAATAATATGTATTTACAACAAAAGAGATTATGTAAAGAAAAATAATTAAAATATAATATATTAGTTTTGAGCAAAATAATCATACTGAGGCATATATAAATATCACTACATTCTCTCTTGTAGTCAAAGACTATGGTACGTAACAGAAAATCTCCTAAAATTGAAACCAATTAGGATAATACATTATTATTGCAAATTTATTCCCTTTAAATAGATAAAATATATAATAAAATAAATCTAAAAATAAAATTTCTTTACTAAACTAATTTCTAATTATAACATATAGCAACTTCCTTTGGGTAGGTTCATGTATAAAATAATTAAAAATTATTTTATAAAGCTCATTTCTAATTATAGCACACACTTACCCACTTTAGGTAGATAAATATGTAAAATAATTAAAATAATAATTCCATAAATATTTATTAATAGTTTGGAGACTTATGAATTAATATGAGATAATTTTACTTTAGTGATAATTTTTCAAATTAACTCATGAGTTTCCTAAAAGAACCATAATATTGAAATTAAGCCAAAAATTACAAATAACAATAATATGATTAGTCCATTAAGGAGTATTAAATAATATACACCAATATCGATTGTTAAAAGTTAAAATCATATTGTATCACAATACAATCTTAACACTTAACTAATTTTTGGTACAAATTATTTATAAAAAATTGATTTTGATTGATTTTTTTATCCTTACTTTAATAAAAGAGCATGTATTTTTTACTGCAATTTAGGAGAGTGAAATATACTAATAAAAATAAAAAATCTAATATTTTTTCAAAAATAATCCTAATTTTTTATTGGAAAATATATATTTTTAGCTAATTAAAAGAAGAATAAATATATAATAATGTCTTTAACTAATTAAAAGAGTAACATATATATAATTATTTTCTTTTACTATTGTGTGTGAATCATACTTTGAAGATGGTTGAACTATATTTTCAACTTTTGAATGCTTATTTTCTAGGCATTTGTCATCTACCATTAATAGCATAATGAACCCCCCCATATGACTTCGTGGCATGACTTCTGGTAGCAACTAGTCAGAAGTCGAGAGATTGTAAGCAAAAATACACAACATTTTTAAACAAAAAATAATTTAAAATTGACAAATCTAATTGCTATAATTCCTCAATATATTGAGAAAAATTTACAAAATCAAATTTTATAAAAATACTACATTGATGGAAAATTATTGAATATTTGATAGATTATTTAATCTTATCAATTTTATTTTGAAAATTTTAATCAATACTGACAAATTGTATATATATGTCTAATTATTAAACATTAAAAAAATAATTTTTTTCAAGTAACACTTTCAACATATATCCAACAAAATCATATTAAAATTATAATATTTAAACTCATAATAATTTGTGATATCCCTTTATCAATTTTACATAAACTTGATAAAAATAGAATACCATAATTTTACAATCATGCAATCATCTAGAAAATAATAACATAAATTAAAAATTATATAAAATAATAAAGTTAATAATATTAAAAATACATGATAATTTCAAGTAATCTGATAAAAATAATTAAATAATAAATATGTTTAAGAAACAACGTTCAAAAGAAAATTTGAAGAAAATGAATAGCCTTCAAACTGGAACTTACGGCCATCAAAGAGGGAGTTATATAGGGATTTGACTTTTAACAACATTTTTAGTTGAAGTTTTGGCTTAATTGTCTGTCCGTTCATGTACATTTGACTCTAAAAGGTCTATAAGGTTCAATTTGGAGAATAAATTGAATATTATAATTTTTATGGGAAAATTATAAATTCAGAATTTGATAAATAATAAAAAATTAAAAAATAATTTTTAATCAATTTACTATCTAGAATATATGTCTCGCAACTTAGAGCAAACGAATCCTTGGATTCGATATATGTCCATTCAAAGATGGGGGGTACGCAACTGTCGCTAATCAAATCATTGCTTTATTGCGTAGTAATCAATTCCCTGTGGAACAATCATGTTCGGAACAACAATGTCCAACTGACTTTTTTCTTTTTTCCCTCCTTCCGTTCATGCTCAATTTTAATATATAATTCGAGAATGGATTAACTTCTCAATAATCTTTGAAAAACACAAATTAATTTTACATTTTAAAAGCGAATCTGAAGAAATTTAAAAACACATATTTAGATAAAATGTTAAACATGCATCAAATTTAAATTAGACAATTTTCAAGTATAAATACTTTTAAGGATGTAAAGTTAGTCATCATATGAATTATATATGAATATTCTTTCACACTGATGATGGGGAGTTTTCAATTTCATCAAGAATAAAGTTGAAAATTTACTCTTTTTATATGGAGGAACAAAATAAACAATACATAAAATATTTTAATATTTTAAAATCTATATTTCTAAGTTTTAAATTTATGCAAGGTAGTTTTGATATTTACATGTAAGAATTTAAAATTTAATCTTGCATAAAATTGAAGAGACCACATAATAAAATGAGTGTGGAAGCGTATTTCCATATAAATTCTTTATTATAAATTTAATATTTTTAAATAAAGTATTATTCAGATAATTACCACAAGTATAAATCTTCTTATCCTTCTTTTATAGTGAAAGTGAGATAAATTAATGATTAAATTAAGTTAGGAGTGAACAGGGAATCTAATTAATATAAATAAATTTTATTAAACTCTTTTGTTATGAGTAAAAAAAGGCATAGATCTATCAAGTAGTTACAAATCCAAGCAATAAATTACTTTAACAATTTAGGTTTCAGAAAATAAAATTTTTTAAAATCATTATTTAGCTGATTTTATCAAAAAATAAACACTTATAAAGAATTGTAATTTACCTAAAAAATCTAATAACATCGCAAAAGTGTATATCTCCCAAGAACGGGGGTATCACAAAATCATCACCAAGAATTTACATCTCCAACAGTGGTAATATTTTTCACACGCTCAAATGGGTCGGCCGCGTCCGCATATCATAGGGTTTCTTCGTTAATGCAAGGAGAGCCAAAGCCATCTGAAAAGCAAGTGGCATCTCAATCCAACAATTTTGGTAGAAGAAAAGAATAAAATATAAATGAATTCATGACCATCATGGGTGTTGGTCTTACTATTTGTAATGTGGCATTCTCAAATTATAAAGTCAAAGCTTTGGCCCTTTGGATTCAGATTGCCGCTCTTGATGATGATGAAGACGCCACATGTGGAAACAACACGAGAAGCACATCCATTAGGGCAAGCGTAGTACCGTGGGGTTGAAGATTTGGGGATATAAATTATACATATAAAATAAACAAAGAAAGAAGCAATGCATAGAGATGTAAAGCAGCGGAAGAATTGGAGAGTATTATTATTATTATTATTATTATTATTATTATTATAATTATTATTATTATTATTATTATTATTATTATTATTATCGGTGGCGGAGGGAGCAATATTAAGATAGAGGGCCAAGAAAAAATATTATAAAATTTATGGGGGGTAATGTAATTTTTCATATTATATATTATATAAAAATTTAGAAAACAGGGGGTTGGGGCTCAGCTTAATCCCCTATCTTCGCCACTGATGATTATTATTATTATTATTGTTGTTGAATTTTTCTACATAGAAGAATACAAAAGTTCCATGAAGGATGTCCCGATAAAATTAAAGATAAAGGCTTCGTTTTACACAAATAATTGATAACTGATAAATTAATTAAAATATTTCATAAATTAATTGTTGAAATAGTTAAAATTGTAAAATAATATAAAATGACATATTAATAGAAATATCTATATAATTAAAATAATTTATATTTATCTAAAAAATAAATTATATTAACATAATTAAAAAATTTTAAATAAAAGTATAATTTCTAATATCTAATTAATTAAATTTTATAAACTTATATATTTATATAATTTTTATTTTATTATTTATTATAAACTTATAATTACTTAAAATATAATTAATTATATTTTATAAAAATTATTTAAATTTATATTACAAAAGGTATGGATTATAAATTAATAAAAAGAATAAGCATAGATTTAGAAAGAATTTAAAAAAATAGTAACTTATAAACTATAAGTTACTATATGTAATTTATTAAATCAGAATTTATAAATTATTTCAGGTAACTTATAAGTTAGTACAAAAAATACTTCTAGATGTTAGTTTATAATTTATTGATTAGGTTAATAAGTAAGTTATAAGGTAATTTATTTATTGCACAAAATAAAACTAAAATAAAAAGAGAAAGAAAAAACGAAAATAGAAGAATTGAAGATTTGAATTAACTTAAAATTTCAAAATTTTGTCTTGCGAAGAAAAGAAGAAAAATGTTCTATTGATAGTCATGATGACAAACTAATTTTTAGAATTTCAAACTAACCCAAATTTAGAGATTTATCTCAACTCTTTACTAATAAGAAAAGGATTGAGTAAATCTCATGTCGATGTAAATCAGAATGTGATGATGATATGGGCGTGCAAGCAAGGAGACCAGAGTTGTCGACACTTGCACCTTGTATCGAAGATTTCTATAAAGAAAGATTGGTTGGCTCAAGCAAGCGCGCGCGTACGGATATGCCTTGGATAAGTATTGAAAGGAATTTAATAGACATATACATAAAACAGTAAACCAAGGAGATATATATATCCAAGAATGAAGAATGCTGATACGTGAGATATTTGGATAGGGTTATGACGTACAAAGATAAACAATGGTTACATCGTTATTCACGCGGAGGATATGCGAACGCGTGCATATACGTGTCTCAGGGATCAGGTTTCCATTAAGGGCAAATATTAAAAATTAATTATAAAATTAGAACTTCATCCAACACATGAAATTATGTTCAATTTTATGAACAAATTTAAAGGAGCATTTATACATAAATAAATTTAACTTTTTTAATTTTACTTCATAAATTATAGTCAAAAGAAAAAGATTATTTATTAAAATTTAAAATCTTACATGAACAATAAATGGGTTAATAAAAATCTTCTAGATCAGAAATCAAATTATATCATTTATATATGATAATATAGGTCAATCAATTAAAAGCATATGTACTAATAATGTCAGCTGACAAGTAAGAAGTCGTATGTGTTATGATATATCATTCCAACTAATAAAAAAATTGACCTTTTAATACATTAAAATGCAATAAATATAAAAAAATATGATGCTTATCTCTAAGCATTGCTTGGCAGCTCTATGTTCATTTGTGTTATTCATATAAGAAGTTATCACAAGAAGAGACATGAAACTCTTCTAAAGCCATGCTAACAAAGATCAAAATCATTCAAAGTCTCTCACCTCAATTAAAAACAATCATTTCTATTTAAAGATTTCAACTATAACATTCAAACTCTAAAATATTTTTAATCATGACTTATTTGTGAAAATTCAACTTTTGATTGAAGATCAAACTTTATTATAATCCTTTATTGAAATCAAAACTCAACCTTTGATCTAAGAACAAGCTTCATCAAAAGCCCTTCTTTGAAGTTAAATTTAACCATTTGATCCAAGAATAAGCTTCCTTAAAGCCTTTAATCAAAATGCAGCATCCCCCATTTGATATAAAATCAAGCTTCCAAAAAACCTTGATCAAAGTTAATTTGAAGAGAAGAATTAGGGGATTATCTTATACTCATTTTCAAGAATTAAAAATTAAATATTATACTCTACATTCATCAAAATTAATAAAATCTATTTGTTCTACAATTTTTTCATCCTATAAATTATTTATTGAGAAAACTTGTGTGTATAGTATTTTCTTTCTACAAAACTTTAAATTTGGATTATAAAATAACTGATGTTTAAAGTCATAGAAGTAGTGACATTTTTAAAAATATGAGAAAATTTTAGATATCGATTCTTAAAATAAAGCCATGTTTTCTTCCCTTAAGACTTTAAATTTTAATTTCTAAAATTATCGATATCTAAAGTCATGAGATTGATAATATTTTTCTATTATAAAGAAAGTAAACTTTATTTTTTCTTTATTATTACTCTTTCTTTCTCTTATTTATTTCCACGTTTAATCTCTATCTCCATTTAGTTCCCTCTATAAAATCTTAGATCTCACTCCATCTTCTACCACATGTCGGTGAACTATTAATACTCTATCAATTAACATCGATCATGAAGCAAGAGCCTTGTTCCAAATTATTGGTTCAAAATATAAGAGTAATTTTTTTTATTTCTATTTCTTAGATCTTTGACTCTTCCATATTTTTCAAATTTTTCCACAAGTTTTTTTTATGTATTCTTTTATATAACTTTTAAAGTTATATCTAAATTTTAGATGTTTATTATTCATTTAATAAAATGTTATAATAAAGTCCAAAGTTAATCAAACAACAATGAGAGATAAGGAAAAAAGTGAAAAAAAAATCTATCAAAATGGTTATTTTTTACAATTTTGGAAAGCCAAATTGCATTTGGCATTTGTAAGCGGATAAATTTTGAAAAGTCACGTGAAATGAAAAAAATATTAGCCCCAAATAGACAACCTAACATGAATTTATGACCTTTCAAAGCTTTTTACTCAAAATACACCTTTTTTACAGGATGTTGGTTTTTTTGAATTTTCACTATAAATCTTCTAGCAAAGAAATTAAAAAAAATGTTTAAAAAGTTAAAAAGTATTATGTGAACATTTTATGTCAATTTTTTTACTAAAAATTAATGTTAAAAAACTAATGTGAAATATAAAAAAATAAAAATATATTTAAAGGAAAAGACATCAATTTTTTTTTTGCTAAAAAATTGATGTGATTTGTAAAATATTGATGTAAAAGGTAAAAAAATAAAAAAATGTCAATTTTTTAATAAAAATTGACATGGTATCCATTTTTATGTCAATTACATATTGACACTCACTTAGATATCAATTGAAAATTGATGTGATTTTTGTGAAATAGCCAAAGTATATTTGCATTTATGTATTAGTATTTTTTTCATTATCACTTTTAGTCCCTTTTTAATTTATTCCTAAGCTCACTCTATCTTCATCCACCTCCATTTGTAGAACCCTAAATTTCATTCTATCCTGCACCACATGTCAATAAGTTATCAATATTTTATTAGCTAGTATCAAGCATGAAGCAAATGTTATATTCGAAGGTATTGGTTTTTAATATAAGAGCTTCCTTTTTTGCTTCAATTTCTCCAACTTTAACCTCTTCTATTTCTCCATTTTTTTTGTATAGGTTTTTTTAAGAGATCATTGTTTGTATTTCATTTTCATTACTTTTGAGATTGTATTTGATTTTTACATACTTATTATATATTTGATAAAATATTATAATGGAGTGTAAAGTCAATCAAATAATGAAGAGATGGAGAAAAAGTAAAATAAAAGTCTATCAAAATGATCATTTTTCATACTTCTAAGATGTCAAACTGTATTTAGCAATTTTTAGATAGACAAATCTTCAAAAAGTTGCATGAAATTAACAAGAAAAAAAATACTATGCATGAAGTTATAATTTTTGAAATTTTTTGCTTTAAAATACACATTTTTAGTGGAATGCAAAATTTATTTAATTTTTATTGTAAATATTTTGCTAAAAATAAAAATTAATGTTAAAAAATAGTATATAAATATTTCACATTAATTTTTACTAAAACATAAAAAAATTATAAAAAAATATGTCGACTTTTAACAAAAAGATCAACATGATAAATTTTTGCCGCATCAATTAAAATATGAACGTGAAATGATATAATATACCACATTACTTATGTATACGCAGGTTCTAAACTGACGTAACTCATGTAAAATAATCCACGTGTACTTATAGTTCTGTGTTGGGGTTGTATTTAATGCAATGCTCTCTCGTCGTGCTGCCGTTCAAATTCAATCGCGTAAGCCTTGGGTTCAATTGTCCAGCCATTCGAAGCAGAGAACCCGGAAATCCTGTTTTTGGGATAATGCAAAGCCACAAAAATTATATATTAAATTATTACGCGTATTTTTAAGTATTATTTAAAATTAATGTATAAAAATAAAAAACAATATAAAATTTTAATTTTAAAAGAGATAATTTATAATTTACTGATATATCATTTATTAAAAATCAAGCGGTAAATAAAGTTTTGAATATTGATTAAATAATAGGAGTAATATTTAGAAAAGATAATAAACATATTTTAATTTTTTAAAATAATAGATAAATAAATTATCTAAAATATCATTTAAAAAAATGGAGGGAATAATATTAGAAATATTTAAATTATTAAAAAATTAATTTTCTATTGATTAATCTTTCGTTAAGTGAATGAGGTGAGATTTCAAATTTAAAGGGCTATTAGGGCCTCACTCCTCCCACAATGCAGTTAGATCAGGACAGAACAAAAAATTATAGATGCACATGTGAGAAAATGCTAGGTACAAAGCTAATGCAAATAATTATATAATATAATTTTATGCTCTTTGTTTTGTTATTATTAATAAAAAATATAAAATAAATTTATAGTTTATATTTCATCATATTTGAATATATTTTTCTTTCCATGTAAGAAGATAAATTAAAGTAAATCAAATTTTAGCATTAATCTTTGTCTTAAAATTTTCTTTTTATATAATTTGTTTAAGTTTTCTAAAAGCTTCTGTATACATGATGAAAATTAAATCTTCTATTACAATTTCACATAAAAGCATTGGTATAGTTGTGTTTCAATAATAAAAAATCGATGAAAATACTTAATATAATTATGTATTCAAAATTGCACTACACCTATATTTATTTACTCTTATGAAAATAGACACTTCAAAATTGTACTACGTCTATATTTATTTACTCAGGGAATTCATAGTATATTACTATGCATTTCTTTGGATAATAATATTAATAACATATTATAATATTTTAGTGGAATTTACAATTAATCTAAGAAAAAATATAAATTACCTCCTTCAACTTTGGGATGGTTGAATTTTAGCCTTCTACTTTGAAAACTTAGAAATCACTCTTTTAAATTATACCAAACTTGGATTTAATACCCAACATCTACTTAATTTACTATTTTATCAAATTACATAAATTTTAATAATATTTTTAAACAATAATCATAATATTATAGTATTTTAGTTTATCTTGTTATTTTTTCATAAATAATTTCTATGTTATATAATTAATAGGAATTACTTAGATGTAAAGAATTTTAATTAAATAATAAAAATGGATTGCAAAATTATATATAAAAAATGGTGAAATAAATTAATATACTATAATATTGTGAATATTGTTAAAAAATTTATGAAAGAAATTATATAATTTGATAAAATGATTAAGTTAACAATGAGTGTTAAATTTAAATTTGATGAAGTTTAAGAGGGGTGATTTCCAAATTCTTAAAATAAAAAGAGGTAAAATTCAACCACTCTAACACTGAAGGGAACATTTTGCCTTTTTCCCATGAGTCTATTACAAATTCAAATTTATATTTAGTGTGAATATTTATACAATTTTCTAAAATACTTCTGCCTATTAAGAAAACCTATTGATGTATCAAGTTTTTTTGGTGAATTTAATTTTTTGATCAAAACAAAATTTCTTAAAGTTTAAGGCATTTTACTCAGTGAAATTATGTCAAGTAAGTCATTCATTTTACATGAAAATTCATTACAACAAAAACAATCTTTAGTAACGATAAAAGTCGTCACTGAAGGTTTCTTGGTCGTCATAGATGAAAAAAGTCGTCGCTAATATTGTCGTTAGTCTAGGTTCATCACTAAAACCACCTACATCAATGACAAAAATGTCGTCGATAAAGGTTCAATTTTTTGCGACGACAATGTCATCGCAGAAGATATTTTCAAAATTCAATTTTTTTTTAAATTTTAAACCTTTAGCGATGACTTTGTCATCGGTGAAAACTTGATTTTTAGTGACGACATTATCATAATTGAAAACTAAGCTTTCAGCGACGACTTTGTCATTCGTGAAAATTTAGTTTTTAGTGATGACAATATCGTCAGTAAAGGTTTATAATATTTTTTTTAAATTATATTTCAATTAATATATTATATTTAATAATAATCACGATAATATTTCAAATAAACTAAATTAATTTAATCTAATTAAAAGTTTTTTAATTTAATTTCATCTAATTTAAATTCTAAAAATAAAATAGACTAATGATACTAACAGTAACCTAAAACAAGATTGCATGATTCTTATGAAAAAAATTAAATACTGATATAAAATAACTCTAAAATTATTTATACATATTAGATGTACATGATTCATATAAATATTTGTACATGAAAAAAATCATAAATATAAAATCTAAGCAAAAAGAAACTGCAAATAACTAGATGTATCATGATCATCACTAGGACTATCATCATCATCATCATCCCCTTAGCCACGAGGATAGTGTATAGAAGGTGGTGGTTGGGAAGGGGTTGGACCAACTAGCTGGGAAGGACCGGTTGCAAATCTGCTCGACCTACGTGATGCGGCAACAAATAGAGGCATGGGCGGATTGAGACCCTATTATCTAAGTAAGGAAGTCAGCTCCATCAAGTATATCCTGAACTACTGCTACATCTGCTGCTGTTGCTGCTCTTGAATTAACAATTGACTTTACTGCAGCTGCTTTTGCAACTCACACATCTGGGACACGCAGTGGGTATTTGTCCTAGAGTCGGAGGTGCCAGGCATACAATATGTTTAGCTAGTCATCACACAACCAACTACCTTCCTACACGCTTGACGAATGTCAAGTACCTCATTAGCAATGGTAGCCTCGTCAATCCACACAGGAGTGCCAGGCGAGCCCGTGGATGATACACTGGATTGGGCCTGCTAGGTGGCTAGCTCGGTCATCCTCATCTTGAATTTTTAAAATGAAAATTAATTATATAAACGATAAAAAAATTGATATCATTAAAATATAGAGTTTAAGTCACTTACATACTACTTCGAGGGGTGTCAGATGCACCCACTCCCCTATCCTATACGTGTGTCAGTTCTTGAAGTTCTCAGGCACTGACTGCAACTTACCATTCTCCTTGTTTCTCTATTAAAATATTATAAGGATGGATAAATATAGTTATTAAATTGGCAATAGATTATACAATTAAATAATAAACAATACTTTGAATTACCTTATTATAATGATAAGTAGCGATAGATTTCGATCCATGCCGATCATTCACCACCTTCTTTGCCCAATTATTTGTATTTCTCATAGATAACTCTTGTAAATTAAGAAATAATCATATAATATAATTACATTTAGAATTTAGGTAGATAAAATAGTAATATAATTTTATTAAATATCATACTTACCCTATAATCGTTGTTGTCAAAGAAATTTACACACCGATGCCACATCTGGGGCGAGATAGATCGCAGTATACAATGCCTAGCACAGCCCAGGTTAAAATCTTGATCTTGATCACCCTCGTGTTCTAGAAAATACCTATTTAACCTGTACTTCCAATCTCTATATAGTTTGGTAGCACTCCGCACTAGGTCATTGCGCACTTTATTCTGCTCGGCCTCAGTGATGCCTTGGAACTCGAAATGAGATTGCAATACAAGATATTTAATAAATTAATAAGAATTATATCCAAAAATTTCAATACTAAATATAATAAAGTTAAGATAAAGAGGTGATAGATATTTACGCAAATCATAACCCTATCCCATAACTACTGGGGCACCAACTACCATGACTTATAATAAGGTGGTACTTGTGCTTGAATGATGTTGCTTATGTTGCAAGAGAGATAGCTAGAATTCTCCTTAATCGGATGCCATATACCGATCACATTGAATCGTAAAGGATGCTCGTTACTGAACCCTTTAGCAACGATAATGTCGTCACTGAAGGGTTAACACAAGTTCTAGTGCTAGCCCTTCAATGATGACAATGTTGTTGTTAAAGGTTTTGGACCTTTTGCGACGACAAAAGTCGTCCTTGAAATATTTCATTTCCTACCCTTGCCAAAATTATTTGGCATTATTTTTTTACCAACAACTTTGTTGTGGCTAAAAGTTTATAATATCATCAGCAATGATCAAGTGATTGTCGTCGCTAAAAATGTCGTTGGTATTGAACTTTTTTGTTGTAGTGATTTTGGTGATTAAATACAATTTAAACAATAATTGTATTGAGACTTTAGTATTATAGTATTACTAAATAATAAAAAAAAATTTAAAATATTTTCAAGTTTGTTTGTAACTTTTTAAAGACTCATAATATAAATAATATTGAGGATTAAATTTTATCATGTAACCGTGCTTCTTTACCTTTAATATTTGATAGAAGTATGGATTCCATGACAAAACAAAAAAAATAAAAGTGTATTCATACAAAAACGTCAGATGATTACTAATATTTTTGTGACAAAACAAATTTAGATATGTAATAAAACCATCATTATAAATGATTTGATAATATGAAAATGTTTTACTATACAATGAAGGAGGTTCTGTAGTGGAACTTTATTTATTTATTTTATAAAGGAAGTATCAGATTCAATATTGAAAAAAATTAAATGTTAATAATTTGCGAATGGCATTTGCACGTGTATTTTTTTTCTAATTATCATGATTTTTAACTGTGCATGTTATATAAATAATTTACAAGTTTTAAATCATATTTAATTGTGAAATATAAAAAAAATTCACTCATATATAAATGTTAATCTCATAATTTAAGAAAAAAATCTCTATGGCACACGGAGCAAAGCTAGTATGAATTATAAGAAGGGTATATTTACCTTAGTTTTAACTTCGTTATACTTACATATCTTTCATTTTTAAAAGTATATGCTCACCATCTTTATCTTCTAAAAGCAAGGAAGATTAGTTTATATTTAAAATAAAAAAGAATGGAGTTCTGTGTGTACCAAAAAAGAAGTTAGTGCATATTTCTAAAAATATAGAAAGAGTGTGAATGCAAATTTTCCTTTAAAAAAATGATATTAGTATAGGTTTTATTTGATAAAAAATTAGTAATTTTTTTAAAAAATAATAAATTTAATTTTTTTTACAATGTAACATTTTATCAAAAGAATTATAATTTTGTATGCCTATTATATGTAAAGTTTGGGCAAAATTGTAACTTTCTTTTTTTTAAAAAAAAGTAAAAAAGCATATTTGATCCAACTTTTGTTGAAATTTCAATCTTATCTCATAAATTTTATTTGAAACTAATTTTCCCTTAAACTTTTAAAAAAATGTGTAATATTATCCAATTGGTCTTCAACTTTAAAAAAAAAACGTGTAATATTATCCATTGAGTAATGCCATTAGATTTTTTTTAAAAAAAAGGCATTTATATGAAATCCATCTTAACATCCAATGCAATGTATATAAATCACATTTTAATATTCTTATGACAAAAAGTTACTCTTGGTTACCTAATTTTTCTTGAAGTTTCAAATTTCTCCCTTAAGTTTCATTTAAATCAAATTTATCATTTAATTTTTCAAAAATATTATTGTTTCTAAATAAGAATAAATTGTGACTATAGTGTGATGACTTGCATTGTAATAATACCAATACAAATACTAAACAAATTCAAATAATAGTTTGATTGAAGAATTTTAAAGATAAATTACTTTTATATTTATAAATTGTTATGCTCATCAAAATAATTGATAAGGATTCAAACCAAGTATGTGATGCTACAAAAATGTATTTTCAAAATTTAAAATTATATTTATTTGAATTCATTGCTACTAGTAGATTTACCTTGAAAGCTAGGCTTCATAAGATATATTGTGCATTAGCTTTTAAAAATTATAACTTTTGATATGCAGTTTGAAATTGAACCTTAATGTCAATTTCCATGAAATATAACATATTCACTTTCAAATTTATTGAATGGTATTTTATCCATATTTAAATTTGTTCCGTATTTGCATTGATTGATCATAATGAAAACCACCACATTATAATAGCATTTTAGTTAATTAAAATTGAAGCATCATATTATAGTAACATTTTTAGAACTATTTTCTAACAAGAATACATTTTTGCTACCCCCTTTATAACTCAACTCTCTTTATATCATAGTTTAAGAGAAGGATTTATCAAAATTTCACTTTGTTTAACATCCAAAATTATACTAAGTCAATCCTTTTAGCTTAAGGTTATTTACCAGTTGTTTTTAAAACTACAAATGTAGATAGGAGATATAAAGTAAATCTACTAGCAGCAACAAATCTAAATAAATACAATTTTAAAATTTGAAAATGTATTTCTACAATGTCACACATTTATTCTAAATCATCAACAGCTATTTTGATGAGCATGACAATTTGTAGGTATCAAAATAATTTGTCTTTAGAATTTTTTAAATTATTATATAAATTTGTTTAGCATTTGCATTAGTTAATTACGTTGGAAGTCATTATATCATAGTCATATTTGGTCTTTACATAGAAGTAATTGTGTTTTTGGAAAAATTAAATTATGAATTTATTTTAAATAAAATTTAGGGAACAAAATTAAATCTTTAGTGAAAGTTAGGAACTAAAAGTGACTTTTTGTTATAAAAATATTAAAATATGATCTATATATGTCATGTAGGATATCATATAAGCGAATCTATTAAGAAATCTAATGGCATTAGATGACTAGGTAACATTGCAAGTTTTTTAAAATTTAGAAGGTAAATTTATCTCAAATAAAACTTAGCAAGATAAGATTTTTAGTGAAAGTTAAGTGATCAAACATGCTTTTTTGCCTTTAAAAAAATTATGAGATTTGTACACATAATTCATAGAAATTAAAATTGTGAAAGATAAGTATCATAATTCAAAACAAAGATGATAAAAATTTATAAAGCTTATTATAAATGACAAGTTTTCAAATCATAAATTGCTAACGACATTAGAAAGAGATTTTTAAAACATGTTACATAGTATTCCCTCCACTCAATTTTAATTATCATTTTAAAAGATATTTTTCCATATTTAATATTGTCTAAGAAATCAAAAAATGTATTTATTATTATTATTGTCCCTATTATCATAATAAATACAAAATGACTAATATATTAATTAGTAACTTTTAGTAAATAATAGATTAGTAAATTTCAATTTTTTTCTTTTAAAATTGATGTTATTTATTGATCTCTTTAATTTATGTGCATTAAAAAAGAACGAAGAGAATATCTTCCTTTGAATTCAGGGACTTTTTGTGCATTCAAATGGAACGAATAGAATATTTTATTTTGAATTTTCATTGGACGGGCCACATAATATGTTAGGAAACACTAAGAATAATATTATTTACATTCTTGTGTCCATTCCCCTTGTTCTCTCCCTTTCAAATTAGAAAAAGAAGGCTTTTCTTGACTTGTAAAAAGGGTATTAATTTAGTGAAATTTTCCTGATTTAGAAAGGAAAGTGGAAAGGATTCCTAATTTAGAAATAAGAGTAGATGGGAAGTGAAAATATAAAAGTATAAATAGATTATTCTTAAATGTACAACAAATACATAACTATATAATAAATTATTGGCACTTGATGCCCAGAACTTTATTTCAAGTTATATTTTGTATATATATATTTAATAATTTAGCTACTCATATCCTTATAAAAAAGAAAAAAAAATGGAGCTTGAGAGGTGGTGGCCCTTTCAAACCCCCAATGTAATTTTGTCCCTAAGTTTAATCTTTTATATTTTATGTAAGATATAAAGTTAAATACAAAGTTTATCAATTTCTAACTCTTTTCTAACTTATTTTTTAAAGAATATTTTTTATTACTTCTGGGATTATAGACTATTGTACTAACACTATTATACTAAACTAATAGAATATTTGTAGTTTAAAATTATATTATTTAGTAGTTTTAATTCACTTGTTGAACATTTTTTTATGTTATTATAAGCATTTTATTTATACTATCTTATTACTTGAAAAGTTTATTTTTAATAAAAATAAATATTTGATATTATTTATTATAAACTTGCTTCCAATGTTCGAATCTTCAGTCAGTCATTGATTATGACTTACGTTGGAAGTGAATTTTTTCTTCCTTAATTGACCTTACTTTCTGATAAAAAGGAAAATTTAGTTTGTGGTGCATTTGATTCTAACTAAATTTCACATTTTTCCCACTTGACGAGTTACTACCTGACGTTCCAATCACGAAGAAAATTAGTTTGGTCAAAGTATGTCCAATCACCAAGTATGTATCAAGACTTTTGCCCTTAGATGAATGCCTTAACGCACTCCTACATTGTTGACTAACGCAACATTTTCGTAAAATTTACAAATTTTTATATAAAACTTGCATTAAACTTTTACAAACAAAAAGAAATACAAATATTTAGAATATATGGGATTGCGACTTTTTGTTTAAGTTCTATTTGTTTTAACGAAAAATATTATTTATAAGAATATAATTATAAAATATTAGATAGTAAAAAATGTTCTATATATATAAGAAGTTTTAATCATAAAATGCAAATGCATATAATTTTTTTATTTATATATGAGAAAATAAAATTTTTTAACAAAAAATATTTTTCAAAAAAATAATCGGAGCTAAAATCTTGCAATCTTTTCCGAAAAATTACGGCACAAATAGTTGTATAAAAATGTTTAGGAATTCTAAGAAAAGTTACAGACTTTTGTTAAAACATTGTAAAAATTTTATGAAAGGTTTGTAATAAGTGATACCGGTCTGAATCAAATCCTTAACTTAGTATGAGGACAAAACTTTGAGACTTCAATGAAGTGAATCAGAATGTTAAATTCCATATTCTTAAGCTGCCATCAATCTGGAGAAGCGCCTTCGATATTTTCCACGATGAGAACTCATAATGTCTTGTGCTTTTTCTTAATACCCTTTTGCCCAATAAACTTAAGCGCCGACGCCTTTTTGGTGTATGGCCATCGTCCTATCAATCAGCAACCCTTCAAAGTGCAAAAAATTGACCTTAGCGAGGAATCCTCTTTTTAATATTACGAAGTTTATAGACTATTATACCATAATCATATTTATATTAATACAATTTTTAGCATAAAATTCTAATATTTAGTAGTTTTATTTATTCCTTGAACATTTATTATATGTTATTTTATCTATAATATTTCATTTCTTCAAAATTTTTAATTTTAACAATAAAAATAAATATTTAATAGTATTTATAATAAAGATTTATACTTTTCACTTCCCAATCTTGTAATCTTGAATTGGTAAGTGATTTTCACTTATGGTGGAAGTGCATTTTTTTCATCCTTAATTGATTATAATTATTTTTTTGTGAAATAAATTTTAATTTGCAGTGCAACAGCGCCCACTTCAATCAAAGTTGATCTGCATTTGACGTCAACTAAACTTCACTTTTTCTCACTTTGAAAGTCACAGCTTCTAACAGACGGACGTTTCAATTAGGAACAAAAGTTCGTTCAAAGTATTCACTTTCCGACAAAGTATCCACACTTTTGCTATGCCATTAGATGAATGGCTGAGGATAAAATACCCGATTACGCAAATTTTCAAAATAATTTACCGTTTTACGGCAGGTTGGAAACATATTACCAAAATACGCAGGGCGCCATTCAATTTGGCGCCCGTGGAGGTCGGAGGCGCCATTCAAAGTGGCGCCCTCCACGCGGGAGGCGCCGTTTGGGGTGGCGCCCTCCATGCGGGAGGCGCCAGTTTGAATGGCGCCCTCCGTATGGAAGGCGCCAGATAGAATGGCGCCCCTGGGCGCCTTTAATTTTGAATTTCGAAATTCAAACGGGAGGCGCCATTTCATCAGGCGCCTCCCCCCTATTTATAACCTCCTCCCCTTCTCCTTCCTTCCAAACCCTCACGCAGCCGTCTCCTCTCTCACTCAAAATCCATTTCGTAGTTCTGCCTCTCTCAAACGCTCTCTCACTCAGAAGCCATTTCGCAGTTTTACTTCTCTTTTTTGTTCGTAAAAGTTGTAGCTACAGTTCGTTCATCATCCGTTCTTATTTTTGTACATTGCGTTTGGAAGTATTTTTTGCTTTGGAGCAAATCTGATCCCAGTCAACTCTTGTTTGGTTAGTATATTTGTAATTTTTATTATTATGTTATATTTTTTTAAATGAATTATTATGATTTATGATCTGATGTGATGATTAAAGAGTTAGAGAGAAATTTCTGTTATAATTTATAAATTTTATTTATTTAAGTTTTAATATTTTTTGTATTTATTTTATGTTAATATTATGATTTATAATATGAAATGGTGATCTTGGATTTAGAAAAGATTTATACAAATTTGTATGATATGTGATAGTTTATATTTTTTACTGATTAGTATTTTTATATAATTTTTGTATGTATATTATAATGTATATTTCACGTTGATTATTATGATTTACGATGGGAAATAATGATCTACGATTTAGAAAAAAATTATATAAATATATGTGATCTGTGATAATTTTTGTCATGATTTATAAATTTTATTTGCTTAAATTTTGATAATTTCTATATTTATATTATAATATTTATTTTATGTTAATTATTATGATATATGATGTGAAGTGGTGATCTAGAATTTTGAAAAAATTTATACAAATTTATATGATATGTGATAGTTTATGTTTTTCATTGGATAATATTTTTGTAATTTCTGTATGTATATTATAATTTATATTTCATATTGATTATTATAATTTATGATGGGAAATGATGATCTAGGCTTTAGGAAAGAATTTTATAAACATATGTGATCTATGATAATTTGTGATTTTTATTGGTTAGTGTTTGTAGAATTTTGACATTTATATTATAATTTTTAATTTATTTTGATTATTATGGCTTATAATGTGAAGTGATGATCTAGGATTTAGAAAAAATTGAAACTTGAACATATTATATTTGTTAGAAAACTAACATGTTATTGACAATATTTTTTTTACAATAATTAATTATATTTTATAATTTATGACAATATTTTAAGTTTTTGTTAATGATATTTTTTAAATAGTATATTTTAAATTTAAAATACATCAACTGAAAGTTCTCGGAGGGTTTATAGTTCGCGCATAATTTGTTTTTCATTTCATGTACCTTGCAGATGATTTTTTTTTGTTTCTTCAATCATTGAAATTATTAAATTATCTAACAAATTTTTCTTTCATGTAGAGCATTTTTTCTGTTTGCTTCTCCGAATACTCACCGGTTAGTAGTTTCAGGAATTTTATGCTTATACTATAATTTTTATATAGTCGTAGTGAAAATATTTTTTATATCGGTAGAGAAATTTATTTAAAATATAATGATATTAATAATATAGAATTATTTATTTTATATTAATTGTTATGATTTATGTTGCAAAATTATGATTTAAGATGTGAAGTTATGATTTATGAAAATGTCGTAGGACTTTATATGTAATGTGATAGGGTGTGCTATTAAAATAATAACCAACCAGATAAAGAAGGATGTCCTAATATAAGTCTTATGACCTAGGTGAAAGCCATATTTAGAGAATTGGATCATGTGAGATCTTAATGTATCATAAGAGAGGTACTAAAAAAGATCTTGGAAAATGTGAATGTAATCAAGAGCCTCGAAAAAGTAGGATATTATTATTACAAATTTAAACTTTTTTGCATTTAAATAGTAGATATTGTAGATAATGTATTTCGCAGTTCTTATATTTGATGTGATATTTAAGTAGGTAAAATTATATAGTCAGATTTTATATTAGTTTTGGAAAAGAAATAATCTTAGATTGATCGAAGAAAATAAACCTGTTATTTCATACAATTAATAGAATACCTTGCAAAATAGTTATACATCGCGTTCATTTTTAATTATAGTATTAAATACTAGTATACTCATTTATGATAACAAAATTTGTATATGAGACTACTTCTCCATGTGGGGGTGCAACGAGTATTGTGCAGCTAAATATCAGAAGATGAAGAAAAGTTTAATTGCGTTTATATATTCAAACGGTACAATTGTTGAGGGAACAGAGGGGATAATGTACGATGGACCTCCTCCAAAGGCATTGAAAGTAAGAGGATGCAGCAGTATGGATGTTTTGCGGGCTAGAATTCATGCCCGACTGAAGCTTCACGAAGGTCAAGCTGTGGGGAAGATTGTTTACAGGTTTCCACAGCATCAAATAGAGGCTCAGTACATGGCATACGAATTGGATGACGATGAAGACTTGGCATGCGCGATAGCAAGCTACGAACAACATCCGACGATGACAGCCATGGAATTGTACGTGGACGTGATCACATCCAAATTGCGCGCTGCCAACCTTGGTTTTGGTGAAAGAGTTACAAGCATTGCACCACCCGTGGATCCAGTGGTTTATGTTAACACTGGTTGTTCGATGGTGGGGGAAGGTCGTCCTTACACAGGTGGATTTGAGTTCCACATTTCTGATAGTCATACTCCTGCGCTGGACTCATCTGTTGCAGGTGTTACCCCGATAAATGCACCCCAAACCTTGGTAGGTTCATCACGTGCCTTGCCGATCGTACAAGAAGAATCTATCGATCCCCTATTAGTGGATGCCCACCTAGAGTCTGGTTTTGAAGACAATGAGGTGTCCTGCAGTAGCAGTGACGATCATGACACAGATGACGAAGAATGTGCAGCAACACATGCAGACAGTGTACCAACGCGGTGTGTGAGGGGTGGTAATGCTGCACAAACATCATATGGTGTTCCCCAGGCTGCTGTCTTCTCTGACATTGATTGGGATGCGATACGGAAGCCAAATGAATTTTCGAAAATAATGAAGCCAACCTATGATTACGACATGGAGGACTTGGAGGTTAGGCAAGAGTTCGATTGCAAGGAGGCTTTAATCGCTGCAACCAAGCATTACCACATCAGAAGGCACCACAGTTATTACGTGGAGGAGTCGGATACCAGAAGATTATCATTGAAGTGTGATAAATTTGGGGACCAATGCAATTTCCACCTCAGAGCGGTGAAACTGAAGAATTGTAACACTTGGACCATAACTAGATTTTCAGGGCCCCACACATGTGTTAATGCTAGTTTGACATAGGACCACAAGTCTCTGGATTCCGAGTATATCAGTTCCCTGATCCTGGAGATGATTAAAATGAAGCAAGACGTTCCCATCTCGCTTATACAAGAGAGGGCGGAAGGCATGTACGGATACAAGATTTCGTACAGAAAAGCATGGAAGGCGAAACAAAAGGCAATTGTGAAGGTGCACGGTGATTGGGACAAATCGTATGAAGTGCTCCCCAAATGGTTGGACATTTTAGGCTACTGTGACCAGGCGCTGTTCAAGTTGGAGTCCCACGAATTTGTCACAGCTGATAATCGTGTCGATCCGCAGAAACATGTTTTCAACTGAGTTTTCTGGGCATTCAAGCCATGCATTGCCGCGTTTCCTTACTGCAAGCAATTCATACAAGTTGATGGCACGCATCTATATGGCAAGTTCAGGGGCGTGCTACTGATTGCTGCGACTCAGGACGGTAACAAATGCCCCATTCCTCTTGCCTTTGCCATTGTTGATAGGGAGAACTATGAGAATTGGAGTTGGTTTTTGGCATTACTGCGGGTCAATGTCACGAACAAGCAAGGAATATGCTTGATATCAGATCGACACCGAGCTATAAAGGATGCTGTAGCCACCGAAGGCCTGGGATGGCAGCCTCCTTATGCTTATCACCGGTATTGTATCAGACACTGCCAGCAACGTTCGCAAGAAGTGCAGAGATGACAGTGTGAGGAAAGCTGTCCTCAAGATTGGTATGTGTTAATGCAGGCATTTCTTTATTGAGCGTTTCATTTATAAATTTGTGCACCCGGTTGTTCATTTTAGTTAACCTATTTGTCTCCTTCTATTCAGCGTACGAGCCCAGTTGGGGAAAGGCCATGGAGAGATTGGACAATCTTAGCAAAGTCAATGAGGAGATCCATAAGAAGTTGACCGGTATTCCGAACGAGAAGTGGATGCTTGCTTATGACGAAGGCAGAAGATATGGTCATATGACGACTAACATTGTAGAGTGCATCAATGGCCTCTTCAAAGGACTAAGGAAGCTGCCAATCACAGGCCTTGTCCAACAAACATATTATAGATGCGTCAAGTACTTTGTGGAAAGGGCAAAAGAAGCGCACGCTGACCTACAACAAGGACACAGATACGCAAGCAGATTCAGACAGGAGGTTGCGACTATCCAGTCACGTGCGACTTCTTACCACGTTCGTGCTTACAATAGAGAAGGGACTAGGTTTGAGGTGGTGGAGGGCCCTGATATGGCTAGTGGGTCATGTGGAAAGGTCGTCCAGTTGTTATTAGACAAAGGGCAATGTGAATGTGGACAATTCCAAGCATATAGGTATCCCTGCGCTCATATTATTGCTGCTTGTGCCTCAATCAACATATCGTGGGAACCATATGTCGATGCTGTATACAGGCTTGACACGCTGCTCAATTGTTACAAATCTGAGTGGTGGCCTATTGGGGATTGGTCGCAGTGGAATAACCTACCACCATTCCCTGTCCTAGTTCCAAATTATGGAAGATTACGTGCAAGGGGATGACCAAAGGCGACCAGAATTAGAAATGAGATGGATTGGCCTCAGGAGAGCGGTGTAAAGCAAAAATGTAGTCATTGTAAGATGGAAGGACATAATCGTAGGCGTTGCCCACTGCTTCATGGGGACGAAGGCCCTTCTACACCGTGATTTTTACTATTTACTTTCGCATGTATGCTTTAAAGTCTGTTAACCAATGTCATAAGTGTAGCGGTTGCACACTATATTTTATTTTTTACGGTTGTAAATTTGCACATCATTATGTATATAAGGGTTACCCCATTACTAGTAATGTGAAATTTTTTATCACCTGACATCTTATGATATTATTTATATATATTGCACCTTAAATTTAAGACAGTTTATGATATTATTTTTTAATACCTTAAGGTTGTGCTTAAATTGGACAACACCTTTAAGCTTGTGTGTGTTTAAATTTCATTCCTATGCAATGCTTGTCGTGGCAGATGGCATCCACATTCCGACGCGTTGATCCTGGACCACGCGATCCTTCTCTGCTGACCGCTCAGGCCTCACACATATCCCAGTCAGTTTGGATAGGCCATGTATGGAAATAGCTACACCTTAATTAACCTGAGTATTTACTGTTTCTGAATTGTCAGACATTATAGTTGGTGTTACTTTTTCTTTTACAGCTTGACCGTGTGCTTAGGATTCGCCGAGCTCATCACTACCATCACCAGCCGCCGCCGGAGTTGATTGTCCCCTTTCTGCGAGAGGCAGGCTTTTACGGCTTGGCGATGTGTGAGTTTGTGTCGATCGACCATCAGTTGATCAGTGCTCTTGTGGAGAGGTGGAGGCCGAAGACGCACACCTTTCACATGCCGCAGGGAGAGACGACTATTACCCTGCAGGATGTTGCCTTTCAGCTCGGCCTACCCATTGATGGTCGAGTAGTGACGGGGCCCACTGTGTGGGGGTGGGGAGGCCTGATAGAGGAGTACTTGGGACTCCAGTTACCGGTGGATGAGAATGTCATCCGAGGGGGGCGACTGAGGATGAGTTGGTTGGAGAGGCATTTCACTCATCTTCCAGATGATGCGGATGAGGTGACAGTGCAGAGATTCGTCCGAGCTTACATTTTACGACTCATTGGTGGGACGTTATTTCCGGACCATTCCGGCACATACGTCCACCTCATGCACTTACCCTTGATCGCACACCTACACGAGGCTAGGACGTACAGTTGGGGGTCAGCTTGCCTAGCATACCTGTACAGAGAGCTCTGCAAGGCCACCGCACCGGATTACAGAGAGATAGGAGGTTGTTGCCTACTACTGCAGCTCTGGGCTTGGGATAGATTTCCCACTATCGCTCCCGCGATAGCTATTTCAGACATACCAGAGGGGGATGCAGGGATTGGCCCCTTAGCGCGCAGGTTAGAAAATATTTCAACTTTCACTTATAATTAAGTTTGCTACGCAGTTGCCTAACTTTGTTATTGAACCTGGCAGGTGGCACTATCAGAAGACGTTCCAGGATAGTCCGGCACACAGCCTACCCTATTACAGATACGTGCTGGACCGGCTTCGACTTGACCAGGTACGCAGGGGGTTTTTACAATCATTAATTTCAAGGCTTTGTCCAATCCACAATCGTATTTAAATCACATGATAAAATTGTAACTTCAGATCGTCTGGATCCCGTACACTGAGGAGGTCATCGCATCACTGCCTCAGTACTGCTTTGACGGGAGCGACACCTGGACAGCAGTGGTGCCGCTCATTCACTTCCAGATTGTTGAGTGGCACCAGCCTGATAGGGTTTTGCGGCAGTTTGGACTACGCCAGGCCATTCCAGAGCCACCGAAGCAGGTGGCGGAGGTCCACTGCCTTCACTTGTCCGGTCGGCATGACGAGGAGTGGCACATCCGCCATCAGCCGTATATTGCACTCTGGGATATCCGGCGAGACTTGTGCGTTACCGCCGAGCCGACGACACGCCTAGTTCTGGGACCACGTTCCGATTACATGACATGGTACAGACGGGTTACCAGACGGTGTATTACACCTGTCGGGGGAGCGCTTGACCTTGTGGTAATTTTGCGTGCTAGTTTTTTGTATCTGATTTTCTTTAAATGCATTAGTATTATAACTAACTTTAATGTCAAAAATTTGCACAAGTAGATGAGGTTTCTTCACTACAGGACTTCACTACCCCTGAGGGGCAGACTATGTTCAACTTCGATGCGCTTAGGTCAGCGACGGAGTCCATCCTTCATGCGATTCAGCAGGTTGATCATGTCATCATTGACTCACATGCGGAGCCAGCTCCCCAGGCCCATCATATCCCAGACCCTCCGGAGGGTGACCATGATCAGCCTCGCTCTCGCCGACAACGTTGCACTGCTCCACGGCATACGTCGTAGGCTGATGTTCCGTCCGCTTCGACAGTGCAGCAGATTCCACCTTCGACTGCCCAGGATACCATGACGATGATGCCTGATCTTACTGCTCCATCTCATTTGCACCCTACTGCACCTGATGATCCTTCATCCTCCACCACGTTCCCGGCCGTACTATTTAGGCCGTCGTCACCCCAGATGTACCAGCTCCCTCCTGGTGTTCCATCCTCATTCCAGGCATTTCCACATGCACCAGGAGTTTCATCTGCATTCTATGCCTTTCCTTCTGATGATGTTGGTCCAGCACAGCCATATCGTCCTGTATTTGATTAGCATACTCAGGATCAGGGATTAGCGCATGGTGGCATGATGACAGACCACTCAGAGCTTGTAGATAGAGGTAGAGGTGGAGGCAGGGCGGGAGCCAGGGGTAGAGGCAGAGCAGGAGCTGGAGGTAGAGCAGACACAGACACCGGGGATGTGACTCCCGAGCCTGCGCAGAGGGTTAGTAGATACGGCCGCCACATTACCGATCCTGGATGTGGGACTGGACATCACTTGTGTAGACATTAGCTTTCTTTTCTATCTTGTTTATATATTTGTATATTTGTGTACATTTATCTTACTACTTTATTGCCAGACATCAACAATTAGGATGACTTTACTACTTTATTGCCAGATATCAACATTTAGGATGACTTTACTACTTTATTGCCAAACGTCAACATTTAGGATGCTTCTAATTACTACCACTTTTTTAATTGCTTGCGCAGGAATAATTACAAATAACAATAAATCACGAAGATCATTGCAATATTTAATTTTATTTAAAAAATGATGATAAGGACATCTTCCACATATAATAACTAATATTATTAATTATCATACTTTCACAACTATTATAAATATCTACTTGGTTAAAATACCAAAATACGTTTATTTCATAAATTATTTTGCGCTTCACCATAGTTTTGAAACTATTTACCAAAATACGCAGGGCGCCAGCTGAAGGCGCCTTCTAACATGGCACCTTCGCTGTAGCAAATTTTGCTGGGGAGGCGCTATTTCACCTGGCGCCTACCCAGCAAACTTAGGTTTACAACTTATGGGGCTGGGAGGCGCCAAGTGAAATGGCGCCTTCACAGTCCCATTTTATAAATTAATTAAGTTTAATAAAATTATATATTTATTTATATAATTTTAATTTTATTATAATTATATCTTAATTTTTACGACTAATATAGATAAATAATATCATAAAATATAATTAATTAAATTTTAAAAATTATAATTTTGTTCTAATTATGATAAAATTAAAATTATATAAATAAATATATAAATTTATAAAACTTAAATAATTTATAAAATGGGGCTGTGGAGGCGCCATGTCACTTGGCACCTCCCAGCCCCATAAGTTATAAAAAAAAGTTTGTTGGGTAGGCGTCAGGTGAAATAGCGCCTCCCAGCCTGCGCAGTGAAATTCGCTGTAGCGAATGCGTCATATTGAAAGGCACCTTCAACGGCGCCCTGCGTAATTTGGTAAATAGTTTCAAAACTACGGTGAAGCGCAAAATAATTTATGAAATAAACGTATTAGCCTATTTTAACCTATCTATTCTTTTTTTATTTATCGTGTGAAAGTAAATAAATAATATTAATTATCATACTTTCACAAAAATTCATGTCTCTAGGGTGCACAGCCAACACAGTCACCGCCTAATTAATTTAGAAACGAGGAACGAGGGTGCCATGGGCCAAAAGTGCCATATCACCTGTTGTTCCTTCCCTTCAGCGCGAACGATGCCATTTCGTCTAGCGTACCTCTACACGTCATTTGGCGTCTCTCCATCGCTGTTCGTATCTTCTGTGCTTATTTCGATAAAATATTTCGAGCGAACGATGAAACGAATAATAATTTCTTAAAAAATAATTAATCGGTACTTTTCACTCTCATTGCCAAAATATTTTATCATTCTGATGAAATAAAAAATATCTAATTCATGTTATAATTCCGATTTAATTACAAAATGAAAAGATTATTGAAACGAAATAATCAGATTTTTTTAAATTTTTAGCTATCTTCAACTTCGCCAGTTTGCATTCATTCTGTCACAAAATAAACAAAATTTTATTCAAATAAATAAAAATGGACAAGCATATTATTGGAATAAATATAAAATAAGAAAAATATATTTATTACATTATATTTCTTTTCATTTTTAGCTATCTTCAACTTTGTATATAAAGAATATTTTATTATACTCAATAAATTTACTTATGTGTAATAACATATTAAATAATGACTTGTAATAATATAATTCCAAGCGTTAGAAGTTTATAATTTCAAAAATTGATAAAAATTAACTGTCATTACGTAAAATTTTGAGAGACATTAATGTAAATTATGTAATTATTCTTTATTGATCCTATATTTTTTAAATAATATTTAATTATTTACTAAATATTTATTATTTTTATTCATTATATTATTATCAATAACTACTTTCTTATTTAATTCCTATAATAAATTTATGTATTAGATATCAAAGTGGAGTTAACATATTTTTATATGACATCAAATATAATTATAAAATAAGTAATTTATTTTCAAAAATTTATTTTCAGTTACAATCATATATTATTTATTTTTATAATTTTTATTTTCAAATTATATCAACATTAATTAATTTCAAAAGGAAAAAAATGGAAAAATTTGAGCGAGGGCGCCACCTTGAATGGCACCCTCAGAGCGCCAAAGGCACCATCCTAGATGGCGCCTCCGCCCATGAGGCGCCACACCAAATGGCGCCTCCCGCCACCGTGCGTATTCCGGTAATATGTTTCAAAAAAACAGTAAATCGGTAATAAGTTTTGTAAAAAACATTATTTTGGTATTTTAGCCAATGGCTTACCACCACAGACATTTACTCCAATATTGTCGAGTTATACATCATTTTTATAAAACTTGTATTTTTTTTATATATAAATCTTACAATTTTTGCTTAAAAAATTGCATGTTTGTGGTTAGGAATTGTAACTTTTTTTTATAAGTTCTTACAAATTTTTCATAAAATTTTATAATTTTTATACATAAATTATAGCAAAAAATATTCATATAAAATATTTAAAAATTCTATAAAAAATTACGAACTTTAATTTGAAAAAGAGTTGTACAATTGTATAGGAGACTTTCAAGATTTAATGAAAAACTTGTAATAAACGATATCCGTCTGAAGCAAATCCATGACTTACATGTGAGGACAAAATGTTAAGACTTTCAATGAAGTGAATCAGAATGTTAAATACCATATTCTTATGCCGTCATTCTACATAGAAACTTCGATATTTTTCACAATGGGAACTCGTATTATCTTGTGCTTCTTCCTCATATACTTCTGCTCAATAAACTTGAGCACCAACACCTTAGTGGTAACTGGCTAATGTCTTTTCCACCAGCAATCCTAGTCGCTTCATTCGACGCAAAATTTTGTATTCAACCCATCAAAATCCCAAAAATTGGCTCATCGGAATCGAGGTGTTGATTACTGCCAGTGAAATGGAGTTGCATGCAACAAGTTAGGGCATGTTACAGGTCCTGATCTCAGTGATGAATTCATATCCGGTTAAGATGTTGATTCCTGAAATATTCAAAAGTATTGATATTTTTGAAAATATAAAAAAAGTTAAGATGTCAGATCTTTAAAAAATTGATATGTTTGTAGGTAAATAGAATTAGTCTATTTAATTTTCACATTATAAATTATAGCCAATAAAAAAAGGATATTTATTAAAGTATAAAATTTCATGTGAAAAATAGGTAAGCTCACAAAAATTACTTAGATGACAAATCAAATTATATCACCTATGTTTGATAGCATAGGTTAACTAATTAAAGTAAGTATATACATTAATGACATTGGTTGACAAGTAAGAAGTTGTCATGTGTCATGATGCATTATTCAAACTACTGCGATGTGCCCCGTGGCAGGATCTGAGAGAGGCGAACGAGCTTTTGCACCTCTTTCAGAAACGTAATTTTGTGTGTAGTGTGAATAAAAAAAAATAAAGTCATCACCAATAATTTTTTATAATGTGATTGGAATATCGAAAGTGGTCTACATTCTCAGAGTTGGATTCAGGAGTTAGTTACGTGGAGAGAAGGTATTAATACCCTATAACATCCGTTCAAAGGACAATTGTCTATTTATTCTAATTCTATCATATTAGTTAAATTATGATGATCTTTATTGTATTACATGTGTGTTTTATTAAGAATATAATTTTTAATTTTGGTTAACTTGTTAATTTAATTATCTAAATCTATCCAATTTCATGGTAGAATTGGAATAAAAAGTGCTTCGATAATGTTAAATACTATTATGATTGCATCTGCAATTGGATTACTTAACTTTAATATGTTATAGGCATAAATTTTATTAATTTTGAAAGGTTTTTATATTTTATATTTTTAAAATATTTTTAAATAATTTGTTAATTTAGTTATTAAATGCTTTCAACTTCATAATAGGATTTAAATAAAATAACGTATCTCAATAATATTAAGTACTATTATGATTGTATTTACAATCGGATTACTTAATTTTAATATGTCATATACACCAATTTTATTATTTGAATGATTTTTATTTATTATATTTGAAAAATATTTTTAAATAATTTTTATTTTATTATTAATCAGTTATTATTTTATCTTTTTATAAAGATTTTTATCTCATCATTTTTGGAATATTTTTAATAAAATAATTATAATATAAATTTTTTTAGGTAACAAAAATGGTTTAAAGTAATTTTATTTATTTATTTAAAAATATTATATTAATAATTTTTATTTAGATTATCAAATTTATCTAATTTCATGGTCAAATCTAAAATAAAAATTTGAAAGAATTAAAATTATAATTCTAATATTATTTTACAATTTTAAAGTATTAAATTTGTTAACTTCATGTCTAAATCTAAATACATAACTGCTTAAAAAAAATTAAAATTATAATTCAATATTATTTTTATAATTTTTGAAATATCAAAATTTTCTAATTTCATGGCTAAATTTGATTAAAGAATTGCTCAAAAAAATTAAAATTATATTTATTGTACTTGTAACTAATTTCAATATCGTTCTGTCATTACAAAAATGCATATAAATCATAAATGCATATGATGAATATAAAATAATTTTTATGTGCAAGAATATTAAAACTCTTTAATTTAATTGACTTACCTAATCTTTAAAAGTATCTCTCGCTTCAAAAATATTAAAAAGTTTGAACCTTCAAACCATCATTTTATTTTGTCATAGGAATTACACCAAAAATACCATTGATATCATATATTAAATAAATATTTGTTAGTTAATTTTAAAATAAAAAAATAAAAAAATAAATAATAATTGTATAAGGTGGGATGGTGACCGTCCCACCACAGTGACCATCCCACCTTATCAATTATAATTGAAAGAGGACGTCCTTTCCTC
The DNA here is from genome assembly GCA_020226215.1 of Sindora glabra. Lineage (NCBI taxonomy): Eukaryota > Viridiplantae > Streptophyta > Magnoliopsida > Fabales > Fabaceae > Sindora > Sindora glabra. The sequence continues at coordinate 62,855,263 of CM035234.1, read as the reverse complement.
TAGAAGGATGTTACATCCTTTTTATTATTATTATTATTATTATTATTATATATATATATATATATACATTTTAATTTTAGTTTTATTATTTTTTATAAAGAGAATAAGAAATGCAGTTATATAAGGTTTTGAATGTGAGGTTCTCATTTGTTTTTTTTATTTTTATTTTTGTTGATGGCTTTATATATTTTTATTCGCCATTTATTTTTCTTACAATCTCATTTCTCTCATTTTTTCTCGAAAGTTTAGACCACCAGTTACATGAATAAGATTTTCTTTTCTTTCTTTTGATTTTTTTTTTGGTACAAATATATTCTTAACTAGCAACAATTATTAATATTCTAAATGCAAAATTGAGAAGAGTAAAGAAGGCGTACCTGATGATGGAAAATTTCCTTTCTCTTTATTGTCTTTTCCTTATTCTTCTAATTATTCTTCCTTGCTTTTCTTTGTTTTGTGCTTTTCTTCTTCTTCAAAAATTCTTTCAAAAAAAAGAAAAGCTTCTTTTCTGATCTTTTCTTGAATTTTCTTGTGTCCTCTTTAATGAAATTGCTTTGACTTTTATAAAGAGAGTTTTAGCAATTACATTTGCATTTAGCACACATTTGATTTGCATTTTACATAAGCTTTGTTGGTAGATTAAGAATTTAACAATAGATCTTATTTTTTAAAAAAATTGGCTATTGCCATATGAAATTTTCTTCTTTTTCCACTATGAAGAGGGTGATAAGCTAGTGATAAATCCGTGATTGGTGATGTCAGAAACTCTTTATCTGCTATTTCTCATTTTGTAAATTTTTTTAATTTTTATTTATTTATTATTATTATATAAAATTTTTTATTTAAAATTTTTATTTATTTTATTATTATTTTTTAATAATTTTTTAAATATATATTTTTTTAAATTTTTTTATTTTAGTTAATTTTTATTTTGGTTATATTATTATCTAGATAAAATTGAGTGTCAACACAAACAGTAAGAAAATTACCCTTTTAATAAAATAAAAGGTGATAAACATTAAAAAAAATGCTTATCTCTATGCATCCCTTAGCAATTCTATAAATGGAGAGTTCATTTGTGCCTTTCATATGACAAGTCATTAAAAAAAATAAAAAAAAGAGATGTAAAGCTTTCCAAAGCTTTGCTAACAAAGATTAAAGCCATCTAAAGTCTCTCACCTCAATAAAGAACGATTGTTTTGAGTTGATCAAACAATAAGAAAATTTCCCTTTCAATAAAATAAAAGGTGATAAACATTAAAAAAAAATGCTTATCTCTAAGCATCCCTTAGCAAACTCTATAAATAGCAAGCTCATTTGTGCCTTTCATATGACAACAAGTCGTTAAAAGAAGTGACATGAAATTCTCCTAAAGTTCTAATGACAAAGATCAAAACCATTTAAAGTCTCTCCCTTCAATGAAGAATGATTGTTTTGAGTTAAGAATTTTAACCACAATATTTAAACTCTTGAATCTTTTGAAGCATCACACTTTTATGAAGACTCAGCTTTTGATTGGAGGTCAAGCTTCCTCTTAGCCCTCCCATGTAGTTAAGATTCATCCTTTGATTTGAGAACAAGCTTTATCAAAGCCTTTGTTCGAAGTCAAATTTAACTGTTTAATCCAAGATCAAGCTTCCCTGAAGCCTTTAATTGAAATGAAACATCCAACATCTTATCTGAGTCTAAGCCTCTTGAAGCCCTTGATGAAAGTTTACTTGAAGAGAAGACTTAGAGGATTATCTTGGATTCTTTTTAAAAATTAAAAATTAGATAGTGCACTTTACATTCATCAAAATTAATAAAATCTATTTGCTCCGCATTCTTCTCATCCTATAAATTATTTATTGAGAAATTTAATCTATATAAATTTCTAGCATGCCTAATGGGATAATCTCTATCTCTTATCTCTTGTTTTCAAAATCAAATTCATCTAAACAAGTTTAAATGGCACCAAAGAAGCAAGTCTTTAACAACTCATTGTCCAATGCATTAAGGGCAAATCCTTTATTCAATGTAGCAAGTTTAGATCGTCAATGTCCTATGACTCCAAAAAATAAGAGCTTTTGTAAATTTGTATGCTTAAAAGATTGCAATACTAAATCCTGCTCATATATTCAAAAGTTCATCATCACAAATATCACCTTTGCTTATACATGTAATGGAAACAAAGTCAAATGTAGTTAGCATTCTCAAGGATGTATTAGCTCAACATGCTTTATTTAAAAGTTCTAAATCAATAATAAAAACTGCAATTGTTGAAAGAGCTAGCAAGGCTAACAGTATCCATTTTGTTTCATACATTCTAATGCCTAAATTGGAAGGACACTCTTCAAAAGATTGCTTTCTTAACTCTTCTGAATCCTTAAGCTCAATTGTAATGCCTATCATGGTGACAAGTGCAACTTCCCTAGAGGAGCAAGTTTCAACTATTTTAAAGACACTTGAAGCATTGATAAAGTCCCATCCAAGAAAAATAAGCTTTATAAAATAGATAGATCTCTAACCTTTTGCATAAGGTTAATGGATATTCTAAATTGCATGGTGATTTAAATGATGTATAAGATGAATCATGCCAACAAGATTGAGATAAAGCTATAAAGGAATAAAATGGCTCCAAGAATGAGCAATCATATCCAAATAGTGCTTTTCTGACTAGCCAATTGAAAGAATTCATCAAAGAAGCCATTAAATATCAAGTAGAAAAAGGCATGCATATTTCCTTTCCTTATATTAAGCCATATGACCAAAAAATAGATCTTCTAAAAATGTCTCATAATTATCAACCCCCCTAAGTTTTAATAGTTTGATGGCATAAGAAATCCTAGGCAGCATGTTGCTCATTATATCAAAACATGTGACAATGTTGGAAAGATGGACACTTTATGGTAAGGCAATTTATGTGTTCTCTCAATTGAAGTATCCTTCACTATTGCACAGACTTGGCATTTGAATCAATTGATACTTGGGAGTAACTTAAGCACAAGTTTCTAAATTGATTTTATAGAACTTGTCACATTGTTGGCATGCTTAAGCTTATAAAGACCTAACAATTAGAAGATGAGTTAGTCATCAACTATATTTAACAATAGAGAAATCTAAGATTTAATTGCAAAGATTAACTCTCAAAATTTTTTTTATCATGTATACATAGGATGGATTAGAGCCTAAGCAACATTCTTCAAGCTATTAAGCCTTAAACATTTAAAGAATTGGCAACAGAGGTGCATGACATGGAGCTTAACATCAATACTAATGCAAATCAAAGGTCATCAATCTTAAACAAGGTAGAAGAATGGCATGAATTTCACACAACCAGTAAATCATTATATTCGAAGTATAAAACCAAGCAATTAATGGTTATGTTAGTTTCACCAGTCAAGCTAACTATCAAGTTAAACAAACAAGATGACAAAGCCATCAACACTGCTGGCAAAAGAAGGAAAGCCACATTAAAGGAAAGGCTAAACAAAAAATATCCATTTCTAAATTTTGACATTTCCACAATGCTAAAATCTCTACTTGAAGTCAACTTGATTAATTTGCTAGAGATGAAATGACCTAATAAGGCACCCAAAGTGGATGATCTAAAATTTTGTAAGTATCATTAACTAATTAATCATCTTGTTGAAAAATACTTTGTGTTAAAAGATAAAATTATGGAATTGGCTAAAGAAAGAAAATTAAATTTGATAAAGATAACGCAACTTGTAACATGATTATGATAGCTCCATCTTCACCAAGTAATGATCTTCCTTAAATGATTAAATTTGGTTTATTCAAGCTAATAATGCTCAGATTAAGGATTAAACTTCCAATAATTGTTGCAACCTCTCATGTCATTGGGAGTAAGTATAATGACAAGTTAAAATCCACCTTGAATGATAAAGAAGGATCAACTTTAGTCATAAACAAGGAAAATAACAAAAAAAAAGGTTTACAAGCATTCTCCAGAGTAAGTCCAATAAAACAAATTATAAAGACTAATAATGAAACTTCTAAAAGTGAAGAGATTGCCTTTACTCATTATGTTACTTCAAAAAATTAAAATCAACAAAGTTTTAAAATATTCCTAAACATATAAGTATAAATTGCATGTTACTCCTAATTTGCATGAGTTAAAACTACAACAACAAATCAAATTAAAATTTGAAATTCCTCTTGATCATATGGGGTTAAACTACTTATTACTTCTAGTTTGCATAAGTTGAAATTGCAATGATAAATTAAACCAAAAATTGCATTCCTCTAAAGCATATAATGTTGAACTGCATGTTACTTTCAGTTCACATGAATTAAAAATATGACAAGTCAATTAAGTTTTGAAATTACACTTAATTGTATCAGTATAAATTACATGTTACTCATAATTCATATGAGTCAAAATTGCAACAAAAAATCAATCAAATTAAATACACCTAGTCATATAAAGTTAAACTAAATGTTATTGCTAATTCACATGAGTTAAAAGTGGGATGAAAATTTGAGCTAATTCAATAAAGCTTTAAAATCCTCTTAATCCCACATGGATAAAATATATGTTACTTTTATTTCACATGAGTTAAAGCTATGATGATAAATCAAGTTAACAAAGTTTCTGAAATCCTTCTAATCACACAAGGTTGAAATGCATGTTACTCTTTGTTCACATGAGTTATAACTATGATGAAAAATCAAATCCTCTTAATTTCACAAGGCTAAACTGTATATTACACCTAGTTTACATGAGTTGAAACTATGACAATAAATTAAATCAAATCATCAAAGTTTTGAAATCCTCCAAATTGTAAGAGGCTAAACTACAAGTTACTTTTGGTTTACATGGTTTGAAAATACAACAATAAATCAAATCAAATCAAATCATCAAAGTTTTGAAATCTTCCTAATTGTATGAGGCTAAACTTCATGTTTCACCTAGTTAGCATGAGTTGAAACTACAATGCTATATCAAATTAAGTTCTAAAATCCTTCTAATAACATAAGAGTGAACTATATGTTACTCCTAGTTTACATGAGTTGAACTTGCAATGATAAATCAAATCAAGTTCTATAATCCTCCTAATCACTTGAGGATAAATTGCATAATACTCTTAGCCCACAAAAGTATAAATTATGATTAAAATAAAAAAAAAGATCTTATGTACCACTCCTAACCCATACAATTTAAATTGTGAATAATTGAATCCAAGTCAAAACATATGTAGTACTCTTGACATGCATGAGTATAAATTATGAGAAACTAAATCAAATCAAAGTCAAGATATGTGTACTACTCCTAGCTTACATGAGCATAAACAATGGACAACCAAATCAAATAAAAAATTGAACTACATTTGCCTTGATCTTTCCCTAAATACGTAGGCAACTTAGTAAATTACTAAGTATACCCACATAAATAATTAAATAAGAATGTCCATTAATAATGACAACTAAATATGGAATTACAAACAAGATTTCATATTCAAAAGTTTGATGAGTTGTGCTCACCTATTATGAAATCTCTCTCATTCCTTTACGATGAATACATATTTAAAAATGAGAACCTCCAAGCTAATGCATGGCTGACGACACTCTTTCTCACACTCAATAAAGAATAGTGATCTCTTTTTAAGGATACAATCTGGGACGTATTTGATGATTATGAATTATGCAAGGAAGCCATGCAGATTTACGCTTCAATGAAAGAGCTTCAAATTGATGATCGTCTCCAGAAGTGAAGTCCTAAATGCCTTTGAGTAAGAGGTCTTGAAAGTCCCCAGATGTAAGGTCTTGAACGTGATGCGAGGTTCCAAACATCTTCAAATCACATTATCAATTAAGTTTGTCTTCATTGGCAAATCTTCTGTAATGGTTGATCATTAACTTGGATCGCAATAATTGATAGGTTTGTGGACACCATCTTCAATGTAGTTATCTCTATCACCTCTATGAATTTTGTTGGTATCAACCTTCAAACTAAACATGTCATGGATTTCATGAAATTTGCGGGTTATTCTTTCCTCTTATGCTTGTGCTACCATTTTTAGAACTTGCATTACTGAAGACCTTTAATATGATGATCACTATTAGTAGGAAGGTTGTTGTCAACTCTACCATTGCCATACCTCATCATCTTGAACCTTTGATGCCAAGCCTCAAACTGTTGACTAAACTCTAGTCCCATTGGACATTGGATAGAAGCGGAAAGTGATGGAAAGTATCTTGATGTGCACAACCATAGAAGTTTATCATGATTGACACAATTGTGCAAGCAAATCTTGATGGATAAAATAATGGAAGTCAATCTTAATGAACAAGCCACATCTTTTTCATGATTAGCATGTGATGAAAGCCTATCTCGATGGGTCGAGTGAAGAAAATTTGTCTCAAGGAGCAAAATCGCAAAAGTGTATGTCTCTCAAGAACAAGGATATCACAAAATCATCACCAACAACAAATTTTTAATCTCCTAGTTTGGTAATATTTCTCACACGCAAGAACAAAATTTTGATCTCCAAGAGCGGTAATATTTCTCACACGCTCAAATGGGTTGGCTGCGTCCGCATATCAGTGTTTCTTCATTAATGCATGGAGAGCCAAAGCCAATTGAAAAGCAAGTGGTATCTAAATCTAACAATTTTGGTGAAAAAAAAAAGAATAAAATATAAATGAATTCATGACCATTATAGGTGTTGGACTTACTATTGTAGGAAGTTTTCGTCTCGTTATACGGCATTGTCAAATCGTAAAATTATAGCTTTGGCCCTTTCGGTTTAGATTGCCGCTCTTGATGATAATGAAGATGCCACATGTGGAAACAACATAAGAAGCACATCCAATAAAGCAAGCGTACTATCGTGGGGTTGAAGATTTGGAGATATAAATTATACATATGAAAGAAACAAGGAAAGAAGCAATGCAGAGAGATGTAAAGCAGCGGAAGCATTGGAGGCTTTTATCCTTTTTTTTTTTAATGGATTCATCTACATGGAAGGATACAAAAGTTTCATCAATGAGGTGACGGTGCAATTAAAGATAAAATAAAAAGAGAAAGAAAGAAAGAAAATGGAAGAATTGAAGATTTGAAGTAACCTCAAATTTTAAGATTTTGTGCTGCGAAGAAAAGAAGAAGAATGGTGTTTTATTTATGGTCATGACAATCTAATTTTTAGAATTTCAAACTAACCCAAAATTTGAGATTTATCTCAACTCTTTAATATAATAATAAGAAAAAGACTGAGTAAATCTCATGCTGATATAAGGGGACTTGAGTTGTCAACCTCTTATCGAAGATATATATATATATATATATATATATATATATATATATATATATATATATATATATATATATATATATATATATAGATTGGCTCAAAGGGGCTTCTCTGTGTGCGTGTCTATATATATAGATATGTAGTATGGAGATGCTTTGGATACGGATTGAAAGGACTTTAATAGACAAACATAAAACAGTAAACCAAGGAGATATATATCCAAGTATGAATGAATGGTGATATATGCGCAAGATATTTGGATAGGGGTTTGACGTACAAAGATAAACAGAGATTACATTGCTACCTCACGAATCAAGTTTCCATTAAGGGCAAATATTAAAAATTAATTATAAAATAAAAACTTCATCTATCACATGAAATCATATTCAAATTTATAAACATGAGGAGTATTTATAGACAAAAAAAATTAATATATTAAATTTCACCTAAATAATTATATTCAATAGAAAAAGGTTATTTATTAAAGCTTAAAACCTTATGTGGAAAATAAGTGGCTTAATGAGAATCTTCTGAATGACAAATCAAATTATCTCATGTATGCATGATAACATGGGTTAACCAATTAAAATAAGCATATGTATTGATGATGTTAGTTGACAAGCAATAAGTTGTCATGTATCATAATATATCTTCCCAACTAATAAGACAATTGTTTTTATAAATAAATTAAAAGGTAATAAGCATAAAAAAATATGATGCTTATCTCTAAGCATCCCTTGGCAATTCTATAAATAGAAAGTTCATTTATGTTATTCATACAATAATAAGTCATTAGAATAAGAGATGTAAAACTTTCCCAAAACTTCGCTCACAAAGATTAAAGTTATCCAATCTCTCACCTTAATAAGGAACGATCATTTTGAGTTGAAGATTTCAACCACAACATCCAAGCTCTTGAATCTTTTCAAGCACGACTCTTTTGTGAAAATTCAACCTTTAATTAGATATCAAGTTTCCTCATAACCCTCACTTGAAATCAAGATTCAACCTTTGATCTAATAACAAGCTTTATTAAAACCTTTGTTCGAAGTCAAATTCAATCTTTGATTTAAGATTAAGCTTCCCTAAAACCCTTAATTCAAATGAAGCATCCACCATTTGATCTAAGACCAAGCTTCTGAAGGGCCTCAATCAAAGTCAATTTAAAGAGAGGAATCAAAGGATTATCTTGTATTTATTTTCAAGAATTAAAAATTTAAGATTATACTCTAAATTCATCAAAATTAATAAAATATATTCAATTTGTATTTTTCTCATCCTATAAATTATTTATTGAGGAAATTTTTTGCACATAATGTTTTCTTTTTCCAAAACTTTGAATTTTGGATTATAGAATAATCAATGTCTAAAGTCATAGATATTGATTCTTAAAATAAAACTAACATATTTTCTTCCTTTAAAACTTTAAATTTTAATTTCTAAAATAATTAATATTTAAAATCATGAGACCAGTAACATTTTTTTGCTATAACTAAAGTAAACTTTATTGTTTTTACTTCTTGTCACTCTTTTTCCCTTTTATTTTCTTTCTAAGTTTGATCTTTGTCTCCATTTAGCTCCTTTTGTAAAATCTTAAATCTCATTCCATCCTTTACCACATGTCAGTAAACTATTGATACTCTATTAAGTAACATCGACTGTAAAGCAAGTGCCCTATTCTAGACTACTGGTTCAAAATATAAGAGTAGTCTTTTTTACTTTTGTTTCTCAGATCATTGACTTTTCCATTTATTTGATTTTTTATGTAGGGTTTTTTTTATAAGATTTTGGTTTATATTTCCTTTTTTATAACTTTTAAGATTATATCCCACTTTTAGATGTCTATTATGTTTTTGATAAAAATGTTATAATAGAGTCCAAAGTTAGTTGAACAATAATGAGAGATAGCAAAAAGTGAAAAAAAAACTATCAAAATGGTTATTTTTCACAATTTGGGAAGCCAAATTACTTTCAAAATTTGTAAATAGATAGATTTCAAAAAGTTACAAGAAATAAAAAAAAATTAACCCAAATAGATAACTTAGCACGAAAAAAACTTTTAACTCAAAATATACCTTTTTAGTAGGATATTGGACATGAAATAAAAAAAAATTAACCTAAATAGATAACCTAGCATGAAATTATGATCTTTCAAAACTTTTAACTCAAAATATACCTTTTTAGTAGGATATTGGATTTATTGAATTTTTACTATAGATATTATAGTGGGGAAGCTAAAAATTAATGTTAAAAAGTGTTTTGTAAGCATTTAATGTTAGTTTTTTTTTTACTAAAAATTGATGTTAAAAACCAACATGAAATATAAAAAAATAAAAATATATTTAAAGGAAAAGACATCAATTTTTTTGCTAAAAATTGATGTGGTTTGTAAAATACTGATGTGAAATGTGAAAAATAAAAAAAACCAATGCGGTATCCATTTTTTATGTTGGTTATATAACTAACATTAAAACTAATGTATAATGATGCTCATTTAGACGTTACATAAAAAATTGATGTGATTTTTATTAAATACCCAAAGTATAATTACATTTATGTATTAGTGTTTTCTCATTATCACTCTCACTTCCCTTCTTATTTGTTTCTAAACTCAATCTCCATCTTCATTGACCTCTATTGTAGAGCCCTAGACTTCATTCTATCCTCCACCATACATCAGTAAATTATCGATGTTTCTTCAACTAGCATCAAGGATAAAGCAAATGTTATATTCCAAGTTACTAATTCAAAATATAGAAGTAGCTTTTTTTGCTTCCATTTCTCTAATCTCGGCTTCTTGCCTTTCTCCATTTTTTTCATAGGTTTTTTGAGAGATTTTTGCTTATACTTTGTTTTCATTACTTTTGAAGTTATATTTTATTTTTAAATGCCTATTATGTATTTAATAAAATATTATCATAGAGTCTAAAGCTAATCAAATAATGATGAGATGAAAAAAAAGTGAAAAAAGTCTTTTAAAATGATCATTTTTCACACTTCTAAGATGTCAAATCGGCTTTAACAATTTTTAAATAGATAAATCTTGAAAAAGTTGCATGAAATCAACAATAAAAAATATCTTAAATCGATAACCAAGTATCAAATTATGAATTTTGAAAGTTTTAATTCAAAATACAAATTTTTAATGGAACATTAAGTTTATTTAACTTTTACTATAAGTACTTTAATGGAGAAGTAAAAATTTGACATTAAAAAAATTAAGTTAATATTTTACTCTAATTTTTATTAAAGAATTAAAAAATTTATTAAAGAAAATATGTCAATTTTTTAACAAAATATCAACATGATAACTTTTTTATTCAAATCAATTAAAAAATTAATGTGAAATAATCTAGCATACAATATTACTTATATATATGCAAGATCTAAATTGACATAATTCTTGTAAAATATTTCACATGTACTTATAGTTATGTGTTGAGGGTGGTATTTAATGTAATGCTCTCTTGTCATGCTGCCATTCGAATTCAGTCACATAGGCCATGGGTTCAATTACCTTCGCTGGTGTCATGGATCAATAATTTTCTAGCTGAAACTATACAACGTATGCTTGCTACTTTGGATAAATATGCTAACCTTCCAATTAAATCCACATGACACTTTTGGAATAAATGATAAAATTTATAAGTCCACAAGCCACAACTGAATATCACCATAGCACTCACACATATCAAGCTATAAAATCACTTCACATATGAAGCCTTCAAGAACAGCAAGCCTAAAAATGTATAAATTGAATAAGGAAGGAGATACTTTGTTCATTTAGTATTTGTCTCATTCCATAGTTTAGTGTATAGGATATTACTACAAATTAACACACTCGAGTTCCTAGCTCAATATCTAGGCATCTACCGGCCCTTCTAACATTCCACTTCCTTAAAGAGTATTTTGAATAAAAGCCTTCTTGATCGGAGTAGACATACTTTTTTCGAATTATCATAAGCCTTTTTCACCATGCTTTAGGTGTCCTATTCGCATGAAAATATATCAACATGAAGATAAAAATGTGAGGATCACAAATATAGGCTTCTCAAACTTTTTTAAATTCTCAGACCATGCCTAAATTACCAAAATATCTCAAAATTTAGGAAAATTAGAAAAAATAGCACACAAGTTAGGTTAATTTTGAATTTCAGCATTAGGTCTTCTACAACATACTTAATTTTTCCACTAAGTCTCATTTTAAATCAAATATGTTTGTCTTTTGAAATATTACAACTGCTAGCTTGTGACAGTTAACTAGTCATTTGAAGGGGTGGACCTAGAAAGTCTGTTTGTGAGAAAATGCAAAGCTACAAAAATTATATATTAAATTACTCTCTGTTTATTTGTAAGTATCGTTTAAGGTTAATGTATAAGGATTTAAAAAGATAATAAATAATTTTAATTTTAGGAATGATAAGTTATAATTTACTAATATATTATTTATCAAGATTTAATTGGTAAGTAAAATTCTAAGCATTCATTTAAATAATACGAGTTATATTTGAAAAAAGATAATAAATATAATTTTAATTACTTGAAATGATAGATAAATAAGAATAAAATTTTTCTCTAAGATAACATTTAAGAAAAATGGAGGGAATAATATTAAAAATATTTAAATCATTAAAATATTAATTTTCTATTGATTAATCTTTCAATACGTAATGAGGTGAGATTTCAAATTTAAAGGGCAACTAGGCCCTTACTCCTCCCACAATGTAGTTAGATCAAGACAGAACCAAAAAATATTTATAGAATGTGAGAAAATGCTAGGTACAAAGTTAATGTAAATAATTATAAAACACTAATTTAACCTTTTTATTTGGTTATTATTAATAAAAAATATAAACTAAATTTCTAATTTATATTTTTTTATATTTGATGATATTTTTAATTCAATGTAAGAAGATAAATTAAAGTATATTAAATTTTAGTGTTAATCTTTATCTCAAAATTTCATTTTTATATAATTTGTTTAAGTTTCCTAAAAGCTTCCAGACACATCATGAAAATTAAATCCTCTATTATAATTTCACATAAAAGCATTAGTCTATTTTTTATATAATTGTGTTTCAATAATAAAAATAAATGAAAATAGTCAATATAATTATGTATTCAAAATTGCACTACACCTAAATTTATTTACTCCTATGAAAATAGACACCTCAAAATTGTACTGCACCTATATTTATTTACTTTGGGAATTCGTAGTATACTGCTATGTACTTTTTTGGATAATAATATTGATAACATATGCATAACATTTTAGTAGTATTTATAATTAATCTATGGAAAAACACAAAATATCCCTTTCAATTTTGGGGTGATTGAATTTTAGCTTCTTCTATTTTAAAAACTTAGAAATCACCTTTTAAATTATAGAAAACTTGGATTTAACACTCAACATCAACTTAATTTATCATTTTATCACATTATATAATTTTATAATAATATTTTTAAACAAGAATCACAATATTATAGCATTTTAATTTTAATTTTAATTTTTTCACAAATAATTTCTGTTTTGTATAATTAATAAGAATTAGATTAGATATATAGATTTTTGGTTAAATAATAAAAAATGGATTACAAATTTATATATAAAAATGGTGAAATAAATCGATAAACTATAATATTGTGATTATTGTTAGAAAGTTTATAAAAAAGTTATATAATTTGATAAAATAGTTAATTAAGTTAACAATGAGTATTAAATCCATGTTTGGTGAAGTTTAAGGGGGTTGTTTGCAAGTTTTCAAAGTTAAAAGAGATAAAATCCAATTATCCCAAAATTGAAAGAGGAATTTGGTATTTTTCCCATTAATCTATTATACAAAATCAAATTTATATTTAGTGTGCATATTTATATTATTTACTAAAATATTTCTAACTATTAAGAAAACCTATTGATGTGTCAAGTCTTTTGGTGAATTTAATTTTCTAACCGAAACTAAATTTCTTAAAGTTTAAGGCATTTTATTAAGTGAAATTGTGTCAACTAAGTCATTCACTTTATATGAAAATTTTGATGACAAAATACAATTTAAACAGTAGTGGTATTGAGACTTTAGTATTATAGTATTACTAGATAGTAAAAGGTTTTTTTAAAAATATTTTTAATTTTGTTTAAAAATTTTTAAGACTTATAATACAAATAATATTGAAGATTTAATTTTATCATGCAACCATATATACTTCTTTACCTTTAATATTAGATAGAAGGAAGGATTGTGTGACAAAATATAATTAGTTATATTATATTTGCCCATTTTGTATAAGGGGAAAGTCTATTTATATAAAAAGTTGACATGGATGCAAATATGTTTGTTGCAAAACAGATTTAGATATGTAATAAAACTATCGTTTTAGAGGGTTTGAGAATGTGAAAATATTTTACTATACAATAAAGGAGGGATTCATAGTGGAACTCAAGTTTTTTCATAAAGGGAGACGAAGATGCAATATTAAAAGAAAATAGTTGTTATTTGCCAAGAATATATCTTTTTTGTTTCTAATCGTCCTAGTTTTTAACTATACATGTTATATAAATAATTTATAAGTTTTAAATGATAATTATTTGTGAAATATAAAAAAGATTCACCCATGTATAAATATTAATCTCATGATTAGAAAAAAATAAGAACTCTGTGCATAGCACAGGCAGCTAAGCTCATATGAATTATAAAAAGGGTAAGTTATATTTACCTTAGTTTTAACCTTTTTATATTTATATGTATTCTATTTTTAAAAATATACATTCACCATCTTTATCTTCTAAAAGCAGGGGAGATTGCTTTATATTAAAAATAAAAGAGAACAAAGGTAACTGTATACCCAAAAAAAAAAAAGAAAAGAAGTTAGTGTGTATTTCTAAAAATAAAAAGAGTACTGTGAATGTAAGTTTTCCTTTTAAAAAAGATATTAGTACATTTTTTTACCAAAAATTAGTAATTTTTAAAAAATATAAATTAAATTTTTTTTTACATTGTAACATTTTATCAAAAGAATTATAATTTTGTATGCTTATTATAAGTAAAGTTTGTAGAAAATTATAAATTAAAAAAAAAAGAAAAATAGCATATTTGATCTTCTAACTTTCATTTAAGTTTTAATCTTATCTCCTCAATTCTATTTGAAGCAAATTTACCCTTTAACTTTTAAAAGATGTGCAATATTTTTTAGTTGGCTAATACCATTAGGTTTTTAATGAAAATATTTATATGACATCCAACTTAGCACCCAATGCAATGTATATAAATCACATTTTAATATTCTTATGAGAAAAAGTTAGTTTTAGTTGCCTAACTTTTTCTGAAGTTTCAAATTTATCCCTTAAGTTTAATTTAAACCAATTTTATCATTTAACTTTTCGAAAATATGATCACATCTATATAAGGATAAATTGTGATTCTAGTGTGATGACTTCCATTATTAGTGATAGCAAAAACATTCATACCCAATAGATCTTATCCAAATTAATGAATATTTACCCAATGAGTCTTACCAAAATTAAACTCATTTTTTAATAGTTTAGGTTTTGATCTATCCATTAAATATCTAATGGATCTTAGATCTTTTTTTAATATCATATTAAACCCATCATAATATTAATTTTTTTTAACACATGAATTTATCTCTTATAAATATTCAATGAGTTTAGATATTTTTTAGGTTTCATATTAAATCTATTTGAATAATATATTTAATAATTAATATATTATTATATGAAATCAATATTATATCATTATCTATAAGGTTATTATGATAGTTTATTTAAAATAAATAATATTAAAATACTTTAATTTGTATTAAATTATAAAGATATTTCAAAATAATATTTATTATTATATAATATTAATTTATACAATATAGGATTATCTCATAAAATATAAATTAATAAATAAGTATTCATAAGTTGATTTAATATGATTTTTATTTGATATAATAAAAAATTACATAACCCACATCTATCCTACAACCAATATAAATAGTATAGATGAGTTAAAATAAAAATAGATACGAAAAAAAATGAATATAATCATTCATAATCATTAAGTATAATTATTATTAATAAGATTTTTTTCATTAATTTGCATAATTATCACATATTATAATTATTACAATTTATAAAGTTAAAAAGTCATAAATAGAAATATAAAGATATATACATATGTAAATACATATATTACTTTCTTTCTCTAAATTTTCAATAAAAATCTTATGTTTTATAAAAAATTTAATGTAAAATACTAAAATTGGTAATCAAGTAAAAATTTAAAGTTTAAGATACCAAATACTCAATTCCATCGTACTTACATATTTCAAAATTGATTTAAAAATATAATAATAACATTTTTGGGTCCAACAGCTCTTATTGGATCTTATCCAATTTGATTCTATCAAGTCTTGTTGAGTTGTGAGTCCAAAATAAATTTAATATTTCAAGTCTTTGGTTAGTTGAGTTTCAATTGGGTTCGGGTCAAGTCTACCATGATCTGACCTATTGTCATCCCTATTCATTATAATAATGCCAATGCAAATACTAAACAAATTCAAATAATAATTTGATCAAAGAATTTTAAAGAAAAATTACTTTTATATTTATAAATTGTCATGCTCATTAAAATAATTAGTAAGAATTCAAAACAAGTGTATGATGCTATAAAAAATGCATTTTCAAATTTTAAAGTTATATTTATTTTGATTCGTTGGTGCT
Organism: Sindora glabra; assembly: GCA_020226215.1. Taxonomy (NCBI): domain Eukaryota; kingdom Viridiplantae; phylum Streptophyta; class Magnoliopsida; order Fabales; family Fabaceae; genus Sindora; species Sindora glabra. Next base: position 62,839,285 of record CM035234.1, on the reverse strand, counting down.
AGTAGATTCACATTGAAAGTTAGAATTCATGAAGTATATTTTGCAATAGCTTTTAAAATTTTTAATCTTTGATATATAGTTTGAAATTGAATCATAATGTGTTATGATTGATTTTTATGGAATGTACTATATTCCCTTTTCAAATTTATTGAATGGTATTTTGTTCATATTTGAATTAATTTAGTACTTGCATTGATTGATTATAATGGAAATCATCACATTATAATAGCATTTTAATTAATTAAAATTGAAGCCATCATATTATAATAACATTTTCTGATCTATTTTTTAGCAGGAGTATATTTTTGCTACTTCCTTTATAACTTAAATTTCTTCATATTATAGTTTGTTAGAAGGATTTATTAAATTCTAACTTTCTTCAACCTTTAAAATCATACCAAGTTAATCCTTTTATCTTAAAGTCATTGACCAATTGTTTTTAAAACTAAAATGTAGAGACATTATAACAAATTAACACTTATGTCATGGTTAAAATCATGGTATAAGACCAAAATTTTCATAGTTGTGCTATTTAGTCACAGCAATACTAGTTGAATAGTCTCATGGCAAAAGTGAGTGTGGCAAGGAAATTGCCACAGAAAAAAAAAGTCTTGTGAAATAAATGATTTTTTTGGCCACAGGTTTACTTATGGCTAATATATTCTTATAGCTATAAGTGCAAACATGGCAAGAAAAGTTTATTTGTAGCTAGTAACTTATATTGCTATTAGTAGAATCATGGAAAAAAAATAAAATTACTATAAAAACTAATATAATTAGCTAAAATAATTTTCATATATTCAAATTAAATTAATTATCTAGTCAATTCAATCAAGTGTTATCACATTTGCTGAAATCCGTTAATATTTTTTACCTATATCAAAGTAGTGTAAATCATTGAAATGCTATTTGCTTAAAAATTGTAAATTGCATTCATAGAAAATTAAACTTAAATCTCTAAGTTTAGGAGTGTCAAACTTTACCATTGTACTAATTTTCTTCTTTAGTAATATAATACAATATATTTTACATAAAATTTTAGTAAATTGGTTGGCCTCAAAAACAAAACTATACTAACATGATATTAATTATATAACTATAAAATAGTACATAAATGCTATAATAAAAATACACTAATACCAAAATGCTTTATAGTTTTATTTCAAAAATTATTTTTAAGGACTAAATTCCCATTTGTTTAATTATTAATTTTATTTTATCAAATTTATCCTTTACAAATATTTTGTATCAATTTTATCTCCCATAAATGGTTAATTAGTTAATTTTATCCTTTTATTAATATTTTTATTAATTATTATTAATTAAGTTATTACAAGATAAAATTAAAATTTTTACATCTTTTAGGTAATTTTTATTATTTTTTAAAAATTTCTTCAATAAAGGTTAAATTATATGAACCAAATATCCATACAAATCATAACTTTAAACCATTATGCATATTTAAATTTTAATTATAAATTAAAATTTAAATTATTATAAATTATTTAATTTTAATTTTTTATTTATAATATATATTTTTTTATTTACAAATATAAGTTAAATTATTCAACCCTTCACAAATTTTTAATGTTAATTTCATCTCTTATATAATATTTATATTTAATTTTAATTCTCCTATTTATCAAGTCATTAACTTATTAATAAAATTATAGATGAATAGATCATATTAATTAAATTATTATTTAGAAATAAAAAATTAATATAAAATATCTATGGCGAATGAAATTAATATAATTGCAATTATTAAGGGATGAAAATAAAAATTTAGACTATTTTATATATATCACTCCCTTAAATGTAATTTACTTAAAAATTTTTACTATAATGATTTAATTATACATAATTTTACATAATTAATATTTTTTATTTTTTTAATAAAATTTTCATTAATATTATAATGATAAATGTAAAACTTGTTATTACATATTTCTATAATAGATCTTATTATAACTTATGTTACAAATCATACTATTTATATATAATATAATGATTTCATAATCTATATATATCTTTTTTATTAACATATTTTTTAAGAATAATGTGATATGATAAAAAAATATATCTTTTTATAATATTTTATATTTTAAATGATCTATTTTTGTTTAAGTGATATTTGAAAAATTAGACCACATAACGAATGGAAAAAATTGTTATATATGTATGTGTTATATATATGTATATGTTAATCCTATTAATTTTTAATTTTAGCATGTAAAGAATTTAAATTTATTGAATAATTATATAACACAATTTTTAATATATTATAATATTTATTTTATTGATGTATATTAATTTTATTATATAAATTTAATTGATGGAAATTTAAATGGTTATTTATTATTTATGAAAAATTGTTACATTCTAATAGATATTAAATTTGGCATGCTTGTAAATAAAAATATTTAGGAGTTTAGTAATTAAGCTCTTTTTTTACATGCATTAAGGTTTAAGATTCAAATCCTATATCTATTATTTTGAAAAAAATAATAAAAGCATATAACTATATAATTTATGGATAGTTCTATCTTTTTATATATATTTTATAAATCAGTTAGTTAAAATTATAATATTCTATAACTTTTTTATTTTGATTGATTGGGACTAATTAGTTGATAAAATAAGCTGCTTACCAAATTCTTAAAATAATTATTTAATTTAGTCAATTAGTTAAAGGCCTCTAATTTAAATGATAAATTAGTTATTTGCTAAAAATCTAAAATATATAAATGTTTGTAATTTTTTTATTGTATACCATATTGCAATATGTTGCACTTGTGTCATGACCCAACTCCAATCGTGACTAATATGAATCTCGTTATTAATTTTCATAAGCCTTAATAATTTTGAATCTTTTTATTTAACAAGAGTTTTCATATTCCAAAGGGACTTGAAATTTTATTTTAAAATTTTTATTAAAAAGTAGACATAATCTCCCTATTTTTAAACACTTTTTGAAAGCAACACGCAGTAAGATACAAAACTTGTATCTTTCTAGATATGACAACAATCAACAATATACATAATTCTATATAATTCAACACATATACTTAACAATATAAATGATTTGATTTATCAAGTTTTAAAACAACAAAATTCCATTTTCAATGTCTAATCCTTTTCTAACTATCAAAACATTTTTGTAAGGTGGTCTTGGATCTCCATAGATGTAATAGGGTTCAAGAGTTCTTATCTTAACCTGAAAATATTAGAAACAAATGAAACAAGTTACGAGAACTCATTGAGCATATATCTACAACTATTTTTTAAGTGATCAATTTTATATATATATATATATATATATATATATATATATATATATATATATATATATATATATATATATATATATATAATCACAGGTTAATCATATACTAAATTAGAAAAATGTTGGTAAACCTATTTCTTGAATTTCTGAGATATATGCAACCATGCCTTGAAATGAAAGTTTACTTGCATAAAACTTAAACTCTGTTCCTTGTAACACAATAATAGGAATCTCAATTAACTGTTAGAGCTCAATATCAAATACTACCTATTCCGAGTAGGTATCATACTTACAAATAGCTGTTAAGGCTCAAATGTAAACAAATCGTCACTATCACATCAAGTCTTTTACGATCATGCCAAATAGAGATATTCAATCACAAGTAAAGTTTCAAAGTAATATCAAATCACACATTTAAATATAATAAGCATATATATAACTACCTTTTTATTTCAAGATCAATTCTATACTTTTCTTAATTATTCATTAGGAATTTCCCATCTAGGTCTCAAATCATTCTTATATTCATCACAATTGTTTGCTGTGAAATTTTCATCCAACTTTCACATCATTAGCTCTATCACATTTCCACTCTCAATGCCATTCATGCCATAATTTATACTGCAATAAGTTTAATAAAACTTAGTTCATCAACATGGGGCAAATATCAACATATAACAATATCGATATAATAACGTTGCCATGCCTTCATGCATAGCCATAATACTCGTTCACATCTTAACATAATCCATACTATAATCCTTAACATAGAAATGATAGAGAGCTCAATCATAAACATCCAACAATCATTAATAACATTATCACGCTTCCACTACATACTCTAAATAATTATTATTTATACTTATATTATGAAACTGAATTTATGCATGAGTGCAGATATATACACATAAATTTAAAATTCAAACTACTAATAAGAAGATACAATTTACAATATTTAAATTATCTTTTATCACGATAAAATTATTAGTAAGATATATATACTTATCTAGTGGGGTGTGTTTATTATGGAAGTCTACAGTAGTTCAATTTGTTCTCTTCTCATCTTCTTAGTTTACAACCATTTATAATAATATTATGAATACAAGAATACCAATTATTTCTCCTTCTTGAGTTAAACAGGGAAGCCAAAAATATACCATTTCATGGTAATTTAAAATCAAACTTATATAGGTAAAAATATTATAGTTTAAAGTTTTAGAAAAGCTTATTTGATACAATTTATTTATCTTAAACCATTGTACCCTTCATTGTTTCAAATTTAGCATTGAAAAATCTGAAATTCTTACATGTGACAACTTTTCCAATTCAAAGTATTAGATTTTGATGATGTGAATATACTTCAAATATATTGTTTTAATGTAATATATTAACCATGCATCTCATTATCATGTTTTATAGAGTGTGGCCAAAGCAATTTCTAACTAACCATAAGAGTTTTACAAAACTACTATCCTGCTAGGCTGTCAGTTTTTACAATAAATTTCTTTCGAGTATTCAACTATTTTCATAAATCCCCAAAATAGGCAACAATATATCTAACACATATATTTTATAAAATATCAATTGTTTGACACAATTTCAAGCTTCCTAGGGAGTGTTCATGCAGGCCCAATCCACAGTAAATAAAATAAGGCAGTACGAGCAGTCTTTTAAAAAGATGATTTTTTAAAATATCCAAATAATCTCAAAAACTTTACAAATAAATATGAGGTTGCCAACATATATTTAATCAATTAAAAATTATATTTCATCAAAATATCCTCATCTTCTTGGTCATAAAAATTCATCCATCCAATGCTGCCATTTTCGGATAGCACTAGAACTATTTTCGAAATTGGACCTTTTTGGTATTCAAAACAACTTTGATTTCGATGAAACTTATGCCATTATTTTTTTAACATCTTAAGGTATCCAAAATATTTTTCACAATTTTTAACCATTAATCAGTTGGTCAAAAATCCTAAAAAATAGAAGGGGGAAAACCCAATCCCTTGTTTTAAGCTCAAAAAGGTGAGTTTTCAACCTATCGAGCCAAAAAAATAATAAATTATTTTTTAATTGTTCCTTTTATTATTTTAAACTCTTTTTTCCTCATATTAATCCCTAATAAATTTTTTATAAAAAATTTAGTTAGGCACATACCCCAATTTCTTCTATAATCTACCTAAGTCTCGCCTAAATATGTTATCTAGTCAACTACTTAAGGAGTTTTCTATTTTATATTTCTTTTTTCATTTTTTTGAGCTTAATCACATAAAAATTATAAATATGCTTCCAAAAATTGGCAAAAATCAATTCAAATCAAAACTAAATACTTCGAGTTAGGATATTGAAAATTTGAACTCAAAATGTCAATTCTTAACCTATTGACACTAAAATTTTCCAATGGGATCTTCATATAATTTTTCTAAATTTATTGATTCATAACAACATTTAATAAATTTGATTTAAATTTCCTTGTTTCTTTTGGGGATATTACAACTTATTATAAATAACCCTTTTATATGCATAGTTACAAAAAATAATATATTTGGTTATGATTTTATTCATAAAATTAATTCGTAGCATAAGTAATATTTTATTATAGCTAAATTTTTTTCACTTATATGATAAAATAAATTATACTTTGTCACAAGAAATATATACTTGCAACTTAATTTATGGTACAAATAATACTTTACTGCAGGAAATGTATTCTCATAGCTTGTTTATGGCACAAGTGATATTTTATCACGAATAAAAATTTTTTATAGTATAAGTGATATTTTATCATGAGAAATGTATTCTTGTATTTTAGTTTTGTATCACAAGTGATATTTTGTTAAGGTAAAATTTTTCCATAGCACAAATAATATTTTGCCATAGAAAATATGTTCTTGTGACATAAATTTTTTAATTTTTTTATTCAAAATTTTTTGTTCCTATGGCAATAGATAAAATTGTCACAATTTTTTAATTTTGGTAGTATAATTCGTGCACAACTGTTAATCTATTGTAGTGAACAAGTGTTAATCTGTTGTAGTGAGAGCAAATATAAAGTAAATCTACTAACAACAACAAATTTGAATAAATCAAGCTTTCAAATTTGAAAATGTATTTCCACCTCATCACACATTCGTTCGAAATCTTCAACAACTATTTTGACAAGTATGATAGCTTATAGATATAAAAGTAACAAATGTAAGAAAAATTGTAATTTCATCTTTTAAAAATTGTTCTTTGTAACATTTTTAGACATCAAATCGGTTTAGATCTGGTTTAGACGTTTAGGACAAGTTGTGAGTATGTCTGCGTGTTACAAATGTGAGAAAAATTGTAATTTCATCATTTAAAATTACCAAAAAAAAACTTTTAAGATTTTATAAGAAAATTCTAACATTTTATAATAAAATTTAAAATTTTTATATAAAAGGTTACAACTATTAAAAGAGTTGTAAGAGTCAACAAAACTCTCTTTCAAAAGTATAACTAGAAATGACAATTCGCTCCAAATTAGAGAATTTTCGCAGAAACTGCGCTATATGATGTGGAAATGGATGGGAAAATTTTTTTCGCCCATAAAGATGGAGAGTGGGGCAAAAGTTTGTCTCGTTCTAATTTTTAGAGACAAGGCAAAAGTCAAAGTTTCTGATTTGTTACGCTTTGCTTGTTCCGAAATTTTAAAAATATTATTTTATTTTCACATTCTTTTAATAAGAATACTTTAATCTCTTAAGTTATATGCTTATGAATATGCTTCGCATATTATAGATAATAAAAGTGTATATTAATTTGAGATAAATAATGTAAAATAATTATTGATTATATATAAATTTAAACCTTTATTTATTAATTATTACTATTATTTACATATATGTATAATGCATATGTCTATTAAAAAATTCAACATATACAACACATATTGAATGTAAAACTTGAAGGAGTTAGTGGAATACACATCTATTGTGTGATCCTAATTTAAGCCACAATTAATATTTAAAAGTATTGATGTTTAAATTTTTGCAAGAAATATGAAAATCTTAAGATTATTTCATATGACATGTAAGACTTGAGATGCAGAAATATTTTATCAATCTAAATCTCCATACTCAAATATCTTATACATTTAGGTTGATTATTGTAGAATTTAGAAATCCTTAATAATAGAAGAATCTTAAAATAATTTTGAAGTTATCAATCCTATATGCAAATTTCATAATATTAGAAGTCCTTCATATTAGCCAATTTTAAATTTTTTTCTTAGACTAATATGTTATTATGGTACATAGATATTGATTTAATGCAAGTAAAAAAAGATAATAGTGTCAATAAATAATAAGCATGATGGATAACAATGGTAATCATAATGGTAATAACAATATAAATGATTAGTTTTAGATGTCATAATAGTGTCACCAAAATCTACAACTAAGGCATTTGTTCGAGAGCAAAAGTCCAATCATTTGTTATTGGGAAAAAATTTGAAGACCTCTAATTTGATTTTGAAGAATTATGGTTATGGAATTAGGGTCACTAGAAGGCCCTGTGCCAAGAGTAAGGTTGGATGTATTGCAAGGAGGAGGATAATTACATCTCATTAGAGCACTTCCATCTTCAAAATTTTTTTGAAGAAATGAACAATCCACTCCCAAGCTAATGGCTAAAAGCTCTATGATTGCTAAAGACAACTCCTTCATTGCTTGACAATACTTTTGATTGGAGAACGAAAAGGTAATAAAAATATAAAAAAAAAAAGTAATTTCGCACTCTCACCCTTCTGGTGGATTACATTGAATTTGTGATAAGGATATTATTATCATTTTTAACATATTAATTCTTCTTTCTCATAACTTTTTTATTCAATTAAATACAATTAAAAAATAAAAAAAATTTCACTCATATTTTCTTTTTCTTTGTATTTTTTTCTGCATCCAAACAAAGTTCAAGTACTTATGCAATTTTTTTATTTTTTGAATTAAAAATAAGTTTTAAAAAGCCAAAAAATTAATATTTTAATTTGTATGAATCGTACAGAATAATAAATAATAAAATTACTAATTATTCTTCAATTATGAAATAAAAGTAAGAACGGATCTGATCAGGATTTTATAAGAATTTCTTAACACACCAATTATATGTATTTTTAACTTGCCACACTAAGAAACAAGAGAAAACGAAAACCCCCCAACTCATACAGCCTCCCGTCCTGGCACTAACGAGCCTTGTCCAAGAAAAGGTTGTCCTAATTTTTTCCCCTATTAAAATCACTGGCTTTATTCAATAGAAGCATCAGCCGTGTTATTTTGACCATATAGTGTGATTTATATTTACATCTATTGATCTGCATTTATTTATCTACGTCTATAAAGGATTATACATGTTTAAGGAAGAGTTTTATATTCTATTTGTTATTTCATTTTCCCGCTCAAACCAAAATTCTACAATTTATTATAAAATGTTACAAAGACTTTCATCTCAAGTCACATTTTATATATTTACATGTAGTAGTTTAATTATTTATACCTTCAGGGAAAAAAATTGGAGCTGGGGAGGTCGCGAGTCTTTCAAACCCCCAATATAATTTTGTCCCTAAGTTTAACCTTTTATATTTTATGAAATATATAAGGTTAAATATAAAGTTTGTCCATATTTCTAACTCTTTTCTAACTTAATTTTTAAAGAATATTTTTTATTGCTTCAGGGATTAAAGGCTATTGTACTAATTTATACTAAATTAATACAATATTTGTAGTGTAAAATAGTATTAGTTAGTAGTTTTAATTCACTTCTTGAACATTTTTTTTATGTTATTATAAGCCCTCCCACATTGTCTGACTAACGCAACATTTTCGTATAATTTACCATTTTTATATAAAACTTGTACGCAACTTTTACATTAAAAAAACAAATGTTTAGAATATCATGCATTGCGAATTTTTCTTAAAATGCTTTGTTTGATTTAATAGAAAATATATTTCATAAGAATATAATTATAAAATATTAAAATAATAAAAATTAATCTATATGCTCGATATAAAATATAAAAAAATTTAATTATAAAATATAAATACACATAATATTTTTTATTTATATATAAAGAAATAAAATTTTTTATAAGAATATCTTTAGAAAATAATTGAACTAAAATCTTATAATCTTTTCACAAAAATTACAGCCTAAATAGTCGTACGAAAATATTCAGGAATTCTAAGAAAAGTGACAGACTTTTGTTAAAGCACTGCAAGAATTTTATGAAAAGTTTGTCATAAGTCAAATCAGTCTGACGAAAATCCTTAACTTAATATAAGGACAAACTTTTAGAACTTCAATGAAGTGAATCAGAATGTTCGATTCCATACTCTTAAGCCGCCGTCAATCCGCAGAAGTGCTTTCAATATTTTCCCCAATGAGAACTCATACTGTCTTGTGCTTTTTCTTAGTCTCAGACTTAAGCGCCGACCCCCTTTTTGGGAGAATTTGACTGGAAGCCTGTTCGCACGAAAAGAATTTTCTCAATCATTGCGTCACAAAAAGTAATTAACAAAATATTTATTTTTTTTTTAATATGTTTTGAATCACGGCTTGTCAAAGGCCGTGATTCAGTTTTATTTATTTTTTAAATTTTTTCAAATCACGGTTGCTCGCCGTGATTGTTTCTTTTTTTCATTTTTTTTAATTTATTATTTAAATTAAATTTTTTCAATTTGAAATTACTTTATATTTTTTAATTATTTATATTTATGATATTTAATTTTGATAATTTATACTTGATTTAATTTTTTATGTTTTAGATTTTTTATACTAATTAACTAATGCTCTAAACTATAATAAAAAATTATTAAAAATTTATATTTTACAATGTTTTAATTCTTGTTTAAAAATAAAAAAAATTACATCATTAGATAAAATATTTAATTAATTATAAAAATTAATGTATGTTGAAGTGATAAAAAGAATTGCATCATTAAATAAAATATTTAATTAATAATAAAAATTAATGTATGTTAAATTTATATAAAAAATTACATCATTAGATAAAATATTTAATTATGAAATATATGATAAATTAATTCAATTGTATAATAACAAGAAAATAAATTATATTAAAATTATATTATTTAATATATTGTGACTTTGAACTTCGAAAAATAGGAATGAATAATATATATATATATATATATATATATATATATATATATATATATATATATATATATATAATAGACTAGATGAAATGAGAAAAAATAATATGTGGATTGAAAATTCTTAAAAAAATCCTAATTGAGATATTTTGATTTTAAAATAATATTTAAAAAATATTAACAATAAAAAGGAATAAAATTTGAATAAATAAAATTTAATTTAATGTTACTTGTTAGTCTTAAGAATAAAATACACAATTAATTAATTTTATTAATAATTTTAATATTAAAATTTTAATTCACTTAGAATATTTATATAAAATATATAAGTACTCCCCGCAGGTGTGATAGTCTAATAAAGATCTAATTGTTGATATTTTGAAATATTTAATAATTTTTTATTCTGCAAAACATATTCCTCAAATGCTTAATAATTTTTTTATTAAAATATTTTTGTTAGTTACGGAAGGGGGGTTCCAAAACCAAAGTGGTCTATGACCCTTTTTTATTTTCTTTTAAATTTTTTACCTGGTGACTTTTTTCCTTTTTTTTGTGGTTATGTTGTAATATTTTATTTAACATATAAATAATTTTTATTAACTCCAAAATACTGAAATAATGTAATCAATATTTAATAATAATATTATGATATCATTAATAAAAATAAAAATAGTGTAATAGTTATTATTTATTTAATATCTAATAATACTATTATTATTTAAATACTAATTGATTACATAATGAATATTTCAAAAAAATAAGGTTATTACTTCTTTAATAATTAAAAATTAATAATTTTCTAATCGAAGTATTTATCATTACTCTGTGAATGTTAATCTGTTTTAAAAGTTAATTTATAGAATCAGATCAAAAGAATAATCGAGTAAAATATTGTCATGTTATTAATATAATTTAATAGCAGAATAATGTTTATTTTTTGTTATGTTAACAAGTTTTTAACGGCATTATAGTTACTATTAAAATGGTAGTTGTTTATTGTTTAGTAATATTGTACTAATATTATTAATTGTTAGTAACTTGAAAAAATTTTAATATTAAAAATGATAGCTATTAAAAATATTCCAACATTATCAATATAAGTTAATATATTATAATATTTATTATTTATTTAATATGTAAGAACATTATTTATTTATTAAATAAATATAAGTATTCATATTAGTGTGCAATAATAATTATTAGATTGGTTTGAATTAATGGATAAGTGCGGAGATAATATTTAATTTGTGTAGTTTATTTACAAATTTGAACATTACGATAAATGAAAAATGAGACAGAATTAATTCTGGATAGAAGATTGAATGAATGAATGAATTAAATTATTAAATTAGCTACAAAAATTTTGTACATTAATAAAATAATCAGCTATCAAAGTAATGACTCCCAGTCCCACATCGAGGGCGTCGCTTCGCTTGTCGCGGTCGCTGGACAAGGGATTGCTGCTGTTCATCTCCATTGTCACCCTCATCGGAGTCTGTTTGAGTGGGATTGGCATGACCCGTGGTAAATGGAATAGGATTTTGTGGGGTAAAAAACCCTTGTTGCTGATGCGATGTGGATCCACTGGCGTACTCAGATGTAAATGCAAGCGGCTCAGATAAAAACGCCATCAGAGAACCCGAGACTCACTGATGTGGGGGTGATGGCGATGGCATGAAGAATGATGATGAGCCAGCATCTCCACCTGCCATGAAATGTGACGAGGGCATGTATGTAGATGGACCTGGACCTCCTGCATCGGGCTGCATCCAATGAGGGGCGTAACCGGAGGGGACATCCACCGATGGCATCGATCGATGACCATAATGTGCTCTGTCATCGTCATCATCAGGTCCAGGCAAAATGGGATCCCTAAAAGACATAAAGCCATGGACCCTCCTACCACGCCTAGGCTCAAGGATGGGTGGTCTCGATAATTCGTCTGTAGGAAGAGCTGGCTGAGAAGCTGTCATGTCTCGATGCTCACCTAATGCACGCAGGATGCGATCACAATCCCGGTCCACTGTATCTCTGAATTAGTTGTACCCGAGAGTTGGAGGATTCTCGACGCTCAGCATGCGTAGTCTCTCAACAACGTCGGCCTACATGATAAGTAAAAATAATTACAGTGTGTCAATTTATATTATAATATTTTGAAGAAGTTATAAATCATATTATGAAGGAGGAATGAATACCACAAATCCTGGACCACCGCTAGCTGGATGAATCCATCATCTCGTGTGTGTCCAATACCGTGACATGTAGCCCGAGCCACTGTGAAGAGCATCAATCTCCATCTCAGTCAGTGAAAGCGTGGCTCGCCATGCATCCCAAGCACTAATGTAGACCATGTGTTCTTGTCGCCAATCCTTTGATGTTTTTCCTCGAAGCTGTAAGGTATGACAAGAATCAAGATTGAATGGTTCCTGTGGGATTGGTTGCCGCCTACCAAACTGGCGAAGAACACGATCTGCATGGTGTCATTCTACGATGTGGAAGCATATGATCGGGACTGAAGCCAACCATATATCAGGTGAGATGAGGCAGTACTCAGGCACAAGCTGCTGGACACTATCCATATCATAAGGCCGCCAAATAATCTGCACTAAGTAAATGAAAAATAAATAAGCATGTAACTACATATGAGACAGTCAATTTAGATACAACAAAGCAAGCTATAATTAACCTCTTCAGCCTTCATCTAATCAAGCAATATTCTGAATTGCCGTAAGGCATTTGCTGGAGGCCGCTAAGTCAATCCGGTATTCTTCCACCTGCGAGAGTTGCAAAATGTATATTATTTTCTATGCGTAATTTAATACTAGTAGGGGAAATACATTAAATGAAAATATCAAAAATGACCCACACCTGAAGCCCAATGGTGGTAGCATAGGGTAAATGTCTAGACGGGGATCTGGATATGGAGGTGCCATCGGTGCTAGAGTGAGAAATCGATCCCACGCCCATAGATGTAGAAGATGCATGCATCCACCGATGTTTACCTCGTTAGGGTTGGTGGCCGTGCATAATTATCTATACAAGCATGCAAGGACTGCTGATCCCCAACTGAACCATCCAGTATCAGCGAAGTTTGCTAATAGGGGTAGATACATCAATAACACTCTATGGCTTGAAGTGTCAGGCATGAGATATCCGCCGATGAGTCTCAAAATGTAGGCACGCGTGAAGCATTGTATTTGTTCGTTATCTGCATCTTCTGGCAAGTGTCCAAAATTCGCTGCTAGCCAAGGGATGCTCAGGCGCTGCCCTTGTAAACACTCATCGAGCGGTGTAATCCTAAGAAGCTCCTCGCACATCACCCCCCAGTCGTATCCGGTGTACCCGGAGACAAGAACGCCCTCGCATGGTAAGCCCAGCTAGATGGCGACATCTTGTAGTGTAATGGTGCACTCCCCACAGGTGGTGTGGAAAGTGTGTATCTCTGGCCGCCATCGCTCCACCAGTGCAGAAACGAGCGCTGCATTCAACTCAAGATGGCCAAGACGACTGACACCGTAGAAACTAGCCTGCTGAAGATATGGGACAATGGCAACTGGTGGATCAAAGAGACGACCCACATGTGCGACACGTCGTAACCTGAGGAGTTGATCCGCCTAAAAACAAAAATACCAAATCATAATGTGGTAAGAGTTTGAAAATCACAAAAGCATAACCATACATTATTAAACTTACATGGCCTAGCCAAACGGCCTGTGAGATATGTCTAGACTATAAGTACAAAAGGGACTCGTCATCGGGACCAGGTGTGACAACACGGCGCTAACCGGCCATTACAGTCGAGGGGTATGATATCTGTCACATTGGAATAATTCAGTTAATTGTACAAAAGTATACATTTAAACACAGCTATTATCCAAAGTAAGTGACCTAATAAGGCATCAGGGATACTAATGCTGACGTATTATACATGCCAGTGTGTTCATTAATTTACTGCTATTTATGACCTCAATACCAAAAACCAATGGGGTGTGCAGTCAAAAGTTTCTTTGATGGGCTGGACAGGTTGCGCGGTTGTGCCCTATCTGCTTGCATAAGCCACACCTTTGAGGATCAGATGGACTCTCCTGCCAGTCCATTTTGTTCCTTATATGCCTAGTTCGTGGTCGACCACTGGCACGTATCGCCGAGGGATTTGGAATGAGTTCTGGTCTATCAACCGCTGGCCAATGCTCCACGCCGCCTATTGGTCGAAACTCACTGCTATATGCACTGAGCATTGTCTCCAATCGGAAAACATGATCGACAAACTGCAGGGGATCCAATGAAACTTTTGAACATGCAGCAAATACATGTTGGCAGGGCCAGTGCTCGACTTGAAACTCGCCACAATCACATGTACGATCGTGAAGACTAACCTTGCAGGACCGACCAAACTGCTTCCACGTCAAGTCATATGGCTCCTCAATCTCAAATAAGAACCCTTGGCAGTCGAAACGGCGCACGTGGCAGGTTGACACTTTCCGAATGCAATCTTGAATCTTTTTTCGGACGTCCTCGGAAAATACTTCTCCTGCTTGTAATTGTGCTGCAATTGTCTCTTATCTATCAACAAAATATGCATTTAATCGATACATTGTTGTCTTGACCAACCCCATGATAGGCAAAAATCTAACCCCCTTGAGGACGCTGTTAACACACTCCGCCAAGTTAGTTGTCATGTAGTCCCATTGTCTGCCTCCTTCATCATACGCACGGCTCCACTGATATTTTGGGATATTCAGAATCCAATCAACAGCTTTTGGGTGCAACGATTGTAGTTCCGCTAACTTTGAATCCATTACATGTCGCTCGTATTGGTAACATGTACAACCCGACATTGTGACATAATTAACAAAGATAATAAGGTGTCATGATAATTAGAGAAGTTTTCCAGGAGTATCACGTACCAATACGAATGAACAATTTTTTTAACCACTCGGTCTTGAAAGTTGAGTTCATATTACTGGCGATGTGTCATAGGCAGAATACATGATAACCACGGGGTGGTTGCCACCCTACGCGTGGGTTTGCAACGGCAGCAACTATCCCAGGATGTCTATCTGATATCAAGCAAACACCCTGCTTATCCTTGACGACATGCCGTCGAACGTTTGATAGGAACCAAGCCCATGTCTCGTATGTTTCACTTTCTACCACAGCAAATGCAAGGGGGACAATTTTTCTATCCCCATCTTGTGAAGTTGCGATCAGTAATACCCTCTTATACTTTCCATATAAAAATGTGCCATTAACTTGGACCATAGGTTTTAAATTATCGAACGCATCAATGCATAGCTTGAATGTCCAAAACACCCGATGAAATAGTGCTACTGGCGCACTCTCACTGCTGCTTGACGGGCATTCCCTGCTGACAATCTTGAAGTACGACCCAGGATTATAATGTCGTACAGCCGCCAACCACCTTGGTAGTATAGCATATGATTTTTCCTAATTTTCAAAAGCGAGTGCAAGAGCTCGGTGTTTACCCTTCCACGCCTTCTTATATGAAACTGTATATCCAAAAATACCGTGAATACGCTCAATAACCCCTCGAATGGACACGCTAGGGTTCTCAATCACCAACCCCACAATGTAAGATGAAATGACATCTGTATCCAACTTCGAATGATCACTCGAAAGAGCAGCAAACACGCATGAATGAGGTCCATTGTATCTAGTTATTTGCTAGTGGTTCTCTCTCGGCTTATAGTAAGCTCTAACCCTCCAATTGCACTGTCCACTGTAGTGAGGGCATCGATACTCTTCATACTTGGCTGAAGAGTAATGTGAGTAAAATGTGTGGTGGGTTCGAATTGAATATATTTTCATTGCGCGACAGAACGATTTTTGGTCCGTATACAGCTAACCCACATCTGGCTCTTGGTCATTGAGCACATTCATGGCACCTCCCATACCGAGAAAATCATTGCTGTCGGCAGCATCTATATTTATTCTTCCAAAAAAGGCAGCTGCCGATTCCAAATATTGGTTCACGGGTGTTGCAGGGATCGCTGGGGTCACATCTTCACCACCATCAGCTTCATCATCATCACAACTGTCATTATCCCAATTAAACCCTTCGGGAATGTCGTCATGTTCCTCATTCTCTTCAAAATCATCCATTATGTCGTCTGATTCCTCCGGGATAGAGGGGGATGCAACGAGACCATAGCCGCGCTGGGAAGAACATGGCTCTGCATTGTACTCAACAACGAAAGATTGAAATCGTTGTCCAAGATCCACATGTCCACCCACTGGTTCCAGACTACCATGATATGGGTTATAATTTGATGGCCCTTCACCAAAGTTAGGAAATAGGTTGGTGGACGATTGTGTGCATGGCCCACTCTCGTCAACTGGTTGACTACTAACGTTCAGATCAAATCCCTTGCTTGCAATGTGTGCATACAATTCTGGGCAAGACAATTGAGTGGGGAATCTAGCATTCGTCTCCCACATTCGTTGAATGTCATCATCATCCTCTAACAGACAAGCTTTGTATCGTGTCGGGTTCAGTGAAAGTGGATGCCTATACTCCAATTCAGTCACAGCTTGATTCTCTGCAAGTCTTAACTTTCGGCCAATTGCAATTTTCAATGCATCCAAGGTGATATCTAATTTAATTCTCATAACTTTGACTCTTCGACACTTAAATGTATCGCCCTCATTCGTTTCATAAATTTTGCTGTTCGCATAGATACATACATTTTCTTCCCCAGTATTCATAGTGATTCCTACCATATCCAGGGTGTTAAAGTGACTTCAGGGATTAAAACATACTTATAAAAAATAAATAATACTGAGATTTATTTTCATGTCATCTAATATTATAACTAAAAGTCTTACTTGGAGGGACAGATTTTATCTGTATTAGAAAGTTAGACTGCATAGACTTCATAAGCAAAATATATACTCAGTTATTACAATAATACAAAAAATAATATCTAATCAAGTAAAATAATACAGCTCAAACTTAAGTTTCTTCCAAATAAAATACAATTAAAACTTCTAATCTATGGATAAATAAATTAAAGAATAAATTCAATAGTATTTTAATTAAAGTAAATTAAATAAATTTAAAAGAATAACAATAATATTATTATTTTTAATAACAACTTCTTACACATATTAAATATCATTATCTCAATATATTAAAGGTATTAAATAAATTAGCTCCAACAAATAAATTAGTTTTACTAAATATATTAAATAGATTTAATCCAACAAATTAATTAACTAAATTAAATCAAATAAATACATTAAATAAATTGACTTCAAACAAACAAATCAATTAAATTAAATCAAATAAATAAATTAACTAAATTAAGATAAATAAATTAATTAACTAAATTAAATCAAACAAGTACATCAAAATATTAATGCAAACAAATTAATTAACTAAATTAAAACAACTAAGTTAAATCAAACAAATAAATCAACTAAATTAAAATAATTAAATAAATTAACTAAATTAAATTAAATAAGTAAATACAAATATTAACGCAAATAAGTAAATTAAATAAATTAACAAAATTAAATTCAATAAATAAATCAACTAAATCAAATAAATTTTTTAACTAAATTAAATTAAATAAATAAATTAACTACATTAAATCAGATAAACTAATCAACAAGCTTAAATTAAATAAATTAATTAACTAAATTAAATCAAATAAATAAATTAAAAATATTAAATCAAATAAATATATTAACTAAATTAAATTAAATAAATAAATTAACTAAACTAAATAAATTAATTAACTAAATTAAATCAAATAAATAAATTAACTACATTAAATTAATCAACTACATTAAATCAAATAAATTAATTAACTAAATAAAATTAGATAATTTAATCAACTAGATTAAATCAGATAAATTAATCAACTACATTAAATCAAACAAGCAAATCGAAAGTTTAAAATCAAATAAAAAAATTAAATAAATTAAATCAAATAAATAAATTAAATACGTTAAATTAACTAAATGAAATTAAGTAAATTAACTAACAAAATCAGATCAATTAAATAAAACTAACTAAATTAAATCAATTAAATAAATTAAATATATTAAATCAATTAAATATATTAACTAAATTAAATTAAATAAATAAATTAACTACATAAAATTAATCAACTAGATTAAATCAAATAAATTAATTAACTAAATTAAATTAGATAAATTAATTAACTAGATTAAATCAAAGAAGTAAATTGAAAGTTTTAAATTAAATAAATTAAATCAAATAAATAAACTAAATACATTAAATTAAATAAATAAATAAATTAAATTAAATCAAATAAATAAATTAACTAAATTAAATCAAATAAATAAATCAACTAATCTAAATCAAATTAATTAATTAACTAAATTAAATTAAATAAGTAAATTAAGAAAATTAACTCAAATATATTAATTAAACAAACAAACTAAAGAAATAAATCAAATAAATAAACTAAGTAAATTAAATCAAACAATTTAATAAATTAACTACATTAAATTAATCAACTTGATTAAATCAAATAAATTAATTAACTAAATTAAATCAGATAAATTATTCAACTAGATTAAATCAAACAAGTAAATCAAAAATATTAAATCAATTAAATAAATTAAATCAAATAAATAAATTAACTAAATTAAATCAAATAAATAAATCAACTAATTTAAATCAAATTAATTAATTAACTAAATTAAATTAAATATGTCAATTAAGAAAATTAACTCAAATATATTAATTAAACAAATAAACTAAATAAATAAATCAAATAAATAAACTAACTAAATTAAATCAAATGAATAAAACTAACTAAATTAAATCAAACAATTTAATTAATTAATTTAAATCAAGTAAATAAATTAAATATATCAAATTAAATACATTCATAAATACATAAATTTAATTACAAAATTAAAAAAATAAATAAATTTAATTTAATTAAACTAAATTAAAAGCTTATCTGATAATCTTCCTTCTCTCCTTGCTTCAATCGCTCAGCACTCCTTTCTTCCGCAAGCAACTTCCGAATTTCGGTGCTTCAGCGCAGCACTCCTTCCTTTTGCAAGCAACTTCGAAATTTCGTGCTTCAGCAAGTTCAGCAACGTGAATATAAAGGCATGAGGCAAGGCGCGGTCACGGATGAACAGGAGCCGAGTCACGGGGGAACAGCAAGTTCTGATAAATTGATTGCTGCCAATGGAATGTAATTACATGCAACAAGTGGGGACATGTTATAGTTCTCGACCTTAGCGAGGAATCCATTTTTTAATATTACAAAGTTTATAGACTATTATACCACAATCATATTTATATTAATACAATTTTTAGCATAAAATTCTAATATTTAGTAGTTTTTGTTTATTTCTTGAACATTTTTTACATGTAATTGTAATTATTTTATCTATAATATCTTACTTCTTCAAAAATTTTAATCTTAACAATAAAAATAAATATTTAATAGAATTTATAATAAACATATATACTTTTCACTTCCCAATCTTGGAATCTTGAATTGGTCAGTGATTATTACTTTTGCTGGAAGTGCATTTTTTTCATCCTTAATTGATGATAACTATTTTGTGACAAAAAATTTTAATTTGTAGAGCAACTGCGTCTACTTCGATCAAAGTTGATCTGAATTTGACGTCAACTAAATTTCACTTTTTCTCACTTTAGAAGTCACAGCTTTTAAATGACTGACGTTTCAATTGGGAAGAAAAGTTTATTCAAAGTATCCACTTTCCAACAAAGTATCCAGACTTATGCCATGCCAGTAGATGAATGGCTTACCGCCACGGACATTTACTCCAATATTGTCGTGTTATAAATCATTTTTATAAAACTTGTAATTTTTTTTTTATAAATCTTACAATTTCTGCGAAAAAAATTGCAAGTATTTGTGGTTCGGAATTGTAACTTTGTTATAAACTCTTACAAACTTTTCATAAAATTTTATAATTTCTTTCAGATATAAATTATAGAAAAATATTCATATGAAAATATTTGAAATTTCTATAAAAAATTCCACACTTTAATTTGATAAAAAAATTGTACAATTTTATAAGAGACTTTCAAGATTTAATGAAAAATTTGTTAGAAACGATATCGGTCTGAAGCAAATCCATGACTTATGTGGGATGACAAAATGTTAAAGACTTCGAATGAAGTGAATCAGAATGTTAAATACCATATTCTTACCCCGTTGTGGTAACTGGCCAATGTCTTTTCCATCAGCAATCCTTGTTGCTTCATTTGAGGCAAAATCTTGTATTCAACCCTTCAAAGTCCAAAAAATTGGTTCATTGGAATCAAGGTGCTCATTGCTAGCTGCCAATGGAATGGAGTTACATGCAACAAGTTGGGGCATGTTACAGGTCTTGGCCTTAGTGAGGAATTCATCTCCGGAGGACTTGAACATTCGAGCCTCTTCAATCTACAATACCTCCGGAATTTGAATTTGGCTTGTAATGATTTTTATTCTGTGATTCCTACGGACGTAAGCAAGCTGAAGTATTTGAGTAATCTAAATTTCTCAAATGCTGGTTTCAAGGACAGATTCCAATCGAGATTTCTCACCTTACAAGGTTAGATATTCTTGATGTGTCTACTTTATTTGCTCATTCTTTGAAAATTGAGGTGGCCAAATATGGCACTGCTATTGCAAAACCTTACTGAAGTGAAAGAACTAACCTTGGATGGTGTCACTGTATCCCTCAAGGGAAATGAGCGGTGGCATGCTTTTTCTTCGTTAAAAAATCTACGAGTTTTAAGCATGTCATCTTGCAATCTCTCGGGACCCATTGATTCTTCATTATCAAAGCTTTAGTCACTCTCCATAATTTGACTAAACCACAACAAGTTTTCAAAGTTCAGTGCTAGATTCCTTTGCAAATTTCTCTAATCTGGCCATCTTGGAACTAAGTAGTTGTGGCTTGGGCGGTGCTTTCCCAAAACATGTCTGCCATTTGAAATCATTGCTGGCAGTAGCGGAGGGAGAAAAATTAGGATGGGGTCAAGAGAAATTATTACAAAAGTTAGGGGGTTGTGTAATTTTTTACATTATATATTTTATAAAAATTTATAAAACAGGGGGCCGGGGCCCACCCTAGCCCCCTGGCTTTGCCATTGATTGCTAGTACTTGACTTATCAAACAATCAAGATCTTTATGGTTCATTACCAAATTTTTCTGAGCATGTATCTTTTCATACCTTGAATCTCAGCAATACCCATTTCTCGGGATTTCTACCATATTCTGTTATTAATTTGAGGCAATTGACCATGATAGATCTATCCAAGTGTCAATTCAATGGCATACTTCCTGAAAGAATGAT
The DNA here is from genome assembly GCA_020226215.1 of Sindora glabra. Classification (NCBI taxonomy): domain Eukaryota; kingdom Viridiplantae; phylum Streptophyta; class Magnoliopsida; order Fabales; family Fabaceae; genus Sindora; species Sindora glabra. Next base: position 62,817,525 of record CM035234.1, on the reverse strand, counting down.
AGAACTTACCTAACTTGTTCATGTGGACTTGTCACTCAATAACTTCACTAGTCCCCTTCCATCTTATAACCTATCCAAGAATCTCACTTATTTGCCCCTCTTTCACAATGATTTAAGAGGTGCAATTCCATTTTCTCATTTTAATGGCCTTGTAAATCTTGCTAACATTGATTTAGTAGATAATTCTCTCAATGGGAGCATCCCCTCATCTCTTTTTACACTCCTTTCTTTAAGAGAAGTCATGTTTTCTAATAATGGATTTGATGATCAGTTAGATGAATTTCATAATGCATCTTTCTCTCAAATAGAGATATTTGATTTTAGCTTAAATAATTTACATGGACCTATTCCATTCTCTATCTTTCATCCTCAAAGACTTCGAAGCCTCCAACTTCCCTTCAACAAGTTCAATGGCACAATAAACCTAGACATGATCCAAAAGATGAGAAATTTATCCATACTGGACCTTTCTCATAACAACTTATCAGTTAATGCAACCATTAAAAGTGACCAGGAATCAACCTTTCCTAATATGAGATACATCTTGTTTGCATCTTGCAATTTAAAAGCATTCCCCAATTTTTTGAGAAATCAATCCCAATTGATACAACTTGACTTGTCCAAAAACTAGATTCAAGGAACAATACCAAGCTGGATTTCAGAACTCAAGGATATTCTCAAACTAAATCTTTCTTGAATTTTTTCACAAACTTTGAAGATCCTTTGCAAAATCTTAACCCTAGTTTGCTCATCCCTAACCTTAAATCCAATCAGGTCCAAGGAGTTGTTCTTTCATTTCCAAAAATGGGATTTATTTAGACTACTCAAACAATAGAATCAATTCTATTAATTTAACTGACATTAGGAATCAAAACCCTGGAGTCTTTTACCTCTCCTTTTCAAATAATACTTTACATGGAAATATTCATCACTCTTTCTGTGAAGCTTTCTCTCTTCGAATACTTGATCTTTCCCATAATAAGTTCAATGGCATGATTCTTAAGTGCCTAACAAGAAGCAAGAATCTCAAGGTGTTAAAGCTTGAGGGGAACAAACTTGTTTGACTCTTCGATACAATTCCAAGTTCTTGTACTCTTAGATTCCTAAATCTCACTAGAAATCACTTAGGTGGTCCCATCCCGAAGTCACTTGCCAATTGCTAAAATCTAAGAGTTCTAAACCTAGTAAAAACCATGTTGACTGATAAATTTCCTTGCCATTTACAGAACATATCTACATTCCGAGTTCTGATTTTAAGGTCAAACAACTTGCATGGGCCAATTAGATCTCCAAATAGCATTGGTAATTGGGAGATGCTTCAAATTATTGATTTGGCCTCTAATAATTTTGTTGGTGAGCTTCCAGGGTCGCTTTTAAGGGCCTCTACGACAACGATGTCTGAGGAAGATAAAGATAAGCCAAGCTTTAGTGCGTATGATCTTTATAAGATATCAGATCTTTTCAACTTTATTATTACGTTATCATTCCCCAACAAGCACATTACAAAGAAAGTGGCCAAACTTTTCTTAAATGGACCTTGCTCCTTGTTGGAGTATGAATATTCTAAAATGTTTTGTGAGAATCTTCACAGTGATCTGGTTTCAATTACCATTATCCATAAAGGTCAAGAAATGAGATTGGTTAAAATTGTACATGGTTTCACTTCAATGGATTTTTCATGCGATCAAACATGTAATTAAGGTTAAAAATCTACAAATATTATAAAAAAGTATCCTTAGCTCTAACTTATTCAAAAAAGAAAAAGAATAAAAATATAAAAAAAATCAAAATCTTTTATTCACCTTAAAACAATGCTTATATTCAAAATATTGGATAAATCAATTTAATTTTTTTAATTTTATATATAACTAATGAAACATAATATAATAATATATGTAATATTAAAATTATTTTGACAATATAAAATATATGATATTATTATGTATAAATTGTTATTATTGTTTATTTATATATTATTTGATAAATATTATTATTCATATAGTATTAATAAAGGATTGAACAATTAAATTGTAATTTTATTAAATTGAAAGTTAAAGAGCAAAATTATAATTTTCAGATGTAAAAGAAGCTGAATTCATTCTTTTCTATTGTACAATGTAGCAGAGTTGTTGAGAATTTGATGGTTAGGAAAGTGTTATGTGAGCGAATCTAATGGTTAGGAAAGTGTCATGTGAGCAGGGTTTCATTACCTAATAAATCAGTGGGCATGTAAGTCTGAATCCTTTTCTTTTCAACATTTTTCTAATTTCCTCCCCTACAATAAGCTATTAGTCCAAATCAGGCACGCGTTGCAATAAGCTACAAGTAGAGTTGGGTTGCCCAACCTGAAAAAATATAATATTTGAGTTCTTTTTTTTAGCTCGATAAGCCCAACGGAATTTTTTTTATGGCCCAATTAATAATTAGATCAGGCTTGGAGCAACATAAAAAATTTCGATAGGCTTGGTTCGTCCCGATTATATTAATTTATTTTTAATATAATTATATATTAAAAAATATAATTATATCTAATTATTTTTAATATAAAAATATTAATTTAACATAATTAAATATTTTATATATTTAAATATCATATTATTTCTTTAAATATATATTTTTTATTTTAAAAATTTATTTTTTTAATTAAAAATTTTAAAAAAATATTTTTTCAAACTTTTAGGCCGGGCCGTCGAGCTTTTTAATTAAAAATTTGACTGGGCCGGGCCACATTTTTTAAAAACATGAATGGGCTAGGTTGAGTTCAGGTCTTGAATTTTATATAATTTAATTTAGATAATCTGACCCGAAACTTTCCCGGTCCGTTCTATGCACACCTCTAGCTACAAGTCGTCTCCCTGGCAGGGAAATTTGATAAACGAGTTGCAAACTTGTTTGACTGGCTATTCGCAGCTTTCGTTGCCAATCCTCCAAGCTCATACATCACCGTTTCCAATTGTATCACCACGATTTCCTTTAGCCATGCCATAGTTATCATCGGTTTTTGTCATTGACAGCAGAAATAGAAGTTGCGCAGTCTCTGTTTTGGCCTTTGCTTCAATGGTGAGGACAGGAATCAATATTTTCATTTCAGACTTAGGGTTACCGTCCCAGAAGATGAAGTCACCGTTGATAAAAGGGAGGAGTCCTCTCGGATTCTCTCTCTCTCTCTTTAAACTGAAACCTCTTGTTGGATTGGTTGGTTCTCATTTCAAATCAGAGAGCGACTGGTGAGCCCAATCTCGCCGGAAATTCCCTCTAGACTTGCCTGAATTTTCATTTTCCTTCGATTTGAGCTCCCAATTCCGTTTACTTTTGTCTTCTCCTTCGACCCTTTTTGAGAGAGCAGAAGGGACATTTTTTGCAGCGGAATACAAAATATGCGGGGATCTCCTATTTCTGAACTCCTTGTGCTATTGACTTCAGACGAGATTCATTCATTTTCTGTTTCTCTGGAGTTTTTCCATGAGCTGGTGGCTCAAATTTGCCCAGAAACAGAGGAGAAACAAATTTTGTTGAGCGTGTAGCAGCGGGACGTTATGCAATTCATAAAAGATGACGAAGAATAGAGTGTGACCAGGCCGGCAACTAGGGAGCTTTTCGGTCATTGTTCTTTTCCAGAGTTTCTGGACTCTCAGCAACAGGATGCCTTTTGAAATAATGGATCAAAGTGGCATCTCTGCCCCCATCCCACTTCATTTATTATTTTTTTATTTTTTTTACTTTTTTTTCTTTATTTCGTCCTTTAATGGAATAAAATAGTTTTAGAGTTCAAACTATTTTATTATTCTTGATGTAAGAATTGAGTGAATCGATTAAATTAAATTTTTTTTTCATATTAATACATATAAAAATTATTTTATATTTATTATTTTTGCATATTAAATGTTTTAATTCATTTCATTCTATCGCATGTGTATTTATAATTTGTATTGTATTTTTATTTATTTTTTTAAAAATAAAATTATGTTATAAATATAAAAAAGATTCCTTCTTGTTTTTTTGAATTAATGAAATTGATGGGACGGTACCCCACATGACACCCTTGACATTTTCTTTTTTTTCTTTTTAACACGTAAAAAAATTATTACTTTATATTTTAATAATATTGTAAGATATTGATTTTGGCCGATCCTTATGACAAAATAAATTAAAATAATATAAAAGTTCAATTTATTTTAATATTATTAAAATAAGAGATATTTTAAAAGTTAAATTGAATGAATTAATTAAATTAAAAAAATCTTTTCATATAATTGCATATAAAAATTCTCTTATATCTATCATGTGCACTTATAATTTATATTGTATCTTTATCAAAAAATATTATACATTTTTGTAATAATAGAATAATATTGAAACTAATTGGAAGTGTAATAAATATGATTTCAATTTTTTTGAATAATTTTTTTATTTAAATTTATTCATAAAATTAGACGAATTTGACACTTGAAAATTATAAAATAATATTAGAATTATAATTTTAATTTTTTAATAATTTTTATTCATATTTGTCATAAAGTTAATCAGACTTGATATTTTAAAAATTATGAAATAATATTAGAATTATGATTTTAATTTTTCTGAGTAATTTCTTTATTTAAATTTGATCATAAAATTGGATAAATTTAATATTTTAAAAATTATGGAGTAATATTAAAATTATGATTTCAATTTTCTTAAACAAATTCTTGTTTTAGATTTGGCTATAAAATTGAATAAATTTAATATTTTAAATTAATTTTTTTATTTAACACTTTTTAAATAAATAAATAAGACCGCTTAAAATATTTTTTCTCATCTTATTATTTTAAAAGTTATATTAGAATTGTTTTAATAAAAATCTTTCTAAAATAATAAAATAAAGATTTTTCAAAAATAATAAAAATTATGCCTATGACTTATTGAAATTAAATAATTCAATTGTAAGTATAATCATGACAGTACTTAATATTATTGAGATATTTTATTTTATTCAAATCTTGTCATAAAATTAGATGGATATGGCAATTAAATTAACAAATTAACTAAAATTAAAATCATATTTTTAGAAATATATATATATATATATATATATATATATATATATATATATATATATATATATATATATATATATATATATATAATAAGGATCATTGTAATTCAATTCAAAAAATAGAATTAAAATAAATAGGTAATTGCTCTTTGAATGTATGTTGTAAGGTGCTAATACTTTCTCTATACGTAACCAACTCTTGAATTTGAATCTTGGGAATGCAAATCATTTTTTATGTTCTAATTACACTATAAAAAATAATTGGTGATAACTCTTTTTTCTATATATTTATTCCAACATTCCTGGGAAGTACTGAAATAACTCGTCTCCCATGAATTTCACTGTGAAATACCACAATGTAAAATTACAAAATTATATAATTAACATTAAAAATATTTAAATTATTATATAATATTGATTTTCTATTGATTTATCTTTCTATACATATATATAAAGTGATATTTCAAATTTACAGGGCTACAAAGGGACCTTACTCCTCCCCTAATGCAGTCTAACCAAAGAGCAATCGAAAAAAAAAATAGCGATTAGTGCATATATAAAATACTATTTTAATATGTTGTAGTTAAATATAAAATTATAAGAATAGATGTTGGTGTATTTTGTAATTTTTATTTAATAAAATGTTAGTAAATTTTTCATAAAATTTCATTAACTTTAAAATTTTTCTTAATATTACATTTTATCAATGGAATAATTACTTTTTATATGTTTATTATATATAAGGCCTATGCAAGATTGTAGCTTTCTTAAAAAAAATTTACAAAATTTGCACACATAATTAATTCAGAAAAGTTAAAATTGAGAAAGGTAAGTTTCCATAATTCAAAAGAAAAAATAATAAAAATCTATAAAGTCTATCATAAATTACAAATTTTCATATTAAGAATTTGTTAGTGGCATTAAAAAAATATTTTTAAATCATCTTACATATGTACAACATCCCCTTAATTCCTTTTTAATTGTTTTTTAAAGACATTTTTATCTTTATTTAACAGTTGTCTAAAAAACTTAAAGCTGTATTTATTTATTTTTTAAATATTGCCCCTTTTATCATAATAAATACACAATGACTTTATATATCAATTGGTAACTTTTAGGTTACATTTGGTTCATAAAATTTTTCTCACATTTTTGAGAATATTTAGTTTAAATTTTAGAAAAATAATCTTTGGAATGTTTATAACTATATACCATCTCAAAATATACCTATGAGGAGGTGAGTATCTTATACTTCTACGATATAAAATGTTTTATTAATGTAAATAAACTATTTTACCCACTTTTTATTAAATCCTTACTACTATCTGCAATCATTAACCACCACCACCAACCACCACTCAGTGATTAATTATTGTTTACCACTACCTACCACTAATGATCACTACCCATTATGCATTGCCAATTACCATTGTTAGCCATTAGCCATTATCCATCACCAATAATCATTTTCCAATATTATCTATCACCAATTATCCCTTATCCTCAATAATCATTATTAGCCACTACTCATTATTAGTAATCATTGTTTACCACATATCACTACCCATTATCAAAAACTACCACCAACTACTACTTATTGCCTGTAACTATCACCAGTCACCATTCATTATTGATGACCACCATTTACCATCACCCGCTGTTAATAACCACTATTTACCATCATTGATCATTAGCTACCACTCATCTCCAATGACTACCGTTAGCCACTGCCCTTATTCTTAGTGACTGCCACTAACCACCATTCATTATTGATAATTATTATCTATCATCTATTATTAATAACTATAATTGGCTACCATCCGCTACCATTTTTTAATATGGATATTTTTTATAATTTAATAATATTTTTTTAAAATATTCAAAATAATTAAAACATGATATTAAAATATTTCCAATCGAACTAAATATAATAATGTTATATTCCTAAGAATTAAATTCTTAAGAATTACAATCTTAGGAATATTAGGATTTTTAGAAATGTTTAATTTTATGAATTCAACCATCATAAGTGTGTTTTCGGTATGACAAATAAGTTAATTTATAACTTATTAAATTAGTTAATAAGTTACAAGCTAATAAGTTATAAGTTAATATTTAAATATATTTAGCATACTAGCTTATTTGGAAAAAATGCTCTTATTTTAAAAAAATAAGTTTCTATTTGATAAGTTTCACATAATAGCTTATAAGATGATATGTGTCATTCTACACTAAAAATTATACTGAATTTATTCTACCATATAAATGAGATAAGTGTAGGTCAAACCTAAAAGGTTAGATGATCAATACATGGCAACAAAGTAGAAAATAGAAGCCTTTTATAAAAACAATTAAACATAATAGAATGTAATGATTAATTGCAAAATTAAAAGAAACAAAGTGATAATAAAGAAAAGAACTAGCTTAAGAGATAATCCATACCTTAAAAGGTTGATTTATCCCAAACAATACCTATTAAGTTATTCTAATTTAATTAATTAGCTAAGGATTACTCAACAATATTCTTTATGTTCCTTAATTAATTAAGTCCAACACCTAAATTAATTCCTTATTATTTAAGTCCAACACCTAAACAATAGTATTAAGATTTAAAAAATTGATAAAATTGAATTAATAATTTAATCTAGTATTGAATGATCAATTCAAATCCTAATTCTCGTAGGTAATTAATGATTTACCAAAATGTTAAATCACTAAAGTCTAATTACTATTCATTCATCAATTTGCAACCTAATATCACAATTAACTATCTAGTAATAGATTATAATAAACAATCAACCAAAGGGAATTAATTAGCAAATCATATAAAGAAATTACAAACTTAAAAAAGCAAAAAATTAAAGGATAATTGAATTAGAAGTAAATCAATAAGATAAAACCTTTAAATCAAATCAAAATAAAATCAGAATACCTTTGAACTAATTGAAGAAAACTAGCAACCATAGTGGTTACAAGAAAAAACTAAAAGAAGAGAAAACATTGTCTAATTTGAATGTGTTGCTTTTGGAGGTACAAAACCTAATTATATTTGATCTCCTAAGAAGGAAAACCTCCTGAGTCAAGTTAATATGTTTCTTAAGATTATGATGAACAAGGACTTGTTTAATTTAGAACTTTGAAATCTAATTTATAAAACAAATTTCTATATGAGTTTATAGCTGTAAATTCCTATAAGTTAGTTTTCAACCAATATTTTACCATTAATATTGCATAGTTTTACTAAACCCTAAACATAAAGATTGTTGAGTTGGATCTAAGCTAGCTTTGGGCATTAGTTGGATTTAAGTCTTTTAGGATTGGAATGAATAAAGCTTTGCTTAATTTAGAATCACAAAACCTAATTTACAAAACAAATTACTATAAGTGTTTATAGTAGTAAATTCATGCAGGTCAACTTCTAACCAATGTTGACCATTAAAATAGCATAGTTCTACTAATCCCTTTAACATAGAAGTTGTAGAGTCAGATTTAAGCTGACTTTAAGTATTGGTTAGATCTAAGCCTTTTAAGGTTACAATAAATGGGGCATTGCTTAATTTAGAAGCCTAAAATTAATTTATAAAACAAATTACTACAAGAGTTCATAATAGTAAATTGTCGTAGATCAAATCCTAGTCATTCTTTGACCATTAAAATGATGTAGGTCAATTAATTCCTAAACATAAAAGTTATTAGATTAAATCTAAGCTCACTTTAGGCATTAATTTTAACTCCTGAAACTCCAAGTATGGCCTAAAAACTGAGATTAGATTAGAATAAACAACAACTTTGAATTTTCTTCATGGACAAATATGAACCTCCAAACGTTTAAATTAGGTGCCAGGTAAAACATGAAAATTACAGAACTTCTTTTTAGCTTTTCAATGTCATAAAAATGACTTAATTGGATTTCTAAAACTCAAATTATAGAAAAAAATTTGAAATATTGTCAAAATTCAATATTAATTAAATAATTTGATAACATTGCAAAATTATGATCCAATCACAAAATAATGCCAAATTCTCTAAATGAAACACATGTAACTCCTTGAGAGGTAGAAAATAAAACAAAATAATATAAACAATATTTTGCACATCATATGCTAATAACTTTTCAAATTTTTTTTTGAAATTTACCCTTTCTTCCTTTAATTAAATAATAACTTGCATTCTAATTTTCTAAATAAATATATGAAATATACTCATTAAATCAACATAAATTAATAAAAATAATTGAATAAATAATTATATGATATCATAAATATAATTAATTAAAATTTAAGTTATTATATATTATTTTGAATAATAAATAAATATATAATATGTTATGTCATAGAAATGATTAATTATATTTTAGATAATTATATTTTTATTTTGAATTTGAATTATATTAATATAATTTAATCTCAAAATAAATATTAATTAATTTAATATATATAATTTATTTATGTGAACATGTCATTTTGTGTAATTTTATATTTTTAGTTAGTTCAATATCTAACTTACCCAACACTTCTAACACAATCAAATGATTTATTAATTATCAATTAACTTTTTATCTATCTATGTAGAATAAAGCCTTAGTAATTAATAAATTAGTAAGTTACAACATTTTTTCCTAAAATTGAAGTCATTTATTGTTCTCCTTTTAATTCTTTTTTGCATTAAATAAAAATGGAGAAAATATTTCATTTTGAACTAAATGAAGGGCTCATTGTGCATTCGATTGGTATGTAGAGAATATTTTACTTTGAATATTCATTCAGAGGGATCAATATAATTTTAGGAGAGAACTAAAAGTAATGATGTTTACATTTTTATGTCCTCATTCATCTCCTTTTTTTTTCCCCTTAAAATTAGGAAAAAAAGACATTATCAACTCGTAAAAGAAAGTGCCTGGTCAGCATATTTTTTTTTCTTTGATCTAAATATGAGGGGAAAGGAAAGTGAAAATCTGAGTTGTTTAAATAGCATTACTCGCAAGGATAAATATACAATAAGGACATAATTGTTTAAGAAAATATTGCAACTTGAGAGGTTGTGGCCCTTTCAAACCCAATGTAATTCCGCCACTAAGTTTGGCCTTTTATATTTTATAAAAAATATGACGTTAAATATAAAGTTTGTCTATTTTTAACTCTTTTGATTTTTTTTCTAACTTATTTTTTTAAGGAATAATTTGTTATTGCTTTTAGGATTGCAGACTATTGTACTAATATTATTATACCAAATTAATACAATATTTGTAGTATAAAATTATATTAGTTAGGTATTTTTAATTCAATTAGTGAACATTTTTTTACATGTTATTGCAAGCATTTTATTTATAATATCTTCTTCAAAAGTTTTATTTCAATAAAAATAAATATTAGATAATATTTATTATAAATTTGCTTTTCACCTTCTAGTTCTACAACCGGAAATTTCATCCTCCAAAGCCCGAACATTGAATTAGTCATTGATTATGACTTATATTGGAATTGGAAGTGAATTTTTTCTTCCTTAATTGATTATGACTTTCTGATAAAAAGAAGGAAAATTTAGTTTGCGGTGGGAGCAACTGCGCCCACTCAATCAAAGCGCCCCCTCAATCAAAGTGTAGATCTGACAGTGCATTTGATTCCAACCAAACTTGACATTTCCCTACTTTGCAAGTCACACCATCCACTAGACTTTTCAATCTCGAAGAAAAGTTTAGTCGGCCTTTTCTCGCTAAGCATATATCAAGACGTTTGCCATTAGAGGAACGGCTTAACGCCGCCGGCATTTACTCCAATATATTGTCGAGTTATGCGACATTTTCATCGAATTTATAACTTTTTATATAAAATTTGTAATTTTTGCATAAAAAACAATTCTTAGAGTACGATATAGCAGATTTTTTTATAAAAATTTATTAATTTTGTTTAAAAAAATATTTGCAGCATGAATAGCCATATAAAAATATTTGAGTATTCTAAGAAAGAGTTACAAACTTTTGTAGAAAAAAATTATAGAAATTTTATGAAAACCCTTCAAGATTTTATGAAAAGTTTGTAAGAACTGGTTCAGTTTGAAGAAAACCTTTATAATATGTTTGGTACTAGATGATTTGAATGGAATGGAATGGAATTACCATTCAATAATTATATTTGATATTATTAGGAATGGAATAAACATTCAATTTTATAATTATGTTTGGTATAATAAATATTATAAGAATGAAAAAAGGGAAATAAATGATAATAATACCTTTAAAAATAACACTACAAGAAAAAGAAGTAACAACAACGACACTTTTAGCGATGACAAAATTTCAGTTGTTGCTAAATGTTTTTCTGACAACAATGTCGTAGATGAAGTGTAAAAAAAATTCGGCGGGAAAATAAAAGCATTGGCGATGACAAAAGTTGTCGCTAAAGAGTTACTAAAAATTTCAGTGGGAATTTCCAACCTTCAACGATGACAAAATTGTCGCTAAAAGCTAAAACCTTCAATGACGACACTTGTCGCCACTGAAGGTCCACCTTAAAAATTGCAGAAGACCTTTAACGATAACAAGTGTCATCGCTGTAGGGCAAACCTTTCACCGACGACATTTGTTGTCGCTAAAGGTCTTCTGCAATTTTTGAAGTAGACCTTTAGTGACGACATTATCGTTGGTGAAGGGTTTGTCCTACAGCGACGACAAGTGTTGTCGTTAAAGGTCTACATCAATTTTCGAGGCACACCTTCAGTGACGATAATGTCGTCGGTGAAGGGTTAACCTACAGCAACGACTCTTCACCAACGACCGAGTTTTTTTTTGTCATTGCTGAAGAGTATGCCTATATATTGCTCTGCACCTTCTCACCTCTCATTCGCGCGATTACAAAAGAAAAGCTAGACCTGAGGTAAGTTTCTCTTTTAATTTTTTCTCTAATTTAGTTTAATTATTTTTTATATATATTGATTTGTTATAATTTTTTATATTTGATACTTTAATTTGATAGTTATTGTTAGTATTCATCATTGTTCATGGGGAATATTCAGAGTACATTTGATCAGTAGATTTTTGCCGTTAAGGCATATGAATTAAAATTTGCAGGAGGTTTTTTTTTGTATAATATTATTTGTGAGATTAATAGTTTGCAATGAATTAATAGAATTGATAATATATTCAATTTAATATGAAATTTCATATTTTTTTGTTTTGCATGTTGTAAATATTAAATTTATTTACGTAAATTTATCTTAGCATAAAACTTGTAAATATAAATTTTGTTATTATTATGTATTCCTTAAATTATAACTTTATATTATATGATATATGTATAGATTAAATTATTAGATTAATGTAAGATAGAGTTGTTATGATATTTTATCTATAAAATTTAAAATTTAGGCTGTAATTTAAGAAATTTCAAAATTATTAGTTTTGTTGAAATAATATAACATAGAAAATTAGAATAAGTATATAAAGATAGCTTAAAATAAGAGATTATAATAATATAATCTCTTTCTTTATTAAAATTGAAATTGAAATTGAGATTGAAACTTATCAATCCAAATTATACTATTTACACTACATAATAAGAAAAATTCAATGGTACTTTAGCCCACATAAAAATCAAACCTAACAATTCAAATTATACTATCTACACTATATAGAAAGAAAAATTCAATTAAACTTGAGGTCACATGAAAATCACCCCATTTATGGATAAATTAAAATTACTTTTCATTTTTAAAAATAGTAAAATTTATAATTGACTAATTTTCAAGATTTATTTGTTAAAATTATTTTTTAAAGCTAGACCCTACACACAATTAAAATAAATTATATTTTTATATTATTTGAAGAAGATTATATTTTGTTAATTTCAATGTCAAATTTGTGATTAAGTGAATTATTTTAACAATTAACAATTTCAACCACTATGTAATATGATTTTTTTCTTGGATTAAATATTAATTTTCAAATTAAGGAATATAATTTTTTAAAGCTATGAAATATTTCTCAATACTATTTTGAGAAATTATATGTTATGTACCTATTTCTAATAGCTAAAGTTACAATAACATTACATTAATGAATAGCTTATGAAATTAATAATAACTGTACGATGAACAAAATTTGAAGCTAAATCTACTAATACTATAATCTTTTAGATATTAATTCGGTGTTATTTATTTTAAAACTTCTTAGAATTTGCTTAAATTTAAATGAAAAGAATAGAACTATAAAATATTAAAATGATAAAAATTATTTAATTTGTTTACTATTAGATTAAAAGAAATATTGAAAAATAATGATTTTCTATTTTGAGTAAAAACTTACTTTTTTTCAATATTGTAATGATAACTGTTGTTATTTAGTTACAATAACTTGTGACATATTACACTTGTATAATTGTTATATATAGTATTGGATAAGAAAAGACTTCCTAGCAAAATCATCAAAACAACCTTATAATAATAGAAATAAAAATTTTTTTCTTGTATGATAATTTACAAGCACTCATAAAATGCACGTCTCTTTAGAGATGTTGAATTGTGCACCTTATACATATAGCAGAGTAGGTTACACATCTGAATTACCATAAATTTATTATGAAACATAATAATTATTATGGATATATAAAAAAATTATTAATTTTTATTCATAAGATACTTAAATAAGAATACTGATGGTTAAATAATGATTCTCATAAAATGTCGTATCTTTAATTTTAATTATTGTAAATTCTTTTTACAATAATTTTAAATAGACCTGTATTTGCATTTACATTATAAGTTTAGACCCGTTCAAGGGTTGGTTATTCTCTATACATCAACTAACCCTTGAATTATCCTGAGAAATTGGACAGTTTGAGATATGTTCTATAGTTGTTATTAGCAATTTATTTGGCGGTTGTTTGATATTGTGGAAATATCTTAGTGTCCTAACTGTTCTCCGGGTATAAATTATACAATCGTATAATTTACACACTTGGAGAATCATGGGGAGATGCTGCTAAAATTTCTGCACGAAGCAAATGATGAGCGTGGATAAATTGGGCAAAAACGTACCTACAGAAGTATCTCGAATGGGATGGGATCCTACCCTTCAAAGTTAGAGTGATACGATGAATTTAGGGTACATATCAAATATTAGTCACAACACTTTATTCCACCTAAAGCTATTATCTTCCTGTTCAGTAATACAATGTCCATAGATAAAAGTTAGATACACCTACCAAATTGCTTATCGAATCAGTATTGGAATGGTGCGGTGGCATTTGTTGAAAGAGCTAAACACTTTGTTGATGAAAGGAGTTTAGTGAGATGCCCATGCAAAAAGTGTGTGAACTTATTATTCCAAACATTACTAATATTGGAGGCACATATTATAGATAATGGATTTCATCCATTATACATAAATTAGGTATACCATGGTGAAGCGAATGTTTCAACTTTTAAGGGAACTTGGGGGGGCATCTACCGACAATAGAGATGAAGTGGCAGATATTTTACATGACTTCATCGACCCTCATGTACCTAAAGAAGTAGTTTGCAATGGTATGGAAAGGAGTGAGAATGCACCTGACAGAGACATTGGAGCAAACTATAGTAGTTGTGATAATCTATTTGAGCAAGTAGAAGCAGAGTTATACCTAGGATGTTCATCATTTTCGACCTTGAACTTTTTGGTAAAACTCATGCACTTGAAAGTTTTGCATATGTGGACAAATAAGTCATTTGATACTCTTTTGAAGTTATTAAAAGTGGCACTTCTGAATAATAATAAATTACCTGAATCGTACTATGGTGCAAGAAAATGACTCAACAAGTTAGGATTGGGGTATGAATCAATTCATGTGTGCAAACATGACTGCACACTTTTCTGGAGAGAACATGCTTCGAAGGATAATTGTCCAATCTGTGGGGAGAGCCGATGGGTAGATAAAAATATGAAAAGAAAGAAGGTGCCTTAAAAGGTGGTTCGCTATTTTCCATTAACTTCTTGATTAAAGCGATTGTATGGGTCGAGACACACTTCAAAGAATATGATATGGCACCACACTAGTAAGTCAAAAGATGAGGGAGTGATACGACATCCCATTGATGGAAAAGCTTAGCAGGAGTTCGATAAAAGATATCTTAATTTCTCCGCTGACCCACACGATGTTAGGTTGGGTTTAAGTGCCGATGGATTTAATCCTTTTGGTAACAGGAGCTTGTTGTATAGCATGTGGCCAATGGTGATGACCACATATAACTTGCCGCCATGGATATGTATGAATCAGTCCTTTTTCATGTTGACCCTACTAATCCCAGGACTGCAAGCACCAGGTAAGGATATCGATGTATTCTTACAACTGGTCGTATAAGAGTTGAGGCATCTCTGGGAGAGGGGAGTAGAAACTCAAGATGCGAACACAAATACTATGTTCAACATAAGAGCAACTTTGTTATGGACTATGAATGATTTTTCTGCTTGAAGAAGTCTCTCTGGGTGAAGTGGACAAGGATATAAAGCATGTCCTACATGCAACCTGGATACTCCATCAATCCATCTCAGGAGAAAAATAGCTTATGTTGGTCATCGTCGTTGGCTACCAAGAACTCACACATGAAGGAGTAGGAAAGAATTTAATGGGAGGTCAGAGAGGAGGGCCCCTCCTCATCCTCTTACCAATAATATTATCATGGATCAATTAGGAAAGGTGGCATAGAGGCTTCCTGAAAAACATGCTCAATTTGGTGGTGTAAAGCAAAAGAGGGGTACCGATGAACTTAATTGGAGCAAGAGAAGTATTTTTTTTTATCTCCTGTATTGGCCAACATTGAATTTAAGACATAACATTGATGTGATGCATGTTGAGAAGAATGTTGGTGTGTGTCATAGGAACTAATCATATAGATGATTGAAATAATACACAATGAATTATATTTTATTTCAAACAATGCAATTATTATATTTTATTTTTAATTTTTATGCAATTTATAACTTAATATAAAAATTATCCCTGGAATAGTTTTACTATTCCTAAAATGCCCCTAGTCAAGCATTATTATGAAAGGGATAGTAATAATACATTGAAAATGGCATGTATAGTGACTGATGATTATGAATCATGGATATGTGATATCAAGTTAATACATGAGTACATTGTTAGTGAATAGATGTACTGGACTGACCCAATATAAGAATACTACATGGATAAGACTTGTGTTATTAGTAGTACTCATATGATCACAATTGCATATAGTCCTTTGGCCTGAAGTTACTACAGTTCCCTACATGAGGGGTTACTCACTTTAATGTCGTCTTATGTCACTTTTAATTGAGATGACAAGTAGAACATTGATTGGGTGTGCACGAATCATGTAAAAGGAAGTGAGTAATGTAGATGAAATTTTATTATTCTTATAAAAGAGATATATCCTTGGGCCCCTTGATTGAGTAAGACTTAGAAATGCATGGTCATGCTCAAATGAATTAATATGTGATATTGATCATTTGTTTTGAATTCTATTCAGTATCAAGAAATATAAATTGAACTTTGGCAAGGATAACACTCTCCATGCCTCCAGTTTAATTTGAATATTATTATAAAAAGGATTATGATGCAAAACGTTGATCATGTATTAGGTAGATGTCGAATTATGAACATTCTTACTACTTGAGTGGCAGTGATGTATTGCTACATACTGTTTATTATCTATAACTCAATAATAAGTCATTATCAACATAGTAAAAACCTACAGGGTTACACAAAAGGAGTAGGAATAAGACAATAATTAATTGGACTTTAATTATATTAATATCCAATTAATTGGACTTATTTTTATGCATATATATATTATTAAATAATAATATATTTTTCACATAATAAATATAATTATTATTATGTGATATTATTTAATATTAAAGTAATATTAAATATTTATGTTATCAGATATTAGATAAATATATTATGAGATAATAATATTTTAATATTTGATAACTATATACAATTATCTAATATAAGATATTTATATTATGAGATAATATTATTATCTAATATTAGATAATTAATAGATAAGTCCTATCTCTCCTCATTATCTCTAGAATAAGGATAAGATGAGTTGTTAAGTGTGATTAGGATTTTGGAAGCATTATCCTAGTAGGATTAGGATTGTAGCTTGCCTAAGTTCTATAAAAGAGGACTTGAGAGCAGCACTTTTGATACATGCTCATAACTTCTATAAAATCCTAAATTACTCAAAAAACATCCAATCCAAAATCCTAGAGAGAAAAATGCATCTTAGCAGATTTATGGTGGGTGAGAGGTCGTTGTTCACTCCATATGGATGCCGTAGAGATGTTGTACCTTTCGGTCGGTGTTTGATTCATCCACTCTCAGGTTTTTATCAGTAGAAACATGAGTGCCTAATAGGTAAAACCCTAATCATTGATTTATACTTTTTGCATGGATCCTAGGTAGAATTCGAATTAAATTTTAAATTTTCACTACATATAATAATCCAAATTCCTAACAAAGATTGTATGTGATAGTGTTCTAGGTACATTATTGGATATTGAACACAAAACAAAAGATATGGACAACGCAAGACGAGATCTAACAGACATGAAGATAAGGCTCAACTTACATCTATATGAGCAGAGGGGTCAACTATTCAAGCCTCGTGCTACATATACACTTAACCAAAAAGAATGAAGACGATTTTGTCAATATTTAAAAAATGTAAAATTTTCAGATGGGTTTGCTGGGAGTCTCTGGAAGAATATTACTGATCATGACATGAAATTGAAGGGGTTAAAATTACATGATTGTCATGTTATTATGCAAAGATTGTTAAGGCCACGAGTTCGAGGTTTTTTACGAAAGGAATTATCATACCCACTTGTTGAGTTATGGAATTTCTTCAGTCAAATATATGTCAGAACTCTTAATATGAAGGATATTTTGTAAGTTAAAAAAGATATTATCATTATTTTATGCAAGCTTGAGAGGATATACCATCCGGCATTCTTTGACATGTTGATTCACTTAGTAATGCACTTGCAAGATGAAGCATTGGAAGGAGGACCCATTCATTTTCGATGGATGTACCCATACGAGAGATATATAAAAAAGTTAAAGGATTATGTTTGAAATCGTGCTCGACCGAAGGGTTTGATTGCATAAGGGTATATTATTGATAAGACATTAACATTCTTAACTATGTACTTGGAAGGAGTGGAAACCAGATTCAACCGGCCTAATAGAAATCAAGGTGTAACACCTAGTCAAACAAGAAAGACATTATCAGTGTTTCAATCCCAGTGTCGGCCAATAGGGAAGAAGATTATTTCTCACTTCGATAGGAGGGATTGAGATGTTGCAGTGTGATACATCTTGAATAATTGTACTGAGATTGAAAAATATCTCTAGTAAGTATATATGATCATTTGTGTTTTTCTCCTAAATAATTATAATAGACTAAGATTCTTATGTTTTACAGTGAGCACTGACTAGAACTTAAACGAAGTGGTGTTGAAAACGTTGACATTTAATAGAGAACCAAATTCCCTTCGTGGTTTTACTCAAAGGTAAGGGTTTTTTCTTCCCAAATACATTAAACTGATATCCTAAATATTGACAATTACTCCAACAAATCTTTCAATTTAATTCAACAAATTTATTGCACTTTTGTAGATGTACCATTTACATAGGAACGGTTCTCCAGAGGTCATTGAAGAGTTACTTTCTTTAGCCTCCAGTCCCAGTTTCACTAGCATGGTATACTCTGCGTGTATTGTGAATGGAGTTCGCTTTGTAGTCGAAACTCAGGATGGTAAGCATAAAATGCAAAATAGTGGCATTTTTATTCCGGGTATTGATGGTAACATGTTCTATGGTGTACTGGAGGAAATCATTGAGTTAACTTATTTAAAGAATTGCAATATGACTTTATTTAAATGTAAGTGGTATGACACTGATCCTACAAAGAAGAAATTTTACATTGACAAGAAGATCACAAGCATATTCATTAATGAGCAATGGTATAAAGATGATCCTTACATACTTGTTACCTAGGCAAAACAAGTATTTTACACTGAAGATCTCCTCAATGGACCAAATTGGAGGGTCGTCTATAATTTAGTACATCGCGATATATGGGATCTACCCAGTGATGGAGACAATACACAAAACTTGTTATTTCTACAAGATAGTAACTTATCTAATTTCAACCTGACAGTTAATTTGGGAGATTTCCATCTAGAAGATCTAAGTAATTAACGAAGTGGACTTTCAGTCATTCCACCTTCTAGGAATGTTGCATTTGGTGAACATGGAGAAGATGCCTTCATCAATGATGATGATAGTTTCTCTCACAAAACAATTGATGATTATACAAAGGAGGGGCCTTTACAATCGGAAAACAAAGGAAAAACTGATGATAATGAGTTTATTAGGTTCACTAACACTGATTCAAACTAGGGATAAAATAAGATATTCAAACTACAACTCATAATTATGTAAGCATGATGGTTAAAATAATCTATATGGTTCCCAAAAGTTATACCTGATAATTTAATTTTTTTTTACTGTGGATTCTCCATTAATGACTTGTATAATGTGTATTATTTCAGTTATGGCAGATGTCAAGGCATGACACCATGAAGGTGATGTTAGAGGCGATCCACCGTAGTGCCCCACCTATATTCCATCACAGTGCGAGGGCTTAGGTATTTGTTCTTAATTGTACATAGTTGAGATTAATTAAATATCTTATTATGGTATTGATATTTTTCTTTATCTATTGAAGTGACAGCTGCAAGAAAAAAGGGTCCGAATAGGTCCTTTAGGTTGCATGAGAAGATAGGCCAGGGTGGGGGAGATCGGTGCCTGTACAGTTCAATACGACTGGTACATGGCATGCGGTTAGGGAGAATGCTAGTCATCTCCCTCGTGACATTGGCAGCATGATCTGAGCTCACGTTCCGCTTTATTATAAGTCATGGCAGGCTGTACCTTAGGAGATCCGAGATAGAGTTATGCAGGAGGTTTGCGTAAGTATCCATCTCCTCCATTTGTTGAATTAATCCTTCTAAGATTAAAATTTCAAAATATAAAACTCACAAATTTGTTAAGTGTCTTCTATTGCAGTCCCACTTCGAGTTTCAGGACATCTCCGAGGGTAATCGGGATAGAGTTATTTTCGGTTTGATACAATCTGCTGCAGACCTGTACAAGGATTGGAAGTACAGGTTGAACAAGCACTTCTTAGAGCATGGGGGCAATCGGGACCAGGATTATGATCTGGATTGTGCTAGATGCTATGTGCCTCGATCTGTTACACCTGAGATATGATAGAGGTGCATGAACTTTTTTTACAGTGACGCTTATAGGGTAAGTATGACATTCAATGGGATTACCTTTTTTTTCACGTATCTTAATTATAAACAAAAAAATTGAATACTATTTTTTTTTAATTTACGGGAGTTGTCTGTCAGGAATGCTAATAATAGAGCACAAAAGGTCATGAATGATCGACATGGTTCAAAGTCTATTGCCGCACATCGATTTGATAAGGTAAATTAACTTTTTACATTATTTTTTTAAATGCACATTTTGCTAGATAGCTTTTTGTTCATTATTTATTTATTTCCATCATTACCTTATTTTTATCAATTTTTTCCTCTAACAAAAAATGAACAGAGGAAGAGAGATACTGGTGAGTTGCAATTGATTCTCGAGAATTTTAGGGACCAGCACACCTATAAGTCAGGGGAGTGGGTACATCCGATCCCTTAGGGACAATATGTGAGTTAGTTAAAATTTATATTTTAAATATAATTCTACGAATATATGTGATAAGAATTATTATCCTAACTTAGAGTTTTGGTAATTTAAGGTGAGGATGACTGAGCTCGTGACTCAGCACACACAATCTAGTGTATCATCCACTAGTTTGCCTATGACTCCAGTACAAATTGATCAAGTTGTCGTCGCTGATGAGGTGCTTAGCACTCATTGAAGGCACAGAATGGTTGTTGGGCATGTGCTGGCTAGTCAATTCTATTAGTCGGCGAGGACTTCTAGTGCTACGACGAGCTCGCAATCTGTGTCTCAGGTCGTTGAGTTGCAGGAGGAGCTACATCAGATTCGAGAGCAGTATCAGCATAGCCAGCGGTTGATTTAGGAGCAACAACAGTGATTAGATCATCATTAGCAGTAGATTACGCATCAGAAGTAGATGCGTGAGCAGATGGAGCAACAGATTTAGACTTACCTTACCCAGATAAATTCTATTCTGAGACAGCAGGGCATTGTCTTACCGCTGTCGCCGCCATTTGCTGCTACTGCTACATCGCTTGGGCTGAGCAGATTTGCGAGGGCACTTACCGCTAGCCACCTGATCCTTCTCAGCCATCACCATTATTGTATCGTCCTCGTTGCCAAGATGATGACGATGATGATGATGATGATAAGGATATATTGACATATTTTCACTTTCCTTCTTCGTAGTATCTTATGTATATGTATATTCGTATTTCTCATATGTAGACATTTACATGGATTGTGTATATTTAATTTTTTCATATAAATATTGTATTTACAATTATTTTATGGGTATTCATTTTTTTATGTTAAATCAAATTGTTAGATATTATTATTAGTATTATTGATGTATTATAGTTGTATAATTTCAATTGAATTAAATTAAAAAAATATAAATATGATTCAAATGAATTCAAACAAAAAATATTTTAAATTATGTTGTTAAATATAATATATTATTTGAAATACACTTAATTATAATGGCAATTTCAATTTAAAATTTTAAAAAATTCAAAAAAGGCATTAGCAACGACATTATCGTCGCTATAGGTTAACTTTTACCGATGATAAAATCGATTTTCAACGATGACATTATCGTCGCTAAAGATGGAAACTACACCGACGATAATTGTTGTCGCTAAATATATCTATAATGATGACAATGTCGTCACTATAGGTGCTTTTAGCAATGACAACGTTGCCGCTAAAATTTAAAATTCAAAATTCAATTTTTTTTTGAATTTTGAAATTATTTTTTATGACGATATAGTCGTCGCTAAAGGTGGTACTTTTAGCGATGACGAATTGTCATCGGTATTGATTGTTTCAACCACGAAACTATTCCGACAACATTTTTAGCGACAACTTCTGTATTTACCGATGATTCTGAACTCTTTACTGATGACAATTGTCGTCGCTAAAGGTCTTTTTTTCTTATAGTGCAAAAAAAGTATAATAAAAATTATAATCATATAAAAATGATATTATCATTTTTTATTAATTTATAACTACACATATGTATAATTTGCAATCAAACATAAATATATTAAATAGTAAAATAATAATATATGCTAATAAAAAATAATTTAATCAATAATTGAAAATACTATATTTTAAATCTAATTATCATATTGATAACTAACAAAAAATTTATATAGTAAAAGCAAAAAAATTAATTTATCAAATTTTTATTTTGAATAATTTTTAAAAAGAATAAAAATTATTTTATTTTAAATTTTATTATTAAAAATATAATTACTAAAATATTTAAAAATAAAAATATTAAATATATTATTTTACTATTTATTAATAAAGAGTAATGTTGAAATATAAGAAAAATATAAGGAATAAATGTGTTAAAAAGCTATTTCATAGATAATGGAATGACCATTCCATTATTTTTGTTATGAAATAGGAATTCCATCATCTAATAAAATGGTTATTCCCTATAAAATAGGCATTCTAATTTCATAATACCTACCAAACAATTTTTTCATTCCATTCCACATTACCATGCAAGCTATTAATTTGAGTATGTGGGCAAAATTTTCAGACATCAATGAAGTGAATTAGAATGTTAAATACCAAATATTCTTAAGCCGTCAATCTACAACAATGAGAACTCGTATAGTCTTATGCTTTTTCCTAATATACTTCTGCTCAATAAACTTGAGCACACAATGTCTTTTCCATCAGCAATCCTTGTTGCTTCATTTGAAGAAATCTTGCATTCAACTCTTCAAAGTCCAAAAAGTTGGTTCACTGGAATCAAGGTGCTGATTGTTGCTAATGGAATGGGGTTAACCAATCGGGAGATGTTACAGGTCTTGACCTGAATAAGGAAATCATCTCTGGAGGATATGAACATGTAGGCAGTCTCTTCAATCTACAATACCTATAGAATTTGAATTTGGCTTATAATGATTTTAATTCTATAATTCCTTTGGAGGTTCACAAGCTGAAGTATTTGAATTGTCTAAGTTTCTCAAATACTGGTTTCAAAGGGTAGATTCCAGTCGAGATTTCTCACTTTACAAGGTCAGATATTCTTGATGTGTCTACTTCATTTGCTCATTCTTTGAAAATTGAGAAGCCAAATATGGCAATGTTATTGCAAAACCTTACAAAAGTGAAAGATCTAATCTTGGATGGTGTCACTGGATATCTCCAAGGAAATGAGTGGTGGCATGCCTTATATTCGTTAAAAAATCTACAAATCTTAAGCATGTCATTTTGCAATCTCTCATGACCGATTGATTCTTTGCTATCAAAGCTCCAACCACTCCATAATTCGACTAAACCACAACAATTTGTCAAGTTCAATGCCAGATTCCTTTCCAGATTTCTTTAATCTAACCGTCTTCGAACTAAGCAGTTGTGGCTTGAGCAGTGCTTTCCCAAAACATCTCTTCCATTTGAAATCATTCCTGGTACTTGACTTATCAAATAATCGATATCTTCATGGTTTATTACTAGACTTTCCTAATTATGTATCTCTTCACGCCTCGAATCTTAGCAATATCAGTTTCTCAGGATTGCTCCCATATTCTATTCACAATTTAAGGCAATTGTCCATGATAGATCTATCCGAGTGTCAATTGAATGGAACAATTCCTGAAAAAATGGTGAAACTTTCACTGCTTGTTCTTGTAGACTTATCATCTAATAACTTCACTAGTCCCCTACCATCTTTTAATCTGTTTAAAAATCTCACTTATTTGTTCCTCTTTCACAATGATTTAAGGAGTGCAATTCTATTTTCTCATTTTGATGGCCTTGAACATCTTGCTAGCATTGATTTATCAGATAATTCTCTTAATGGGAGAATCCCCCCATTGCTTTTTACACTTCCTTCTAAGCAACAACTCATGCTTTCCAATAGTGGATTTGATGGTCAGTTAGATGGATTTCCTAATGCATCTTCCTCTTTAATAGAGATTATTGATTTAAGTAGAAATAATTTACATGGGCCTATTTCATTCTTAATCTTTCATTTTAGAAGACTTAGAAGCCTCCAACCTTTTTTCAACCAAATTCAATGGCACAATAAAGTTAGACATGATCCAAAAGATAGGAACTTTATCCATACTAGACCTCTCTCATAACAACTGGTCAATTGATGCAACCTAAAGAAGTGACAAGGAATCAACCTCCCCCAATATGAAAAACATAATGTTGGCTTCCTATAATTAAAAAAATCTTATAATTTTTTTTAAAAAAAAGCTCTTTGCATAGTACAGGGAGCTAAGCCAATATGAATTATAAGAAGGGCGTATTATATTTACATTAGTTTTAACCTCCTTATATGTCTTCTATTTTTAAAAATATATGCTCATCATCTTTATCTTTTGAAAGTAAGGGAGATTAGCACTATAACAAATCAACACTTGTGCCACGGTCAAAATCATAACACAAGATTAAAATTTTGGTAATTGTGCTATTTAGCCACAAAAATACCAGTTGAATGGTCCTATGACACAGATAAGCATGACAAAGAAATTGTCATGAGAAAAAAGGTCTTGTGGTATAAATAATTTTTTATGACAAGTTCACTTGTGACTAATAGATTCTTCTAACTATGAGTACAAATGCAGTAAGAAAGATATATCTGCAACTAGTAACTCATATTGCGATGATAAAATAGTGACAAAAATAAAATAAAATTATTGTAAAACTAATGTAATTAGTTAAAATAAATTTTGTATATTCAAATTGAATCAATTTTCTAGTCAATTTAATCAGATGCTATTTTATCATTTTGTCTACACACCTACTAAAACTTGTTAATGTTTTTGACCAATATTAAACTAATGTAAATTGTTGAAACCCTATTGGTTATAAATTCCAATCATGGGAAATTGAACCAAAGTCTTCAAGCTAAGAAACATTAAGCTTTACCATTGCGTTAGTTTATTTTTTTAGTATTATAATATAATATATTTTATATAAATTTTAATTAATCGATTGACTTCAAAAATAAAACTATACTCATATGATACTAATTATATAATAAAATATTACATAAATAGATATAATAAAAATACACTAATATTAAAATATTTTATAATTTATTTTAACAATTGTTTTTTAGATTAAGTTCTTATTTGTTTCATTACTAATTTTACTTGTATCAAACTTGTCTTTTACAAATATCTTATATTAATTTTATCTTTTATAAATAATTAATTAGTTAATTTTACCCATTTATTAATAATTTTCATTAATTATTATTAATTGAATTATTAAAAGATAAAAGTAAAATTTTTACAATTTTCAAGCAACTTTTTATTTTTTTTTAAATTCTTCAATGAAAGTTGAATTATATGAAACAAATATCCATATAAATCATAACTTTGAACTATTATGAATATTTAAATTTTAATTATAAAATTTAAAAATATAAAATTTACAAATTAAAATTTAAATTATTATAAATTATTTACTTTTAATTTTTTATTTATAATAAATATTTTTGTCATTCACAAATATAACTTAAATCGTTTAACTTTTTACAAATTTTTAGTATTAATTTCATCTCTCATATATTATTTATATTCAATTTTTATCCTTCCATTTATCAAGTCACTAACTAATAAATTAAATTATAAATGAATAGATCAAATTAATTAAATTATTATTTAGAAAGGGAGAAATTAATATAAAATATGTGAAGAATGAAATTAATATAACTAGAATTAATAAAGGATCAAAATGAAAATTTAAACTATTTTATATATATTAGTCCCTTAAATATAATTTACTTAAAATTTTGTAATATAATAATTTAGTTATTGTTAAATTATTCACAATTTTACATAATTATTATTTTCAATTTTTTTAATGAAATTTTTTTT
This sequence comes from Sindora glabra, assembly GCA_020226215.1. Taxonomy (NCBI): domain Eukaryota; kingdom Viridiplantae; phylum Streptophyta; class Magnoliopsida; order Fabales; family Fabaceae; genus Sindora; species Sindora glabra. Next base: position 62,791,360 of record CM035234.1, on the reverse strand, counting down.
AATGTGAATGTAAAACTTGTTATAACTTATGTTACAAATCATACTATATAATATAATAATTTTAGTATTTTCGTAATATATATCTTCTTCGCAACACATTTTTTAAGAATAATGAGATGTGATAAAAAAATCTTTTTATAATGTTTTATACCTTGAATGATTTATTTTTGTTTAGGTGATATTTTAAAAATTGGACAAAATAATAAATTGAAAAAATTGTTGTATATATATGTATACATTAATCCTATTAATTTTTAATTTTAGTATTTAAATTGAATAATTATATAACACAATCTTTGATATATTATAATATTTATTTTATTGATGTATATTAATTTTATTATATAAATTTAATTAATGGAAGGTTAAATGGTTATTTATCATTTATGAAAAATTATTATATTCTAATAGATATTAAATTTTGTACACATATAAAAAAAATGCTTAAAAACTTAATAATTGAATTCTTTCTTATATATCTTAAGGTTTAGGGTTCAATTCTTATCTCTGTTATTTTAATAAAAAATAATAAAATTACATAATTATATAATGTATGAGTAGTTCTATCATTTTACATATATTTTATAAATTGGTTATTTGAAAAATGTTATGTTCTACATATTCTTTATTTTGATTGATTAGGGGCTAATCAATTGATCAAGTAAGTTATTTATCAAATTTCTAAAACAATTGTTTGACTCAATTAATAAGTTAAAGGCTTCTAACTCAAGTGATGAATTAACTATATGCTAAATACCCATAATATATAAATATTTATATTTTTTTAATTTTCTACCATACTATAATATGTTGCACTTATTATAAATAATTTTTTTATATGTATAGTTATAAAAAATGATATATTTGGCTATGATTTTATTCATAAAATTAATTTTTGATATAAGTAATACTTTTCTATAGATAAATTTTTTTAACATAGATGATAGAATAAATGATATTTTATCCTAAGAAATGTGCACTTATAACTTAATTTATGACACAAATAATACTTTACCATGAAAATGTGTTCTCATAATTTGGTTTATAACACAAGTGATATTTCACTATGAGTAAAGTTTTATCATAGTATAAGTGATACTTTGGCATGAGGAATGTATTCTCGTAACTTAATTTTATAGCATAAGTAATATTTTATCATAAGTAAAATTTTTTCATAGCATAGCTGATACTTTGTTATGGAGAATATGTTCTCGTAACTTAGTTTGTGACATAAATGATATTTTATCATGGGTAATATTTTTTCATGGGCAAAGTTTTCCCATGACATAAATTTTTTATTTTTTTGTACATTTATTTAAATTTTTTTATTTTCGTAACAAGAGATAAAATTGCCACATTTTTTAAATTTCCATGATATAATTCATGGAACAAGTATTAATTTGTCATTGTGTAGTTTATATTTAAAATAAAAGAGAGAATGGAAGTTTGTGTACACCAAGAAATAAGTTAGCGTATCTTTCTAAAAATAGAAGATGTGTGAATGTAAATTTTCCTTTCAAAAAAAGATATTGTATAGTTTTTATTTGATAAAAATTAGTAATTTCTTTTAAAATATCATAAATTTAAAAATTTTTTACAACGTAACATTTTATCAAAAGAATTATAATTTTGTATGCTTATTAGATGTAAAGTTTATGCAAAATTTTTACTTTCTTTTTAAAAAAAAGGCAAAAAAAAAGCATATTTGATCTCCTAACTTTCATTGAAATTTCAATCTTATCCCATAAATTTTATTTGAGGCAAAATTTTCCTTTGACTTTTAAAAAACATGCAATATTATCTAGTTGGCCTTTAACTTTTAAAAAATGTAAAATTATTTAGTTAGCTAATGGTGTTAGATTTTTTAATAAAGATATTTATATGACATCCAACTTAGCATTCAATGTGACATATATAAATCACATTTTAACATTCTAATGACAAAAAGTTATTTTTAGTCACCTAATTTTTCCTAAAGCTTCAACTTTCTCCCTTAAGTTTTATTTAAACCAAATTTATCATTTACTTTTCAAAAATATAATCACTTCTATAAAAGAATAAAATGTGATTGTAGTGTGATGACTTCCATTGTAATAATACCAATACAAATATAAACAAATTCAAATAATAGTTTGATGGAAGAATTTTAAAGATAAATTACTTTTATATTTACAAATTTTTGTACTCATCAAAATAATTAGTAAGGATTCAAATAAGCATGTGATACTATAAATATGCATTTTTAAATTTTAAAGTTATACTTATTTGAATTCATTGCTACTAGTAGATTTACATTGAAAGCTAGAATTCACAAGGTATATTGTGCATTAGGTTTTAGAAATTTTAACTTTTGATGTATAGTTTGAAATTGAACCTTAATGTGTTATGATCAATTTTCATGGAATGTACCATGTTCACTTTTCAAATTTATTGAATGGTATTTTCTCCATACTTGAACTTGTTTAGGATTTGCATTAATTGATCATAATGAAAATCATCACATTATAATGGCATTATAGTTAATTAAAATTAAAGTCATTATATTATACTAACATTTTTAGATCTATTTTCTAATAAGATTACATTTTTGGTTCATCCTTTATAACTTAACTCTCTTCATATTATAGTTAATGAGTAGGATTTATCAAATCCTCACTTTCTTTAACCTCCAAAATCATACTAAGTCAATCCTTTTAGATAGGATTAAAGTCACTGACTAGTTGTTTTTAAAACTAAAACCTAGAGAGGAGATATAAAGTAAATTTACTAGTAGCAACAAATCCAAATAAATACAATATTGAAATTTGAAAATATATACCTACAACATCACACATTTGTTCCAAATCCTTAACAATTATTTTGTTGAGCATGACAATTTACAAATATCAAAATAATTTATCTTTAGAGTTTTCAAATTATTATATAAATTTATTTAGTATTTGCATTAGTTAATTACATAGAAAGTCATTGTACTATAGTCACATTTTGTATTTACATAGAAGTAATTGTGTTTTTGGAAAATTAAAGTATGAATTTATTTTAAATAAAGCTTAGGGATAAAATTAAAACTATGGTAAAAATTAGGAAAGTAAAAGTGGTTTTTTGTTATAAAAAATATTAAAATATGATTTATATATGCCATATAAGATGTCATGTAAGTGTCTCTATTAAAAAATATAATGACATTAACTAATTGAGTAACATTGCATATTTTTTAAAAGTTAAATGATAAATTTATCTCCAATAAAGCTTAAAAAGATAAGATTGAAATTTTAGTTAATAATTAGGAGATTAAGTATGCTTTTTTGCCTTTAAAAAAATTATAAGATTTGTACATATAATTTATAGAAATTAAAATTATGAAAAATAAGTATCATAATCCAAAATAAAAAAATGATAAAAATTTATAACCTTTTGTTTGGTAGAGAGGAAATTTGGGTGGAAAGAAATTAGGGAGGGAAAAATGCAGAGAAATTTGGAATTTCCCCTGTTTGGTAACAAGGTAGAAATCTGGGGGGAAAGAAATTCCAAGGGAAAAAAAAGTGGGCCCCACGAAAATTCTTTCCCTCTCAAAAGTGGGGAGAAAACCAAAGGTGAGCCATTGTTTCCTAAAAAATTCCTAAACTTGCCCCTAAAAATTAGAGCTCCTAGAGTCTTAGCCCCGTGAAGCGAAGGGTTCGTAATTATCGCTAGAGGTCACCCACCGGGCAAAAGTCTTCCAATCGTCGTTGCATTACTTCCACACTTAAGTATTGTGGTGATCTCCTTGATTATTGTGTCGAAACTGCTTGCTGGTATTTTTGGTTTGCAAGGACACTCTGACATTTATGGTTGAGTTTTTCGATTCCTTTAAGTAGCGTCGTCCGATCCTCAGCTAGTGTGGAGGAAACTATCGTCGGAAGAGCCACAACAAGGTGAGGATGTGACAATCTGACGACAGATTTTGGATTTGTAACATGGCTAATGGGCAGCTCCATTGTTGGGTCTGACCCGAACTGTTATGGGTGGCAACTCGACCTGGTAAGAAATTTTTTTATTTTTTAATTTTGTGATAGAATCAATTAATTTATAGAATTTTAGCCATCAATTTGCCAACAACATCAATTGAAATTAAAATTTTGAGGTTCACTATAATTATTTACAAGTGGTAAGTCGTATAAGTGATGCATTTTGGTGTACTAACCTTGCAACTAAATTTAATAATTAAATTTTATTTGTAAAAGATAAAATTAATTAAATTAAATTAATGGTACTTTGATATAACTGGTTTGTAATAATTATCATTGTCATATATTTCACATAAGGCTTTCATTTTATTTTTTAAAGAGGCTTCATTTAAAATTAAATATATCTATCTCATCAAAATTACTCACAAAATGTTCTATTCGATGTAGTTCTTGGTACATTAATTTTTCCTAATTTGACTGTAATATGTGCATTTGCTATACCTAGTATCATGAAATGATAATCCTTAGGAATAATAGAAACATAAATAATAATATATGTATGCATATATATCATTGTGAAATTAGTGTTTTTTAATTAAAAATTAATTGATAATCATTTTCAATCTTCTTAACATTCAAAGAATGCTTTTATTGTTCATCGTGCAATACTTTCATGATTGACAATTTTTGTTCTTAGTTGTATATTACTCGTTGAAAAATGTGTTGTAGGAAACCACCGTCAGAAGCATATATTCTGGTAGCTAAGGTAGGTCCACCTTAATCAGGTAAAAATTTGAACTCTCTCATTTCAATGTAGACTATATAGTCATGAGAGATGTGTTGCTACTTCCATTATTCATGTGACTTAGTCACCTAGAACATCATTTCATCATTTCTATTTTGGCATACTACCTCAGGATGTATCAATTTTTTATTTCTCTTTTTTCTACTATTCACTTTGATCAAATAACAGTATAAGATTGCTTAATGATTTTTCAATTTATTTATTCAATAGTTACGCGTGACACTTCATTCATAAGCGACCATGGAAGGTGACATGGATCATATACATGAAGAGGAAATGGAGTTAGATGTAATGACTAATATCAATATTATGAAGGAATGGTTACGACTATGTGAAATGTGTATTGTGTAACTTATTTGTTATATATTTCTCATGATGCATTTAATCCATCTACAAGCAATTATTGTCCAAGAACCTGCAAATGGTGCTAGAGCTAGAAAAGAATTAATGCGAAAGCATGTCATGCAAAACTTATTAGACATTGATAAATGTTGAAATGTGGTGTGCATGAGTCCTCATGCTTTCCTACGGTTGTGTGAACAGTTATGGGTAACGAGTAGGGTGAGAGATACTATGTATTCTACAGTTGAAGAATAGGTTATTGTTACACTGCATGTTTTGGCACATAACGTAAGGAACAGAACCATGTCTTTCTTCTTTCATAGATTGGGAGAGACTGTTAGTCGACATTTTCATAAGGTTTTACGAGCTATTATATATCTTAAGGATGAGTATCTTAGGCAACCATCTGGATTAAAGGTTCCTCCCCAAATACTAAATAATAGTAGATTTTTTCCTTATTTTAGGATAAGTTTATAAGACCTGTGCTTTATAAATACTTTTAAATTCTGATGAGGAAGTATAATTGTAATAAAATATAATGAGCTTCAGGAAATATAACACTACAGGATTGTGTTGGAGCTGTAAACAGGACACATATATGAGTTAAAGTCCTTAAGAAAGATGCTCTTCGCTTTCGAGGAAGAAAAGATTATACAACACAAAATGTGTTGACAGCATGTACTTTTGATATGAAGTTCACCTATGTGTTATACAGTTAGGAGGGAACTGCATCTGAGTCTAAAGTTCTTAAGCATGCATTAACTAAGAAGGGGATAGACTAAAAATTCCTAGAGGTAAGCTTAGTATGATTTGCCATCCATAATGAATAAATTAGTAGTATGTTACTATACGGTATTCTGAATGCTGTTATATTATTTGACATAAATTTGTATCATTATTGTTTATCCTAAGCAAATTCTACCTAGGGGATGCAAGTTTTCCTCTAAAGGGTGGATTACTCATACCGTATAGAGGTGTACGTTACCACCTAAAGGAGTACTCGACGTGTGGCCTACAAAATCCAAAGGAATTATTTAATCATTGACATACTTCATTGAAAAATGTCATTGAGAGATCATTCGAGGTCTTTAAAAAGAGATTTCCAATAATAGTTAGCGGCACAGAACCATATTACTCTTTTAGGACCATGATTGATATCACTATTGCTTGTTGTGTGTTGCATAACTTTTTAATAGATGTGAATCCTGACCCACAATTGATTGATGAGGTGGATAGTGAGCTACTACATGGGAATATAGACGATATAGGGGATTATAATTCACGAAACACTGAAGAAGACTATAGGGAAGGGTACATTTTGAGAGAAACCATAACAACTCAAATGTGGAATGATTACGAACAAAGCCTAATGTAGATTTCTTTTGTTATTTAATAAGAATGTATATAGACTATTGGATATGAAAAACTAATGAGACATTACAATTCTTTGTACATTGATAAAAACTTATCTTTAATTGCTTGTCATACAATTTATTTTATTTTTCATTTAGATTGTGCAACATACTATGTGATGTTTATGATTTTTATGCCATATATGGGAAATGTGGAAGGTATTACTCATATATTGCCATGAAGTGAGATGTATCACCTATGGTTACTACAGATCATTATACACTGTGCAATATTTGAATCTAATAAATTTAGTACCTAATATATTCATAGGAGTACCAGATTAATGTTTAAATGCTATTTTTGGAATATGTTTTACTATCATGCATATGTTGTATATTTATATAAAGTATGCATTGTTTTCATGCTACATAGCTATTTAAAACTTTGCAGATTCAAGAATTCCAAAAAATAAGAAATTTGATAACATGGGAGAATCATCTTCTAGAAATACCTTGTAGTGGATGCTCGAAATGGATGCCATGTTACTAGATGCATTACTGGAGGAGGTCAACAAAAGGAATCGTCCTGATGGCACATTTACGTCATTAGCATATGCCACTGTGGTGTCCTAGCTTAAGCAAGCTGTCGATCCGTTCTTCCATAAGATATATATAAAGAATAGGATGAAGACATTGAAAAGTCTTTTTAATTAGTGTTATGATTTATTCCATAAGTGGAGTGGCATTGCTTGGAATCTGGTAACCCAAATGTTTGAAGTTGAGCTAAAAGTGTAGATTGAAATTTGCAAGGTTTGAATTTATACCCTTCCACACATGGATGATATCCCTAACATTTAACTATTCCATATTTGTAATGATATTCTTTATCGCTTCAAACTATATACATAGATGACAATGTACTGCATCATTTTAAATTATGTATGGTATGAATGAAAATGTTTGATCGTTATTTCATTACTTATGCAATTGCATAGAGTACCACACATTATAGCATATAAAAAAATATGCATGGACATGTATGTATGATGGAATGTTATCTATAACATGTGAATTAGTATGACACTGCATGTTGTAATTGATATTTTGTAATAATCTAATTAAGGATGAATTTACAAGAAAAGCTTAAGGCTTAAAAATGGAAACGAACTCCAATCCACAACTATGATAAGTTAGCTAAGCTATTTAGTAAAGACAAAGTAACTGGTGCATATACTAAAAGTTCGAGGGTCAAAGTTAGAAGATGGGAGAGGGAAGGCCTAGATTTGAATGATAGTTTTGAGTTAATGTCTGATTCTGGTCTCAATTGGGGATATAATGCCCATAATTTTGCAAAAAGAGTAAATGTATTCAGTCCTGATAGTGCTCCTTCTAATCGCTCTCATAAGTATGGTCATTCAAGTCACTCCCATGAAAATTCATCATCAAGGGGATCTAAATGGAAGGCCCCAATGATTGATTTGATAGAAAAAGGGCATGAAAAATTAAATATGGGAATTAATCAATTGATTGATGTAATGAGAGATGTGGTTGATAAGCATGTTCAAATAGCTGAGAAAAGTATTTTGGTCATGGAAAGAAGTAGACCCTGTCTTTATAGTGAGGAAGACGTGTGGCTAGAGTTAGAGAAAATATGAGTACCATAGGAATTCCAAATGAATTGCTACGACTTTTTATGGGAAAATGAGAAGGCGAGGAGCCGACTTTTTAGGGTTCCGCTGCATAAACGATTAGAAATGCTATATCAACTTATGGCCAATATAGGAGATAGATGAGCTACAGATGATGGAACAAACTAATGCCTTCTTTGTGATATTTCATTCTGGTAAGCTGACATAATATTAATGTGCTGTGTGGCTTGTAAATGGTATATGTGTTTGACATTCCTGATGATAGTTTTATTGCTATACATATATTATTTTATTGAATTAGAAAGGTAATTAAAATGTTTGATTAACACGTTATGTGCATTGTAGGTGCTCTTACTCCACACACATTGAAAGCATGAGTGACCTAGATCATTATACACTATCTTAGCTTGTGCATCAGTTATAGGCTTCTTGGGATGAGGTGTTTGGTTGTGCATGTGGATACCAATGTTGTTAGATGATTTTGGTATTCAGCTGTGAAAATGTTCTCATGATACTTGATGGAGCCTTGTTAGGCTCAGCTTGATATATTCAGTGATATTAGACATTTATCTTTGTAGCTTTTTCTGACTATTTGAGTAATTGAAAAATATGCAGATTTCAAATCATTCCTCTTGACTTGCATCTTTAAGTGTATGGTAAACTACTTGTGTGGCTAGTATAGATACAATAATGCCTTGAAATAGTCCAATTTTCTATGTGCACAAAACTAGATGACTGACATGGAAGGAGAATTTAGGAATGTAGACTTTTCAATATTTCCCACATGTGGTTCTATTCTCTATATAGAAGATTATATCCATTTCCAACACTAGTTAATGATCAATTTTTTTTTATTTAGAAATTTGTAAGTAGGTTTTGACTATTATTTTGGTAATTTCTTGAAATGTCATCTACTTGCTAGTTTTAATTGCCCTTTTTCACTAATATAGTTTGCCCTTTGCAATCATGTCAAAAGTATCTACCAAACATACCACTTCTGTCTTCAACTTTGGTTGTACAAATTTTAGCTTTCAATTTTTTAAAATTTAATTAATTTATTTGGAACTATTTATTTTATTTTAGACTTATTTTATTATTGAGTAAACATTACATTTCATTTTTCATTTATAAAGATAGTTATTATTGTAACACAAATATATTATGTTAATTTTTTATTTTCTAAAATCCAGCTCTTTGTATAAATAAATAAATAAATGTGTCTTATGAGAGAGAAAATTTTCATTTGCTTAGTTTTTAAATTTAATTTCATTACAAATATATTATTAAATTAATTTTTTATTATTCCTATATTTGAAATATAATTTTACATCTTTACTATTTTTTTATATTAATGACAAGTTTATATTTTTTTACTAAAAATTTCATAAAATTATTTAATTAACAATCTTTGTATTTTTTTTACATTAAGGACATTATGATCATTTCACCTCATTATAATTTCTTTTCCTCTAACTTTCTCCTCTATCAATGAAAATTTTCTTTTCTCTCTCAATTTATTTCTCTCCTATTTTCCCTCCTACCAAACAACCTAAGGGAGAATCATTTCTCCTCCCTTTTTTTTCCTCTCTAAATTTCTTTCTCTCCCAATTTCTATCCCCTCCCTTTTCTTCCCACTCCAAACAAGGGCTAAAGCTTATCATAAATTACAAGTTTCCAATTCATAAATTGCTAATGACATTACAAAGAGATTTTTGAAACATGTCACATAATACTCCTTCCACTCTGTTTTAATTATCATTTAAAAGATATTTTTCCCTATTTAATATTGTCTAAGAAATAAAAAATGCATTTATTATTATTATTTAAATGTTGTCCCCGTTATCATAATGAATACAAAATGACTTATATATCAATTAGTAACTTTTAGTAAATAATAGATCAGTAAATTATAATTTTTTCAAATTGATGTTATTTATTGATTTCTTTAATTTTTGTACATTAAAAAAGAACGAAGAAAATATTTTCCTTTGAATTGAGGGCCTCCTTGTGCATTCAAATGGAATGGAGAGAATATCTTATTTTAAATTTTCATTGGAAGGGCCACATGATTTTCTAAGGAACACTGAGAATAACGCCATTTACACCCTCGGCTCCATTGCCCTCATTCTCTCCTTTTCAAAAAAGAAAAGGAAGGGCTCTTTTTCCCTGTAAAAAAGGTGTTAAGTTAACGAATTTTTCGTGAGTTAGAAAGGAGAGTGGAAAGGATTCCTAATTTAGAAATAAGAGTGGATGGGAAGTGAAAATATAAAAATATAAATAGATTATTTAAAAGGTTAGATGTACAACAAATATATAAGTGTATAAGAAATTATTGCGGCTTGAGGTAAATAATTTTTATCTCAAATAAAATGTTGTATATAGTACAATTAATAATTTGACAGCTTATGCTCATATTAAAAAAAAAAAAAAGGAGCTTGGAAGATCGTGGCCCCTTCCAACCCCAACGTAAATTTGCCCCTAAGTTTAACCTTTATATTTTATGCAAAATATAAAGTTGAATATAAAGTTTGTCTATTTCTAACTCTTTTCAAAGTTATTTTTTGAAGATTATTTTTTATTTCTTCTGGGATTATAGACTATTGTACTAATACTATTATACTACATTAATATAATAATTCTAGTGTAAAATTATATTAGTTAGTAGTTTTAATTCACTTCTTGAACATTTTTATAAACATTTTATTTATACCATATTATTTCTTGAAAAGTTTAATTTTAATAAAAATAACTATTTGATAATATTTATTATAAACTTGCTTCCAATGCCCGCTTGAATCTTGAATCATTCATTGATTATGACCTATATTGGAAGTGAATTTTTCTTCCTTACGAAAGGGCATTTGATTCCAACCGAACCTCACATTTTTCCCACTCTGCCAGTTTCTACCTGACGTTTCAATCACGAAGAAAATTAGTTCGGTCTAGCTATGCCCTTTTCTCACCAAGTATGTATCAAGACTTTCGCCATTAGATCAATCGCTTAACGCACTCCTACATTGTCGACTAACGCATCATTTCATAAAATTTAGAATTTTTATGTAAAACTTGCGTACAACTTTTACATAAAAAATGAAAATCTTTTGAATATCTGGGACTGTGAATTATTTTTAAAGTTTCCGTTTGTTTTAAACGGGAAATATTTTATATAAAAATATAATTATAAAATATCAAAATAATGAAAATGACCTATATATCCAATGTAAAATATGAGAAGTTTTCATCATAAATTGCAAATGCATATAATACTCCCTTACCTTATGTTTGGCATACTCAAAAATAAGAATTCATTTCATTCTCAAATGAATTCTATCAAATTATCATATTTGGATTTAAATTTTATTAAATTTCATTTTATTTATAAATCTTGTTTTATTTACATAACTGCCATTTTGAAATTCCATCAAATTAGTTAGGATTTGTTGGGATTTTATTTCATTTGAAATGAATATTTTTGTTGGACAATTTTATCCTTTACTTTTCAAATTATTAACTATGCTTATTCTTCTTCTTCTTTTTTTATCTTCTATTGAAAGAGACCTCATTACTCTATTAAATTAGGGGATAATATGTAAATATAAATATTTAAAATAAATTCCACATCTTTTAATTAAAATTCCAAATAAAAATTCATTTCAAAGTGAAATGAAATCATATTTTATATAATTTATTTTAAAAAAAAATTATTTAGAAATGAAATGAAATCATTTTTTCAAATAAAATAAAATAAATTCTTATTTTTAAGTATGTCAAACAAAAAGTTAATTATATATGAAAAATAAGAGTTTCTTACAAAAAAAAAATTTTATAAAAATAATCGGAGCTAAAATCTTATAATTCATTCGATCAAAGCAATCGTCTATGATCGAGCTATCTTCTTTAAAGATGAGTTAGATAAAAGAAGCTAAATACCATGTATCATGGATTTTTTTAAAGACAGAACAATTATTCTATTGGCACCAACATTAGAAAAATCATCTTCTATTATTCCACTAGTTGATTTAGTACAACCAATAGTAGAAGATATCAAACTAAATGCGATAAATGAAGAAATTCTATTAAGAAGATCTCATAAAGTTCACAAACTAACAATTTTTAATGATTATTTTGTATATTTGCAAGAGCATGAATATGATATTAATGATAATATTGATCCTATAACATTTTCTTAAGTAATATCTAGTTCAATCTATTCTGATTAGATGAATGTTATGAAATATGAGTCAGCTTTAATGCCTAAGAATCAAGTATAAGATCTAGTAGACTTCTTGTAGGTTGTAAGCTAGTCACATACAAATGGATCTTCAAGACCAAGATGGATGCTCAAGGTGAAGTTGAGAGATATAAGGCCAAATTGGTAGTAAAAGGTTACATTTAGAAAAAAGGCATTGATTAAAAGAAAACTTTTCCACCTATTTTAACCGAATACTTATTCCATATTATCATCACTTTAGTGGCTCATTTTGATTTAAAGTTACATTAGATAAATGTAAAGAAAAACTTCCTAAATGGTGATCTAATAGAGAGTGTTTATATGAACCACCTCAATGGTTTCTAAGAGAAGGGAAAAGAGCAACTTGTGTGTTAGCTTAAAAAGTCCATATATGACTTAAAACAAGTTTCTGGACAATGGTACCTCAAGTTTAATGAGATAGTGACTTCTCCTAGGTTTAAGAAGAATGCAATGGACTAGTGTATTTATATGTTAATAAGTACGGGCAATTTTGTTATTCTAGTACTATATGTGGATGACATTCTCCTTATAAGTAATGATATGAACTTATTGACTAAGGCAAAACAAATGTTATTCGAACATTTTGTTATGAAAGATCTTCAAAATGCTTCTTACATTCTGAGGATAGAGATTGGTCATGATAGATCCCAGGGTTTACTTATTTTGTTTCAACAAACTTAGCTTGAGAAAGTATTAAAAAGGTTTAACATGTTAATTTGCTCTTAAGTTTTCACACCCATTTTGAAAGGGGAAAATTACTTTAAGTCCCAATATCCTCAAAATAATGTTGAAATAGAAAGAATGAAAAGTGTCACATACATCTTTGTTCTCAATAGCCTGATGTATATTCAATTATATTCACGTGTATTGAGAAAATACTTAGGTAATTCTAGTCAGAGACATTGGACTGCTACAAAGAGAGTCATGAGATACTTCTAAAGTTTCAAGTAATCTTGGTCAGAGACATTAGATTACTACAAAGAGAGTCATGAGATACCTCCAGAGTACAAAAGATTACATGCTAATGTACATGAAACAAGCTACTTAGATTCAAATTTTGCTAGTTGTCTAGATAATGATAAATTTATATTTGCATACATCTTTTTGATGGCATGAAGAGTTATATCGTAGAAAAATATTAAGTAGTCCTTAATAGTGACCTCCACTATAGAAGCAGAATATGTTACATGTTATGAAACCACTTGTACTACTATCTGGTTAAGAAATTTTATGGTTAGCTTTGAGATTATTGAGAGCATCTTAAAATCCTTGACTATCTATTGCTATAATATTGCTATTGTAAACTTTTCTCATAATAATGAAAATTATGTTCATAAGAAGCATTTTAATATAAAGTACTAGATTATGTAAGAGAAAGTATGCGATCATATCGCATGCATTGAACATATTTCGTAGATTGTATGCCCGTGTATCTACTAACTAAAAGCTTAGTGATAGAAATATATCATAATCATGTAATCAATATGGGATTAATTAAGCCTTTTGATATTTTGGGTTAGTAGGAGTTGTATAATATAAATTATTTTCTAAAGATATATATAAATGAAATATTCACAATAAAATATTAATGTTTTGTCATATATTATACACATTTTTTGTTATGACATATTTATAGAGACATTTAGATCTTATCTCAAATATTGTATAAGAATTATAATTCTCATTTAGTATCTTAGGAGGATGCTTTGAACCAATGTGTAAAAATTCATATATGGTTGTCACAATTTCGTTACATAAATCTTATTAAGTATAATCTTATTATGTATATTCTTATCGGATATAGTATATGATAAGCAAGATGTAAGTTTATAGAATATATATATATATATATATATATATATATATATATATATATATATATATATATATATATATATTTCATTAATATCCCTATCTGATACTATATTTTATGTTATAAAAAGATGCCATAATTTTTTTTTATATTTTATTAAAGTGATCACTATTATTGAATTATATGGTCCAAGTGGGAGATTGTTAAATTTTCTATTATAGACCTATTAATTCAATAATAAAAAAATATAAAAAGACTAGGCCCAATATTAAAGTAATTAAATAGTTTAGGTCCAATAATAATCTAACCTAACTAATATGATAATGAGTAATTCTCAATGATGGATCGACCCACTAATATTATCAATATAAATAAGAGTCACTACTCCTAAATCCTAAAATTGATTCAGAACACTCTCCATCATTGTTAAAAAGCCTCCACAATCAAGTTTTTATCTAGGGTTAATAGAAGTAACAAATTCTTATTGGAGCTTGTTATTAAGAACTATCATAAATAATTTGTGACTTACAGTAAATATTGATTTCACATTCATCTCATAACAGATTCATCATGTAATAATAACTTATTTTATCCACATTTAATATTATCTTTTTACATAATTCAACTGTGATTATTATATTATAAAACTTTGATTTTAGCATTTAGTATTTCAATTACTCATATCCTTACTAAAAAAAAATAGGGAGAAAAAAATTGTAGCTTGGAACGTGGTGGCTCTTTCAAACCCCCAATGTAATTTTGCCCCCAAGTTTAACCTTTTATATTTTATGTAAAATATAAGGTTAAATATAAAGTTTGTCTATTTCTAACTCTTTTCCAACTTATTTTTTAAAGAATATTTTTTTATTGCTTCTTGGATTATAGACTATTGTATTATATTATACTAAATTAATATAATAATTATAGTGTAAAATTATATTAGTTAGTAGTTTTAATTCACTTCTTGAATATTTTTTATGTTAATATAAGCATTTTATTTATACTATCGTACTGCTTGAAAAGTTTAATTTTAATAAAAATAAATATTTGATAATATCTGTCATAAACTTGTTTCCGATGCTCGAATCTTGAATCAGTCATTGATTATGACCTGTGTTGGAATTGAATTTTTTCTTCCTTACAGTGGGGCCTTTGATTCCAACCAAACCTCACATTTGTCCCACTTTGCAAGTTTCTACCTGACGTTTCAATGACGAAGACTTTTGCCGTTAAATGAATGGCTTAACGCGCTCCTACATTGTGGACTAACGCCACAGTTTCCTAAAATTTACAATTTTTATATAAAACTTGCAGGCAACTTTTACCTAAAAAATACAAATGTTTTCAATATCTTGGAGTAGGAATTATTTTTTAAAGGTTCCGTTTATTTTCAATGAAAAATATTTTTTTGTAGAAATATAATTATAAAACATTAAGATAATAAAAAATAACCTATATGTCTGGTATGAAATATGGGAAGTTTTCGTCATAAAATGCAAATGTATATAATACTCCCTTAATTTTATAAAAATATGAATTTTTATAAAAATAATTGGAGCTAAAATCTTACAATCTTTTCAGAAAAATTACAGCACAAATAGTTGTATAAAAATATTTAGGAATTCTAAGAAATGTTACAGACTTTAGTTAAAACATCGTAAAAATTTTATGAAAAGTTTGTAATAAGTGATATCGGTCTGAAGCAAATCCTTAACTTAGCATGAGCACAAAACTTTGAGACTTCAATGAAGTAAAAAAGAATGTTATTCCATATTCTTAAGCCGCCGTCAAGCTACGGAAGAGCCTTCAATATTTTCCCCGATGAGAACTCATAGTGTCTCGTGCTTTTTCTTAATACCCTTTTGCTCAATAAACTCAAGTGCCAACGCCTTTTGGTATCTGGCCTACGTCCATTCAATCAGCAACCCTTCAAAATCTAAAAAATTGTGTATTCAACCCTTCAAAGTCTAATAAATTGATTGCTGCCAATGGAATGGAATTACATGCAACAAGTTGGGACATGTTATATAGTTCTTAACCTTAGCGAGGAATCCTCTTTTTAATATTACAAAGTTTATAGACTATTATCCCATAATCATATTTATGTTAATACAATTTTTAGCATAAAATTCTAACAGTCTGTAGTTTTATTTGTTTTTTGAACATTTTTTATATGTCATTGTAATTATTTTATCTATAATATCTTATTTCTTCAAAAATTTTAATTTTAACAATAAAAATAAATATTTAATAGTATTATAATAAACATATATACTTTTCGCTTCTCAATCTCGGAATCTTGAAATCACTTACGGTGGAAGTGCATTTTTTCTAATCCCTAATTGATTATAACTATTTTTTTGTGATAAAAATTTTTTAATTTGTGGAGCAACTGCGCCCACTTCAGTCAAAGTTGATCTGCATTTGACGTCAACTAAACTTCACATTTCCCCACTTTGGAAGTCAGCTTCAAACTGACTGACGTTTCAATTAGGAAGAAAAGTTCATTCAAAGTTTTCACTTTCCGACAAAGTATCCAGACTTTCCCCATGCCATTAGATGAATGGCTTACCGGCACAGACATTTACTCCAATGATGTCGAGTTATACATCATTTTTATAAAACTTGTAATTTTTTATATAAATCCTACAGTTTCTGCGTAAAAAATTGCAAGTATTTGTGGTTCGGAATTGTAACTTTTTTATAAACTCTTACAAATTTTTCATAAAATTTTATAATTTTTTTAGAAATAAGTTATTGCAAAAAATATTCATATAGAAATATTTAAAAATTCTATAAAAAAATTTAAAACTTTAATTTGATAAAAAGTTGTACAATTGTTTAAGAGACTTTCGAGATTTAATGAAAAACTTGTAAGAAACCATGTCAGTCTGAAGCAAATCCTTGACTTACGTGTGAGGACAAAATGTTAAGAGTTTCAATGAAGTGAATTAGAATGTTAAATACCATATGCTTATGCCGTCACTCTACAGAGAGACCTCAATATTTTCCACAATGAGAACTCATATTGTTTTGTGCCTTTTCCTAATATACTTCTGCCCAATAAACTTGAGCACCAACACCTTTGTGGTAACTGGCCAATGTCTTTTCCATCAGCAATCCTTGTTGCTTCATTTGAGGCAAAATCTTGTATTCAACCCTTCGAAGTCCAAAAAGTTGGTTCATTGGAATCAAGGTGTTGACTGCTGCCACTGGAATGGAGTTACATGCAGCAAGTTGGGGCATGTTACAGGTCTTGACCTTAGTGAGGAATTCATCTCCGGAAGACTTGAACATTCAAGTAGTCTCTTCAATCTACAATACCTCCGGAATTTGAGTTTGGCTTATAATGATTTTAATTCTGTGATTCCGACGGAGGTTCGCAAGTTGAAGTATCTGAGCAATCTAAATTTCTCAAATGCTGGTTTCGAGGGACAGATTCCAATTGAGATTTTTCGCCTCACAAGGTTAGATATTCTTGATGTGTCTACTTCATTTGCTCGTTCTTTGAAAATTGAGGTGCCAAATATGGCACTGCTATTGCAAAACCTTACCGAAATGAAAGAACTAATCTTGGATGGTGTCACTGTAGCCCTCGAAGGAAATGAATGGTGGCATGCTTTATATTCGTTAAAAAATCTACGAGTCTTAAGCATGTCATCTTGCAATCTCTCAGGACCCATTGATTCTTCATTATCAAAGCTTCAGTCACTCTCCATAATTCGACTAAACCACAACAATTTCTCAAGTTCTGTGCCAGATTCCTTTGCAAATTTCTCTAATTTGACTATCTTGGAACTAAGTAGTTGTGGCTTGAGCAGTGCTTTCCCAAAGCATGTCTTCCATTTGAAATCATTGCTGGTACTTGACTTATCAAACAATCAAGATCTTCGTGGTTCATTGCCAAATTTTCCTGAGCATATATCTCTTCACACCTTGAATCTCAGCAATACCCATTTCTCGGGATTTCTGCCATATTCTATTCATAATTTGAGGCAATTGTCTGTGATAGATCTATCCAAGTGTCAATTCAATGGCACACTCCCTGAAAAAATGGCAGAACTTTCCCAACTTGTTCATATGGACTTGTCACATAATAACTTCACTGGTCCCCTTCCATCTTTTAACCTGTCTAGGAATCTCACTTTTTTGTCCCTTTTTCACAATGATTTAAGAGGTGCAATTCCATTTTCTCATTTTGATGGCCTTGTTCATCTTGCCCGCATTGACTTATCTGATAATTCTCTTAATGGAAGCATCCCCTCATCTCTTTTTGCACTCCAGTCTTTGAGAGAACTCATGCTTTCCAATAATAGATTTGATGGCCCATTAGATGAATTTCCTAATGCGTCTTCCTCTCTAATAGAGATCATTGATTTAAGTGGAAATAATTTACATGGGCCAATTCCATTCTCTGTCTTTCATTTTAGAAGACTTAGAAGGCTCTTGTTTTCTTTTAACAAGTTCAATGGCACAATAAAACTAGACATGATCCAGAAGATGGGAAATTTATCCATGCTAGACCTTTCTTATAACAACTTGTCAATTGATGTAAACCTTAGGAGTGATCTAAAATCAACCTTCCCCAATATGAGAATCATAATGTTGGCTTCCTGTAATTTGAGAACATTCCCCATTTTTTTGAGAAATCAATCCCAATTACTAGAACTGGATCTATCCATGAACCAAATTCAAGGAACAATACCAAGCTGGATTTCAGAATTCAAGTTTATTCTCAACCTAAATCTTTCCTACAATTTTTTAACAGATTTTGAAGTTCCTTTGCAGAATTTTAGCCATAGTTTGCTCTTCCTTGACCTTAAATCTAATCAACTCCAAGGGCCTATTCATTCATTTCCAAAATATGGGATTTATTTGGACTACTCAAACAATAGAATTAGTTCTATTAACTTAACTGACATTGGGAATCAAATCCCTGCAGTTTTTTACCTTTCTTTTTCAAATAATACTTTGCAAGGGAATATTCATCATTCTTTATGTGAAGCTTTATCTCTTCGAACACTTGATCTTTCCCATAATAAATTCAATGGCACGATTCCTGAGTGCCTAATAAGAAAGAAGAATCTCAGGGTGTTAAAGCTTGAAGGGAACAACCTTGTTGGCCATGTCTCTGATAAATTTCCAAGTTCTTGTGCTCTAAGATTCCTAGATCTCACTGGAAATTGCTTGGATGGTGCCATCCCAAAGTCACTTGCCAATTGTCAGAATCTACGAGTTCTAAACTTGGGAAAAAATATGTTGATAGATGGATTTCCTTGTCATTTAAGGAACATATCTACACTTCGAGTTTTGATTTTGAGGTCAAACAATTTGCATGGGCCAATTACATGTCCCGATAGCATTGGTAATTGGGAAATGCTTCAAATTGTTGATGTGGCCTTTAACAATTTTGTGGGTGAGCTTCCAAGGGCACTTTTAAAAGCATGCATGACAATGATGTCTAAGGAAGATAAAGATAAGCCAAGGTTTAATGTGTCTGATCTTTATGAGATATCAGATATTTTGAAGTTTGCTACTACCTTATCTCTCACCAATAAGCATATTGCAAAGAATGTGGCTAAATTTTTTTCAAATGAACCTCGCACCAGGTTTGAGTATGGAACATCTATCTTATTTTGTGAGAATCTTCATAGTGATTTGGTTTCAATTACTGTTATTAATAAAGGTCAAGAAATGAGATTGGTTAAAATTGTAACTGCATTCACTTTAATGGATTTCTCAAGCAATCAATTTGAAGGGCCAATACCAGAAGAGCTAATGAATTTCAAGTCATTATATTCTCTTAATTTGTCACATAATTCTTTCTTGGGTCCTATCCCTTCATGTATAGAAAAGATGGAGTCCCTAGAGTCCTTAGACTTGTCATTCAATTCCTTAAGTGGAGAAATTCCTATAGAACTTTGCAAATTATCATTCCTTGAAGTCCTCAACCTCTCTTTCAATAATTTTGTAGGACCAATTCCAAAGGGTACTCAAATTCAATCATTCCAAGCAACTTCCTTTAAAGGTAACAAAGGTTTATGTGGGCCTCCATTAACCCCAAATTGTAGCATTGCTAATGGAACGCTTGCATTTTCACCCAAAATCAAGACTTCAATTGATTTCAATTTCATTAGTGTTGAACTGGGATTAACTTTTGGGCTTGGAGTTCTTTTCCTACCTCTTATTTGCTTCAGGCGATGGAGGATATGGTATTGGAAGCTGCTTGATGATATTCTTTATTGGATATTTCCTCAGCTAACTTTTGTGTATGAACAACAGGGAACGCAAAGGTTCAGAATCCTAAGATGGAAACCTTGCTAATTTTGGTCGAAGCAAAAAAGTCATTGTATTTGATTTGCTTTCCTTATTTTTTAGTTTTATTTTTACTTTCTCTTGTTAGTTGTTTTTCCTTTGTTGTCTTTTCCATTTATGCTTTGTATTAAATAATGCTATACTTTTCTTCTTTCTTTTTACTATCTTAGTTTCTTTTTGTTATGTATTAAGTAACTATTGTTAGCTTTTCTGGCCTCCTGCTATCTTTTCAATAAATGTATTTTGTAGTATCAAATTGTTTGAGGTTTGGAATCATACATGTGGCCTATGAAGACTTCGAGTGCAAGTATTATAGATCATTTTGGCTAACTACTTAGCCAATAATCAAATTCTTTTATAATAGTTGTATTTTCCATATTTCAAAGATTATTGGCTAAGTAATCAACCAAAATGATCCATAATAATTGCACTCAAAGTCTTTATGGGCCACATGTATGATTCCAAACGTCAAACAATTTGACATTACATATATATATTGCACTTTTCTCGAAAATAAAAAAGTAGTTTTTTAGTTTCATTTTCTTTTATGAATTGTAGTTTCATTCATTTTTTAAGTTGTTATAGTGGCAAGCCATATAACATGCATTGAAGGTACTAGAATATATGAAGGGAAAAAAAAAACTTCTAACACAAGATCAAATTCTACAACATCACTGAGGGCATAGTTGGAGTATATGATAGTATAAGATAAAAAAATATGATAATATATCATAAAATAACAAAAGGATAATATATAATATTATTAAATATTTGATATAATTGTACAAATAATTTAACCATATAACATAATCGTATAAATTTTTTTGTTTAGACAAAATTAAATTTGTTTTAAAAAATTATATCACAATTATTTTTTTATACTTGGTAATTATAAATTTTTTAACTTTTAATAATCATTTTAATTAACAAGAAGTAATATATTTATTATATGTTTTCGTATGTAAAAAATAATTATTCATATTTTTAAAAGTAAAATATTTTAAAACTAAATTAAGAAAGACAAATAAATTAAAATAAGTTAAGATTAAATTATGCATGAAACAATAATTATTAATAGAGCTAGATGATATAATAATAAGTTAAAACTAAATTAAAAATAATAAATTTTATTATAATCCTATCCTATTATAATAAGTCTAGTTAGAGAAGATTATTTCATCTTATATTGACTATATTTCATTTTACAATCTTACAATTTTACGTAAGGTCCAAATACTTGTTAAAATAAGTTATATTTACTTATATTATCATATCTCTCTTGTACAACGCACCAAACTAACATGCAAGACCAAGGTGGTAACTTAGTTTCATCCATTTAAGAGTAACACTTTCATCTTGTTTTACTTTTCTTATAATGTAGGATTTTTACATCCCAAAACATTTTTTGTGTATAAATACCATACTTAATATTTTTATTAGATTATACTATGTACCGTAAAATATTGATTTCACAACTTGCCAAATATTGTTTACTTGTTTATAATTTTTCTCTATTGAAATTAATTATTTTAATAACTTCCCAATATTTAATTCATTTTAATTTTTTATCCAAATTACCTTAATTATATTTTAACTTTTCAGTCATATTATACTTATTTCTATACTTATACAATCAATTTTAGTCTTATTACCAAAATCAATTTAATTAATTCTACCAAAAAAATTCATTTACCTCTTAGATGAACATTACCATTAATTAATAAAATTAATTTTCTTACTTTTTCAATCAAATCCTAGTTAATGAATAAGAAATTTTCTTTAAATTTTTATTAAGCTCTTTTTATGCTTTATTTATAGTATTTTATATTTTCTTTTCAAATGTTTTGTCATGTTATTGCCAAAAATAGTATTAGATTGCTTCATCTCTTCAACGTGATTTCTACTTTTCCTTTTTAGTAATAAATTGATTAAACTTATTTATATCCTTGTATGTTTTGCCATATGGGTCAAAAACTAAAAATGCTATTAAATATTTAGCAAAAAAGGTAGCTTAATTGTTGTTGTATGGGGTCTTCACTTCTTTTTTTTTCTCTTGAAAATGAGTTGATTAAGTTAATGTTTAATTATATAAATAAATTATTATTAGCATTCAATCAAAATAATTAAAGGGAATTGATTAATTTAACATGAAATTAAATAGTTAGATTAAAAATGA
This sequence comes from Sindora glabra, assembly GCA_020226215.1. Classification (NCBI taxonomy): domain Eukaryota; kingdom Viridiplantae; phylum Streptophyta; class Magnoliopsida; order Fabales; family Fabaceae; genus Sindora; species Sindora glabra. The sequence goes on along the minus strand of CM035234.1, from coordinate 62,768,709 downwards.
TATATAATAAATAGTTAATTATTGTAATATGATTTCAATAACTCATATGAGTGCGATTTCTTTTGAATTCAAATAAAATTTATGGTAGATTTAATATTTTGGAATCTATATATCAAATTATCAAGAAGTTAAGTCAAATTATTTATTTAAGAAATGATTAATATAATAATTTACTTTTATTTAAAAATCCAAAGTGCAAATATCAAGAGAGTTAAATTTTTATTGAAAATTTTACCTTATTTAATACACAACAAAAATAAAAACATAGAAAGAAAGACTAAAAATGGCAAGAAAAATAAAAAAATTAATTATTTATTACACAACACATAGATAAGACAATAAAAAGAAAAACTATTAAAGAAAGAGCAAACCCAAAAATAAAAAGTGGAAATCAGATACAATGCAATGGTTACTTTGCTCTAACCGACATCAAAAGGGCCTCCATCTTAGAGTTTTGTAGCTCTGAGCTCCATGTTGTTCGTATACAAAAATTAATTGAGGAAAGGCCCAATAAAGAATATCATCTATGACCTTCCAATACTGTATCCTCCATCACTTTAAACAAATAAGGGGTAGGAAAACACTTCCAAAGCTAAAAGTTAACCCTAATTCAAGACTTATGACATTAAAATCAATTGAAGTCCTCGTATGGGGTGAAAATCAAAGCACTCCATTAGTAATCCTGCAATTTGTGGTCAATTGAGGCCTACATAATCCTATGTTACCTTTAAAGGAAGTTGCTTTAAATGATTGAATTTGAGTATCTTTTGGAATTGGTCCTACAAAATTATTGAAAGAGAAGTTGAGGAACACTAGAAATGATAATCTGGAAAGTTTTCTAGGAATTTCTCCACTTAATGAATTGAACGACAAGTCCAACAATTCTAGGTATTCCATCTTTTCTATACATGAAGGGATAGCACCCGAGAAAGCATTATGAGACTAGTTAAGAGAATGCAATGCCCTGAAATTTATAAGCTCTTATGGAATTGGCCTTTTAAAATGATTGTTTGAAAAATCCATTAAAATAAAAGCAGTTACAATTTTAACCAATCTCACTTCTTGACATTTATTTATAACAGTGATCGAAACCAAATCACTATGAAGATTCTCATAAAACATGATAAAGGAATCATACTCAACCCAGGAGCGAGGTTGATCTGATATAAATTTGGCCACTTTTCTTTCAATATGCTTATTGGTAAGCGATAAGGTAATAGTAAATTTTCGATGATCGAATGTTTCATAAAGATCATGAACACTAAACCTTGGCTTATTCTTATCTTCTTTAGAAATCATTATCATACAAGCTTTTAAGAATGATCCTGGAAGCTCACCAGCAAAATTATTAGAGGATAGATTTACAATTTGAAGCATCTTCCAATTACAAATGCTATTGGGAAACTTAATTGAACCATCTAATTTGTTTGATCTCAAAATCAAAACTCAAAGTGTAGATATGTTCCTTAAATGGCAAGGAAATCTCTCATTCAACAAGTTTTTTTTTTTTTTGGCCAAGAGAACTCATAGATTTTGGCAATTGCCAAATGATTTTGGGATGGCACCACCCAAGTGGTTTCCAATGAGATCAAAGAATCTTAGAGCACAAAAACTAGAAATTAAATGTATTAAAGATATGAAGCTTCATAGAAAGAGTGATGAATATTCCCATTTAAAGTATTATTTGAAAAAGAGAGGAAAAAGACTATAGTGATGAATATTCTAACATCCTTCTAATCACATAAGGTTAAATTGCAAGCTTGCATGAGTTAAAACTACAACAATAAATCAAATCAAGTTCTAAAATCTTCATAATTGCATGAGACTCAATTGCATGTTACTCTTAGTTTATATGAGTTGAAATTGCAATGATAAATTAAATCAAGTTCTAAAATCCTCCTAATCGCATGAGAATAAACAGCATAATACTCTTGACCTGCAAAAGTATAAATTATATATGACTTAAAAAAAAAAGACCTCATGTACTACTCCTGGCCTACACAAGTATAAATTGTAAATGACTAAATTGAAGTTAAAACATATGTATTACTATTAGACTGCATAAGTATAAATTATGAATGGCTTAATCAAATCAGAGTCAAGATATGTGTACTATTCTTTGCCTACATGAGTATAAATTGTGGATGGCCAAATCAAATTAAAAATTGAACTATATTTAACTTGATCTTTCCCCAAGTATATAGGCAACTTGGTAAATTATTAAGTGTAATCATAAATAAAGTTAAATAAGAATGTCCATTATTACAAACAGGATTTCATATTCAAAATTTTGATGAGTTGCACTCACCTATCATGAAATCTCCCTCATTTCTTTAAGATGAATGCATATTCAAGAATGAGAACCTCCAAGTTGATGCACGAATGATAGCACTTTTGCTCATGTTAAGTAAAGAATACTGATCTCTTACCAAAGGATACAATTTAGGACATATCTAATGATTAGTGAATTATGTAAGGAAAACATGCATATTTGTGCTTCATTAAAAGAGCTTCAAACTAATGATTGTCTCTAGATTTGGGGTCCTAAATGCCTTTGTGCATGAGGTTTTTAAATTCTTTAGATGCAAGGTCCTAAACATGATGTGAGATGCCAAACATCTTCAAATGGCATTGTCATTAAAGTCTACCTTCATTGGCAAATCTTTAGTAATGGTTGATCATTGACTTAGATCATGATAATTGATAGGTTAATTGTAGACACCATCTTCAATGTGGTTATCTCTATCACTTCTATAAATTCTATTGGCAAGTTATCCTCTCCTCTTATGCTTGTATTGCCATTTTTATAGCTTGAATTGCTTAAGTTTTAATATGATGATCACAATTAATGAGAAGGTTGTTGTAATCTCTATTATTGCCACACATCATCATCGTGAACCTTTGCTACCAAACCTTAGACTATTGACTAAACTTGACACCACCAGATATAGGACAGAAGTAGAAAGTGGTGGAAGGAAGATATATCAATATGCACAACCACAAAAAGTTTGTCACAATCGTCTAATTATGAAAGTAGATGTTGATGGATAAAATGATGGAAGTTGGTCCTGATGAACAAGTCACAAATTTGTCATAACCAGGCATATGATGAAAGTCTATCTTGCTAGGCAAAGTGATGAAAATTTGTCTCAAGGAGCACAATCGCAAAAGTGTATATCTCTCAACAACGTGGATGTCACAAAATCATCACCAAGAGCAAAATTTTCATCTCCAAGGGTGGCAATATTTCTCACACGCTCAAATGGGTTAGCCGCCTCAGTATATCACAGTGTTCTTCATTAATGCATGGAGAGCCAAAGCCAACTGAAAAGCAAGTGGTACCTTAATCTAAGAATTTTGGTGGAAAATAAGAATAAAACATAAATGAATTCATGACCATCATCCATGTTGGACTTACTATTTGTACGAAGTTTTCGTCTCGTTATACGGCATTGTCAAATTTTAAAGTTATAGCTTTGGCCCTTTGGGTTTAGATTGCTGCTTCTGATGATGATAAAGACGCCACATGCGGAAACAACATAAGAAGCACATCCAATTGAGCAAGCGTGCTACCCTGGGGTTGAAGATTTGGGGATATAAAATATACATATAAAAGAAACAAGGAAAGAAGCAATGCAGAGATATATAAAGCAGCGGAAGTATTGGAGGCTTTTACCATTTTTTTTAATGGATTCATCTACATAAAAGGATACAAAAGTTTCATCAAGGAGGTCGCAGTGCAATTAAAGATAAAGAGAGAAAGAAAGAAAGAAAATAGAAGAATTGAAGATTTGAACTAACCTCAAATTTCAAAATTTTGTAATATGAAGAAAAGAAGAAGAATGATGTTCTAATTATAGTCACAAACTAATTTTTAAAATTTCATACTAACCCAAATTTGAGATTTATCTCAACTCTTTAATAATAAGAAAAAGATTGAATAAATCTCATGCTGATATAGATCTGAATGTGACGATGATATAGACGTGCAAGTACGGAGACTAGAGTTGTCGACAAATACGCCTTGTATCGAAGATTTCTATAAAGAAATATTGATTGGCTCAAAGGGGCTTGTGTGTGTATGTGTATATGTATACACACTAAGTACGGAGATGCTTTGGGTAAGTATTGAAAGGAATTTAATAAACATCATAAAACAGGAAACCAAGGAGATATATATCCAAGTATGAATGAATGGTGATATATGCGCAAGATATGTGGATAGGGGTCTGATGTACAAAGATAAACAATGATTACATTGCCATTCACGCGAAGGATATACGAAGGCGTGCATATACATGCCTCACGAATCAAGTTTCCATCGGCCAAATATTAAAAATTAATTATAAAAATCAAAACATCATCGATTTCATGAAATTATGTTTAAATTTACGAACAAATTTTGAGGAGTATTTATAGATAAATAAAATCAATCTATTTAATGTTATCTTACAAAATATAGTCAATAGAAAAAGATTATTCATTAAAACTTAAAATCTTATGTGAAAAATAAGTAGGTCAATAAAAATCTTTTGAATGACAAATTAAATTATATCATGTATACATGATAACATAAAAGTGGTCATGTGCCATGATATATCATCCCAACTAATAAAAAAAATTGCCCTTTAATAAATTAAAATGTGACAAACATAAAAAAAATTATGCTTATGTTTAAGCATCCCTTAGCAAGCTCTATAAATAAAGAGTTTATTTATGTTATTCATACAACGACAAGTCATTAGAAGAAGAGATGTGAAGCTTTCCCAAAACTCTATTAACAAATGTCGAAGTCATTTGAAGTCTATTAGCACATACAAAAATGATTATTCTGATTTGAAGATGTTAATCATAATATTCAAGCTTTCAAATCCTTTCAACTGGGATTCCTCTGTGAAAATTCAACCTTTGATAGGAGATTAAACTACCCATAACCTTCTCTTGATATCAAGATTCAACCTTTGATTTAAGAACAAGTTTCATCAAAACCCTTATTTGAAGTCAAATTCATCCATTGGATCCAAGATTAAGCTTTCCAAAAGCTCTTAATCAAAATAAAGCATCCCCCATTTGATCAAAAACTAAGCTTCCAAAAACCCTTGATCAAAGTCAACTTGAAAAGAAGAATCAAATGATTATCTTATATTTATTTTCAAGAATTAAAAATTAGATTATACTTTGCATTCATCAAAATTAATAAAATCTATTTGTTCCACATTTTTCTCATCCTATAAATTATTTATTGAGAAAGTTTGTGTGTATAATGCTTTCTTTTTGCAAAACTTTAAATTTGGATTATAAAATAATTAACGTTTAAAGTCATAAGAGGGGTGACATTTTTTAAAATAAGAGGAAGCTTTAGATGTTGATTCTTAAAATAAAACCATGTTTTCTTCCCTTAATATTTTAAATTTTGATCTTTAAAATAATTGATGTCTAAAATCATAAGGTTAGTAACATTTTCTACTATAAATAAACTAAACTTTATTTTTTCTTCATTATTACTCTCTTTCCATCTTATTTGTTTTCAAGTACAATCTCTGTTTTCATTCAACTCCCTTTAGAAAATCTTAATTATCACATAATCCTCCACTATACATCAATAAGCTTTTAATATTCCATTAACTAACATTGACCATGAAACAAGTGCCTCATTCCAAATTGCTAGTTCAAAACATAAAAGCAATTTTTTGTACTTCTACTTCTTAAATCTTTGACTTTTCCATTTTTTCAATTTTTTGTGCAAATTTTTTTTATAAGATTTTTGTTTGTATTTACTTTATATAACTTTTAATGTTATATCTAACTCTTGGATGTCTATTATATATTTGATAAAATGTTATAACAGAGTCCAAAGTCAATTGAATAACAATGAGAGATAGGAAAAACATGAAAAAAATTATCAAAATGGTTATTTTTTGCAATTTTGGGAAGCTAAATTGCCTTCGGCATTTGTAAATGAATAAATGAATAAATTTTGAAAAGTTACATAAAATAAAAAAATATTTGCTCCAAACAAATAACCTAACATGAAGTTATGACCCTTTAAAGCTTTTAATTGAAAATACATCTTTAGGATGTTGGATTTATTGAATTTTTATTATAAATATTTTAGCAAAAAATCTAAAAATTAATGCTAAAAAATTATTATATGAACATTTCATATCAATTTTTTATACTAAAAATCAACATAAAAAAGCTAAATATAAAAGAATAAAAATATATTTAAAGAAAAAGACATTGATTTTTTTTGGCTAAAAAATTGATATAGTTTTGTAAAATAGTGAAATGAAATGTGAAAAATAAAAAAATGTCAATTTTTTATTAAAAAATCAATGTGGTATCCATTTTTTTGTGTCAAATATATAACTAACATTAAAATTAATATATAATAATGCTCACTTAGATGTTAGTTGGAAATTGATGTGATTTTTGTTAAATACCCAAAGTACATTTACATTTATGTATTAGTGTTTTTCTTATCATCACTTTCACCCCACTTTTTATTTATTTCTAAACTCAATCTTTGTCTTTATTTACCTCTATTTGTAGAATCCTAAACTTCATTCTATCCTTTATTACATGTCAATAAGTTATCAATATTTGTACAACTAGCATCAAACATAAAGCAAATATTATATTCCAAGTTACTACTTCCAAATATAACAGCTGTCTTTTTCACTTCAACTCCTCCAATCTTAGCTTCTTTGGTTTCTCCATTTTTTTTATAGGTTTTTCAAAAGATCACTATTTATATTTCATTTTCATTACTTTTGAGATTGTATTTAATTTTCAGATACTTATTATGTATCTAACAAGATGTTATAACCAAGTTTAGAGTCAGTCATATAACAATGAGATGGAAAAAAAGTAAAAAATAAATATCAAAATGATAATTTTTCATAATTTTAATATGTTAAATTGTCTTTAGTAATTTTTAGATAGATAAATCTTGAAAAAGTTGCATGAAATCAACAAGAGAAAAATGTCTTAAATGAATAACTAAGCATGTAATTATGACTTTTGAAAGTTTTATAATTAAAAATACACATTTTTAGTGGAATGCTAAATTTATGCAACTTTTACTATAAATATGATGATGGAAAAGTGAAAAATTAATGTTAAAAAAATATTATGTAAATATTTCTCACCAATTTTTATATAAAAATTAAAATTTTTATAAAAGAAAATATGTCAATTTTTTAACAAAAGATCAACGTGATAACTTTTTTCCACATCAATTAAAATCTAACTTACAGCATTACTTATCTAAACTGACTAACTCCTGTAAAATAATCCATGCGTACTTATAGTTCTGTCTTGGGGTTGTATTTAATGTATCGCTCTCTTGTCGTGCTGCCAAGCTTTGGGTTCAATTGCCTTCGCTGGCCAGCCATTCGAAACGGTGAACCCCGAAATTCTGTCTGTGAGATAATGTAAAGCTCCAAAAATTATATATTAAATTACTATCCGTTTTTTTAAGTATAATTTAAAGTTAATATATAATGATTAAAGAAGATAATATAAAATTTTAATTTTAGGAAAGATGAATTATAATTTACTGATATATCATTTACTAAGAATCAGCTAGTAAATAAAGTTTTGAATATTTATTTAAATAATAGAGGTAATATTTGAAAAAAATAATAAATACAATCTTAATTTCTCAAAACAATAGATAGGAAAAAAGTTTTTTTTCTCGAAAATAATATTTAAAAAAAATGAAGGGAATAATATTAGAAATATTTAAATTAACTAAATATTAATTTTCTATTGATTAATTTTTCGATAAGCGAATGAGGTGAGATTTTGAATTTAAAAGGCTACTAGGACCTTACTCCTCCCACAACGCAGTTAAATCAGGACAGAACCAAAATATTTCATAGATGCACATATGAGAAAATGCTGGATACAAGGTTAATGTATAATATAATTTTATCCTTTTTGTTTGTTTATTATTAATAATATAAAATAAATTAATTTATAGTTTATATTGTTTATATTTAAAGATATTTTTCATTATATGTAAGAAGATAAGTTAAAGTAAATTAAATTCTAGTGTTAATTTTTGTCTTAAAATTTTTCTTTTTATATAATTTGTTTATATTTTTAAAAGCTTCTATATACATGATGAAAATTAAATCTTCTATTACAATTTCAAATAAAAACATTAGTTTACATTTTTTATATATTTGTGTTTCAATAATAAAAATAAATGAAAATAATCAATATAATTATGTATTCAAAATTGCACTACACCTATATTTATTTACTCTTATGAAAATAGACACTTCAAAATTGTACTACACTTATATTCATTTACTCAGGGAATTCATAGTATATTGCTATGCACTTCTTTGGATAATAATATTAATAACATATGCATAACATTTTTAGTAGAATTTATAATTATCTAAGGGAAAATGCAAAATACCTCCTTCAACTTTGGGCTGGTTGAATTTTAGCCTCTTTTATTTTAAAAATTTGAAAATCACCTCATTAAATTATACAAAACTTAGATTTAACACCCAAGATCCACTTAATTTACCATTTTATCAAATTATACAATTTTTTAATAATATTTATAAACAAGAATCATATTATTGTAGTATTTTAGTTTATCTTGTTATTTTTCACAAATAATTTCTATGTTATATAATTAATAGAAATTAAATTAGATATTTATAATTTTAATTAAATAATAAAAATGAATTGCAAAATTATATATAAAAATGATAAAATAAACCAATATACTATAATATTATGATTATTATTAAAAAATTTATGAAAAAATTATATAATTTAATAAAATTGATAGTGAGTGTTAATCATAGTTTGATGAAGTTTTAGAAGGGTAATTTCTATATTTTCAAAGTAAAAATGGTAAATTCTAACTACTCTAAAGTTAAAGAGAATATTTTGTATTTTTCCCATGAATTTATTATACAGCTTCAAATTTATATTTAGTGTGCATATTTATCCTATTTACTAAAATACTTCTACCTATAAGAAAACTTTTTGATGTGTCAAGTTTTTTTGGTGAATTTAATTTTCTAACTAAAACAAAATTTCTTAAAGTTTAAGGTATTTTATTAAGTGAAATTGTGTCAATTAAGTCATTCATTTTATATGAAAATTTTGATGATAAAATACAATTTAAACAATATTTGTATTAAGACTTTAGTATCTTTACTAAATAATAAAAAAATTTTCAAAAATATTTTTAAGTTTGTTTGTGACTTTTTAAATACTCATAATACAAATAACATTGAGGATTTAATTTTATCATGAAACCATTCTTCTTTATCTTTAATATTTGATAAAAGTAAGGTTTGCATGATAAAATACAATTGGTTACATCAATATATCATATCTGCTCATTTTGTATAAGTGGAAAGCCTATTCATACAGAAATTTGACATGGTTACTAATATTTTTGTGGCAAAATAGATTTAGATTTGTAATAAAACCGTCATTATAAATGGTTTGAAAATATGAAAATATTTTACTATACAATGAAGGAGGATCAATAGTGGAACTTAATTTTTTTTCCATAAAGGGAGTATAAGATGCAATAATAAAAAAATAAAAGTTAAAAATTTGTGAACAGTATTTTGACATGTCTTTTTTTCCTAATCATCATGATTTTTAACTGTATATGTTATATAAATAATTTACAAGTCTTAAATAATATTTATTTGTGAAATATAAAAAAAATTCACTCATATAAATATTAATCTCATAATTAAAAAAAGCTCATAATTAAGAAAAAGAAAAAGCTCTGTGCATAGCACGGGGAGCTAAGGCAGTATGAATTATAAGAAGGGTAAATTATTTTTACCTTAGTTTTAACCTAATTATAAGAAGGGAGATTAGTTTATATTTAAAATAAAAGAGAATGGAAGTCTACGTATACAAAAAAATAAGTTAATGTACCTTTCTGAAAATAGAAAGAGTATGAATGTAAATTTTCCTTTGAAAAAAAAAATATCAATTTAGTTTTTGCTTGACAAAAAATTTATAATTTTTTAATGAAATCTTAAATTTAAAATTTTTTACAATGTGACATTTTATCAAAAGAATTATAATTTGTGTGCTTATTATATGTAAAGTTTGTGCAAAATTGTAACTTTTTTTAAAAAAAAAAGGCAAAAAAACATATTTGATCTCCTAACTTTCATCAAAGTTTCAATCTTATTTTATAAATTTTATTTGAAGCAAAACTTTCCTTTAACTTTTAAAAAAAGTGTAATATTATCCCATTGGCCTTTAACTTTTAAAAAACGTTTAAATTATCGAGTTGGCTAACGTTGTTGCATTTTTAACAAAGGTCTTTATATATGACATTTAACTTAGCATCCAACACAACATATATAAATCACATATTAATATTCTTATAAAAAAAGGTTACTTTTAGTCACCTAACTTTTCTCAAAGTTTCAAATTTCTCCCTTGAGTTTTATTTAAACCAAAATTATCATTCAACTTTTCAAAAATATGATCACTTCTGTATAACAATAAAATGTGACTTAAATGTAATGATTTTGATTGTAATAACACCAATACTAATATTAAGCAAATTCAAATAATAGTTTGATTGAAGAATTTTAAAGATAAATTACTCTTATATTTACAAATTGTCATACTTATCAAAATAATTGGTAAGGATTCAAAACAAGTGTGTGATGCTGTAAAAATGCATTTTCAAATTTTAAATTTATATTAATTCGAATCCATTATAGCTAGTAAATTTACATTGAAAGCTAGAATACATGAGGTATATTGTGCACTAGCTTTTAAAAATTTTAACTTTTGATAATATAGTTTGAAATTGAATCTTAACGTGTTATGATCAATTTTCATGGAATGTATGTATTCACTTCTCAAATTTATTGAATGGTATTTTGTCCATATTTAAATTTATTCAGTATTTTTATTGATTGATCATAATTAAAATCATCACATTATAATAGCAATTTGGTTAATTAAAATTGAAGCCATCATATTATAGTAACATTTTTAGATTTATTTTCCAACAAGAGTACATTTTTGCTTCTTCCTTTATGACTTGACTCTTTTCATATTATAGTTTGAGAGAAGGATTTATCAAATCCTCACTTTCTTTAATCTCCAAAATTATATAAGTCAATCCTTTCAGCTTAAGGTCATTGACTTGTTGTTTTTAAAACTAAAACATATAAAGGAGATATAAAGTAAATCTCCTAGTAGCAACAAATTCGAATAAATACAACTTTAAAATTTGAAAATGTATTTCTACAACATCACACATTTGTTCTAAATCCTTAACAATTATTTTGATGAGCATGACAATTTGTAAATATCAAAATAATTTTTTTAGAGGTTTTTATATTATTGTGTAAATTTGTTTAGTAATTACATTAGTTAATTACATTGGAAGTCGTTATATTATAGTCACATTTTGTCTTTACATAAAAGTGATTGCTTTTTTGGAAAATTAAAGTATGAATTTGTTTTAAATAAATCTTAGGGGATAAAATTGAAATTTTAATGAAAGTTAAGAAACTAAAAGTGATTTTTTATTATAAAAATATTAAAATATGATTTATATGGATGCCGTGTAAGCAATTTTGTTAAAAAATCTAATGACATTAGCTAACTAGGCAACATTGCATATTTTTTAAAAGTTAGAAGGTAAGTTTGTCTCAAATAAAACTTAAACAGATGAGATTGAAACTTTAGTGAAAGTTAAAGGATCAAATATGCCTTTGTCTTTAAAAAAATCATAAGATTTGTACATATAATCCATAGAAATTAAAATTGTGAAAAATAAGTATCATAATTCAAAACAAAAAATGATAAAAATCTATAAAGCTTATTATAAATTACAATTTTTCAAATCATAAATTGCTAGCAACATTACAAAGAGATTTTTATAACATGTTACATAATACTCCCTCCGCTCTCTGTTACTTATCATTTTAAAAGATATTTTTCCATATTTAATATTGTCTAAGAAAATAAAAAATGTATTTATCATTATTATTTTAAATATTTTTCCTATTATCATAATAAATACAGAATGACTTATATATCAATTAGTAATTTTTAGTAAATAATAGATTAATAAATTATAATTTTAAAAAAATTGATGTTACTTATTGATCTCTTTAATTTTTGTACATCAAAAAAGAGTGAAGAGAATATTTTCCTTTGAATTCAGGGCCTCCTTGTGCATTCAAATGGAATGGAGAGAACATTTTATTTTGAATTTCCATTGGAAGGGCCACATAGTTTTTTAGGAAACACTAATAGTAACAATATTTACACTCTCGTGTTTATTCCCCTTATTCTCTCCCTTTCAAATTAGAAAAAAGAAGGCTTTTCTTGACTTGTAAAAAGGTTGTTAAGTTAATGAATTTTCAATGATTTAGACAGAAGAGTGGAAAGGATTCATAATTTAGAAATAAGAGTGGATGGAAAGTGAAATATAAAAGTATAAATAGATTATTTAAAAGGTTGGACGTACAACAAATACATACATGTATAAGAAATCATTGGGGCTTGAAGACAAGGAACATTTCGTGTATGCATATTTAATAATTTAATTATTCATATCCTTAACAAAAGAAAATGGAGCTTGGAAGGTTATGGCCCTTTCAAACCTCCAATGTAAATTTTCCCCTAAATTTAACTTTTTATATTTTATGTAAAATATAAAGTTAAATAAAGTTTGCCTATTTTTAACTCTTTTCTAACTTTTTTTTAAGAATATTTTTTATTGCTTATGGGATTATAGACTATTGTACTAACACTGTTATACTAAATTAATACAATATTTTTAGTATAAAATTATATTAGTTAGTAGTTTTAATTCACTTCTTGACCATTTTTATGTTATTATAAGCATTTTATTTATACTATCCTAATTCTTGAAGTTTAATTTTAATAAAAATAAAAACTTGATAATATTTATTATAAATTGCTTCCAATGCTCGAATCTTGAATCAGTCATTGATTATGATTATGTTGGAAGTGAATTTTTTACTTCCATAATTGATTATGACTATCTGATAAAAAGGAAAATTTAGTTTGTGTTAGGAGCAATTGTGCCCACTCAATCAAATTACAATAGTGCATTTGATTCCAACCAAACTTCACATTTTTCCCTATTTAATATTGTCTAAGAAATTAAAAAATGTATTTGTTATTATTATTTTAGAAGAAAGAGTGGATGGGAAGTGAAAATATAAAAGAAAAAATGGCATTATTCAAAAGGCTAAATGTACAACAAATTCATAAGTGTATAAGAAATCACTGGGGTTTGAAATCAAGAACTTTAATCTCAAGTGGCATATATTTTTTTATATGTATTTAGTAGTTCAATTACTCATATCCTTACTGAAAAAAAACATTAAAAGAGAAAAGAATTGTAGCTTGCAAGTTGGTGGCTCTTTCAAACCCCCAAATATATTTTTTCCCCAAGTTTAACCTTTTATATTTTATGTATGATGATTATGGGTACACCTATAATGGATGATCCATATTTTGAATATTTTGAATATTTATTTAATTGAAATAAATATTTAATTTATTTATTTTTTGAATTTGAATTTAAAACAAATCAATTTTGGTAACTGATCAAGGAGTGGGAAATAGGAGAGAGAAATAACCACCCACTTCCTCTCCAGAAGTTAATAGAGAGAAACAAAAGAAAAAAAAACAGAATATGAGACATTTAGTTTTTCTCAAGAGAGAGCCAAAAAATTTCATCAGAGAGTTTTCTTTCATCTTTTTCCTTTTACAAGAGAGTGTGTGGTTTTTGGTGCAATTGGATAGAAGTCAAGAATTCTGAACCGAAGGTGATTCTTGATATTCGTGTGGTGGATTGCACTATCAAGATCCTAAAAGCTAATTAAATATGTATATTCCACAATCAATTTTGGTTAATTGGTTATTCAATTTTTTCCCAACATTAATCTCAGAGAAAATATTCCATTTTCATATTGGAGAGATGCCATCTTAATAGCTACCTTCGTACTTAACTGTGTGCTCTCAGAGTTTATTACATCCACTCCCTATGAACTATAGATAAAACGCAAGCCTGATTTGAGTATTTTCAGATCCTGGGGGTCTGTTGCATATGTTCATGATGCTTCCCATAAATATGAAAAATTAGGTCTAAGAGGGAAGAAATATATCTTTATAAGATATTCAGAATTATCTTAGTGATATGTTTTCATTAGTGAAAACAAAGATGGAACAATAATAGAACTTCAATCAAAAGATACTACATTTTTGAAAAGTAAATTTCCTAGTAAAGGAGAAATTGATCTAACTGTATCCTTTTATGAGTTACAAGATCAAATGGATAATAATATTGAATCTTATCCATCTTATCCAAGTAGGAGCTCTTAAAGAATACTTATTGATCCAAGTGGGAGCTTTGAGAAAATGAGTGAAAATCCTATATTTAGAGAAAATATGGTACAGGAAACCCCACTACAAAAAATTAAGAGGGGAAGTGTATCTAAAAGATGCTTTTCAATTGAAGAATCAGCTCTTATGATTACTCCTTAAGGTGAAAAAGAGCCAAGAACAGTTTAAGAGGCTGTAAGTTCTCTTGCTAAGAAATATTGGAAGAAGGCAATGGAGGAAAAAATAGACTCAATGAAAACTAACTAAGTTTGGGAACTAGTTGACCTACCATCTGGCCGAAAGGCAATTGGGAACAAGTAGGTTCTCAAAATTAAAAGAAATGCAGATGGATCAATTGAAAGGTATAAAGCTCAACTAGTTGTAAAGAGGTATACATAACAAAAAGGAATAGATTATAAGGATACGTTCTCACCTGTTGTATGTTTTAATTCAATAAGATTACTCCTAGCCATAGTAACACATTTAGATTTAGAATTACATCAAATGGATGTAAAAATTGCTTTTCTTAATGGAGAACTGGATGAAGAAATCTATATGGAACAACCTGTAGGTTTCATACAAAAAGGAGAAGAAAGAAAAATTTGTAGACTCCAAAGATCCATTTATAGACTCAAATAATCATCCAGATAATGGTACTTGAGGTTTCATCGAGCGATAACCTTATATGACTTTCGAATGATTGAGGAAGATCATTGTGTTTATATTAAGTGGCATGAGGATAATTTTGTGATTTTATCCCTTTATGTGGATGATATACTATTGGTTGGGAATAACATGAATTCGATTATAGGTATTAAGGAATAACTATCATCAAATTTTAAGATGAAAGATATAGGTAAAGCAAATTATATTCTTAGAGTCAAAATCTTTAAGGATCACTCCAAGAAACTTATTTCTCTTTCTTAAGAAAATTATATATGGAAAATTCTTGAGAAATTCAATATGAAAAATTGCAAACCCATAGATACTCCTGTAAATAAGAATGAACCATTAAGTTAAGAAATGTGCCCTCAAAATGAGTCTGAAAAGAAATCAGTGTACAGAGTTCCTTATTCTAGTGCGGTAGGAAGTCTAATGTACGCAATGATGTGTAGAAAATTAGATATTTGCCATGCATTTGAACTTGTAAGCAGATACCAGTCAAACCCCAGATAGAAACATTGGAAAGCTATCAAGAGGATATTGAGATATTTAAAAGGCATCATTAACTATGTGCTATGCTATCAAGAAGATGATCTATGCTTAGTTGGATATTCTGATGTGGACTGGGCAAGTGACCTGAATGAGAGAAAATCCACATCAGGCTACTCATTCTTGCTAAACAATGGTGCCATATCATGGTATAGTAAGAAACAGACATGCATGACATTATCAATAATGGAAGCAGAGTTTGTGGCATGTCTTACAGCGGTACAAGATGCAATATGGCTGGAAAGATTTATAGAAAATTTGGGGATTTGTGGTAAGAATTTAAATCCCATCCTAATATACTGTGATGGTCAGGCAGCTATCGCCCATACAAAAAATCTAAAGTACCATAGTAAAACTAAGCATATAGACACAAAGTATCACTTTGTGAGAAATGCAATAGCATAGAAGAAGGTTACCATCTAATACATTCCTATGCAAAAGATGATGACAGATCCTTTTACCAAGGTTATACCAAGAGATGTATATATTGAGCATGTAAAATCTCTTAGTATGCGTAGAATGTAATTGAACATTTCTGAAATTGAAATGAATAAAATATATTTTTTCATTCAATTACAAGTTTTAATATATGTGTACGAGTATACAAATGTCTAGTATGTCATACAAGTTAATAAAGTTGTTTCTCTCACACGACCAATCGCCTTTAACATTCATGAGGAGTGGGTGGAGATAAGATATGTATTCACCAACATAACTATGAGAAATGTTGTGTTTTTGATAGAGAAGTAACACAAAAAACAAAAAGAGTCGAATATGAATCAAATTGTGGAATCTCCCACCTTTCACAATACCTGTGGCTAGATAATAAATTCTTCACATACTGACGTCAAAAGGAGTCGAATGATGTGGAAGAATTTAGGTTAAGTACTGTGTATACCTGAACAAAAGTATGTACAGTGTTACTAATAAAATCAACATACGCCCTTATGCAAAAAAAAGGAACACCATAGCATGTAATTCATACCACATGTACAAAAAGAACCGTAAACGGGAAGAAAGCAAAAGATCCCTGGTTCATTGCTGTGTGAATCCCAGAAAAGAAAAAAATCTTTTTAAAGATACCCTTTGGCTTTGACGATATCATAGAGAAATGATACAATATTCACTACTTTAGTATACATTCTATGATCATGATATATACGGTCTAAAGGATAAAATACTAGGAAAGTAGTTGTTTCAAATTAAAGTAATATACAGGCGAAAGGAAGATTCCCGATATATACACAGTTATACTAGTATCTGAGACATGTTCGTTATGAAGTTAGTTTTGGTAACATCATAAGTGTGGACACTATGTATATATAGATGGCAATCTGAGCTTGTAGTAAAGCTCATGAGGGATTAGATTTACAAATGAAAAGTGTATATGAGAAAATTTAGGGCATTTGAGGCATAATATAAATAACTAGAAGTAAGGGTTGTCTTGTACTGATTCTATATAAGAATTTCTAGTACAAGAACACCCAAGATAACGTCATGCCCATGCGGTCACAATAATGCACCAAGTATGAAAACCATGAAGAGAGAAGAGATTATATGATGTGGCTCATCCCATTATGTGTGAATGGGAGATGATGAATGTGGGTACACCTATAATGGGTGATCCACATTTATCATATTTTGAATATTTATTTAACTGAAATAAATATTTAATTTATTTATTTTTTGAATTTGAATTCAAAACAAAACACTTTTAGTAACTGATCAAAGAGTAGGAAATGGGAGAGAGAAATAACCATCCACTCCCTCTCCAAAAGTTAACAAAGAGAAACAAAAGGAAAAAAAAATAAAATATGAGACATTTAGTTTTTCTCAAGAGAGAGCCAAAAAATTTCATCAAAGAGTTTTCTTTCATCTTCTTCCCTCTGCAAGAGAGTGTGTAGTTTTTGGTGCAATTATTGTGGATAGAAGTCAAGAATTCCAAACCGAAGGTGATTCTTGACATTCGTGTAGTGGATTGTAACATTAGGATCCTAAAAGTCAAAATCAAGTATGTATATTTTGCAATCAATTTCGGTTAATTGGTTATTCAATTTTTTCCCAACAATGTAAAATATAAGGTTAAATATTAAGTTTGTCTATTTCTAACTCTTTTCTAACTTATTTTTTAAAGAATACTTTTTTATTGCTTTTGGGAAAATAGACTATTACTAAATTAATATAATAATTATAGTGTAAAATTATATTAGTTAGTAGTTTTAATTCACTTCTTGAACATTTTTTTATGTTATTATAAACATTTTATTTATACTATCTTACTTCTAGAATGGTTTAATTTAAATAAAAAACATATTTGATCATATTTATTATAAACTTGTTTTCGATGCTCGAATCTTGAATCAGTCATCGATTATGACCTATGTTGGAAGTGAATTTTTTCTCCTTACAGTAGGGCATTTGATTCCAACCAAACCTCACGTTTTTCCCACTTTGCAAGTTTCTACCTGACGTTTCAATCACGAAGAAAATTACTTGGGTTAAAGTATATATCAAGACTTTTGCCATTAGATGAATGGCTTAACGCCTTCCCACACTACGCAACATTTTCGTAAAATCTACAATTTTTATGTAAAACGTGCAAGCAACTTTTACATTAAAAATACAAATGTTTAGAATATCACGGATTGCGATTTTTTCTTAAAATACTTTGTTTGATTTAATGAAAATATTTTTTATAAAAATATAATTATAAAATATTAAAATATTAAAAAAATAAAAATTAATCTATATTTTCGAGATAAAATATAAGAAGTTTCAATTATAAAATATAAATACACAATATTTTTTATTTATATATAAAGAAATAAATTTTTTTCATAAAAAAATATTTTTAAAAAATAATTAGAGCTAAAATCTTACAATCTTTTCACAAAAATTACAGCATAAATAGTCGTATGAAAACATTTAGGAATTCTAAGAAAAGTTATAGACCCTTGTTAAAGCACCGTAAAAAATTTATAAGTTTGTAATAAGTGATATCGGTCTGAAGCAAATCCTTAACTTAATATGAGGACAAAATTTTAAAACTCCAATGAAGTGAATCAGAATGTTAAATTCCATACTCCTAAGCCGCCGTTAATCTACGGAAGTGCTTTTAGTACTTTCCCTAAGTTGATGTTAAATTTTGCTAAGTCATATTTTCGATTTTGATTCAAAAATTAGGAGATTTTAATGAGTTAAGATTGTATTTGATATTTTGAATTCAGTTTGAAAAGAGAGTCTGAGTGTGGTGATTCAAGTTGTACAACACATAAATCGCATAATTCGAAGGAGTCTCAAAGAAGGTTATTGTGGTAGTTTTCGATATGATTTCGAAAAAAGACGTCTATTTTGATTTCAATTCGAAAAGAAAGGTATGCAGATTGAAGTTCGATCGATGGAATGGTTTTGATTTGGTTTCGAAAATCAAGGAATGCCTTAATTTCGAGAGCTGATTGAAAATTGTTGAAGATATCGAAGTCTGATAATTTTCGATTTAATTTCAAAAATTGGCGACAACTATTAGAAGTAGGTTTTAGCAGTTTTATGTAATGTACACTTGTCAGATTCTTAGGAATTAGCTGTTAGCATTAGAAATATATGAATAAGACTTCTGAATAATGTAGGGGGTTGGATTTTCATTTACTCACAAATCTCTCACACGCCTAACACACCTATTATCACGACAATTGGCAAACAAAGAAAAATTGAGTATGTAATTCCACCACTTTCTCTTTCAGTTCTAATTTATTTTCGAGTTGATTTATTTTTTGCATTTATCTGCTCTTTTCTTTACATTCCTTTTGTTGTTCATTCTTAATTCAATTGACACATAAACCTATTAAACTAAGACTCCTTTGAGGATACAATTCAAGTCCCAAATTGTTCTTTGAATCAAGTTTATTTTTGATTTTATATTGAAATGAAAATTCACCATAAACAAATTGGCACACCCGGTGGAACAAGTTTAGAGATAGTAGTGTCAAATTGCATGATTTTGTGTAGTGGAAGAAATTTAAACATGGCTAACAGTGTTTCAAATAGATAAGGTTCTGGTAATAATTCGAATGCCAGGAATAATGAAGGAACTAATGAGAATAATGATTTTGACTCAAATCAAAGTAATGTTCCCAATCCTTCTATGCCTAGATCGATAGTTATGGGAGTTCCACAAAACCATCTTGTGACATCTCAAATCGGTTAAATCCTAGTAGATCCAGAGGAGAATCTCAGAAATTTAAATGTTGATATTCATAATCCTTTATATGGCTTACCTCAGGGATTTATTCCTAGAACGGTCACACAGACCATAGGAACTACTTCGATGGCAATTTCAAATCCGATCGTTTCGATGATTTCTATGGTAGGAACTTTGGGACATTTAAATTTGAATGTAAACAGAAATGATATGTCTTAATTTAGCATGTTAGGGAACATGCCGACTGGACAGCAAAGTATATCTAGAGAGTATATTCTTTTGACATCCTTTACAGGTGCCACATTTCATTCCATACGTCAACAAATGGATGAGAGTAACCATGAGATGGTAAATATGTTATCTCACCAATTGACGAGTGTTATTAATCCTATGGTGGTGTCAATCAATGCCAATTATTTATTATTGGCCAGATAAATAGGTCGAATTGCCGATGTCCTTGGTGCACCAACGGACACTATTTATCAATTAAGTGACAAACGTAAGGCCTACAAATGTATCATTTGCAAACGCAAGGCAAGCCGATGCGACACCTAAAAATGTTGCTCATAATAATGTGATACAAGAACCTCCTGCTAATCTTAGACACAGGAATGTAGTATATGTAAACCCAGTTCAAAATCAAAACTTAGCAACAGATCCTAAGATCCCTAATAATAATGTGGTTCTAGTAAATAGGAACCAAAATCTTGATAATATTCAGAATCAAGTTAGGCATAATGTTGTAGGGGGCATCAAAACATGGTCAATGTTGTGGAACGAGTGCTAAATCAACATGGTTTTAATGTTAGTTATACGAATAACCTATATTTTGTCTCAGCCTTTCCTGAGATTGTTTTGCAAACTAAAATGCCTAGAGGTTGGAAAATTCCTAAGTTCAGCAAGTTTGCTGGTGAAATCAGTGAATCCAAAATTGAGCATATTGCTCGATATCAAATTGAATGTGGTGATCTTGTCAATGATGAAAATCTAAAAATGAAATATTTTCCAAGTTCATTAACTAAAGATGCTTTTACTTGGTTTACTACTCTACCACCTAATTCCATTCATACTTGGAATTAGTTAGAAAGGAGTTTTCATGAACAATTCTTTAGGGGTGAAACCAATGTAAGTTTAATAGACTTGTTAAATATTAAAAGAATGCAAAATGAATCTATTGATGATTATCTAAATAGATTCAGACAGATAAAGGTTAGATGCTTTACTCAAGTGCCAGAACATGAGTTAGTTCAAATAGCTGCTAATGGATTTGATTATTCTATTTGAAAGAAGTTGGTTAATTAACAACTTAGAGATATGGCCTAACTAGCAAATAAAGTAAGGCAAATCGAATAGCTTAAGTTCGAAAAAGATAAATACCGGGGAGTTAAGAGACTAATCTGAAGAGAAAAGATTGCTTATATAAATGAATTTGATCAAGAAATTAAAACTATTAATGATGAAGATGATGATGTTAATGTTAAAACTAATAATGAAATAAATATTGCTGAATTGAAACCTAGACCTCCTTATGTATGTACTTCTTCAAAACCATACGAGTCCAAGGGCAATTTGAAATTTTTGAGAAAGCAAGATTATAGTTTCAATATTACTAAATCTGATTAAATATTTGATATTTTACTAAAAGATAAGCAGATAGTATTATCTGATGATCATAAATTTTTAACTCTAGAACAAAGAAAGGGTCAAAAATATTGTAAATATCATCATGTTTATGGCCATTAGACTAACCATTGTGTGCATTTCAGAGATATGATTCAAAAGGCAATCAAAGAAGGCAGATTGAAATTCGAAGAAAAATTGAAGCCTGCCATGAAAGTTGACTCTAATCCTTTAGAGGTCTCGACTAATTATGTTGAACCTTTCGAAATCAACATGGTGAATGTCCATATTGAGGACATTCAAGATGATGTTGAATTTGCTATAGAAGAATATGAAAAAGAAGTGAAGGATATTTATCCCAAAGCTGGAGAATCTCTGTTGAAATTTTTTATAAGAAAAAAAGATTCTGACAATGAAGTAACTCTTTGCCCAAGATGCAGTGCAGTCTTTGATAAGTCTACCGCAAAGGCGTTTGAAGAGTCTGAGTTCAAGAAGCAATATGAAGCAACTCACAAGTTGAACAAAGATCAAGCTTCTAGCTCGAAGTCGAAATTCAAGATTATACCTGTTAAGGACAAGAGCTTTGCGCCTCCTTCGAATGTACCCCCAAATAAGTGGATAAGGGGAATGAATAAGACTAAGAATTGGCAAGGGGCTAAAATAGGAAAGGTATATCAATACTAGAGACCTAAGTTTCCAGAACATGTTCCTAGCCCTTCAAAGTACTATTATTATGGAAATCCCCCTATGACCAAGACTCAGTGGCGAAGGGCACAAAGATTTAAAAAAGCTACTTGTGGAAATATATAAACTGTGGAGCAGGGAACTCAAAACAAAAGATCTTACCATCATATTCTACAGAGGAATTATGTTCTACAAAGCATGAAACAAAAGGAGATCGTACCCGAAAATGAAGGTAGTATGATTACAAACTCTTTTAAATCTGAATTTGTTGATGATCTGGAAGATATTTATGGCATGGTTTCTATCCTATCAGCTGAATATGCGAAGGAGTATAATCAAGGTCAAAATGAAGATCTTGATGATGAAGACTTTGAAGGGAGCAATACTATAAAGGAACCTACATTAGTCACTTATACAGCTCGAATCCTTCCTAAAGAGAACTCTACAATATTCAATAGGCCAATAAAGAAGATGCAAAATCATTTAAAGCCTCTCTTCATCAAGGTCGAGGCTGATGGTAAAGTTATTCATAGAGTGTTGGTTGATGGTGGTGCTGCAATTAATTTGATGCCAAAGGCAATAATGAAGAAGCTGGATAAAATACAGGAAAATTTACTTCCCTATAACATGGTAATCACTGATTTCAATGGTAAAACTTCAAAGTCAGAAGGATTGCTAGCTTTGAATGTTTAGGTTAAGTCGGTGATTCGACCTACTATCTTCATTGTTGTTCTTTCAAAGGCCAATTATAATATGCTTCTAGGTAGAGAATGGATTCATAGTGCAGGGTCAATGCCTTTGACTTTGCATCAGAAGATATTTGTATGGGATGCAAAAGGAAATTTGAAAGTAGTGGAAGCTGAAGATTCCTCTTTTCAAGTTAAAACCAATGTGATGGAATTCAAAAAATGTATTTCCTATATTGGACCTTACCATATGGATAGTATGGAACATCTGGCAACAAGATCCAAGGTTCCTACTACTATGTATCTTCGACCTGAAGTCAGATTCATTTTAAAGTATGAGGAACCACAGGTTGACTCTGAAGCAACTTTTAAAGAATTGAAATTAATATGAATATTTTGAGCTATTTAGCTCGAATTTTGGCCTACATGGCTGAACAAAGGTTTGGAATGGCCATGAGGGCCGATTCAATTTCAAAATCTTTTGATGAAGTTAATATGAATATTTTGAACTATTTAGCTCAAATTTCAGCCTACATGGCCAAAAAAAGGTTTAAAACGACCATGAGGGCTAATTTAGTTTCAAAATCTTTTAAACAAAAAGAAGAATTAATTTTTGAAGTTAAAGAAAGTTCGAAAGATCTTATTCGAGATCAATCTAAAAGGGTTGATGTTCAAGAGAAAAACATTGAAAGGTCTGACTATATTTTTGATGACTCACCACTCAGGTTCGAGACATCTTTATCTTATGGAATAAAGAAGATGGAGGCTTAAGATCCTCTTGAAGAAGTAGATCTTAGTGATGGAGCAAAGCTAAGACCAACCGATATCAGTAAATATATCGATCAAGCCTTGAAAGAAGGGATAATTGAGTTATTGAAGGAGTTCAAAGACTACTTCGCTTGGGTTAGATTGAAGCTTAGTGGAGCATAGACTGCCAATTTATCTTGGAAAGAAACCAGTAAAGCAGGCACAAAGGCGGTTTACCTTAGAAATTGTTTCAAAGATCAAAGAAGAAATCAAAAGACTACTGAGGGCAAAGTTTATTCGAATAACCAAGTATGCTGACTGGATTTCTAATATAGTCCCTGTAATTAAAAAGAATGGAACTCTAAGGGTTTGTATAGATTTTCAGGATTTAAATTTGGCAACTCCTAAAGATGAACATTCAATGCCAGTTGTCAATATGTTAATTGATTCAACAGTTGGAAATGAAATGTCAAGTTTATTGGATGGATATTCTAGTTATAACTAGATATTCATTACTGAAGAGGACATATTGAAAATTGCTTTTCGATGTCCTGGTGCAATTGGCACTTATGAATGGGTAGTGATGCCTTTTGGCCTTAAGAATGCTGGTGCAACATATCAGCGGGCTATGAATACAATTTTTCATGACTTGATTGGAAAATTTATGTAATTTTATATGGATGATATTGTTATTAAGTTGAAAATGAAAAATGATCATATAAACCATTTAAGGCAAGTTTTCAAGAAGATAAGAAAACACGGTCTAAAAATAAATCCAATTAAATGTGCTTTTAGTGTTTCTGTAGGAAAATTTCTTGGATTCTTAATTTAGAAAAAATGGATTGAAGTTGATCAAAAGAAAGCGAAGGCTATTTTGGAAACTTCGCCACCTTCAAACAAAAAGCAATTGCAATCTTTGTCAAGCAAAATTAACTTCTTGACAAGGTTTATTTCAAATCTATCTGGCAGAACAAAAATTTTCTCACCTTTGTTGAAATTGAAAAAGGAAGAAGAATTTCCATACGAAGATGTACACTAAAAAGGATTCAAAAATATTAAGCATTATTTGATGAATCCTCCTATCATGACCTCTCTTGAAAAAGGAAGGCCTTTAAAGTTATATATTTCTGCTTCTAAATATACTATAGGTAGTATGTTAGCTCAAAAAGATGAAAATGACATTGAAAGAGCTATTTATTATCTAAGTAAGGTATTAAATGATACTGAAAGTAGGTATTGTGCTATTGAGAAATTATGTCTTTGCTTGTATTTCTCATGTACTAAGCTAAAACATTACATCAAACCTTTTGATTGTAATTTCTCATTATGATATAATAAAGCACATGTTATGTAAACCTATACTCTATAGCAGAGTTAGCAAATGGGCTTTAGCATTGACTAAATATTCTTTGAAATATATGCCCTTGAAATCCATGAAAGGTCAAGTGGTTACTGATTTCTTGGCTGACCATTCTTTAGAAGAAATTAATGAAATTAATGAAAATTATGTGAGATTAAAACCTTGGAAATTATATTTTGATGGTTCTAGGCATCAAAATGGAACAAGAATTGGAATTTTAATTATTTCCCCTGAAGGGTATCCTACAAAGTTAATGTTGGAAATAAAAATACCTTGTTCAAATAATGAAGCAGAATATGAAGCTCTTCTTATTAAGCTTGAAACTTTAAGGTTATTTCGAGCAAGAAATGTAATTATTCATGGTGATTCTCAATTGGTAGTTAAACAAATTACTCGAGAATACAAGTGCATAAGTGAAAATTTAGTAAGATATTTTACTCAAGTTATGGAGCTATTGCAAGAATTTGATGAATTCATCATTAAACATATCCTAAGATTGCAAAATTGTGAGGCTAATGAGTTAGCACAAATAGCATCGAGTTATAAAGTTTTGAATGAAACTTTGGATAAGCTAATTGAAATAAGAAATAAGTATGCTATAAAAGAGCTCGAAATACTTAACATAAGTTTGCTTTTAGATGATGATTGGAGAAAACCAATTATCAAATATTTAGAAAACCCTAGTTTAATTACAGATCGAAAGATGAAGTATAAAGCTTTGCACTATATGACCCTTGGTGATAAACTTTATAAGAAATCCGTGGATGAAAATTTACTAAGGTGTTTGGGAGAAATTGAAGCTTTTATAGCTTTAGCTGAAGTTCATGAAAGGATATGTGGTGCACACCAAGTTGGTGAAAAGATGAAATGTGTGCTGAAAAGACAGAGAGTTTATTAGCCTTCAATGATAAAAGATCATATGAACAATGCCAAAAACATGGAAATATTCAACATGGCCAGCAAGTGATTTACATTCGATTATAAAACCATGGCCATTTAGAGGATGGGCTTTAGATTTAATTGGAAAATTCATCCGGCGTCTTCAAAAGGCCATAGGTATATTTTAGTAGCAATTGATTATTTTATGAAATGGGTCGAAGCCATTCCTTTGAAGGATGGTGATCAAAGGGATATAATCGATTTTATCAAAGAACATATTGTGTTTCGATTTGGTATACCTGAAACTTTAACAACTAATCAAGGTACAATTTTTACTGGGAAGAAAGTGATTCAATATGCCAAATCGAGGGATATAAAATTGATTAATTCGACCCCATATTATGCACAAGCCAATGGTCAAGTTAAGGCGGCCAACAAAATAATTATTGTTTTAATTAAAAAGCATGTTGGGCAAAAGCCCGAGAATTGGCATGAAACACTTAGCTAAATTTTGTGGGCATATAGAAATTCTCCTAAAGAGGCCATCAGAACAACTTCTTATAGGCTAGTATATGGCCATAATGTTGTTTTGCCTATAGAAATTAATTTACAGTTTATTAGATTACAAAAATAGAATGAATTATCAGTTGAACATTATTGGAATTTAATGTTTGATGAGTTAGATGATTTAGATGATGAAAGATTGTTAGCTCTGGGAAACCTTATTCGACAAAAAGAAAGATTTTCTCGATTTTATGACAAGAAAGTTAAATTGAAAATTTTTAATATTGGTGACTTAGTGTGGAAAGTTATATTACCAACAGAAAGAAAATCGAAGAAATTTAGAAAATGGTCTCCAAATTGGGAAGGATCATTCGAAATCGAAAAGGTATTTACTAATAATGCCTAGTTGATTTGAGATCTAGCTACAACTAATCGAATAATGTTGATAAATGGTAAATATTTAAAAATTTATAGACTAACAATTCATGAAGTCAGAATAACTATTTAAAAGCAATTCGAAAGTTGAAATGCATAATGATCAAATGAAAATAAAAGAAGCTTTTCACAGAAAATAATCTCGAATTTTGCCAAACTCCATCTTCAAAACTATTTTGGTTTGAGCATAGGAATGTTTCGAGGCTTTCAACTTCTTTATTTTGATTAGATGATCCTTCACGTGATGATTCATGTCTTTGATCTGTAAAGTAATGTTAAATTTTACTTTTGCACAATTGCGGCAACAATTGTCAAGCAAGCTTTTTTCCTTTCTAGCCTCTTCAAGCAATCTTTCAAGGTTCTGGATTCAAGCATCAACTTCAACCATCTTTTGAGTTCCAGCCTTGATTGAGTTTTCAGCCTTCATGATAGTTGAATTAAAATCTTTTAATTTCTCCACTTAAGTTTTTCAAAGATTCAATTTCGATCAGTGATTTGTCTGTCTTAAGTGCGATCTTCAGGTAACTCTCGAATTATGCTAACCAGTTCGAAAACTTTGTGATATGAGCAAATTGAAGAACATTTAGCCTGGCCAGATGATCATTAATTTTTGAAAGTAAAGCTTGCAAATTTAATAAGAAGTCTTGGTCAACTGAAAGTTTGTTGAGGAAATTTTCTTTAACCACTATATTTTTTAGATTGGCAAACAATTGGCCTAGTTCTAGACTATTGACTTTTATCAACTCCGTATGAGTTGTGGATTGTTGAGATTTCAAAAACAGAGAGATAGTCCCTGCAATTAACTGATCCATTGCTGCTAGAGGATCATTTTTGATGAATTTATATAGGAGCTAAACATCCATAGTAGTGAAAGCCTGCGTATCAGAGATTGCTTCACCCACTAAGACTTCAAATCCTTCAATTTGTTTCACAGGAAAAGAATTAAATGTACTTGAAGCCTTGTGTTGCTCTTTGTTCAAGTGAGCATCTTCAAGTAGAACATTTTGATTTAAGCCTTGAGAATGCACCCTTAGCTCTGTCTTTTCTTCCTCCAAATTTCATTCCTTTAATATAGGAGATGCTGCATGAAATGTTAGTGGAGATTGTTCATCTAGATCAACCCCTTTAGACTTATTAGACTCTGTGCAGTATCTCAAATGACCTCTTCAAGATGGGGGTTCGGATTCAAAATATTCTCAGTTTCTTCAAAGACTTTTGCTCTCTTCCTCAAAGAATCGTTTTCAGATTCTGAACTAGAATCCAAAGCTATAGTTTAATACAAAAGAAATATATATATATATATATATATATATATATATATATATATATATATATATATATATATATAGTCAAAAAAAGGGTAGGGATATACCTCTAATGCTTTTAGATTTGAATCTAATTTTTGTGAAGCTCTTTTCCTTTCACTTCGTTTTAATGGAGATTTCTTTTCGAGCTAATAAAGAAATGAATTTAGTCCTAGTAAACCAATATTAAAAAGATAAGATGAGGTTTTGCCAATGTACCTTTATTTTCTTCGAAGGGACATTTTTACTAGTTTAATATGCTGCTATGGGAAATTCTAAAGTATTAGATCCCTTCAGTTCTGTTTTCTTTGAAGTCTAAAAAGAGGAAAGAAAGATAAGTTGTTGTTTATTAAGAAAATATTCATAAAAGAATATGCTTAATTTCTTTGTGGGCTTTGAGAGTTTAGAGGAAATAACAGGTCTTTTTCCTTTCTTCTTAGAACCTTTTTCTTCCCAATCTTCATTTTCATGAGGTTCTTTGAAGACTTTAGTGCCTTCAGTCACTATAATAAAAATTTGGTTAGAACAAGTGGGGAGATAAAGTAAATCAAATTTGAAAAAAAATTTACCTGAAATCACTTTTTCTAACAGTTAAGTTCTTTAATGTGGATGCAGATCAAAAGGATAATTCAAAATATTGTATTTGGTTTTTTAAACCTTTTCCATTTTTTATATTTGCTTTGATTTTGGCTTAAATAATGTGTTTACCAAAGAAAAATCAATTAGGTTAGACCATTTTGGACAAGGTAAAGGTTTTGCTAGTCCAAAAAGAGCATTTGGCAAAGGGGGAAATGAAGTACAAAATTTTTGAAATTTGGATCTTGTGTTAATTTTTATGGGTCGATAAGTTATACACCCAGTCTCAAGGTCCTTTATTTGAAGGCAATTCGATAAATCAAGTACATATTTTTCAATATGTTTTTTTAGTAATCTTATTTATTTTATCCTTTAAAGTATGTGTTGCATCAGCAATTGTTCTTTCTACAGTTCCCAGTACATAGCTAGTTTGAAAAATACTTTTCAAAGGCAGAGATTTCTTGAATATGCATACCTTTTGTCTTTTGACTGAGGTCTCTTTTCTACATAGATTGATCAGAAGGGAGTTGGTCAGTCATCCTTTTAAAGCAAGTAGTTAAAGGTTTGTGAAAACAAAAATAGTAATGATTCCACCACTCTGTGAAGTCAAAGGTGCAATAAAAAGAAGATTCGAACTTGAAAGGGATCAATTCTGGTTTCTTCTTCCCATAATGTTCTATGAGAGCAAGGAGATCAGGTAAATTAACAGCTGATGATTCAAACATAACTTTAAAAGAATCCTCATACATGGTAGTTAGAATATTTTCACTAAGGTCGAATTGTCTTACCACTAGATTAGGCTGATAAGAGTAAATTCTCATTTCTGGCCCTGAAATATGGGTAGATAGAATATCACAAGTTAAAAATTCCTTCCAGATTTCATCATTTTTCAACCTAGATCTCAGGGATTTCAGATATAACAGAATGGGTAAACCATTCTAGACCTTGAGTCCGACTCAAAAAAGGAGAAAGAGATGGAGAATGGACTTTAAGGGAATGAAATAAAGAAAAGTAATATTGAAATTATTCTAAATTATGGAATTTTGAAGAAGTGATAATCAAATGGCAAAGTCTTACACCTTCAATAGTTTTTGAAACATCATCAAGGGCTTTTATGCTCAACTTATTTTCAAAAATAGCATTAAGCCAGAGTTACAGTAACCAGAAAATGCCCTCCGAGATTATGAAGAGGCTGTTTTGATCTTAAAATAATAACAGCATCATTCATAGCCTCATAAAAATGACCCAGAATCAATTCACTTAGATTAATGTTTATTCCTTCATGGAGGAGTTGGGCTAAATGAAGAAGGGATTTAGAAACCTAGTTGCTTTTTGAATAAAAGACATAAGAGCATAGCCAAAGTAAAAGAAAGGCAATATGTTCATTGTCCGAAACTTCTTCACTGTTGGAATGGTTATTAGTAATAAACTAGGTGTATGTAAGTTTTGAAAAATTTGGGAGAATCTGGTTGTTCGAAGGCTTAACATCAGGATACAAAGTCACTCCAATAGGTTTAAGACCAACAATAGCAGCCAAATCAAAAAGAGTTGGAGTGATCATACCAAAAGGAACATGAAAAGAATTGGTGACTCTATTCCATAAAAAGAAAGAACTAGCTACCATTAGGAAATTGTAATTGAGATTACAATGAATCAATTGGATAAAATCATAAATCCCTAAAGCTTTCCAGGCATCCCTTTTTGTGGGTTTGCATCCTACTCAACTAATCAAAATTAGAAGAACAATTTCCAGGAAGATTTGTTCTGAAAGTTGATTTTAGGTTTTCAATAAAATCAGTTCTAATGATGGAGCAAGAAGCTAAAAAGAAATCATTTTTCATCTTAACCACAGCAAGTGGTGAATATCGACCAAGAAAGGCAAAGGTTTTATCATTTACAAAAAAAAAGAATCAATACCTGAGACCTCCAGATAGTCAGTTTTTCTTCCTGGTTTTCCAGTCTAGGCACATAATCGATGTGATCTTTGGATATGAAGCTAGCGGCCTCGATAGCGTTGGGTAAAGAGCTGGAAGATGAAGAAATCTTTTCCTTTTGAGCCATTTTTGAGATTAGAGGATGAAGGTAGGAAAGACTCAACCAAGAAGTAATAGGGTTTTCAGGGTAAAGCGACGAAGATTGAAGGAGACGAAATGGGGAAGAAGATTGTAAAAAATAAAAGGTAAAATGATCATTTTGATAATTTTCCCTTTTACCCTATCTTGATGGAATGGACAGTTGATATGATTTCAGATAAAAGGAGTCCATTGGGAATAAGCAATTTTTATTATTGATTATGGTGGGCCCATCCTCTGAAGATGTGATTATTATTTGGATCGTGGCAGTTGAAGTTATCGCTATCTATTTTTTCCCTCCATTCTTGGAATTTAAAATATTTGTTTTTTTGTTACACGTAAAAGATAAATATTTTAGGGGACATCTATTGGTGTTAAATTTTGTTAAGTTCTATTTTCAATTTCGATTTAAAAATTAGAAAATTTTGAAGAGTTGAGACTGGAGTTGATATTTCGAATTCGGTTCAAAAAAGGAGTCTAAGTGTGGCGATTCAAGTTGTACAACAAATAAATCAAATAATTCGAAAAAGTCTCGAAGAAGGTTATTGTGGTAGTTTTCGATATAATTTTGAAAAAAGATGTTTATTTCGATTTCAATTCGAAAAGAAAGGTATGTAGATTGAAGTTTGATCAATGGAATGGTTTCAATTTGATTTTGAAAACCAAGAAATGCCTTGATTTTGAGAGTTGATTGAAGATTGTTGAAGATATCAAAGTTTGGTAGTTTTCAATTTGATTTCGAACATTGGCGATAGTTATTAGAAGCAATTTTCAACAGTTTTATGTAATGTACACTTGTCAAATCCTTAGGAATTAGCCGTTAGCATTAAAAATATATAAATAAGACTTCTGAATAATGTAAGGGGTTGGATTTTCATTTGCTCACAAATCTCTCACACGCATAACACGCCTACTGTCAAGGCAATTGGCAAACAGAGAAAAACTGAGTATGTAATTCCACCATTTTCTCTTTCAGTTCTAATTTATTTTCGAGTTAATTTATTTCTTGCATTTATCTACTATTTTTTTTACATTCTTTTTGCTATTTGTTCTTAATTCAATTGACACATAAACTTATCAAACTAAGACCCCTTTGAGGACATGATTCAAGTTCTAGATTGTTCTTTCAATCAAGTGTATTTCTGATTTCATATCAAAATAAAAATTCACCATAAACACCCTGATAAGTAAGGGTGGGCAAATTTCGATTTCGGTTGGTTTCGATTTATAAATCAATTAATCATTTTAAACTAATTATTTTCTTAAATATATCACAACCAACCGAAACTATTACTCAAACCATTGTTAACCAAATTAATCGATTACAAACAATTGAAAGTGATTTAAAATAATTAATCATTTCAATTTTTTTCTAACATGTAGGAAAGTTTATAGGTCACCTATCGCTTTATATTTCAAATAAAATATAGAAAAATGAACTTAGAATAAATTTTGACTAACTTTTATAACTTCGCGCTTATATTTTATTTGAAATTTGGTGAGATAGATTTAGATTTAGATAAGTGTTGAGTTTTTTTTTTTTTAAGAGGGAGATATTTGAGAACAAGATTTTAAACTAAAGGTTGAGGAAATGAAGGAATACACTATAGATAGCCTTAAAATGTACCGTATAAAGCAAATTCTTAAACTCTATAATAATTTTTCAATAAAATTATTCAAATTTTTCAATAATTTTATAATAATTCGGTCAATTATGATTTAATATAAGTGAAAATTTTCAAATCCGCAATCAATTGAAAAAAACCAAAACCAAATAAAAATTATTCAAATTTAACTATTTATTATAATCAATTAATTTAAATTTACCAAATGTAAAATAATTCAATCAATTTAAATTAATTTGTGACATTTTACCCACCTCTACTGATAAGAACTCACACTGTCTTGTGCTTTTTCTTAATATCCTTCTGCTCAATAAACTTAAGCACTGATGCCTTTTTGGTATCTGGCCGACGTCTTTTCAATCTGTAAACCTTCAAAGTCTAATAATTTTTTTTTGGGTTTGAACTCCAATATTCGATAGTTTTATTGAATTTCGATTATTTCAGTTTGAACTTCAGTATCCGATAGTTTTATTGAATTTTGATTATTTCAGATCGAGTCAAATAGGCTTAATATAAGGTAAAATTCTCTCAATTATAATTTTTTTATTTACAAGACTTGAATTTGAGGTCTTGCGAAAAGAAACAAAGTGTCCAATTATTCAGATCAACTGTTGTTGATAAGTCTAATAAATAAATTTTATATTCAACCCTTTAAAGTCTAATAATGCTGCTAAATGGAATGGAGTTACATGCAACACGGGGGGACGTGTTATAGTTCTTGACCTTAGCGAGGAATCCATTTTTTTGATATTACAAAGTTTATAGACTATTATAGTTCTTGACCTTAACGAGGAATCCATTTCGAAATAAGTAAAGGATATTATTTAAAAAAAAGAAGAAGAAGAAATAAAAAATAACTTCATAAAATAAAAGTTTATATTTTTAATTTATTAACTATTAACTAAATTTTATATTTTTAAAATGATTATGTGATAATTTTTTGAAAGTATTTTAATTTTAGAAGTTTTAAATTATAATATATTATAAATAAATTTGAGTTAATAATTATTAAATTAGATTTATTATATAGTGAAGAGGTATAAAAATATACGTATAAATTAATATAAATAATTTATTCAAATTATTTATTTTAAATTATTTATAAATTTAAAATTAAAAAATTTATAATTCAAAATAAAAATATCATGTTATTAATATTTTACTTATTAAATAAGTCTTCTAAATATTAACCATTCATTTTTGCATTATCAAAATTTAACTATT
This sequence comes from Sindora glabra, assembly GCA_020226215.1. NCBI lineage: Eukaryota > Viridiplantae > Streptophyta > Magnoliopsida > Fabales > Fabaceae > Sindora > Sindora glabra. The sequence goes on along the minus strand of CM035234.1, from coordinate 62,735,186 downwards.
CTCATTTTATTGTAAAGTTAAAGTATCGAACTTTTAATCTTAGAATTGTCCTGAAAAGTTACAGACCTTTGTTAAAGCACCGTAAAAAATTTGTGAAGAGTTTTAATAAGTGATATCGGTCTGAAGCAAATCCTTAATTTGATATGAGGACAAAATTTAAAAACTTCAATGAAGTGAATCAGAACGTTAAATTCCATATTCTTAAGCCGCCGTTAATATACAGAAGTGCTTTCAGTATTTTCCCTGATGAGAACTCATAGTGCTTTGTGCTTTTTCTTAATATCCTTTTGCTCAATAAACTTAAGCACCGACGCCTTTTTGGTATCTGGCCGACGTCTTTTCAATCTGCAAACCTTCGAAGTCTAATAAATTTTGTATTCAACCCTTCAAAGTCTAATACTGCTGCCAATGGAATGGAATTACATGCAACACGTGGGGACGTGTTATAGATCTTGACCTTAGCGAGGAATCCATTTTTTGGTATTACAAACTTTATACAAATTAGAATTTATTTTAAAATATAAATTATGTTTAAATTTAAATTTTTTAAATTTTATTTTATTTACATTATTACTATTTTAAAATCTCATAAAATTAGATAGAATTTAATAAGAATTTATTTTATTTTAAATATAATATTTCATTAAACAATTTTTTCTTTAATTTTTTTAATTATTAATAGTTATTTCTTTCTCTTTAATTCTCTCTCTCTCTGTTTCTTTTAAATTCAAATAGAAAAAATTCATTTCAAACTAAAATGAAATTATATTTTATATAATTTATTTTAAATAAAAAATTCACTTAAAAATAAAATGAAATTATTTTTATTAAAATAAAAAGAAATAAATTCTATTTTTTAGTATGCCAAATAAAGGGATAGACTACTATACCATAATTATATTTATATTAATATAATTGTTAGCATAAAATTGAATATTTAGTAGTTTTATTTATTTCTTGAACATTTTTTTTATGTTATTGTAATTATAATATCTATAATATCTTATTTCTTCAAAAATTTTAATTTAATTTAACAATAAAAATAAATATTTAATGGTTTTTATAATAAGCATATATACTTTCCACTTCCCAATCAAGGAATCTTGAATTGTCAGTGATTATCACTTATGGCGGAAGTGCATTTTTTTTCTTTCATCCTCAATTGATTACAACCATTCTTTTGAGATAAAAATTTTTTAATTTGTGGAGCAACTGCGCCCACTTGAATCAACGTTGATCTGCATTTGACGTCAACTTCACAGTTTCACACTTTCGAAGTCACAGCTTCTAACTGACTGACGTTTCAATTAGGAACAAAATTTCATTCAATGTATTCACTTTGCGACAAAGCATCCAGACTTTTGTCATGCCATTAGATGAATGGCTTACCGCCGCAGACATTTACTCCAATATTGTCGAGTTATAGATCAATTTTATAAAACTTGTGATTTTTTATATAAATCTTACAATTTCCGCGTAAAAAATTGCAAGTATTTGTGGTTCGGAATTGTAACTTTTTTATAAACTCTTACAAGTCTTTCATAAAATTTTTTAATTTTTTCAGACATAAATTATAGCAAAAAAAAAAATCATTCATATAAAAATATTTAAAAATTCTATGAAAAATTACAAACTTTAATTTGATAAAAAGTTGTACAATTGTTTAAGAGACTTTCAAGATTTAATGAAAAACTTGTAAGAAATGATATCAGTCTGAAGCAAATCCATGACTTACGTGTGAGGACAAAATATTAAGACTTTCAATGAAGGGAATCAGAATGTTAAATACCATATTCTTATGCCGTCACTCTACAAAGAGCCTTCAATATTTTCCACAATGAGAATTCATATTGTCTTGTGCTTTTTCCTAATGTACTTCCGCTCAATAAACTTGAGCACCAACACCTTTGTGGTAACTGGCCAATGTCTTGTCCATCAGCAATCCTTGTCGCTTCATTTGAGGCAAAATCTTGTATTCAACCCCTCAAAGTCCAAAAAATTGGTTCATTGGAATTAAGGTGTTGATTGCTGCCAATGGAGTGGAGTTACATGCAACAAGTTGGGGCACGTTACAGTTCTTGACCTTAGTCAGGAATTCATCTCCGGAGGACTTAAACATTCAAGCAGTCTCTTCAATCTGCAATATCTGCAGAATTTGAATTTGGCTTATAATGATTTTAATTCTGTGATTTCTTTGGAGGTTCGCAAGCTGAAGTATTTGAGTAATCTAAATTTCTGAAATGCTAGTTTCCAGGGGCAGATTCCAGTTGAGATTTCTCACCTTACAAGGTTAGATATTCTTGATATGTCTATTTCATTTGCTCATTCTTTGAAAATTGAGGTGCCAAATATGGCATTGCTAATGTAAAACCTTACAGAAGTGAAAGAACTAATCTTGGATGGTGTCACTGTATCCCTCAAAGGAAATGAGTGGTGGCATGCTTTATCTTCGTTAAAAAATCTTCAAGTTTTAAGCATGTCATCTTGCAATCTCTCGGGACCCATTGATTCTTCACTGTCAAAGCTTCAGTCACTCTCTATAATTTGACTAAACCATAACAAATTATCAAGTTCAGTGCCAAATTCCTTTGCAAATTTCTCTAATTTGACTACCTTGGAACTAAGTAATTGTGGCTTAAATGGTGCTTTCCTAAAACACGTCTTCCATTTGAAATCATTGCAGGTACTTGACTTATCAAACAATCAAGATCTTCATGGTTCATTACCAGATTTCCCTGAGCATGTATCTCTTCACACCTTGAATCTCTGCAATACCCATTTCTTGGGATTTCTGCCATATTCTATTCATAATTTGAGGCAATTGTTCATGATAGATCTATCCAAGTGTCAATTCAATGGCACACTCCCTGAAAAAATGGCAGAACTTTCCCAGCTTGTTCACGTGGACTTGTCACATAATAACTTCACTGGTCCCTTCCATCTTTTAACCTATCCAAGAATCTCACTTATTTGTCCCTCTTTGACGATGATTTAAAAGGGGCACTTCCATTTTCCCATTTTAATGGCCTTGTAAATCTTACTAGCATTGATTTAGCAAATAATTCTCTCAACGAAAGCATTGCCTCGTATCTTTTTATACTCCCTTCTTTGAGAGAAGTTATGCTTTCCAATAATAGATTTGATGGTCAGTTAGATGAATTTCCTAATGCATCTTCCTCTCCAATAGAGATTATTGATTTAAGTAGAAATAATTTACATGGGTCTATTCCATTCTCTATCTTTCATCTCAGAAGACTTCGAAGCCTCCAACTTTTATTCAACAAGTTCAATGGCACAATAAAGCTAGACATGATCTAGAAAATAGGAAATTTATCCTTTCTAGACCTTTCTCATAATAACTTGTCAGTTGATGCAACCTTAAGAAGTGACAAGGAATCAACTTTCCCCAATATGAAAGACATAATGTTGGCTTCTTGCAATTTAAGAGCATTCCCCATTTTTTTGAGAAATCAATCCCAATTACTAGCGCTGGACCTATCTGCAAATCAAATTGAAGGAACAATACCAAGATGGATTTCAGAACTTAAGGTTCTTCTTACACTAAATCTTTCCTTCAATTTTTTATCTAATTTTGAAAATCCTTTGCAAAATCTTAGCCCAAGTTTGATCCTTCTTGACCTTAAATCCAATCAACTCTAGGGGTTAATTAATTCATTTCCAAAAAATGGGATTTATTTGGATTACTCAAACAATAGAATTAGTTCTATTAACTCAACTAACATTGGTAATCAAATCCCTTCAGGCTTTTTTCTCTTCTTTTCAAATAATACTTTACATGGGAAAATTCATCACTCCTTTTGTGATGCTTCATCTCTTCGAACACTAGATCTTTCCCATAATAAATTCAATGGCACAATTCCTGAGTGCCTAACAAGAATAAAGAATCTCAAGGTGTTAAAGCTTAAAGGGCATAAACTTACTAGCCAGATCATTGATACATTTCTAGGTTCTTGTGCTCTAAGATTCCTTGATCTCACTAGAAATCACTTAGGTGGAGCCATTCCAAAGTCACTTGCTAATTGTCAAAATCTACAAGTTCAAAACCTAGCAAAAAACATGTTAATGGATAGATTTCCTTGCCATTTAAGGAACATATCTACACTTCGGGTTTTAATTTTGAGGTCAAATAACTTGCATAGGTCAATTAGATGTCCAAATAGTAATAATGATTAGGAGATGCTTCAAATTATTGATTTGGCCTCTAATAATTTTGTTAGTGAGTTTCCAGGGGAACTCTTGAGAGCTTGTACGATAGTGATATCCAAGGAAGATAAAGATAAGCCAAGGTTTAGTGTGCATGATCTTTTTGAGATAGCAAATAAGTTGAACATTACTATTACCTTATCACACTCCAACAAGAATATTATCACAAAAAAAGTGCCAAATTTTTATTAAATGAACCTCACTCCTTGATAGAGTATGAATTATCAAACAAGTTCTGTGAGAATCTTCATAGTGATCTAGTTTCAATTATAGTTATCCATAAAGGTCAAGAAGTGAGACTAGTTAAAATTGTAACTGCTTTCACTTTAATGGATTTTTCATGTAATTAATTTGAAAGGCCAATACCAACAAAGCTTATGAATTTCAAGGCATTGCATTCTCTTAATTTGTCACATAATGCTTTATGGGGTCCTATCCCTTCTGGTATAAAAAAGATGGAGTCCCTATAGTCTTTAGACTTGTCATTCAATTCATTAAGTTCAGCAATTCTTGAAGAACTTTCCAAACTATCGTTCCTTGCATTCCTCAACTTCTCTTTTAATAATTTTGTAGGACTAGTTCCAACTAGTACTCAAATTCAATCATTTGATGTAGTTTCCTTTAAAGGTAACAAAGGTTTATGTGGGCCTCCATTGACCCCAAATTGCAGTATTACTGATAGAGTGAATGGATTTTCACCTAAAATTAGGACTTCAATTGATTTGAATTTCATTAATAGTTGAATTAGGATTAACTTTTAGGCTTGCAATTCTTTTCGTACCCTTTATTTGTTTCAGGCAATGGAGGATACAATATTGGAAGCTGATTGATGATATTCTTTATTAGATCTTTCCTTAGCTAGCTTTTGTGTATAAACAGCAGGGAGCGCAAAGTTTGAGAATCCTAAGATGGAGGCCTTACTGATTTTGGTCGGAGCAAAAAAGTCAATGTGTTTGATTTGCTCTCTTTATTTTTGAGTTCTATTTTTACTTTTTCTTGTAAGTTGTTTTTCCTTTGTTGTCTTTTCCATTTATGTTTTATATTAAATAATGTTATATTTTTCTTCCTACTTTTTACTATCTTTCTTAGGTTCTTTTCGTTATGTATTATGTAACTATTCTTAACTTTTTTGGCCTCCTGCTTCTTTCCAATAAATGCATTTTATAGTATAAATTGTTTGAGGTTTGGAATCATACATGTAGCCTATGAAGACTTTAGGCACGAGCATTATAGATCATTTTGGTTGACTACTTAACCAATAATCTAAATTTTGATAGTATTTGCATTTTTCATATTTCAAACTCTTCCTTTTATATACATATATATTGCACTTTCTTGAAAATGAAAAAATGATTTTTTAGTTTTATTTTCTTTCATTAATTGTACTTACATTCATTCACTATAATAAATTAATACTTGTGCCACGAATTATGCTACGAAAATTCAAAAATTGTGGCAATTTACCATTTGTCATGAGAACAAAAAAATTTAGACAAATGTCCAAAAAATTAAAAAATTTATGCTACGAAAAACTTTACTTATTGTAAAATATCACTTGCGCCATAAACAAAACTATGAGAATACAATCTCTATGGCAAAGTATTACTTATATTACGAAAAAAATTTATCTGTGGCAAAATATCACTTGTGCCACAAAACTCAGCTACAGGAACACATTCTTCGTGGGAAAGTATTACTTGTGTTACAAAAAAACTTTACTTGTAGCAAAATATTATTTATGCTACAAATTAAGTTATGAGAACATATTCCATATGACAAAGTATCACTTGTGCCATAAATTAAATTACAATTATGTATTTCTTATGACAAAGTATCACTTATTCTATTATATAAGTTAGAAAAATTTATCTATAATAAAGTATTACTTATGCCATGAATTAATTCTATGAATAAAATCATAGTCAAACATATCATTTTTGGTAGCTATACATATAAAAAAATTATTTATAATAAGAGTAACACGCTACAATATGGTAGATAATAAAAAATATAAATATTTATATATTATAGATGTTTAGTAAATAACTAATTTATCAATTGATTAACTGATTAACCCCATTAGTTAAAATAAAAAAGGTATAGAACTTAACATTTTCAATTAACTGATTTATAAAATATATATAAAAAGATAAAACTACTCATAAATTATACAGTTGTGTACTTTTATTATTTTTTTAAAAATAATTAAAATAAAAATTGAATCCCAAACCTTAAGATATGTAAGAAAGATTTCAATTGTTAAGATCCTAAGTATTTTTATTTACATATGTACTAAATTTAATATTTATTAGAATGTAACTGCTTTTTTTAAATAATAAATAATTATTTAACTTTTCATTAATTAAATTTATGTAATAAAATAAATATTATAATATATTAAAGATTGTATTAAACAATTATTCAATGAATTTAAATTTTATACATACTAAAATTAAAAATTAACAGGATTTACATTTACATATATAATACATATATATAACAATTTTTTCAATCGTTATTTAGTTCAATTTTTAAAATATCAATTAAACAAAAAAATCATTCAAGGTATATAATATTATACAAATTTATTTTTTATCACATCACATTATTCTTCAAAAATGTGTTCAAAAAAGATATATATATATATATATATATATATATATATATATATATATATCTATATATATATTATGAAAATGCTAAAATTATTATATTATATATAAGTAGTATAATTTATGAGATAAGTTATAACAAGTTTTATTATATAAATATGTAATAATAAATTTTACATTCATCACTGTAATATTAACAAAATTTTCATTAAAAAAATTAAAAATAATAGTTATGTAAAATTATGTATAATTTAATGATAATAAAATTATTATATTAAAAAATTTTAAGCAAATTATATTTAAGGGAGTGATATATATAAAATAGTTTAAATTTTCATTTTTTTCCTTTATTAATTCCAATTGTATTAATTTCATTTCTTACATATATTTTGTAATAATTTCTTTCCTTCCAAATAACAATTCAATTAATTTAGTCTATTCATTTATAATTTTATTAATAGGTTAATGACTTTATAAATGGAAGAATAAAAATTAAATATAAATAATATATGAGAGAAGAAATTAATATAAAAATTTTATGAACATTTGAATGATTTAACTTATCTTTGTGAATAATAAAAATATGTATTATTAATAAAAATTAAAATTCAATAATTTATAATAATTTAAATTTTAATTTATACTTAAAATTTAAATATATAGTTCAAAGTTATCATTTATATGGATATTAATTTCATATAATTTAACCTTTATTGAAGGAGTTTTAGAAAATAAATAAAATTGCTTCAAAGATGTAAAAATTTTACTTTTATTTTGTAATAACTCAATTAATAATATTTAATAAAAAATATTAATAAAAGAATAAAATTAACTAATTAATTATTTATGAGAAATAAATTTGATATAAGCAAAATTAATAATGAAATAAATAAAAATTTAGTTTATAAAAAATTAATTTTTAAAATAAAATCATAAAATATTTTAGTATTAGTATATTTTTATTATATGTATTTGTGTAATATTTTATTATATAATTAGTGTTATATAAGGGTAATTTTATTTTTAAAGTCAATTGGTCAATTAAAACTTTATATAAAATACATTGTATTATACTACTAAAGAAGCAAATTAGCACTGTGAAGGCATGACATTCATCAGCTTAGAGATTCAGGTTCGATTCTCGATAAATACAATTTGTAATTTTTAAATAAATAGAGTTTCAACGATTTATTCTAACTAGATATGAGTCAAAAGTATTAACAAATTGTATAGCAAGTGTACAAATAAAATGATAAGATAACACTTAATTAAATTGACTAAATAATTAATTTAATTTAGATATATAAAAATTATTTTAGCTAATTATATTAATTTTTATAATTATTTTATTTTATTTTTTATCACAATTTTATTCGTGGTAATATAAGTTACTAACTACGGATGTCTTTCTTGTCACATTTGTACTCATAACTAAAAGAATCTATTAGTTACAACTGAACTCGTAAAAAAAAATTATTTATTTCGTATGACCTTTTTTCCTCTAGCAATTTCCTTGCCACACTTACTTATGCTATGAAACCATTCAACGAGCATTTTCATGGCTAAATAACATAGCCACAAAAATTTTTATCTTTATCGTGGTACAAGTGTTAATTTGTTATAGTAATTTTTTTTTAGTTGTAGGAGTAACAAGTCATATAACATGCATTAAAGGTATTAGGGATATATAAGGGAAAAAAACTTCTAACACAAGATCAAGTTCTGCTACATCACTAAGGATATAGTTGGAGTACGTAATAGTATAAGATAAACAAATATGATAATACATCATAAAATAATAAAAACATAAAATATAATATTATTAAGTATTTGATGCAACTGTATAAATAATTTGATAATATAAATTTATGCTATTACATATTTGTCATCATATTTATATATATCATGATAATATTAAATTTTTTTAGACAAAATTAAAATTGTTTTTAAAAAAATTATATCACATTTATTTTGTAGTAGTTGGTAATTATAAATTTTTTAACTTTTTATAATCATTTTAATTAATGATAAGTAATATATTTATTATATTTTACGTGTTCTTATGTAAACAATAACTATTCATATTTTTAAAAGTAAAATATTTTAAAATTAAATTAGGAATGATAAAAAAAAATTAAAATAAGTTAAGGTTAAATTATGCAAAATAATAATTATTAATAGAGCCAAGTGATATAACAATAAGACTAAATTAGGAATAATAAATTTTATTATAATCTTGTCCTGTTATAATAAGTTTAGTGAGAGAAGATTATTTTATCTTGTATTGACTATATTACATTATACAATCTTACGATCTCATGTAAAGTCCAAACATTTGTTAAAATAAGTTATATTTATTTATACTATTGTATCTTTCGTGTACAATGCACCAAACAACACCGAAGGCCAAGGAGGCAATTTAGTTTCATCCATTTAAGAGTAACACTTTCATCTTATTTTATTTTTCTTATAGGGTATGACTTCTAGACCCCTCAAACATTTTGAATTTCCTACTTAACATTTTTATTAAATTATATTATGTGTCATAAAAAATTGATTTCACATCTTGCTAAATATTGTTTACTTGTTTATAATTTTGCCCTATTTAAATTAATTGTTTTGACAACCTCTAAATATTTGATTCGTTTTATTTTTTTTCCCCAAATTACTTTAATTATACTTTAACTTTTCAATCATATTAAATTTATTTCTTTACTTATACAATAAATTTTAGTTTTATTACCAAAATCAATTTAATTAATTCTACATAAAAATTCATTTAGTTATAAGATAAACATTACCGCTAATTAATAAAAGTGAATTTCAATCAAATACTAGTGAATGAATAAGAAATTTTCTTTGAATTTTCATTTTACTTATTGTATTATATATTCTCTTTCCAAATGTTTTATAATATTGTTGTCAAAAATAGTATTAGATTGCTCCATTTCTTCAACATGATTTCTACCTTTTTTTTTAGTGATAAGTTAATTAACCTTATTTATTTCCTTGTATGTAGATTATAAAAAAAAAACCGGTCAAAAATTAAAAATGCTATTAAATATTTAGCTAAAAAAGTAGCTTAATTGTTGCTGTATGGGGTCTTCACTTCTTTTTTCTTGGGAAATGAGTTAACTAAGTTAATTTCTAATAATATAAATACATTATTATCAACATTCATTCAAAATGATTGAAGAGGATTAATTAATTTAGCATAGAATTAAATAGTTAGTTTAAAAATGATATATAATAGATAGTTAATTAATGTAGTATGATTTTAATAATTCATATGAGTGAGAATTCTTTTGAATTCAAATAAAATTTATAACAGATTTAATATTAACCACTTAAGAATTTCAAATTTATATATCAAATTATCAAGAAGTTAAATCAAACTGTTCATTTAAGAAATGATTAATTTAATAATTTTTTATTTAAAAATCCCAATGTAAATATCAAGAAAATTAACTTTATATTAAATTTTTATCCTATTTAATACATAACAAAAATGAAAACAAAGAAAGAAAGAGTTGAAAAGATAAGAAAAACAAACAACATTATTTATTACATAATAGATATATAAGACAACAATTGTCCAGAACCTTTGGTTCAAGTGACATCTGATGCTCTTGAAAGTTTTTGCACTTTTTATTGCATTTAGGGTTCCATTCCTAATTCTCATGTATGTACGTTCAGTGGTTTAACCACTTATTTTATTATAAAAAAAGAAAAAAATTAGAGAAAGAATGAAAATAGAACCAAAAAATAAAAAGTGCAAATCAAATACGATGCAATGGTTTTTTCACTCTCACCGACATCAGAAAGGCCTCCATCTTAGAGTTTTGTAACTCTGTACTCCATGTTGTTCGTATATAAAAATTAGCTGAGGAAAGACCTAATAAAGAATATCATTTATGAGTTTCTAATACTATATCCCCCATCGCTTTAAACAAATAAAGGGTAGGAAAAGACTTCCAAAGCCAAAAGTTAACCCTAATTCAAGACTTATGACATTAAAATCAATTGAAGTCCTTATATGGGGTGAAAATTTAAGCACTCCATTGGTAATGTTGCAATTTATGGTCAATGGAGGCTTGCATAATCTTATGTTAACTTTAAAGGAAGTTGCTTCAAATGATTGAATTTGAGTACCCTTGGAATTGATCCCATAAAATTATTGAAAGAAAGGTTGAGGAATGCTAGGAATGATAATCTGGAAGGTTCTCTGGGAATTTCTTCACTTAACAAATTAAACAACAAGTCCAATAATTCTAGGTACTCTATCTTTTTTATACATGAAGGGATATGACTTGAGAAAGCATTATGAGACAAGTTAAAAGAATGCAATACCTTGAAAATCATAAGCTTTTATGGAATTGACCTTTCAAAATGATTGCTTGGGAAATCCATTGAAGTGAAAGTAGTTACAATTTTAACCAATCTCACTTCTTAACCTTTATTGATAACAACAATTGAAACTAGATCACTATGAAGATTTTCACAAAACATGATAGAGGACTCATACTCAGCCCAGGAGTGAGGTTGATTTGATATAAATTCAGCCACTTTCTCTGCAATATGCTTGTTGGTAAGTGATAAGGCAATAGTAAATTTTAGACCATCAAATATCTCATAAAGATCATAAACATTAAACCTTAGCTTATCCTTATCTTCCTTAGACATCATCGCCGTACAGGCTCTTAAAGAGTGACATTGGAAGCTCACTAAAAAAATTGTTAAAGGCTAGATCAATAATTTGAAGAATCTCCTAATTGCCAATGCTATTAGGACATCTAATTAGACCATGTAAGTTGTTTGACCTCAAAATTAGAATCCAGAGTGTAGATATGTTCCTTAAATGGTAAGGAAATCTATCAGTCAACATGTTTTTTGCCAAGTTTAGAACTTGTAGATTTTAGAAATTAGCAAGTGATTTCAGGATAGCACCACCTAAGTGATTTCCGATGAGATCAAGGAATCTTAGAGCATAAGAACTAGAAAATGCATTAGAGATACGGCCAACAAGTTTGTTTCCTTCAAGCTTAAACACCCTAAGATTCTTGTTTCTTGTTAAGAACTTAAGTATTGTGCCATTAAATTTATTATAGGAAAGATAAAGTATTTGAAGAGATAAAGCTTCACTGAAAGAGTGATGAATAATGCCATGTAAAGTATCATTTGAAAAAGAGAGGAAAAAGATTGTAGGGATTTGACTCCCTATGTCAGTTAAGTTAATACAACTAATTGTTTTGGTTGAGCAGTCCAAATATATCCAATATTTTGGAAATGAATGAATAGGCCTTTGGAGTTAATTGGACTTAAGGTCAAGGATAAGCAAACTAAGGCTAAGATTTTGCAAAGGATCTTCAAGACACTACAGGAAAAGAAACCATTAGTGACAACATTTGTTATCATTGAATATGACTTGATCGCTACAAAAAGAAAAAGTCGTCACTGAAATTGTTACCATATAGGTTCATCGTTGAAACAACCTACACTAATAACAAAATGATATCGATAAAAATGAGACTTTCTGCAATGACAAGTTGTAGAAAGCCGTTTCAATTTTCAATTTTTTTAAATTTTAATGCTTTTAGTGATAATTATGTCACCATTAAAATTCAAATTTTTACCGACAAATCTATCATCAATAAAAGTTTGAATTTTAGCGATGAATATAGGTTTAAAATCAAAAAATATAAAATATAAAATTATTTTTAGTGATGATAAAGTCATTGCTAAAATTAATTTTATAATTTTTTTATTTTTCATTTAAAGCTATAGTAATGACATTCCGTTGTCACTAAAAGTTTATAATATTTTTTATTAAAAATGTAATTAAATTAATATATTATATTTAATAATATAAATAATAATACTTTTTATTTCAAATTAATTGAATTAATTTAATAATTTTTAATTTAATTTTATCTAATTTAAATTCTACAAATAAAATATGCTAATAATGCTAATAGTAATGTATAATAAGATCACACGGTCCATATAAAAAAATAGAATACTCATGAAATAATTGTAAAATTATTTATACATATATAATTATATACATGATTCATATAAATATTTGTATATGAAAAAAATCATAAATACAAAATCTAAGGAGAAGGAAAATACAGATAACTCGATATATTATCATCCATACTAGGATTATCATCATCATCATCATCATTATCCTCTTGGCGATGTGGATGATGCATAATAAGTAGTGACTCAGAAGGATCAGCCGGCTGGGTAGAAGGTGCAAACGTAAATCTACTTGGCCCAAGTAGTGTAATAATGAATGGTGGCACAAGTAGCACAAGACACAGTTGCTATATTTGCTGCTATTAAGCAAGTTGTTGTTGCTACTCCTAAATCAACAGTTAACTCTTCTGAAGCAACTCTCGACTCTATTGCAACTGTTCCTACAACTCACCCACTTGGGACACGTAGTGGGAGCTCACCTCGAGGCTAGAAGTGCTTGGCAAATAGTACATTTAACTAACCAACACATTACTGACCACTTTCTTGTATCCTTGATGAGTGACAAGCACCTCATTAACAATGATAGCCTCGTTAATCTACATAAGAATCTCAGGTGAGCTAATGGATGATACACTAGACTGCGCATGCTAAGTTGCTAATTCAGTCATCCTCGTCTTGAATTTTTAAAATAAAAATTAATCATACAAACTACAAGAAAATTTATATCATTAAAATATAAAGTTTAGGTAACTTATATATTGCTCTATGGGGCTCGGATGCACTCATTCCCCCGTCTTATACGTGTGTCGGTCTGTAAAATTTTCTAGCATCGATTGTAGCTCCCCCATCTCCTTATTTCTCTATTCATATTTTATAAGAAAAAGAAAGGATAAATATAATTATTAAACTAGTAATAGATTATATATTTAAATAATGAATAATAAATTGAATTACTTTATCATAACAATATGTAGCAATGAATTTCGATTTATGTTAATCATTCACTACCTTCTTTGCCCAGTTATCTACATTTCTTGTAAACAACTCCTGCAAATTAAGAAATAATCATATAATATAGTTATGTTAACAGTTTAGATATATGAAATATTGACATAACTTTATTAGATATCATATTAATCCTGTAATCATTGTTGTCAAAGAAATCCACACACCTTTGCCATGTCTAGGGCAAGACAAATCGTGGCATATAGCACCTAACATGGTCCAAGTCGAAATCCTAGTCCCAATTGCTCCTGTACTCTAGAAAGTACCTGTTTAACCTGCACTTTCGATCTCTGTACAAGTTAGCAGCTCTTCACATCAGGCTATTAAGCACTCTATCCTGCATGGCCTCAATGATGCCCTAGAACTCAAAATAGGACTGCATTAGAAAACATTTAATAGATTGGTAAGTTCTATATCCAAAAATTTTAATACTAAATATAACTAGTTAGGATAAGGAGGAGATGGATACTTACACAAACCTCCTACATAACTCTGTTCTGCAGTGACTGGGGTATCGACTGCCATGATTTATAATAAGGCGGTACATGTGCTCAAATGATACTGCCTATGTCGCAAGAGAAATGGCTAGCATTATCGTCAATCAGATGCCATGTACCAGTCGTATTGAACTGTACAGGCACTGGTATCCCCCTATTCCTCTCCATCTTTTTATGCAGCCTGAGGGATTTATTCGGACCCCTCTTTCTAGAAGCTGCAACTTTGATGAATAACAAAAAGTATCAATATCATAAATTCAAATTTAATAAATAATTGACATAAATGTGGACAATTAGAAAAGATACCTAATCTTTTACATTGTGAAGGAATGTGAGTGTGTCAACGTGGAGGGTCCCCTCCAACGTCATTTTCATGGTGTTATACCTCAATATCTGCCATGACTGGAATAATACACATTGTGTAAGTATTTAAGAGAAAACCCACAATTGAATCAGATGACAAGATACAAACTACTATATTCATATAATGAAATTACACAATAACCCTTACATAATTATGAGTTATCATGCAAAAGAATATTGTTTTCCTAATCTGATTTAGTGTGGATAAACCTAACAAACTTATTCCCACAATCACTTATTTCTTCACCATTATCAAATTGTAGAAGCCCATCCTCTATATAATCTTCAATTATTTTGTCTTTGAAGTTGTTATCATCATCGATGAAGACATCCACTCTTTCTGTCACAGACCTAGTATTCCTAGAAGGTGAAATGATTAAAGGACCATTTCTTTGATGTCTCAAGTTGACTAAATGAAAATCTCTAAGATCAATTATGAGGTTCAAATTAGAAGAGTTACTTTCCTACAGGAATGACAAATCATGTACATTAACATCATTGTCAAGTAAATCACATATGTTACAATGCATAATAGTATGGATGTCCTTCCAATTTGGCCTATTAAGAAGATCCTCAATATAAAAGAATTATTGTGCTTAAGTTGCAAGAATGTAAAGATCATCTCTATACCATTGCCCGTTGATGGAGATGCTTATAATGTTCTTATCAATGCAAAGCTTCTTTCTAGGATCAGTATCATACCATTTGCATTTGAATAAAGTCACAGTGTAGTTGTTTAGATAAGTCAGCTCTATAATGCCCTTCAATGCACCATAAAATATGTTACCATCATTTCCTGGAATGGAAATGCCAATATTCTATGTTTTATGCTTCACATCCTAGGTTTCAACCACAAAGCACACTCCATTAACAATACACGTTAAGTATATCATAATAGTAAAACTGGGAGTAGAAGCTAATGATAGTAGCTCTTTAGTGGCTTTGGGCGAACCATTTTTATGTCAATGGTACATTTATGAAAATAACATTTTTATAAAAAGTTAAATTAGGAAAAAATTACAAGTAAAGAACAACATTTATATGATTAATATAACACATCTAGAAAGAACAAACTTTTACCTTAGAGTAAAACTATGTGAAAAATTTTATTCTTTGTAACTCATTTATGTTATCAACACCACTTCATTTGAGCTCTTATTGATGCTCACTATAGAATATATGTATTTTAGTCTGTTATAATTAATTAGGAGAAATCTATGAATAAATATAGAGACTCACTGAAGATACTTTTCAATCTTTATATAGTTATTCAAGATATATCATATGGCAATATCTCAATCTTTTTTATCAAAGTGAGATATGATCTTTTTTCCCAAGGGTTAACATTGATATCAGAACACTGACAATGCCCTTTTTGTGTGTTTGGATACTAAATTTTGGTTTTAGTTAGGCCAATTGAATCTAATTTCCATCCCTTCTAGATACATGGAACAAAATGTTAATATCTCATTAACAATATATCCTTTTGCAACTAAACCATTAGGTCGAGCATAATTCTTAACATAATTCTTTAACTTTTTTATATATCTATCATGTGGGTACATCCATAAAAAATGAATGAAACTACACTGCAATGCTTTGTTAGGCAAATGTATCACTAGGTGAACCATTATATCAAATAATATTAAAGAGTATATCCTTTCAAGCTTGCATAAAATTATGATAATAACTTGCTTAGCTTGCAAGACATCCCTCATACTGAGAATTCTAGCACATATTTAGTTGAAGAAATTGCACAACTCAATAATCGGATATGATAATTCCTTCAACAAAAATGGTCAGATCAAATGTGCTAACAATCTCTGCATAATAACATGATAGTTATGTAATTTCAACAATTTTAATCTTATATCATGATTAGTCACATTCTTTTTAAGACTCATAGCAAACCCATTAGGAAATTTCATATTTTTTATAAACTGGCAAAACAGTCTCCGTTCTTCCTAGTTGAAGGTGTATGTAAAATGTGGTTTGAAGAGTTGGCCTCTTTTTTCATACAAATGCAAGTCTAACCTTATCTTCATGTCTACTAGATCTCATTTTGTATTATCTGTATCCTTAGACTTGTGCTCAATATCTACTAATATACCTAGAATACTATCATATACATTCTTTTCAATGTATATCACATCAATATTATGTGTCAAGTTCATTGTTGGCCAATATGGGAGGTTAAAAAATATGTTTCTCTTACTCCAATTAAGTTCATCAATACCTTTATTTCATTTTAGACCACCAAATTGAACATGTTTACCAGGAAGTCTCTATGTCACCTTACCTAACTAGTCCATGATAATTTCATTAGTAAGAGAATGAGGAAGGGCTTTGCTTTCTAGCTTCCTATTGAATTCCTTCCAATTTCTTTATGTGTGGCTCCTTAGAAGCTAACGATGATGACTAACATAAGCAATTTTTGCCCTAACTTGAATTAATAAAGTATCATTATTCCATGTAGAACATGCTTTATAACCTCGTTCAATCCACCCTAAGTGATTACTTCGAACAAGAAAATCATTTATGGTCCATAACAAAGTAGTCTGCATGTTAAACATAGTATTTGTATTAGCATTTCAAGTCTTAACCCTTTCTCCTAAAGATACCTTAACTCCTCTACAACTGGTTTTAGGAAGACGTTTATATCCTTGCTTGGGGGCTGAGGCCCCGGTATTAATAGGGTCAACATAAAAAAGGATTGATTCATGTAAATCCATGGTGGCAAGTTTTAGGTAGTCATGACCACTAGCCATATGTTGTATGACAAGTTCTTATCACCAAAAGGATTAAATCTATCTGCACTTAAGCCCAAACTAACATTTCGCGGGTTGGTAGAAAAATTGAGATGCTTCCTATCGAATTCCTGCTAAGCTTCCCCATCAATAGGATATCGCATTATCCTATCCTCTATTGACTTGCCAGTATGATGCCATATCATATCCTTTGCATTATGCCTCAACACATACAATCACTTTAGCCAAGGAGTTAGTGGAAAATACTAAAGTACTTTTTGAGGCACCTTTTTCCCTTTCGTGTTGTTGTCGACCCATCAGCTTTTTCCATAAATTGGACAATTATCCTTCAAAGCATTTTCATTTCAGAAAGGTGCATAGTTATAATTACACACATGGATTAACTCATACCCTAACCCTAACTTGCTAAGCTATTTCTTTGCACCATAATGTAATTCAGGCGATTTATTATCCATTAAAAGTTCCTTTTTTAATAACTTTAACGGAGTATCAAATGATTTGTTAGTCCACTTATGTAGCACCTTCAAGTGCATGAGTTTCATTAGAAAGTTTAACATTGAGAATGATGTGCATCTCGAATATATTTTTGTTTCCATTTGTGTAAATAGATTATCACAATTGCTATAATTTGATCTAATGTTCCCCTCGGATATGTCCTCATTCCCCTCTCCTTCATCATGAACTATTTTTTCAATTTTATAAGGGCTAATGAAATTATGTATAATATCCACATCTCATCCCTATCATTCCCTAGAAGTTGAAACATTCGCTCCTCCATGATGTACCTAACTTATGTATAATGGGTGAAATCCATTGTCTATAATATGTGCCTCCAATGTTCCTAAATTTTGAAGTAATTGATTTACACATTTCTTATATGAACATCTTACTAAACCCTTTTCATCAACAAAATTTCTAGCTCTATCAACAAACACTATCACACCATTCCAATACTCGTTTGACAAATGATTTCATAGATAAATCTAGCTTTTATCTATAGACATCGTACCATTGAATAGGAAAAAAATAACTTCTATGGAATTAAGTGTTAGGATCAATGTTTGTTATATGTCCCAAATCCACCGTATCAATCCAATTCTAAAAGGTAGGATCCTATCCTATTCGAGATATTTTTGTAATTATTGATCCATCCATGCTCATTATTCATAGAAGAAATTTCGGCAATATCTCCTTGTAGTTCTTCAAATGTGTAAACTATACATCGGTATAATTTACACCTAGAGAACAGTTAAGATGCAAAAAATTTTCTATAATATTAAATGAGAGCCAAATAAATTCTCAATAATAACTATAGGACATATCTTAAACTATCTAACTTTATAGAACAATTCAAAGGTTAGTTAATGTATAAAGATTAACTAATTCTTAAATAGGCCTAAGCTTACAATGCAAATTGAAATACAATTCTATTTAAAATTGTTGTAAAAATATATCTACAATAATTTTAAACTTACATTACAATATTTAATGAGTACTATTATTTTGGTGTATTATTATCTGTATGGTTAAATATTTTAAATATCCATATAAATTTTCATTGTTTAATAATTTGGAATTAGGAATTCAATTTTGTAACCTATTCTATCACATTCATAAGATGTATAGTTCAACTATTTTTCCTTGACATATATTTTATAAGTACTCAACTCTTTTGACCTAATGTATACTTTATAAGTATAGATATATTTTCAAGCATTCAAAGTTTTCATGTTTCTATTAGTATACAATTGTCAAATTTACATGGATTGTATTTTGTATGAGAATTCTTATTGATGTAAAAATTTACATCTTTATAATCCTTTTAAGATTCTTACTCATATGTAATCCTAATGTTACTACTTTGTAATTTTCTTAAAACATATAATCATATATAATCTTATTGTTACTACTTTGTGTGTAGTTTTCATATAAATTTTCTATTTTTATCATGTACAAACTATCTAATATTAGCGTCAAATATATAAAAAATTAAATTTCAAATATTTAATATTCTATATTAATATATTCAAATGAAACATTTTTATGTATTTAATTTTCAAATATTTAATATTTTTAATTCACATTTTTAAATAAAATATTTTCAAATAGGTTTCATCTTATAAAAAATTCATATCCTATTTGAAAATATTTGCATTGTATAAATACAAATTATCAATATTGAGTAGACATTATTTTATACAAAATAAAAATGTTAGATATTGTATAAATTCGTAAATAAAATAAAAAATTATATGAAAATTACAATAAAGCCTATTTGAATTATTATTGAATGGTCATTATTTTTAATACATTTCCAATGAAAACATTGAATATATGGGAATTTGAATACATATTAATCATTATTAAATAAATATTATACATTGTTATGAAATTTGTATGATTTGTAATTCCTATTAGAGTATATAATCATATGAAATTTTTATATTAGTACATAAATTGCAATATGAAATTTCTTTTTATATTGATAATTTTTTTATTTTAGTCATTACACGTTGTTATGAAATAGTTATGGCAATAAAAATTGAAAAAAAATTCATCTGAATTTTTTATATTAAAAAATTTAAAAACAAGAAATATTTCATATCACAATTTATCATATGAAAATTTTCATATAACAATTTATCTTCATCCTTTTTATATTAAAAAATATTTCATGCAACAATTTATCTTCATTCTTTTTTTATTTTTAATATAAATTTTTTTACATAAATTGTTTTATGAAATATTAATTAAAAATTATATAACAATCATTATTGAATGATAATTTTTTTATTTTAATCATTATATATTGTCATGAAATTTTTACAAATTGTGATCCTTATTAAATTATATAATCATATGAAATTGTATTACATTATAAGAAATTCTTAAGATATGTCTTGAATTTTTTAATGTTATTATTAAATATAAATAGATTTTCATTAAATATAATATTTCCATCAAATATATTTATAACATTTATTTCTTTGTTATACATTTTCATTGAAGTATGTTTACAAAGTTATATTGAAAATTTTTAATTACATACTTAAAATTTTATTTCATGTTGATACTTTTTTAAAATATGTTTATATAATTATTCTAATTCCGTATATTTTTATGTTTCAATAAAACTAAAAAATCTAGAGTTCTAAAACTATATCTTAAATTGAACAATCTACATATATATCGAATTATTCAAAACTATAATTTTACTCAGTAACATAATAATAAAATTTATATTTAAAAATTATACATGAAAGCACAATTACACAAACATATTTAATATTTATAACATATAAATCCAACTAACATTAATTTCATGTTAAAGATGTCTTACCATTAAATTAAATAAATTCATTATATATTGTTATAGCAAATAAATTCATATCATATTATTCACCTCATAAATTGCATAATAAAATAAAATATTATAAAATTTAACACACATACCTTACAGGAGTAAATCTATTGATCGAATATCCTTTAACTGAACACAAATACTAATAAACAACAACGATATATAATAAAACAAAATAATATACAATATACATAAATAATTATATTATTAAAGAATATAAATAAAAAATATGTTAAAATATAAGAAAACATACCCAAATCCCTGTACCTTCAACTTCCCTCCTCACCATGCAAAAATGAGACTAAGAGTGCGGTGTTGGGCTATTTATAGACTTACCCTTCAATGATGATAAATTTTTCTATCATCATTGAAGGGTTTTCATTGAAAGGCAGGCACAATTTTCTGTGCTAGCCTTTCAGTGATGAAAAAGCCATTATTGAAGGTCGTCGCTAAAAGATGGCATAAGAAATTGTACCAACTTTTAGCGACAACTCTTGTCGTTATTAAAAGCTTTAACGACAACTTTCAATAACAATATTTGTCATCAGTGAAAGGCTAGAACCTTTTCCTACCCATTCAAGTTGTTATGGTGTCGCGTTATCACCGACAACTATGTCATTGGTGAAAGTCAAAAGACTCATTAGTAACAATTGAATATTTTTCGTCGCTAAAAATATCATCAGTATTGAGCTATTTTGTTGTAGTGAAATTTGTGAAAAAATTAAAGGAAAGATTTAGTCTGAGAATATCCTTGAGTTTTGAAATTTAGCTTGGTATTGTTCCTTAAATCTGGTTTGCGGATAGGTCTAGTTATAGCAATTAGGATTTATTTCTTAAAAAATTAGGGAATGCTTTCAAATTGTAGGAAGCCAACATTATGTCTCTCATATTGGGGAAGGTTGATTCCTGGTCACTCCTAAGGGCTGCATCAACTGACAAGTTGTTTTGAGAAAGGTCCAATATGGATAAATTTCACATCTTGTGGATCATGTCTAGTTTTATTGTGCCATTGAACTTGTTGAAGGAAAGTTAGAGACTTTTAAGTCTTCCAAGATGTAAGATTGAGAATGGAATAAGTCCATGTAAATTATTCAAGCTAAAATCAATGATTTCTATTGGAGAGGAAGATGCATTAAAAAATTCATCTAAGTGACCATCAAATCCATTATTGGAAAGTATGAGTTCTCTCAAAGAAGGGAGTGTATAAAGAGATGAGGGAATGACCCCATTGAGGGGATTATTTGCTAAATAAATGCTAGCAAGATGTACAAGGCCATCAAAATGAGCAAATGAAATTGTACCTTAAATCATTATGAAAGAGGGACAAATAAGTGAGATTCTTGGAGAGGTTAAAAGATGGAAGGGGACCAATGAAGTTATTGAGTGACAAGTCCACATGAACAAGTTAGGTAAGTTCTATCATTCTTTTAGGAAGTGTGCCATTGAATTGACAGTTGGATTGTTCTAGCATGGACAATCGCTTCAAATTGAGCATAGACTATGGGAGAAATCCAGAGAAATTGATATTGCTAAGAATCAAGGTGTGAAGCGATGCATGCTGCGAGAAGTTGGGTATTGAACCATGCAGATCTTCATTGTTTGATAAATCAAGTACCTGCAGGGATTTCAAATGGAAAACATGTTTCGGGAAAACACCACTTAAGCCGCAACTGCTTAGTTCCAAGATGTCAGGTAGTCTGGCACTGAACTTGACAAATTGTTGTGGTTTAGTCTAATTACGGAGAGTGATTGAAGCTTTGATAGTAAAGAATCAATTGGTCCTGGGAGATTGCAAGATGACATGCTTAAAACTTGAAGATTTTTTAATGAAGATAAAGCATGCAACCATTCATTTCCTTTGGCGGATATATTGACACCATCCATGAGTAGTTCTTCCATTTCTGAAAGATTTTTCAATAGCAGTGCCATGTTTGGTTCCTCGATTTTCAAAGTATGATTTGATTGAAATGAAGTAGACACATCAAGAACAGCTAACCTTGTCAAACGAGAAATCTCAATTGGAATCTGCCCTTTGAAACCAACATTTGAGAAAATGAGTTCATTTAAAAGCGTCAGCTTGCGAATCTCCAAAGAAATCACAGAATCAAAATCATTACAAGCCAAATTCAAATTCTGCAGATATTGCTGATTGAAAAGTCTACTTTTATGTTCGAGTCCTCCAGAGATGAATTCTTCACCGAGGTCAAGATTTGAAACTCGTCCCAGCTGGTTGCATGTAACTCCACTCCATTGGCAGCAATCAAACCCTTGATTCCAGTGAACCAATTTAGTGGACTTTGAAGGGTTGAATACAAGATTTTGCTTCAAATGAAGCAACAAGGATCGCTGATAAAAAATACATTGGCCAGTTACCACAAAGGTGTTGGTGCTCAAGTTTATTGAGCAGAAGAATATTAGGAAAACGCACAAGGCCATATGAGTTCACCTTGTCGAAAATATTGAAGGCTTTGGTAGATTGACGGCTTGAGAACATGGCATTTAACATTCTGACTCACTTCATTGAAGTCTTAAAATTTAGTCCTTACATATGACTTAGAGATTTGCTTATTACAAGTTTTTCAAAAAGCCTTTTAACTTTCTTACACAACCCCAAATGTTTTTTTTCTCTTTTTTTATAGCAAATATTATTGTCGCTGCAAGTACTTTTTATAAAAAAAAATGGTAAAAAAAATTATAAAATTTTATGAAAAAGTTACAACTTGATATTCTAAATATTTATAATTTTTATAAAATAATTATAAATTTTATTAAAAATAATAACTTTTTTATAAAATTACGTAAGGAATATGGAAATAAAACCTTGCTCAAAGTTATCATGATGCTCGGTGGGACATTGGACATACTGTGGATCAACTTTTCTTCGTGATTGAAACATAAGTTGGAAACTGTGACTTGCAAAGTGGGAAAAATGGGAAGTTTGATCGGAGTCAAATGTAGTATCAGATGCTCTTTGATTAAAGTTGGCTTCAGATCCTGCCACAAACTAAATTTCTTCCTTTTTACAAATTTAATTCATTTTCTTCTTCTTCTGTTTTTAAAAAATAAAAAAATTGAGCATAAATTTTTAAAAATAAGAAAAAAAGTAAGTGTAATTAAATTAAACTTAAAAGCCGACTCTATTTATTTATTTATTATTTTTCTTATAAATTCATAATCACTTAACGAAGGAAAAATCGCTTCCAACTTAAGTCATAATCGGTGACCAGTTCAAGGCACAAAGATTGGAGGATCAATTTTCAGATGTTGGACGATGAAATGTAAATTCATTATATTCTTGAAGAAATAAGATATAAAAAATGCTACAAGTTTTGAAAATGAGATTCAAAATTAAGTTTTTAACTTTTTATATTCATTCAATTGAACTTTATAAATTTATTCAATCAAGCAGCTTTTGATTTACATTTAATATTTATTTTGGGTGTATATAATATTACTCCTAAGACATTATAAATAAAAATCTTATAATAACAAAGTAGTAATGTTTAGGAAATAAATCAAAATTTCTAAATAATATAATTTAATGCTGAAAATTTTATTTAATCCAAATATGATTAGAGTAATAGTCTATAAATTTTGTAATAATAAAAAAATGATTCATGGACTTTATGGAATATAAAAATTAAAAGAATAAATTTTAAAATAAAATCCGAAAAGTCAAATGGGGACAAATTTTATATTTAATTAATCTTAAAATTTTAAACAAAATATAGAAGGTTAAACTGCATCAATGAGGGATAAGGCCACTAACTCTGTAAACATAATACACGTACGTAAAGATCGATCAATAGAAAATTAACATTTTATCATAAAATATATTGTAATATTTATTTAATCAACAATATTATATATACTAAAAAAAGATTCAAAATTAAATTCTAAAGAAAAATTGTCATTAAATATATATTGATTACATAAATATATAAAAGTCAATTTAATATATATAAACAATTCAAAATTCAATTTTAAATCTCATCCTTCGATACTTATAAAATATTTTATTTTATATATGAATTTTTTAGTTTCACATCATTCCACAAACTGAGGTCAAGACCTGTAACTCCA
This sequence comes from Sindora glabra, assembly GCA_020226215.1. NCBI lineage: Eukaryota > Viridiplantae > Streptophyta > Magnoliopsida > Fabales > Fabaceae > Sindora > Sindora glabra. Next base: position 62,710,291 of record CM035234.1, on the reverse strand, counting down.
TTCCATTAGCAGCAATCAAACCCCTTGTTCCTGTGAACCAATTTTTTGGACTTTGAAGGATTGAATACAAGATTTTGCTTCAAATGGAGCAACAAGGACTGCTGATGGAAAGGACATTGGCCTGTTACCCCAAAGATGTTGGTGCTCAAGTTTATTGAGCTAAAGGATATTGGGAAAAAGCACAAGACTGTATGAGATCTCATTATGGCAATGACCGAAGGTTCTGCCATGGATGACAACTTAAGAAAATGGTGTTTAAGATCCTTTCACTTATTTGAAGTCTTACCCTATTATTTGGTTAAGAAGAAAATGGGAAGAAAGGAAATAAAATTCTGAAAGTTAATTAGAAGAGAAAATATGAAAAGTTAAAAATTTAAAAATTTTGATATTTAAAATTTATAGAAAATACATTTCTCTTCATCTCATTTTTCACCAAATTAAGCAATAGAAAATTTTTAATTTTAAAATTTTCTGTTGTTTTTCTATCCTTTCTAGCAACATGGGGCTAAATATTTGTCCTCACAAATGACTAAGATATTTACTCATTACAAGTTTTTTAAAAAAACCTTGTATCTTTATTCAAAAAATATGTTATATTAATTGAAATTGTGCTCAAAATCTTTTATATTCATTAGATTGAACTTTACAAATTTTCTTCATCATCTTATATTTAATAACAATATTGAGTTATATTTAAAATTCAATTTTGGATCTCATTTTTTTACATATAGCATTTTCAAACTTTCTTATACAACCCTGAATTTTTTTATTACAAATGTTATTATTGTTACAAGTACATTTTATAAAAAGAAAGTAAATATATATAATTTATTTCAAAATTACAAAATTATATTTTTAATATTTATAATTTTTCTTAAAAATTTATAACTTCTTTTTAAAATCACGCAAGGAATACAAAAGTAAAACCATGCAGTAAGTTAGCATTAAGGTGATTGGCCTATTGGTATTGGATTATTACACTTAAAGGTCACAAGTTTAACATAAGAAAGCATCAATACTTGACGCCAATAAAAGGGTGAATGACTTTTATGACCACTAACACTTTAATAAAATAACGGTGATGGGCTTGATTTTTGGGCATTAACGCTAACTCAAATCAAATATTTTACAATAATGAAGTACTCCTATGATAACACTCATGAAGGATAATCAATTATAGGTGCATTTTTATATATATAGCACCTCATTATGCATTGATCATGTTTTGTAAGTTATTAATTTTTTAAAATTATTTGAATGATAAATTTGGATTTTTTTAATTTCAATTTTTTAAGATTTTTAGATTAATTTTGAATAATTATTATCAAAGTAAAATCATTCTTATTAATTTATAAGGTCTTCAAGTTATAAATATTTATAAGATTAACATTTGATTATTTTAAATAATTACTTCTCAAAAAGGATAATTTTATATTTTAATTAGAGATTGACTAATTGAAATATTTTTTAAACATATTTTATTATTAAAAATTTATCTGCATAAAAGAAATGAGTTTCCAATATTATTAGAGAAAAAAATAGGTGCATCTTGTATATATAGCACCTCATTATGCATTCATCATGTTTTGTAAGTTATTAATTTTTTAAAATTATTTGGAATGATAATTCTTGGTGCTTTTTTAAATTTCAATTTTTAATACTTTTCGATTAATTTTGAATAATTATCATCAAAGTAAAATCATTCTTATTGATTTATAAAGTCTTTGAGTTATGAATATTTATAAGATTAATGTTTAATTGTTTTAAATAATTACTTGCTCAAAGGAGATAATTGTGTATTTTAATTAAAAATTGACTTATTAAATTTTTTAAAACATATTTTATCATTGATAATTTATTTACACAAAGGAAATGAGTTCCCAATATTAGTAGAGGAAAAAAAATAAAAAAACTTGCAGTAAGTTATTTAGCGGCAAAACCGCGAAAGTCATGATGCTCCGTGAGAAACTGGGCATACTTTGAATCAACTTTTTTTTCGTAATAGGAACGTAAGTGGGAAGCGGTGACTCGCAAAGCGGGAAAAATGCGAAGTTTGATTGGAGTCAAATGCAGTATCAGACCCAATTTGATCGAACTGGACTTCAGTTTCTGCCGCAAACTAAATTTTTTTTATTTTTACAAATTGCATTCACTTTCTTCTAAGTTTAATGTAAATTACTCACGACCTTATTTTAAAAGTATATAATTTTCTTTTCATAAATAAATAAATATATATGTTTTTTATTTTTTAAAAAAATTCAGCAAATGTTTTTAAAAATAAGAGAAAAGAAAGTGTAATTAAATTAAACCCGAAAGAAAGCGAATTCTATCTATTCGTTTTATCACAAAGTCACAATCGATTAAGGGAGAAAAACTCATTTCCAGCATAAGTCATAATCGATGACCAATTCAAGGTTCGAGGATTGGAGGATCAATTTTCAGATGTTTGGTGGTGAAAAGTAAATTTATTATACATATATTAATTTTTTATTTTTATTAAATAAATTTTTTAATGAAATAAGATATCAAAAATGCTGTACGTTTTGACCATAGAATTCGAAATTAAATTTTAAATTTTTATATTCATTCAATTAAATTTTATAAATTTACTTAATCATTCTATATTTAATAACAGTTTTTAATTTGCATTGAAAATTTATTTTCTGCATATATAATATTATTTATAAAATATTATAAATAAAAAACTTATGATAACATATAATAATATTCAGGAAATAAATTAAAAATTCTAAATGATACAATTTCATGCTAAAAATTATAATTAATCCAAGTATGAGTAGAATAATAGTCTATAAATTTTGTAATAATAAAAAAATTATTCAGGGACTTTATGGCCGTTAAAAATTAAAAGAATAAACTGTGAAATAAAACCTGAAAAGTCAAATGGAGACAGATTTTATATTTAATTAATCTTAAAATTTTAAATAAAATATAGAAAGTTAAATACTTCATCAGCTAGGAATAAGACCACTCATTCTGCAAACATAATACACATATGGAAAGACCAATAATAGAAAATTAATATTTTATCATATCATAATTTAAATATATTCTAATATTTATTTAATTAATAATACTATATATTTTAGAAATAGAATTCGAAGTTAAATTTTGAATAAAAATAAATAACTTATTATACATGATGATAAAATAAATTTATAAAATTTAATCTAATGAATATAAATGATATGAAATTTAATTTCAGATCTTATTTTTAATAATTATAATATTTATCTTATTTAATATATAAACTTTCTAGTTTCACATTTTAGCACAAACCGAATTTCGGGGTTCACTACTTCGGCTCCAGAAGAAGACTGAACAAAGACTTCAGAGATCGAAGGCGACACAATAATAATAATAATAATAATAATAATAATAATAATAATAATAATAGTAATAATAATAATAATAATAATAATAAATCCCGTTGCACCGGCAAAAATTACAGCGTTACAGGAACAAGAATAAAACAGACTATTTAAAAAAAAAAGAAAAAAATAACGTGATTTTCATTTATGGAGAATATTCCATTTTTTCTACATACTATTTTTACAGATACAATCTGTTTATGCTTGTATTCCGTTTTTTAAAATCTCGGTCCCTTTCAGAACCACTGTAATACTCGAAAACGTTAGAAATGGCAGGAAAGTGTATTACATTTTGAACCCGTTTGAAATAAAATTTTATAAGAAGTATATTTTTAGAAAATTAATTAATTTTTTATTATTTGAAAAACATAAAACTTTTTTGTCTTTTTTGGTGTACAAAGGTAAATTATTTTTTATTAAAAAATATTGTTGTACGTACAGTTTTTTTAAATTAAGCGACATAATAATCATTTTATTAATAAAAAATTTTAAGGTTTGATTTAACGAATTTTCAATTACAAAAATTAAAAATTAAGTGCAATTTGTATTAAAAATAATATCAAGAGAAGAATATTCAATTATTTTCATTTTCTTCATTTTTTTAAAAAATTAATTTATATTCACATAATTTTAGCTAAAATTAGTAATCACATTTATCAACTCAATTAATTGTCCAAATATTTTCTTAAACATAATGTTTAATATATTTGTAAATATGGAAGAAAAGAAAGGTAGAAAAGAGAGTGAGGATGGAAGATAAACAAGTAAAATACGTGGGGCAGGGCGAATCTATACGGGTGTGGTCTATGCAGGTTTAGACTCAGGGGCTATTTTGTCCTTAAAACAAGTAAGAAATGAAAAATTCATCTTGTCCCATGTGCAAGTTAGGCAAGTCCACGAGTAACTTGTATAATTTTTAAATTTATTATTATTACTATTTTAATAAATAATGAGCTAATTACTAAGGATAATAAAAGAAAAGAAAATATTATAGGGTCATGGTAATGGATTGATTTTTTTAATTTTAGATAATGTATTTAGTGTAAAAGGATTAAAAAATATAAAATAAGCTAGAAATCTCCAAGCAGGATTGAGATCATATGAACTTATCTACATAAGCCAACGTTCAAATGAACAAGAAATGAGAAATTTGCCCTAACTTATATTTTCAAGTAGCCCACAAAGTTTGCAGATCATGACTCATTTTACATAGGTAGTGAAGAGATGAAAAGAAAACTATTAAACAGAGGGAAAGAGAGAAAAGAAAGAAAAATATGAGAAAGGTAGAAAAGAAAATAAGTGGAGAAAAATAGACAATAGAGAAGAAAAGGTGATAAAAAGAAAAAAAATTAGGAGAAAAATTAGGAGAGAGATAGTGAAAGAGAGTAGAAATGAGGTAGAGAAATATTAAAAGGGAATAAAAGGGGAGTACAAATGTGATAGAGAGAAATAGTATGACAAATAGAGGGATAGAGAGAAAAGAAATGAAAGTGCAAAGAGAGATTAAGATAACATGATATAAAATGATAAAAAATTATATATATATATATATATATATATATATATATATATATATATATATATATATATATATATATATATTAAAAATGGAATTGAAAATTGAGTTTCGAATGTTTTATATCTATTGAATTAAACTTTATAAATGTATTTTACCATTTTATAATTTAATTGATAGTCTTTACTTTGAATTTAGAATTTGATTTTATAGACCATTTTTTGTATGTATAGCATTATTATAAATTGATTTGAAAGAGTATTTTTTTTATTAAGAAGGAAAGTTACATTCCTTAAATACATTGTCACTGGTTTTACTAGATTTTACTTTAATAACTTTCTTTTTACCTTCTAACATTATGAAGCTAAAACAAATTAAAAAAATATTTTTCTTCAAAATAAACCAACCCTTAAAAAAACATAGGAAAAACAAATGCACACAGTCTATATAATAGAGATAAAATTGATATTTAATGATCAAAAGTTATGGCAAAAAAAAAATGACCAAAAGTAGCTTTTCACCATTTACCAAAAGTTAAAGCTTTTGACTAGCTTTAAACAAAATAAATTATGATTTATTAAAAGAAGTTATCAATGAAATGTTTAAGCTAAAAAAATCACATTTGAATTTGACTTGTTTTGTATGCAGTAGATTCTAACCAGTTTATTGGTGGAATTCTAAATAAAAGAATGTTGATGCAAGAGAAGCAATCAATGATTAACATGATCTGATAATGAAGGAACAATTATGTAGATGAATAACTAAATATATATAAAAGTGTTAGATAAGACAATTCAAATGTAATTCATAAATGCAAAGAGCGTTTAGTTCAGATGACATCTGATATCTCTTGAAAACTTTACGCCTTTCGCTATATCCAGAATTCGGTCATTGATCCTCGTGTGTGTGTCTAGTGGTTTAACCACTCCTACTATCACTAAAAAAATATAATTCATAAAATGTTCACAAAGTCTTTCAAAGGACATGTATATCAAATGTCGTTTTAGTAAATGGGGCAACTAGATTTGGAAAAGTGTCATAATTTGCTTACACCCAAAAGTTTTAAAGAGGAATTACATGAATTGCTATATGTAAGAAAATGGGTGGTAGAGTGTTGCAAAGTAAATATAGGGTGCAAATATGTGTTTTTGGTTAAGAATTTGACAAAAGTTCCTTTTCTTGATCCATTTCCTCTTATTTATACTTTTTGTACAGTAGTTGTTAGTTAAAATGGCAATTGCAAACTTCTCAAATTGCACCTTAAGCTTCCATGTGGCTTACGTGTCACACTCTTGTGCTTGGTTAACTACTTTAACATAACTCAAATGAGAAACCTTGTTATTACTTATTTCAACCTCTGGGATTGTGCAGTTTGCAAGTTTCTTTAGCTAGAAAAGTTGCCTTCCATCTTCGTACTTGTTTTGGCCATTCAGATGCTAAAATTTTTAATTGGGTATAAATAGGACTCCTCTAACTTAGATACCTTGATTTTTCAAAGAGAAACTAAATTATCTTGCCTTATTTGACTAATTTGACCTTTTGGCTAAAGATTCACTAGAGAAAACTTCACCATCTTGTTATGGATGTCCAACTTGCATTCTAATTGAATATTTCAACTTATATCCGAACTGGAGATTTGCTTACTATTGAGATATTACACTAGGATTATTCAATCTTTACTCTTAGCTCAATTGTATATAAACAAAGTCAAATAGTCTTATTCAAACCATGTTTTAAGAGATTATATCATTTTACCATCACCATTTCGCCTTTATCAGGTTGAAGAACAAGCTTCTTCAACTTTTATTTTTTCAAAGATTTTGCGAGTATTAACCTTCTAACATGGTTATATAATTTTTCAAAGAAAGCTTTGAAGATGGATTTCCTTAACCTTTTTTATTCTCCTAAACGCCTTCTCAAGCAACTCCTATGTTTCTTTTGACATCTTTGTTACTCAATAGTTTCAAAATTATATTCTCCAACTACTTGATAAATTGTATATAGTGCCTTCTATTCTCTTTTTCTTTGCTCATGAAACTCATCCTTTTGCTTCTTGTCTAATTTAGCTTCTTTCTTTGGTATTTTGTTTTTGAAAGCCTTCTTCTACAAGCTCCTACACATTTAATGAACACAAAAAATCTTTCATTTGGATACATCAGATCTCATAATTTTCTTTTGTAAGCAGAGGTACTTGAGGTTGAAAGGTGTCACTTGCTAAAGCCATTAGATTTTACAAGCAAGGTGATAAAACCAACCAATTTATTAATATAGTGAATGAGGCAATATAATCGACAAATTTGATCATATAAAAAAATAAGGTGGTATAACCAACCAATAAGGAGGAGCAAAAATAAATAGGTGGCAAAGTTAAGCTAAATTAAAAATCAGAAGTTCAAACCGAGTTCTAATACCAAATGTTGGAAAATAGTGTGTGTAGCATTATGTATAATAAAACGAAAATAAGTGAGTTAAATTTTTCAATAATTATATATAATAACTTGCTAATAGAAATAGCACACTTTCATAATTTTATCATTCTATATTACACTATTTTTTCATTCACTTGGCTACTTAACTTCACACTTTTATTTCTCTCTCTCTCTCTCTCTCTCTAAGCTTTCTCTCCACGACACTCACATGCTTGCATGACACTAGTCAAGCTTCACTTTGTTTGAAGCTGTTGTTGTGTGTTGAACCTTTGGAAATGCTTGCTATTTGTAGGTGAGCAAAAAGCAATCTACCAACTATATGCTTTAAATTCTCCATATATTTGTCAAAAAGTTGCCAGCTTTAGCTACTTAATCCACTTGCCCATTTACTTCTTGTAACATTGTTTTGTTTTTTGTCAGAAGTTACAATCTTTGAACAAGTTTAGCTATCAATAAAGTATGCTCACATTTCAACCTTAATATGTAAGATGAAGATTGCAAGTTTGGAATAAGAAGTATTTGGTTACTGTCATTAACGACTCAAGGTTCTACAAGCTACAATCAAGGATATTTGCTCACAAGAATCCATATCTGAGAACATCCAAAAGGAAAAAACCATAAGGTAATAAATTAGAAAACAACTACAACGTTGGAAGAATATTTAGAAAAAGAAGTTTAAGGAGCTATGGATAAAGGATGCAGACACCAATTTCAAGTTCTTCCATTTATCTACCATAATCAAGAGACGTCGAAACAATCTTAGAAGCATTTAAATAGCACTTACCAGGTGGATGGAGGGTAGAAATAATATGGGACGGCACTTAGTGGATGAGTTTATTAAGTAATCCACATTGGATCAACCTTGTATTCCACTTGGTTCAGAGGGTTTGGATAATCCATTGGTGACACCAAAAAAGAGTGAAAGTCTCTATGCTATCCCCACAATAGAGGAAATTTGGAATGTCATAAAAAACATGAATCCTATGAAGGCTCCAGGCCCAAATGGGATGCCGGGTTTATTCTATACAAATACCTAGGAGTCTATTTCAACTGATGTGGTGCAAGTTATTCAAAGCTTTTCTAGGAAAGGATGCTCATTGAAGGAATCTAATTTGACTCGCATTAATTCCCAAACACCCAGATGTAAATTCTTTTCAGGATTTCTAACCGAGAAGCTTATGTAACTTTCTCTATAAAGTGATCTCTAAGAGTTTAGCTAATTGTATGAGATTGGTGATTCGCAAATTGATTTCAATGATGCAATCAATTTTTGTTATGGGGCGATGGATAGCAAAAAATGATTTGTTAGTGCAAGAGATCGTTCATATAATTAGGAAAAAGAAGCATCATAGTGGTTTCATGGGGATTAAATTGGACATGCAGAAGGACTATGATAGAGCAGAATGAGATTTTGTTCATAGAATTTTGCAATTGTTTGGACTTCATGAAAGCTATGTACGATGGATCGAACAATATATGTTAATTGTCTCGTTCTTTATCTTATTAAATAGCAGTCCTTTTGGATGTTTTCATCCAGCTAGAGGGATTTGCCAAGGGGACCCTCTCTCCCTATTTATTTTCATTTTGATTTCAGAAGTGTTTTCGAGGTTGTTGACAGCAGAAGCTCAAGGGAATATTCATGGGGTTCAGATTGCTCAAGGATGATTTCTAGTATCGCACTTATTGTTTGCAGATGATATGATTCTTTTCCAAAGTGGTGATGTGGACAATGCCGGAGGCTTACTGGATTGTATTGGGAGGTATGCTGAATGGTCAGGTCAATGAATGAATTTTAATAAATCCGGCATCTTTTTTAATACTAATGTGTCCAGGCATCTTGGGAAAGACATTATGGAAGTTTTGACTTTACAGGTAATCAAGGATGATGCAAAATATCTTAGTGTTCCCATGTTCTTAACTAAGCAAAAAGCCAGGGACTTCGGGTATATGGTGAGCAAAGTCCAAGGTCGCCTTGCGGATTAGAGACAAGAAGCTCTCTCTTGGGCATGAAGAGCTACTTTGATCACATCTGTGATCCAGCAGCTACCTTCTTATACTATGTCTTTCATGAGTGTTCCACAAATTATATGTGATATGCTAGACTGTCTTTCCCTCCCACTTTTGATGGGATTCTAATAAAGAAAAATCTCATTATTATGCTCTTGTTGCTTGGAAGGAGTTATATAAACCTAAGTAATGTGGAATTTAAAGAATTTAAGGAAATCAATACAGCTTTGCTCACTAAACTGGCTTAGCGATTAGAAACTGATTTGGACAAGTCATTACAACATTTTTGGTATACAGTAATAATAAAAAATTGTTGCCTAAAATTCAAAAAGTGTTGCCTAGGTAACATTTTCCAAATGTTGTTTTCTTGAGCGTTATCTTTTGTTTTAGGCAACGGTTTCTTTTAACTTTTAGCAACACTTTCCAAAAACTGTTGCCTATTCTACCAGTATAAGCAACGATTTTCTCCCATTTTTAAGCAACGGTTTTTGACCGTTACCTATGATAGAGCATAGGCAACGGTTTTCTATTTTTTGTTTGACAATAGTATTTACCTTTTTAGAATATAGACAACGATTTTATTTCAATTTAGTAATGATTTTTTACCGTTGCCTATTTCTTACTATAGGCAACAATAAAAAACTGTTGTTAAATGTGAAGTAAATTATTGCCTATAAAAAATTGCTAACATTTATATTTTTAGCAACACATTTTGACTGTTGTTTGTTTGTGTTTAGACAACCATTTTAACTTTGTTACTTTTGGAGATTAGTGTATCTAATTTATTTTATTTTTATTTATTTTAAATAATAATATACATAAATTAAAACATTAATATTTCACTTGCCATAAATTTTAAATTTAATATAAAAATATATTAAAATTTAAAGTAAAAATAAAATTTCAAAAAAGATATCAATTTGTTCATTAATTCAAATTAAGAAATTTATACAATAATGATCCAAAAGATAATATTTTTTTGTAAACTTTTATACATTAATAACATGAAGAAATTTAGATATCTTCTGCTTTAAGATCATGAAATTCTTCTACATCATCTTCATCCTCAATTCTTCCTTGTCACAAATTGCAAAATTAAAATTAATTATTATCAAATATATTTATTAAAGTACACATTGATAGAATATCTTGAAATATAATAAAAGTCCAAAAATTGAAATGAAACATGTATTTTAAAGAAGTAAAAAAATGAAAATGAAGTTAAAAAAAATTATGAAGTAATGCAAAAGGATAGATTGAAGCTAGTCAAGTATGCTTTATATCACAAACATCACAAGTCTTCACCATAAGAGCTAATGATGGGTATGCTTAAGACTAACTATACAGAGATAATGATCCAGCATACTAATTTGTACATAAAAAAAGTTAGAGATTTTCTTTCCCTCTTTAATCAGACTCATAAACAAGATAAAAGTTGCTGTCACTCCCCCTCTCCTTCAATTCCCTCCATCCAAACACAAGGAAATAGTATAGAAATGACAAATGGAAAAAATTTTGTAAAGAGGAAGGATAAGGAGCAGGATTATCAGTCCAATCCTCTTCCACTCTTCATCGAAAAATGTTGGACAACCTTCTACTTTTGATGTTACATTTTTTCAGTCTTGATTTTTTTTATTTTTTTAAGCAACTCAACACTTGAGCCATTTAAATTATGTTTCTCCACTTTTTCCTTAAAACTAACCCTCCTTTTCATATTCTCCTTCAAAAACAAAGATGCTAAAACTTAAAAGAAAAAAGTAATAGAGCTACTTGTATTATAAAACAAGTATATCATAATGAGTTCAGATATTAGCAACTAGCTACTTTATTTTGAACTTAATTTATTTTTATAACACACTTTTGTTATTCCTAAAACTTTCTTTAAAAAAATGAAGGATAATCATTTATTTTATTATTTATTATCATCAATTATATCTATACATCCATTATTTTGCATTAGTAAGCAATTTTCTATACTGAGACTCTAACCACAATGGTATTTTAAATATCTGGTTGCTCTTGCTAAGGTTATATATCCAACCACAGGAATCAGTGAATAAGCAATGTAGGCTTGCTTGTTTCTATGTGAATCAATGGCTTTCATTCCATGTGGTTCAGAGAATTTTCCATCAACTATTGAATTTCATCACATTTTCTTATTGATGGCAAAAGTTTATATAGTTTTCCACCTAAAAAACAAATAAAAGTATGATATTTTCTAATGTCAAAAAAGGTAAAGTTCATGGTACTAGGCTTTTTATTATGCGATCTATATAAAAGATTTGGTTTATGCGACAAATTCTGGCATTTTTTAGAATGACAATAAATTTCAACCAAATTTCAGTCACAATTTTTAATAGGCATTTTAGAATTAGATCAATTAATGAATCAATTAGTAGTTATCCTAAGTATTGTCAACCAATAAAAAACAAGATGATATTAAATATATATAAATATAAATTACATATATTTACTAAATCACAAACATGACGCATTAGTTTTTTATTGTATTCCTATGGAAGTTTGTTAAAACTTGACATCGGGTTTCACGATGTCTTATGCAGTTTATTGTGTATCCTTATTAAGAAGAATGAGAATAAATTGCAGTGTATGATATCTTGAAACTACACCTTCCATGATTATTAAGAACAAAAAACATGATACAATATAGTTCTTATCCACCCACTGGATATCAATTGCCCACTGTATATTGGATTTATTTGTTTTTCAAGGCCATGAAGATCTGTGCAAACAACCAATTACCAATGCATAGGGGAAAAATTATGTGGACTAATTAAATTGTTTTCTATATCATAAATAAATTAAAAAAAAGAGACAGACTCAGAAAATGTAGGGAGCCCTACATTTATGGGACCTACTTAATTTTATTAAAAAAAATAAAGGATAATTATTTATTTTATTATTTATTATCTTCAATTATATCTAATTCTATAACAAGAACTACTAGAAATAAAAAAATTACCTCTAGTATCGATTATCACAACAACAAGTAATAAAAGGTACAGAAGAGAGTAATAGAACTAAATGCATTACACCACAAAATAAAATGGATTAACATATGATGCTATAAGCTTTTAAAAAAAATAACAAGAACTAAAGGTCAAAAATTGCAAGATCTATTATTACCTAAATATTCTATAATACTATACATAATATACAAAAGCTAAACTACTCCATAAAGTTTCATGTAGTATCCTCACATTCAGAATTATCTTCATATTCGACTTCATCCACACTTCCAAAAGGACTGGATGAAATCATTTCAATAACAGTAGCTGGTATGTCTTTTCTTGCTAATTCAAATTCAACATTATCATCTTGAGATCCAAAAAAATTCATCAAGTGATCAGATGGCTCATTCCTACAATTTTCATTAGAATCAAAATCTGATAGATCATCAATGCAAAATAAGTCTCTAGGAATTGTCTTCATAACATAATGCTTATTTTCATCAAATGGGTCTTGAATATAGAAGCATTGGTGTACTTGATGTGCTAAGATAAAAGGCTCATCTCCATAACATCTTCTATTTAAGTGAACGTAAGTAAGTCCATATGAATCTTCTCCAACCTCAAACCAATCACACTTGAATAACATAACTTTGAAAGAAGTATAGTAATCTAATTCTATAATATCATTAATTCTTCCATAGTAAGTTAGATTACTTGTGATTGGGTTCTTATCTTTTGAGCTAGCAAAGCTTTGAGTTAATGCCATCAATGTCACACCACATTTTTGAGTTTTGCATCTTACATCATGACGCTTAGTATGGAATCTATATCCATTGATAAGATACCCAAAAAATTTTCTTGCAACACTATTTGGTCCTCTAGACAATTCTGTAATCCACTTTGGTACATCTGACTTCAAAGCACGAGTTTCAAACCAAGTAATAAAATTTTCACTTTGACTTTTAGCTCTTCTCTATTTCATCACCCCAGATTGATAAGTCAATTCATTCTCATGCTCTCTACAATATAAATAATCATATATTTAGCATATAATAAAACATATTTTTAGTCAAAATAAACAAAGAGAAAACTTTAGTACCTAATATATTGTTGAACTGCATCACAATTAATCAAGATATATCTATGGGAGTGGATCCTTGATTTGTCATCAAGATAAAATATTGTTCCTTTTTTTCCTTCTATAGGTTGACCCTTTTTTGAAAAATATTAGAATCTTGAACTTCACTTGAAATACATTCATCATTATTTTGAGGCATTCTATTCAATCTGGTTTGTACACTATCATGCAAATATCTGGAGTAAAATGTCAAACACTTCTCAACCAAATAAGCTTCTGCAATAGAACCTTCAGGTCGATTCTTATTATGAACATAAGATTTCAATCTACTCATATATCTTTCAGGTGGATACATCCACCGAAATTGAGCTGGACCACCTAATCTCAATTCATTTGCAAGATGAATTGGTAAATGAACCATCATATCAAAGAAGCAAGGAAGGAAAATTCTTTCTAATTGGTAAAGTGTCTCTGCAATTTCTGCTTCCAAATGATCTATTTCTTCAATTGTAATAACCTTCTTACACAAACATCGAAAGAATGATCCAAGATGAATCAAAGGAATGGCAACATGGCTAGGCAATAAACTTTTTATTGGTATTTGTAACAAGTAGTGCAACATAAAGTGTGCATCATGAGTCTTGTCTCCAGATATTTTTCTTCCACTCATTTGCACACAACAAGATATGTTTGATGCAATACCATCTAGTAGTTTTGTTGTCTTCAAAACTTCACAAAAAGTGATTTTTTCCTCTACATTCATGGAGAAATAGGCTTTTGAAAACTTAGTTTTCCTACCATTTTTTGTTATCATTGGTTGAAGGTTCTTTTTTATTCCTAAATCTTGTAGATCAAAATGAGCATTTGCATGGTCTTTTATCTTTCCTAGAATATCCAACAATGTCCCAACTATATTATCACATATATTCTTTTCTATATGCATTATATCAAGATTATGCCTTAATGTATTATGTTGCCAATAAACCAATTCAAAAAAAATTGACCTCTTTTTTTATGGACCACTAGTGCTTTTCTTTTGCTTCTTTCCAAAAATATTTTTAAAATTCTTTAACTCTTCCAAGATTTGTGTCCCTTCTAATAGCAACGGTGGAGACTTAATCTCAATTAGTCCATTGAAAGACCATGTATCAAATCTCTATGGATGATTTGCAAGTAAAAAAGCATGATGACACATGTAGCATATTTTTCGACTATGTTTCAAATAGGATGAAGAAGTCCCATAATTACAACAAGGACATGCCAACTTTCCTTTTGTACTCCAACCAGATAACATAACATATGCTAGAAAGTCACTGATAGTCCATAAAAGAGTAGCTTTCATTTGAAAAGTTTGATTCCTTGATGCATCATATGTTTCTACTCCTAGGTTCCACAAAACTTTTAATTCCTCAATTAAAGGTTGTAAGTATACATCAATCTCATTTCCAAGTGATTTAGGCCCAGGAATTAGTAAAGATAGCATGCAATATTCTGGCTTTATGCACATCCAAGGAGGTAAATTATACACCATTAAAGCATGGGTCATGTACTATAAGAATTGCTAATGGTTTGAAATGGATTAAACCCGTCACTAGCCAAACCAAGTCTTAAGTTACAAGAATCAATTGCAAAGTTAGAATGAATTCTATCAAAATCTTTTCATGATTGAGCATCAGCAGGATGCCTTATCTTCCCATCCTTCAAGCGGTCCTCCTCATGCCATCTTAATGTCTTAGCTATTTTTGAACAAATAAATAATCTTTGAAGTCTTGGAATTAAGGGGAAATGTCTCAAAGTTTTAGAGGCCACCTTATGAGTTTTCTTAGAAGATTCAATCTCATAATCCACTTAAGGATATTGATTCCATTGTGAAGCCCTACATTTATAGCATGAGTTGTCCTTTTCATTCTCCTTCCAATATAGCATGTAGTCATTGGGACATGCATCAATCTTTTCATACCTAAGACCTAAGTCTTTTATCATAGCCTTTGTTTTGTTAAAGGAAGAAGGAATATTTAATTGTGGCATAGCCTCTTTCAATAGCTCTAAGAGAGTAGTGAATGATACATTACTCCACCCATGAAGACACTTTAACAAATACAATTGAATTGTAAATGTTAAAGCAAAGAAATTTTTACAACCTAGATATAATTCTTGCTTTGCCTCATCCACTAAGTTGAAAATTTTCTTTGCATCTTCATTAGGGCCTTCATGTACACCTTTTGCATGTGCCCTATCTCTAAATCTATCATTTAGCAACCTTTCAATATCATCATATGAATCTTCATCACAATTATCATCCATGTCACCATCAAGATCCATTAGTGTTAACCTTTCTCCATGATTTATCCATATTTTATAACCTTTTTACAAATCCATAGCATATCAAATATGTATAAACAATATCTTGCTTTTCCTATTTACCATTGGCACATTGAGTACAAGGACAAGAAATCTCTTTTCCTTGAGGTTTTCCTCTAGCATAAGCAAAATTAAGAAAAAATTGGACACCATTAATGTACTCATTGCTATGCCTTGGTAGATGCATCCAAGCCCTATCCTCATCATTTAGTATACTATAAAAATCAAAACAAATGGACATGATTAATAAAATAGAATTTTTGAAAATATCTATATTATGAAAACAATACTAATCTAAAAATATAAATTATCAAATTAAAAGAGGAGGATTTAATTAATTTTTACCTAGTATTGAAAGGATGCATCTTGCGATTTGAAACGAAAAGGATCTACTAAAATTGTATTAACTTGTATCAAGAGATCAAGTAATAAAAAAAAATGAGAATGTGTTAATCTCACATGCATAAAAGAAATCATCTAATATATCAAATAAAAATTCAACTAATAAAAAAAAAAGAACTTCTGCTCTCTGCTTTTTCCTGTGAAAAGGATTAAATTATTATATATATGTTTCCATTTCTTCCACTTCTACACCAGACTACACATATTTTGCTTGAGAAAGGAAGTGAGAATCCAAAGGTAAAACAACAACTTGATTCATATAAAAAATAAAATAACTCAATACTAATTAGATGGAACCAAACTAAGAAAATTAAGACATGAATTGAATAAGATAAAGATGCAAATAGTAAATGATGTAATTGAAGATAGAACAGACTCACTAAAGACAAATAACACTGCACAACAGAACAATTCAAACATGGCACAACACAGTAGTACAACAACAAAAAGTAAATAATGACATAAACAACATAACTGTGTGGGATACTGTTAAATCAGAACCATTTAGAAGAAATGGAAAAATTTCTTCAACCTATATCAATCATTGATGTTTTCTTGTATTAAACTATTTTTTAATATATATATATATATATATATATAATAGTATAATGTCACAGAACCAATTATTTTGGTGACCAATAATGTTAGACAGATGTTTATAATGATCATAAAAAAAATCTATCAATTATATAACATGCGCCTTAAACGTGAATAGTTGAAACAAGTTTTATCTTTGGCCATATTGCATGGACATCGTTATATTAAAAATTGAAAAAAAAAATAGAATACGTTAAATTGAATAATAAATTATTTAAACATAAATATTTTTTTATTTTAATAAAAACTTTATTTAATATATTTTTTATTTTTAATTAATAATATTATTAATATTGTATATATATAAGTATCCTACACTTAACCAATTCATTCATAAAGACAAGACTGTTTAATTATTCGATGTCCTTCTCCTCCATCTTCTATTCTTTTTCTCATTTTTATTATTTTTCCATTCGGCTAATGAATTTAATAATCATTTTAAGATAATATTATGTCAATCTCATCCTTTGGTGTTTGCTACATAAAATCATCAAAAAGCAATCGACTAAGATATATGTTTAGGTTTAATTTAATTTTGAAAGATAAAATGTTTTATCAATGCTATATATCCAGCTAAATTATTCATGCCACAATACATCTCTTCTCTAGAAACTAAAACATAAATCATGTACAATGCTATTCAAATCTACTCGTTCAAATTTTCCTTTACAATAGGAGAGCGAAATTACCAATAACAATGATGTATCACCTTCTGGTCATATGCAGTGACATTGACCATTTTATACTAAAAAATTGTTGAAAAGTTAGCCCTTCACAAGAAAATACAATAAAGGATTAAAGAAAAAGGTCTGATACATAAGACAAATCATTTTAAATATTCTAAATTTTCTCTACAATCAAATAGAAGGGCAACAACCATAGAAACACAAAAAAAGAGACTGAATAGTGAATCGTTAAAAGTCAAAATTATGGAAGTGGGATGATGAAAACCATGAGTCCAGTTGCAGTTTTCAAAGCCAAACAGCTTAAGAGCTTACTTGAGATTGAAAAGTTTATCTAAGCCATGAAAGATCTAAGTTCTACATTTGAAAAAAAAAAAGGATGCAGATTTAAATTAAGCTTGCCAATAAGAATTGAATTCCAGGTAAGAAATGAAACACAGAGATTGGAATAGAAAGCAGAAGAAAATGACTATTTTGTTGAATCTTTAAAGACAGATATAAACTTACCACACAACACAATTACCGCATACTAGTGTAATACATGCATTCCATCCGAAGGCAACATAAAAACAATCACATTTTAGTTATGACAAAGAATGTTGAAAACATACAACACTTAAAGAACTGCCCAAATGACATACAATTGTAGTTAAATTTAATGAAGAATTTATTTATATGCAGAAACCTTAATACTTAAACCACATTTTCTTTTAACAACATAAATTGCAGTTATAATATAATGGAACAATACCAAAATAGCAGTGATGATTGTATGTACTTATATACTACTGAATACAAGTAATTAACCATAAAACAAAGCCAATAAACTATTGAGGTTTAACAAAAATCGAAATTGGTGCGGGATCAATCTTTTCCACCTCTCGTTTCAATAAGCAGCTCAATGCTTCCATCCATAACATTAAAAATAACTAAGTCATAACCACCCTACAAATAATCTAAATCTATCTCATCCAATCTGTCATTTGTGAAGTATATTGAATTTGCTTCAAATCCAAGAAAACCTTCGACACTCGGTGTGGTAGACTCACTAGCGTTAGGAAACAACATCCAATCATTAAAGATTTCATCTTCTGCCATTTTAAGTCTGCAGTTAAGTCAAGTTTATACCCTCTAAAATACTATGTTCTATAAGGACAAATCAATGGTTGAGAATCTCTGAACAACATTAGATCTCCTTCCTCAATAGCCTTTCCCTAAGTTCACAAAATTATTTATATCCAGAAATAGTGCAATAGCATTCGAGAACTTATTTATATGCAGAAACCTTAATCCTTAAATCAACAGGAATATATCATTCTTTATATTCTTGTTCTTATAATTCTTCTAAGCTTTCCTCACATTTTCCAACAACACACCAAGTTCAAATCCTTAGATAGGAAAAACTATGTTATCTCTTTACACGTGTTATTCCCAACATAAGATTCTTCCCTTTCTTAATCATTCTAATGTTGAATCAAATCAACTTCCCAAGGCTTTTACAATTATCCTAACAAATCACATAGATTGTAACTAATTCCCTAGAATAAGGCAGATGCTAGGAATTTGAGATTCTCTCCACAAAACAGATGCTAGAATAAGGCATACATAACATCAAGGACTTTTAATATCTAGAACTGATATAATACTGGAGCATTGTGGGGATTAACAATTCTTTTATGGAGTAAGAGTGTACAGAACGTCAAGGACTCCTAATATGCATCTATTTAAAACTAGGCATCAGTTGTTGAAGCAACCAGCAATAGCCAACACCACTTGTAGTAACAATGATGCCCTATTCAATCTCCAAGTGTGCTAGGTAAACAATAGCTTGATTTGAGCTGCTAAGCATCACCATATATGGAGATATGTGCACCTATACTGCCAAATTTGAGATTCAGTAAAATTTTCCTAACTTTTTCAAGATGAAAATAAAAAAACCCTATCCTCCACTTTTATAACAGATGAGAAAGTATGAGAATAAAGCATAGTACAAATCAACCAGAACAAAACAACATAAACAGAGTAAGCACAAATACAATTGAACAAACCAATAAAATAAATCAATGGAAGATTGAGTATTATGAAATAAATAGGAAAAATCTTAGAAAAACGAAGAGAAATTACAATGGTGGCGTAAGCTTTTGCACTCCAAACAATAACAAAGAAGATGGAGCAATGAAACGAAGTGGCGAAACAGTGTGAAGCTAGCGTTGCAAATCTCAATTGATTCGGTGAAGTGGTGAAGCTCAGTTGGTACGTACAGTAAAGCTAGCTCGTATGTGTTCTGCTTTGTTGAAAAATTCTATTCCATTGAGAATGAAATTTCCTTCAAAAATAGTCAAGTTATATGAAATTGGATCAATACAGATTAAAAAAATTATAAATTTTAATTGAAGTATAATTTAAAATTAAAATTAAAAAATTATATTTTTTATTAAGGTATAATAACATCTTAAAGTAAAATTTTGGAAAAATATAACTAAAAATTTAATTTAAAAATATAAAAGTATAATTTAATAATTTAAATAGAAATTTAAATATATATAATTTTTAATACTTATAATAATTTAAACAAGTAATACAAAATAAGTGTTGCCTATTTAATAATAGCTAACATTTTAATGTTGTTTATGAGTCATAATTTGACAACACTAATTTACTGCTGTCTATTTTATAATAGGCAACGGTTTTATTTAGCAATAATTATTTAAATATGGCTTATTCTATATTAGGCAATAATTTTTTTGGTACTGCCTGATAAGTGTTGCCTAAGTTAAGAACATAAGGCAACACTCAAGAAATGTTGCCTATTAATATTTTAGGCAACGATTTTTTAACCATTGCTAATTTTAGTATTGCTGTAAATGAAAAATATTGTAGTGAGTTATAGGTAGAATGCTCCCAGAGGAAATATTTATGGGGCCATGATCTGCTGAATTTAGGGCAAGTACAAAGAGGGTTAAGAGTATAGGCAGGTATTTTGGAGGGTATTATATTATTGCTAAAAATAAGCCTTGGGTCCTAACCATACCAGCATTTCATCCGACTATGAAGCAAGGAGTCTCGGTACCTATTAATAAGCAGATAAAGGATTTGTGGCTTCCTAACTCTAAATAGTGGAATATAGAGATGGTTTATAATTTCTTCATTGCTAAGGATGTGGAATGCATCATTGAGTTGGGCATTCGGAACGAGGAGTTAATGAGCTAAAATGGATTCTTGAAAGCTCCGGGGAATTCACTGTTAGTCAGTATACAAAGCTCGTAATATGGTAATTCTGGATAAGCGTACTGCAAGCATATGGTGTTGGGGAATGTCGCCATCTACTATAGGCTTAAAGTCTCCTTATAGGGGTGAGGAAAGGGTCTGCTCCCTACCAAAGTCCAGTTGCAACAATTTGCAGCGCTAACGGATCTACATTGTCCATAATGTGCGGCTGCTCAGGAGGATGATTTGCACATTCTGTCACGGTGCAAAGTTATTCGTACGTTATGGTTCAAGGTACTTCTTGGTCATATTTCCCAATTTAATTTCCTAACAAACCTAGATTTTTTGGTTGGTGTCTTGCATCTGAATGACGGGATTCTCCCAAGGAATGTGGCTCTTAATTTAGTGTTCAAAGTCATGGCCGGTGCAGCAATCATTTTCCGGCAAGCCTTGAAGGCTCAGAACGATTTTCTCTTTGCTGCAATTATCTGAGTGGAGCGCATAGCGGCCTTAGCAGATGACGCTCTAAGAATGGAACAAGCCAGGGTGCAAGGCCACCAGCCCAACTTGTCAAATTCTGATTGCCCAGATGTGAACTCTTCCACCGCTAGCATGGCTCAAGCTCAATGTTGATGCTGCTTGCAAAAATGAAGTTATGGCTATGGTAATCTTAAGATGTGATGATGGTGGAATGGTGGAGGAGATTTGATAAAAAGACGGTGCAATTCGGTGGAGGAGGCAGAAGCCTTGGCTATTTTGAAGGCTTGTTGTGTTGCCGAGGAGCTTCATTATCCTAAAATCATTTTTGAGTCCGATTGTAAATTGGTCGTAGAAGCTGTCTTAGGATTTGTACAGTGTCCTTCGATGATTTAAATACTATGTAACACTTTAGGTTTTATGTAGAAACTTCCACTTGTTTATTCGTAATTTAGGTCAGTAGGTCAGCCAATAGTGCCGTTCATGAGAGTGTCAAGTAGGCGTTCCGGATCAATTAGTGAGGTTCTTCCTACAATATATAAGGCACGTAACCATGATGCTCTAGTGATTTTTTACTAATGAATTTTCTTCTATTGGCAAGATAAATAAGTAAATAAATAAAGACAAGCTCGAGGCTCTAAGGATGATGAGGGTACTTTCACTTCAACACACATTTTTATTTAATTTAATAAATAAAAATTAATTGTCAATTTCTTTAATTTTTAATAAGATGGAAATTAAAAAAAATTAAATTATAATATGTGTAGATTTCATAAAATTTATAAATGAATATTAAAATTAACTCCAACGGTTGAATGCAAATTTGATCTCTTTTAAGTATAAATTATTAAATTTTAGTTTATTAAAATATTTTATTTTGTACCTATCCAAAACCTGCGGACAAACAGGGGCATTCATAATAAAATGTTATTATAAAATTTCTATAATTACTTATAACAAAATTAATAATGTTATATTTAAATTAATCAGGCAGAATTATTTATAAAAGATATAACTCTATATTCTTAATTTAAATAAAAATATCATTCTCCTCGTAAATTAATAATTTCAATAGAAATCAAAACACAGTCATTTATTTGTATAACAAAAATGCTATAGGTAACAAAAATGAGTTTTGAAACTGAGATTTGAATTTTATATATACATTGGATTGGATTTTATAAATTTATTCTACCATGTTATGCTATAGGTAACAAAAATGAATTTTGAAAGTGAGTTTTGAATTTTATATATATATTGGATTAGATTTTATAAATTTATTTTAATATCTTATATTTATTAACAACCTTTAATTTGCATTAAGTTCGAATCCCATTTTTCTTGCATATATTATTGTTGTATATATAATTAGTAGAATTAATTATTGATGATAAAATTTCTTTCCTATGATGACATTAATCAGTGCTATAGAATAGAATTAATTATTCCTATTTCCTAAAGGGTCATCAACATTAAAAAGGAAAACACAGTGGGGCCAATAATTTATTTAGATTATAAATCTCAAAAAAAATTTATAATGTTATAATTTGATCTACTATCAATATAAATTAATTTTATATTATCATTCATCCATATATTACTACATCAATAAAAAATTATTAAACATTTTATTTGCCATTAAAAACCCATAGATTTTTATTCTATTTATATATATTTGGTTTAAAAATGATTCATTTCTTTGTCTTATTTTTAATGACATTATTTCAAATCAAGTAATGTTAATTCCTCCAAATCTTTCAAAGAATCCAATTCCTTCTCTTTAAATATTGAAGAAAAGAAGATTCATTTCTTTTTCTTATTTTTTAATGACATTATTTCTAATCAAACATTATTTCAAATTAAGTAATGTTAAAGAAGAAGGAAAAGGAGGAGGAGAAGAAAATTAATGATATTATTTCTAATCAAACATTATTTCAAATCAAGTAATGTTAAAGAAGGAGGAGGAGGAGCAAAAAAAGAAAAAGAAGAAGAATTAATGACATTATTTCAAATAAAACATTATTTCAAATTAAATAATGTTAAAGAAGGAGGAAGAGGAGGAGAGAAGAAGGAGGAGTAGAAGAAGATAAATTAATGACATTATTTCTAATCAAATATTATTTCAAATCAAGTAATGTTAAAAAAAGAGGAGGAGGAGAAGGAGAAGAAGAAGATTTATTTCTTTTTCTTATTTTTTAATGACATTATTTCAAATCAAGTAATGTTAATTCTTCCAAATCTTTCAAAGAATCTAGAAGAAGAAGAAGAAGAATTTTATGATTCAAATTTTCTTTTGCTGCACAAGATGTAATTAAGGATGCAAACAAGTCAAATCAAATTGAGCATTTGCACATTTGAACTTGAGCTCGAGCTCGAGCTTATGTTATATTCGATCTTAAATAAGCTTAAATAAGTCTAAATGAGCTTATATAAACTTATAATAGTTCAGTGAGTTTTTCATATTTATATTATATATAATATAAAAGAAAAAGAAGAAGAATTATTTTATGATTCAAATTTTCTTTTGTTGCATAAGATGTAATTAAGGATGCAAATGAGTCAAATTGAATTGAGCATTTGCATGTTCAAGCTCAAGTTCAAGTTTAAGTTTACGTTATATTTAATCTTCAACAAGCTTAAATAAGTTTAAATGAGCTTATAATAATTTAGTAAGTTTTTTATATTTATATTATATATAATATAAAAGAATAAAAATATATTTTATACTAAACTTATTTAGGCTCATGACAACTCGAACTAACTAGTAAAAAGCTCAAGCTCGGTTTGTTTAGAATTGACTTGGTAAAATTTGAACTTGAACTAAGTTTTCTATGAAACAATCTCAAATTGTTTACAAATAACTAAATTTATTTCTATCTCTAGATACAATGCTATCTTTCACATTTAAAATGTAGAAATGATTGTGCTTAAACCTTATGGGTTAATTAAAATTATGTGGAACCGAAGGTATCTTATTTATAGATAAAGTTTAAGTAAAAAATTTTATGCACTTGTTACAAAATTCTCCAATCAAATTAGATTATGATATATATATATATATATATATATATATATATATATATATATATATATATATATATATAATTATTTGATTTAATTATTATTTATATCTTGATAATTATAATAAATATGTTAATTTTTTTAAATAGGATAATTAATACAAATATTATGATATTATTAGTAAATATTATAAAAAGTATATAACTTTATCTAAATTTTATTATTTATCTAATCACCACTTACCCCTTTTATTCTTGACTATACATACATACATATATATATATATACATATATATATATATATATATATATATATATATATATATATATAAACTATCTTAATTTTTTATACAAGTCAACTTTCATTTTTATACCAAATTAAAAAAATGAGAAATCACAATTTTTAAAAATTTACAACAAAAAGAGAAAATAGAAGTATGTTTTCAAAAAAAAAAAAAAGAAGAAACTTATAATTCTAACTATTTTATTATATTTTTAATTTTTATTTTTATTATAAATTAAAAATGAAAAATTATAAGCTTAAAAAAATCATCTTAATTAAAATTTGTTGATATTTTATATTTTTTGTCAAAATCTTGAAGGGCATAGCAATTTTTTTGATAATACTTTCTAAAAAATTCTAAGTTAAACTAAATAAAATGCATGAAGTTTAGGAAGTGTCTATTTCTTACTGTTAATCAAACAACTTTGAGATTTCTAATTTACAAGATAATTTGCTTCTTGAAAAAATTAACTTTCTATAATAACTAATTTCTCATATTAATCAAATGACTTTTATAATTAATAACATCCATTATTTATTTAATTTTTAAGTTAGAGAAATACACCAATTGAAGGAAGTGATTAGCAAATAAAGCGGTTAAATAAAACAAAATAATCAAACTTTTACCTCCACGATCATAAGCTATATTAAGCACATACTTTGATTTTGAGATGTAAAAAGTAAATGGCCTAAATTTTATATCATATCTCATACAATGAAAGAGATGCTGTGTGTGATAGAATTCTCCTAATAATAATAAGTAGGCTTAACAAACTCTGGGCCTACAAGCCGAATAGACTAGTTTGTGCATATTTTACATAATAGACTAGAAGAATTAAACTCATTAAAAAATGGACCTAAAGAGGTTTAATCCAATGGGTCACAAACCAAAAACGATTAGGTCAATCCCCAGGTGTAAATGAGATCGAATTAATTTTTCTTAAAATTATTTATATTTAATAATTTAAATAACATTTGTATTTTAAAAAAAGAAAGTAACTTATTAATTATTTTTACAATACAATTCAATATAAAACATAGTTCAATTGTCAAAAAAATTAAATATAAATACTTAAAATAATTAGATATAACAAAAATAAAAATAAGTAATAAAATTAATAATCATAAAAATAAATATAAAAATATAAAAAGAAAATTTTCAAAATATAAAAATAAAATAATAAATAGAGAAATAAAAAATAATAAATAGTAAAAAGTAAAATATAAAAATTAAATTCTTTTTTAAAAAATGAAAAAATTTAGTTGGCTTGCGAATTAGTCTAACAAGCTTGCAAATCGAGTCAAGCTAACCAAAACAAGCTTGCTTAAAAGCAAATGTTACAACTCACTTCGATTGTGATTGGCGTAAATTTCAATACTCAATTTTCACAAGCCTTGACATTATTCACTCATTCTATTCAATGAAAATGTTTGAATTTCTAGGAGAACTTGAAATTCATTTTAAATTTTTATGAAAAAATGAATAAAATCTCCTTTATTTTTGAACGCTTCCTGAAGGTCACGTGCCTTAAATATAACACTTGTGTTATTTTCAGATATGACAACATCAAACATACAAATAATACTTTACTATTTCTAGACATACACATAGATAAATAATTCAACACATTGTATGGTCCCCAAGCGCAAACAAAATTAAATTAATTTTTCTTAAAATTATTTATATTTAATAATTTAAATAATATTTGTATTTTTAAAAAATAAAGTAACTTATTAATTATTTTTACAATAGAATTCAATATAAAAAATAGTTCGATTGTCAAAAAATTAAAAATAAATACTTAAAATAATTAGACATAACAAAAATAAAAATAAGTAATAAAATTCATAATCATAAAAATAAATATAAAAAGAAAATTTTGAAAATAAAATAACAAATAGAAAAATAAAAAATAAAAAAATATATAAAGTAAAATATAAAAATTAAATTTTTTTAAAAAATAAAAAAATAAGTTAGCTTACGAGTTAGTTTGGCCAACTTGCAAATCGAGTCAAGCTAATCAAAACAAGCTTGCTTAAAACAAATGTTACAACGCACTTCCAATCGTGATCAGTGTAAATTTCAATACTCAATTTCCACAAGCCTTAACGTTATTCACTCATTCTATCCAATGAAAATGTCCAAATTTCAAGAAGGCTTGAAATTTATTTTAAATTTTTGTGAAAAAATGGATAGAGTCTCCTCTATTTTTGGACACCTCTTGAAAGCCACATGCCTTAAATACAACACTTATGTTATTTTTAGATATGACAACATCAAATATACACATAATACTTTACAATTTCCAAACATACACATAGATAAATAATTCAATACATCAAATGAATCAACAAATTGCTATTTTAGATGTTGATCCTAATGCCAACTATCAAATCTATTAGCTAGGAAGCCTTTAATTTTGCATACATGAGACATAGTTCAAACAGCTATCTTGTCCTAAAACATAGAAAATAAAATAGAGTTATGTGAACTCAATAAGTATAAATCTATCATTATCTTACAGGATATTAACATAATAGTTACAAGCCAATCATGTATTTAGTTAGAATTAATAATAAACCTATTTCTAAATTTTTTTAGGTTATATGAAATCAAACCTCAAATTAAATATTCATCTGCACGTAGCTTGGATACCAAATTTTACCTCATAAGCTATAATAATCTAAAATATCCTATAATACATAATATTATTATCAAATTACCCAATATCCATTTTGGGTAGCTATCACATTCATAAACAGCCATTAGGGCTCAAACACAGACGAATCATCATAATCATATTAGGTCTTTACAATCATATCACACAGTGATATTCAATCATAAATGAATTCAAATATCATAACATATCACTTTTCCAGTTTAGAACACATACTTGTAGTCACTTCTTGATTTCTAAGTCAATTCTATATTTTTCTCAACTATTTACTGAGAATTTTCAATCTAGCTTTCAAATCAATCATATATCCTTTACAACTATTTGTCAAGAATTTTTGTTCAGATTTCAACATCCTCGACCTATTGTAGTTCACAATTCTAATGTCTTTCATG
The DNA here is from genome assembly GCA_020226215.1 of Sindora glabra. Taxonomy (NCBI): domain Eukaryota; kingdom Viridiplantae; phylum Streptophyta; class Magnoliopsida; order Fabales; family Fabaceae; genus Sindora; species Sindora glabra. The sequence goes on along the minus strand of CM035234.1, from coordinate 62,682,796 downwards.
ACATGATGCATAGATAATATTCATGTGAAAGTTCCACTCTGATATCGTAATTGTTTATAACAGCCTCAATGCAAAATAGTTAATTCATCGTAGGGAAATAGCAAGCACATAGTAATATAATTCAAGGTAAGATATATCTATGATTATAATGGTGTCGTCATTTCCTTTACATGGCTATAGATATAAATATCAAACTTCCATTAAAATCCATCGATGGTTAGAAATACTACCATCATGCTTTCTAATCATAAGCAATTACATTCACATAAATAAATAAGTATACCTATACCACGAATGACCATTCCTTATTATTCATGTCTGACTACAAGGGAAATTCAATCACATACCATGCTATATAATTATGGCTTTTGAAAGCTTCTACTTGAATATATGTGGGTATATAATTTGTATCAATTATAAGAAAACACAATTCATAACACTTAAACAATCTTTAATCACAACATTAATTCATGGTAAGATATATACTCACTTAATAATATATGTCCTTTATAGAAACTTGAAATGGCTCTTTTTTTCCTAATTAGAAATTACAATGGTAAGTTATAAATATAAAGCATCATGTATGTTATTTCTAAATATTACAGCTTCTTATATACATAAAATTATCAAAAATATAAAATAATCTTCATAGACAATGGTTTTTCTCAACTAAATATAAAACTATTAAAGTATTAAAAGTTTATATCCTCACATTATTCTAGTCAAAGTATTTTATAACCCATACATTTCCTTTCCTATTTTCTTAACTCTATTTTAATAATATCACCTAATCTCACACACTTAGAGATTTATTGGATTATGTATAAATCTTTCCAAATATTAAATATATAACACCATATTTGTCCTATTCATATCATTTTAGCATTTTTCAACATAAGAAGATATATTTTTCTCATGTATCAACACAACACATAAATAGGTTTTTACTTGGTTAAGTTAGGATCTTACAAAATATAAAAGTATATCCCTTCAAAAATATTTTAATCATAGCACTTTAGCATCATATAGCATAAAAGTCTCATTTTTTAGAAGCCTAATCATTTTTCTCAAAATATACAAAAATGAAATTTCTTGAGTTAAGCCTTAAATCATCATAAAAATTAGAATTTTATGATATAGAAATGTTCACCTAGTTTAAAAGGGCTTGATTGGAGCTTGGCAGCAGCAAAAGCTCACCAGAAAACTAGCGAATGGAAAAGAACCAACCCCTAACCAAGGTATTGTCGTTATTCATGATGCCACTTATAACTGGAATTGTGGCCTCTTAACAATGGTTGACTAAAGACTTTTTAGAAGCTCGCAATAAAGTGTGATGGCTAAAAGCTAAGCTAATTCAGCATTTATAACTTTGCCAATGCCTTTTGTTCATTAGATTATTCTCACACATAAGGAGTTGCACTAAATAACAAAGGCCTTTTGCTTAGTTGACAATGTTAGTGGTGGAGGAAAACACCCTTAACAAGCCATGTAATAATGTCAAGCAATGCCAAGTAGAAAAGTAGGGCAAAAAAAAAAGAAAGGAAAAAGGAAGGAGAGGAGACAAAATGCTCGGTAGAGAAAGCTAAGAGTTGCCTTTTAAAAAAAAAGAAACGAGGTTCCAAAAGATAAGAAAAGAGAATGGGAGTATACCGACATAATAAATAAAAAAAGAATGGAGTTTCAAACATATTTAAGAAGGAGAAACATAAAATTAACAAACTTAAAGAAAAAGGCGAAACAACAAAAAAAATAATTAAAGCAGCCAAAGGTTTTGATTCCACACACCTCAACACATGATACATCCATCTCCTTTTCAAATCTTAACCTTCCAAACTCATTTGATACAATCTCAGTGTTTCACTTGTTTTAAACTTATTTTCTTAAAATTAATTTTATTTAAAATCTTCCCCCTAATATATATATATATAATAGTTTGATAAATTTAAAATTGATAAAATAATTATTTCAAACTTTCATAATTCCTAAAATAATTTATCAAATATCAATAAATTATTTTTCATATACTCTCGCAAATATAATTACTAAAATATTTTTAACTTGTAGGAAATTTCTTATAAAAATCATTTTGAACTAATCTTAAATTAATAATGGTCATATATAAAAATAAATATATTTCAAATATTATCATAGATATTATTTCTAGTATTCCAGAACTTTTGATACAAAAAATAAATTTAAAATCAAATATTAATTGAATTAATATATAATTCTTCACAAGCATCAAAATTATAAAACTTGAAATTTTAACTTAGGATATTACAAGTTCTCCCCCCTTCAAGAAAATTCGTCCTCGAATTTTTCAAACAATCAAGCATGAGTGCACAAAATTGTCAACAGCCTATTTATCATTTTTATGTGTCATCATCTGAGCTAAACTAATGTTTCTTTTTCTTTTCTAAATAATTTTCCATACTACCTAATTCGAACACAATCACGTGATTCTTTAGTATTTAAATAATTCAAAAATTTACTTTCACTTAGCACAAGCTAACATCTTTACTTATATGGCAAGCTCATTTGGGCAAGTCATTCACAACATGTGCCTTAAACACAAATTAAGGTGTATCATGAAATCTTTAAACACATATCTTATTTCTTTTCTCTTATCTAATCAATTAAGAAATATTGTTTACACTAGCATTGATTATTCATTTTAATCTTAAAACTTTCCATACATAATAAGTTATTCTAGTAATTATCATGGAAACAAGTTATAATCAATAATCCATAATCAAAGATCTTAACCAAAGATTCAATCATACATGCACTTTATCTAAGATCACAATCACATTCACACTTCCTTCAATCAACCAAAATTTACAATCAATAATTACAAATCATGTCCTGTATATACTTGGTAGCAAATCATATAAATTACTATTACAATAATATTCATAAATTTTCAAATTTCAAAGGTCAACAATAACCAAATATGAACTTGCAATCATATGCTCACCATACATAACCACAAATATTGATTTCACACATAACCCATTTTGGATACCATTAATCATTCAAATAATCAAACAAATTCAATCATGTTCACATCAAACAGAAATAACTAAGCTTAACTAGAGTCATACACAATACATAATAGTATAGGGAATGGCTATAATAGTGTTTAGTAAAAATTCACTAAATGGCCATATATAAAAATAAACAAGTTTCAAATATTATCATGGATATCATTTTCAATATTCCAAAACCTTTAATAAAAAAAATAAATTTAAAACTAAATATTAACTAAATAAATACATAATTCTCCACAAGCATTAAAATTATAAAACTTGAAACTTTAACTTAGGATATTTCAGCAAACTTAAGTAGATTAGGCTTACATGAATTAGGCCTATGTGAACTTTGATGCAATTTGATCCAACCCATCTATTAAGCACCCCTAAAAGTCCATTCCTTTCATTATATCAGACCTTAAGTAAATAATGGAAACATGATTCCTTTCTTTTTTTTGAACTAAGTAAAATTAATAAATTATAAATAATTCCTTTTCTTTTTCTTTGATTCCCTTTATTTTTTCTCTTTTCATAACTTAAGGCTAACATCCTTTAATTTGATCAATTTTGGACTCCTCATAATTAGGGGTGGACAAAAATTAGGCCAAATTGAATTTATATAAATATTAAAGTATTTTTGCTTAACACAAAGCTAATCAAACACGAATTTTTTTTAAACCTTTTATGCCCAAGTTTAGCTTAGTTTAGGCTTAATTTTAAAATTTTAATATATATATGTATATATATGATATTTAAATCCTATAAACATATAAAATATATTTATATTTTATATTTAATATATATAATAAAGAAAAAATATCATTGAAAAGATTATTATAAACACATACTAATTCTTTATGATTGAAATGTATATCACATGATATATGTTAAATATATTATATAATAAATATTTAAAATATAAATATAAAACAAGGTCAAATTTAGGCTAATCCAATTTTAAATATGCAAACCCAAGTTCAACCTATTTATAAAACAAGGCTTAAAGTTTTCCTCAAACTTATCCCTTAAGCCTAGTTTTTCAATCTAAACCCTTTTTATTCATGGCTAATCCGAGACAAAAATTAGATCAGACTACATTTGTCCACTTCTAATCATTCTATCCATTTATTAATAAAATGCCTAAGGTGACATTCTTTTATTTTCCTTTCTTATTTCAAAAAATCTAAAGTCATACTCCTTTTTTTTCTTTTTTTAGTTTGCACCTGCAATAGTCACACATTATTTTTTATTATGTGTGAGATTAATACATATTTAAGGTAGGAGTAGTAGTATACAATAAACTCATCTTAATAAAGTTAACTTTTACTAGATCTAAAATGCCATAAAATTTAACTTATTTTCACTAAACTAATTAATTGTTGAGTGAACCCATACTTTTGTAACCATATCCAATCCACTTTCTTTCAATAAATAAGTAGGATAAAAAATTAGGTATCACCAATTTTATGGAAAGGAGTAGAATTGGTGTGGTTATAACAATGTGTATTTAGCAAAATTCTTCTTAATTCTACCAACTCAATTTCACTACCATTTCACCATCTCTTACAAGAACCTTGGTCATGCATCTTAAAAACCTCAAGTTATAGATGACATTGATGATTTAATAACAGAACCAAATCAAATATAAGCTACCATCGACTCTATGATGGATTTATGTGTGAATCACTCCATTCTATTATTACTTAAAGCTTGTAATTACCTTTCATATGTCACTCTCTTCCTCATTATTTTTTTGCCCAAACTCCTACCATTTTTTATTTCCATGTACTAGCCTCTTCATATGTTCTCCCATACTAAAATTTTTAAAATTATTTATTAGCATAATGTAATTAAGTAAAATAACTTTAAAATATTTTTACATAAGTCATTTGGCACCCCTAAAAAAATTTTATCTCCTAAATATTAAGTTAAGATCCACTATTGCTCTTACATATACTTAGAGGACTTTTTTTAGGAAATTAAAAACACTAAAGATTATTAGTAACTATTAATTATATATATATTGGCATGAAGAATGAATTATAGTTACTAATAGTATTAAAGTTTTCAATTTTTTCCAAAAAAAGGGACTTTGAGCATAATTAGGAGTGTGTGTAAAAAAGGTTAATAGAAAGAATAAACATTAATTTACAACATTGTTGTTGTATGTATAAACACTAACGCAAAAATAGACTTTTGTAAATTAAAATTTTTTTGTTAAAATAAAATACATAAACTAATGCATAAAATTAATATATATAAAACATTTGAAATTTTTTGCAATTTACCATGTGAAAGATATACTACTACAGAATGCCTTTTAATGCTACCATATTGGTCTCAATTAATGTCCAATGTATATAATGCTTTGTAAGCACTTTGTGTTTTGATTTTAATCTTTAGGGTTAAATACATAGCATTGTCATTTATTGTTAGGAAACTTTCATTTTTATGCTTTGAAATTACTCTTCAATTGTTGGTTATGTGTTTCAAAAGCATTATTTAACATGAAAAGTTGATATACCTGAATACATATCTTATTTTATGCTTATATTTTTTAAAATGTCATTTTTCCTTGATGCTACATTTTTTGAGTGACTTTCTACATTACTATAACTCTATTGCTTAGATGTTATTTTTTAAAATGTCAATTTACTATGGGTAAAGTATTTTTCAAGGATCAGACCAAATGTGATAAAATGATATGCAATTATTTGTATGTGCTTGGTTGTTTATCATCTGTTGCTTGACACATAAGTTAAATGTTTGTATTAATTTTGTTAAAACTCTTTAAATAAAAACATGGATTTAACTGGTTCTTATATAAATGGTTAGAAAATAAAGGGCACAAAAGGCCTTGTAATTAAGAAGGAAATTATACTTAAGGGTGTCAAAAAGGAGATATTGGAAGAGAATTTCAATGAGAAAAGAGTTGCATGTGGGCCTAGTGGAACTGATTTCACCAACTAATTTAATGCCTTGGTACACACCAAGTTACCAATTATTATTAAAGAGTGGCATCAAGTGGAACAAGACATCAAGGATACTATGCGGGACAATACATTAGTAAGGAACCTTAATTCTTATCTCTATTTCAATTTTTACATGTACATAAAAAGAAATCATAGATTATTAATCATATTTATCATTTATAGATTCTTTATAGGCTACATTCAATATTCACCCAGATTACAAAGATTACATCTTTATGTCAAAAAGTAAAAGATGGAAGGATTATAAGTATATGATAAAGAAGAAATGCATTAATAAAATAGGGACTTTGATAGGATCTCTTTTAAAAAATATCATTAGATCGATGCCTTGACATTGAAAAATTTGTAAAGATATGCCATTTGAAGGGGTTTTAGGTATTTGTGGCTATCTCAATAATATTATCTTTCTTCTACTATTAAAAGGGAATAATGTCTTCTCATCACTTTGTTTGTCAATAGGCCATAAGTGAATAGAATAGGATGAATTAAGCTAAAATATGTACAAATATATGTCATCCTAAGGAGGGTATAAAAAGCTTAACAAGGACCTCCACAAAGAAAGGAGTTAAGTTGTTAAGGAAGTTGTTACTCAACCCGGTGATCAAGCAACTACCTCTATCAACCATGTAAAATGTCATGATTTATGGGTGAGAGTAAGAGATAACAACCCTAGGCAAATTCATGACAAAATAAAGTCAGCAAGTTACTTAGTGAATAGTAAGTGATGTCTTCTTTTTTATCAAATACAAAGTGTATTGTTTAGTTATAAGTACATAACTAATCATATTTGATTACATTACGCCACAGAAAGGATCCCCAGTGTATGAGAGTTATTGGAGGAATAGTTAGCATTAAGAAACATATTGAGAAAGCTTCAAAACTTTCTCATAATAAATAACTATCTGACATAAAAAAGGTAACGCTGCATGAATTAGTTCTATAACATGTGCTAACCAAACTTCAATGGATCAACAGGTTGTTGGCTACCCTAAAGGAGGAAGAAAAGGTATAAATGGCATCCCTTATGCCACAATAAGGCAATTGTTACCCCCACTAACCTTAATCCCTTTGTGTGCTTACCATAAATAAATTCTTATCACCATATTGCTTGTTATTGAGCACTTTTTAATCATGTTATAGAATTACACTTATGCTAATTAACTAATTTATTTATTATTACAGGATGGATGTAGATATGTACTTAAGATTACAAAATGCCTTGTTAAGTAACAAAGATATTATTACAGGATGGATGTAGATATGTACTTAAGATTACAAAATGCCTTGTTAAGTAACAAAGATATGGTTTTCCTAAACCATATGCTCCACACATTTATATTGCTAGAAGGTTAGTGTAAGATTGTAGTAGACATTATTGAGTCTGAGTCAACTGTGGTGCCATTAGTGATAGAAGAGGTAAACATAGTGGCCTAAGTGCTTAACTCTTGCTTAGCTTGGCTAAAAACCTTGATTTTATTATTTATAATAATAAAGCTTTCCATCGCTTCAAGTTCATTATTTATGGTTAAATAAAATATTATTCAACTTTTTTTTGCAATTTATTTTTAGGTACCTTCATAAAAAGAAAAGGGTAACAACAAATAGAAAGAGGATAAGGATAAGGATGGTAAGTTTAAAGAATCCAAGATTTTAATAGTCATCCTTAAGAAAAAAAAATAAGAGTTAGAACATCTTGAGAGGTGATCTAACCTATGACAAAGAAGATGTCAAATGATAGGATCATTTCATTATCTCTAAGCAAGGATGTCATGGGACATATTGATAACATTTTCTTATCCAAGGATTGCATTTTATAGCTTTTGAATAGAGAAAAGTTAGATGTTTTCATTGCCATGACTCGAATTAGGTGTGTTCATCTTTACCCTTAAGTTTTCTCTAATTTTGTACACATATTCTATAGTATGAAATTTAACATTCATTCATTTTGAAAAATATAGGCACTTTATATCATGATGCCAAAGAGAGGAATTTAGATTCTTACTTCGGTTTCCTAAATCCAAACAAGGTAAAAGAATTGAGGACAACCTTAAAATTTTGAAATGAATAAAAAAATGATACTATGATAATGAATAAAAAGGAACAACACTAAATGGTATCAAACTACCAAAAGTATATGGGTGCAAGAATGGACCTTAATTCAACTTTGACTATATTTTCTCCTCCATTATCTCACTTTAATATTGATAATATTGTACTACAATTAGATGCAGATCATGGTTTATTCGAAGTTAAAGATGATCTACTAGCTTAACTTGTTAGGACACAGGCCATGTAAGGATTGAAAGAAGTCATTCACAAAGGCAATAAACATATATTATAAAGTGTAAAGCTCCATCAAGGTCAATGTTGAATGGGTGCTAATAAAGTTAACATTCTTCTACATGTTTAGATATCTAATATAATAATTAATCATCATTACATGAAATTAATATTTTTTATGTTAGTCAATTTATCATTGTTTTATGTTAGTTTGTTTCTATGTTTTAGACAAGAAAATAATGTGGTGTGTGGATGTTATGTGTGTAAATACATGGTTAGCATAATTAAGCACATGAAGAGAAACAAAAGGCCTAATAGGGTGATTTCTTTGAATTTCAATTGTGCACACATTTATAGAAAACATATAATTTTGTGTTCTTATCAAGTTTTGTATATAAACATGCAGTTCTTTAAAAAAAATAGAAGGCCTTATAGTGTAAAAAAAATTAATAGCCTTACGGAGGAATTAGTTGCATATGTATTGAAAAAGATACAAGCACTAACATAAAGGGGCACTACCAAATGTAAACTTATAAGGTTCAATTATAAATAAAATAAGTATATGATTGTGCTTGTAAGAAATTACTTATAAATGTATATATTGTTTTGTATACATCATGAAAGTTGTTTATATGTGTTATTGTATGATTTGATTTTCTTTAAAAGATGGTGCTCTTTTACATCAACAAATACATCTATCTTGCTGTTTATGTAAAATATTTGATTTTTGTCATTGGAACAGTAATAAAGGTACACTTAAAAAAAATAAGATACCATATTAGTTATTTATTAATAACTAATGTAGATAATATACAACATCAATTCTATAACAATAATTGACATGAAAAAGTAAAGTTATGTTTAAGAAGTTAAAATAATAAATTGATAAAATGAAATTCTACATTGGTTTTATCAAACAATTCATGTAAAAAAGTAAAGTCATCATTAGGCTTGTGATGTCAATTTTAATTTATAACTGACATAGAATACTTAAATGGTACCATTTTACTCTCCTCCAAACTTACGAAAATAAAGGTGAAAGTTGAAATTAGAAGCCTATCCCAGAACCAAATTTTAAATATATTACAAAGCGAGAATGTCTTCCTTGCTAAAAAAAAAAAAGAGTTCCTTATAAAATGATTAATCAATTGATTTTCTTTAATAAGTAAGACATCTTCTACAATTTCTACACATAAAAGATTACCTTAACAAAAGTTTAACCATTTGTTTGCTCTTATTAGTATATTTTTCTTAATGTTAATGTCTATTCAAATGCCTCAGTTCTCTAAACCTAATTAATAGATTCAATTTATTGTGTAATGTGTCAATTTGTTTAGAATCTTTGTTCTTGATTTCATTATTTAATATTTTGGGTGATGTGAGTCTCTTGAAGAACAAGCGGTAGATTTCTTCGTTAAAAATGTAAATTAATAAGTATTTCTATACAAAAGGTTAGAATGACATGAGCAATTCAAAACAACACATGATATTCTCTCTAATAGAAGTATTTTGCATTAATGTTTTGTATCCTTATGCCTTTGTTTTGCTGTAATAAGATTTCAAATATTTCTATCAATGGCCATGTCATTGGAAAATAATGTAAGTTTCTTCTCAACATTTAGAGGTATTATTTCAAGTTTTTATAGCATCTACACATTATAAGTATTTTACTATTCAAATCTAAACAAATGCATTATTATTCATTTTTTTTAGTTTAGTGTATTTAGAATATTAATTTTGACCACAAATACATAAGATAGGGCTTTAATTATTACAGTTAGTGCTTGTATAGTAATATCAATTATTAGGTTCTATAATTGGTTTGTATAGTAATATGAGTTATTAAATTTTGTAATTAAGTTTGAATACTGCTCTAGTGATATTAAGGTTTTGGAGAATTCTTAAAGATTTTAAAAAATTAATAAATAACATTGGTTATTTTAAAAAAGTAATGTTTTAATTGAAATTTATGTTATGAAAATCAATTATCAACATTAGTTACAAAATCGAAGAACCAACATTGTATTTCAACTATTCAATAATATAAAAGAATTAAACATGTCAATTTTCTTGTAAAAAATCAAAGTTGTTATAAGTATTTAATGTTAGTTTAAAAATTCACATTAAATATATTAGATATACGATGACCCTAGTATATACATCAAGTATTGACTAACATGGAATGCTTTGAACAACCAATGTTAAATGGCTTTATTGTAATAATGATAAAATAAATGAACAAAAAATTAGCACAAAGTTCTTAATTATAATAATGGCCTATGAAATAAAAACTTATATTTCATCAAATTATTGCCAATATTATTATTTATTAAAGAAAATACTAATACGTATACATCAAACGTTAAGAATGCTTTCATTGACAAAATATGCCTTTTTGTAGAATAAACAAGAAGAAATGAAATTTCAAAGAAAGCATTGCAATTGAGAAAATTACATTTCACCATTAAACTTTTGCAAAAAAAAAAAAAACCCCCAAATGTTAAAAATGTCATTATATATATAATTCTGCATGTTAAAAACTTTAGGTTTCACTTAGATTCATGATTTGAAGAACAACCAAATCTAATTTGATTCAATCTTTTGAAATTTACCTTATAAGATAAAATTTTAGCTATTTCCTAATCGATTTTTTTTTTAATCTATATTCAAGGCCTTTACTAATGAGATTATGATAGTTATGAATTTCAATAGCTTGGAAGACTTTTGGGCATTCACAAATCAACATTTTAAAGCATCATGAGGTGATGGCAATTTATAGGTACACCTTTCACCATTCTTTTGTTATCTTTATTTGATTTTTTTTCAATTAGTAGTTCCTATTTTTTGTTCTTTTTTGCAAGTATAATACGTGTAACTCTCTATTAAAACCGATTAACATTACTCATATCTTTGAAATTTTTCGAAATTAAGAATTTGGATTATTCTGGCAGGTACTATTTCCTAGCCTAAATTTATAATAAAGAATATGTAAATTTCAATTCAAATTCATCTTTGCACAAGTTATTAAGATGTTATTTATTGATTCATTTATAATGGTTAACTATACCTTGGATTTTATGCTAAAAACTTTTAATTAGCACTACATAGAAGGTACTTGTTGAAATGCTAGGCAATGAGTTGAAAATCATTTTGCTAAATACCAATGGAAATTAATATTAGTCTAGTGCATTACAATTAGGCTTCTATGCTACAATTTGAATTTTGACATTTTTGTGCTTGTAAGGAACTCTTCATAGTAGTTTCTTTTATTGCTTTGATTTTAATATTTATTAGTAGCTTGCATTCAAAATAACATGTTAACACCTTCTTAGTACCTATACTTATGTTATAATTTAATTTTAAATAACATGAAAAATTAGTTTTCCTTGTAAAAAAACTAATCTAGCTTACAATTAGCTTTTATATTGTATAAACAAGTCCCATTGGAATAAGAGTTTTTGTTAAAGGGTTTATACAAGAATATGATTACTATTTTTCATATATAAATTATGTTTTGACAGTATATTTCAATTTTGATTGTCAAATAATGATTGAGATTATATTTGAATTCTTTAACAATCTTATATTCAATAATTAAGGTATTGAATTCTATTAATAATGAACCTTAGTGCCCTCATAATTCTAGATTAACAAAGATTGCATAGGTTACTAAAAAAATTTAAATTTTTAATAGGTAAGAAACTATTCTTCTTTCAATTTATGAGAAATATTCAATATTCTATGAATATAATTAACAAGACTTATAGTAAAAAAAAATTCTACTTTGTAAAAATAATGTGAATGTTCAAAAAATCTAATCTCTACACATCACTAAATATTAAATTAAATAACTTTAGTATTCTTTTATGATATATAATTAGTTTTCTTGTATGAAAGGTGTTAGCACTCAGTAATGAAGTAGTAATTCCTTTTAACTAATATAGGAACTATAAACTAATTGCTAAAATCAAAGTATATCTAATGTAATATGTCATAGAATTCTAATAAATACCAATTAAATGATTTTTCAATATTGTGCACCATTAAAGTTTTTTTTTTCATATCCAATCAAAGACATAAAATTAGATCTTGTATAATTGAATATATAGGACTCTAAGGAATGGAAGGGCTTCCCCCTTTCATTTTTCCTATAAGTTTAATTGGTTCTAATATACAAATATTACAAAGCTCATGTAAATAGTTACTAGTATGAATTGTTATTTTAATTTTAGTAATTATATTTGGTATCTTCTTCAAAGGCTTATAACTACAATCACTTATGATTTGGAATTAGATCTTCATGAACTATAAGCTGGTACTTGGCTTCCACCATTCTTGAAAATTTTGGATTAATGTCAAGAAAAATTTGGTAGTGCTACAAACTAAGTATAACTATTATTTTTTCATATAGTGATGTTTGCCATAAGTGGTCTACAAAGTCAAATAGAGGGATTTTGTTCATGTAAATGTATTACCTTTTTCTTTACTAAAGGTTTATACTTGTTTTACCTTGTATGATAAAAAATACAAATAGATAAGTGAAGAACTTGAAGAAGTGAAAACACTTAAAACTTAGTGAAGATATTGTAAAATTGAACTTAAATGTTAACTACAAAAAAAAAATCTTGCTTAGATTCTTTTATTCTACTAGGAAGATATACTCCAATAATTAGAAACTAAATAAGATAGGTAAGGCTTCTATTTACTACTATTAACTATAGAGTCTATTTAAATGCCTAACAAGCATTCTAAGTCAATTATGAATTAATATGTTCTTTCTTTTTAGCAATAAATTGTGAAGTGCTTGAATTAAATGGAAAATAACAAAATTAGATTTATGGTTAATGTTATTCAAAGATGAAATTCCATTTTTATATCATTATATGTATGGTTATATAAGTTACAACAAACTTTTATATATAAAAATATGAGTTACAATACTTATTTTTATATTTAGATTCAAGTTTCTTATGTTTAAGTTTAATTATTTATTCTAATAATCTCTATACTTTATTTGACTATAATATTAGTAACTTAATAGAAATTATTTCTATATACATTCACATTCTAAGGTGTATGAGCATTGGTATTGTGCACAATTTCCTACAAATCATTTTTATTTAGATACATAATTTTGAATCTCTAAATTATTGCATCTAGGATCATAAAGTTTGCCTTGATCCTTTCTTTTCATTTTATTCAAGTTGTACAATTATTCTTATGCTTAAATAACATGAATTATATTGAATGTGATCTTGATTTTGAATATATTCTTTGTGGTCTTTATAAAAGGCTAATGATATAAGCTTGCTTACTAACCTAACCTTGAATGGACATGCAAGATAGATGAAGGTCCTATTAGCATTGCTAATGCAAGGTGAAGCCCTAATAGCCATCATATGCTCATAACATCAAAATTCTAGCTTCAATTAACAATTTTGTCACTATAACACAGCTTGTCTATATGTGCAATGGCCAAAGCATGCTTTTGTGGGAGTTTATTTTATCAAAAATGACAAATTTGTTGCAATTTGCACAAGGTAAAGTGTAGATAGTCATCACTTACTCATAACATTAGAGTTCTAATTGTAGTTAATAGTTTCATCATTGTAACATAACTTGTGTGCATGTGTAGTGACCAAATCAAGCTTCCAGGGGAATTTCTTTTGCTAAAATTAGCAAATTTGCTATAATTTGTACAATATGTGATTACAAGTATTATATCAATCTAGCAACATGTCACACATTAGAAATAATAGGCATTTTTACTAATAACACACTAGACTTGACTAATATTAAATGGTCATTTAATGATAGTGTTACTAATGTACCCAAACTATTGTAATCCCCTTAATAGGTCATTATGGTAGTCTTATGCTTTTCATAAAAGGATATTTGTAGAAAGAGTTATGGAGGTTATTAATCTAAAATTTGATTTGGTATTGGATTATAACTATTATCTTATGGTTCTTCCAACATTTTTATGGAAAAGGTAAAACTAAGTCAAGTTTGGATTTTTCCTACAAAGTCTATTTCATTCATCAAAGATTTATCAAAATTTATATATTAAAAGAAATTTATAAAGCAATGCTTAATATGGGTTTAATTGATTTTTATACATTTGATTATGCTCACCATTCATGGATTTAATTGATTTTCATACATTTTATTATGCTTGCCATTTTGTCTTGCTACAACTGAACTATTAGCTTGGACTATGAATCTTATAAAGGTTACATTAGGCTTGAGTGCTTTGGTAGCATAATATATTAAAAGCATTAGTTTATAGCTCTTTCATGCTTGGTTTAGAAAGATATCCATGCCATGTGATGGGAAGAAACTTTATATTATTCTTAATTTTATTTCTTAATTAATACATTTAAATAGTTATAATCAAATTATTTTACAAGATCAACTTGAAATAAATGGTAATAACATATAGGGGATTGCAAATGCTAGGAGGTTTATAATGTAAAATTAATTCTTTTCATTCTTAAAGTCAAATATTATAGCAAAGAATCTATTAAGGTATTTTCTTTGATAAAAGTTCATTCCAATATCTTTCTCCTCTTTTAAGCTTTATTTGTATTTTTTTAACTTTATTTGTATTTTTATTTTTGTTCTCTAATTTGTTTTGTAGAATAATATGTACTACTTTTATAATGTGTTTGTACATTTTGTGTTACAACTAAATTTGAATGCTATGTTGTAACAAATATTTATATTGATTAAAAATTAATCAATAACTTTTTCAACTCTTCTATTAACCTTATACTTTGATTTTTCTTTGTAGTAAAATTAAAATTATAATAAATAATATAAATTATAGAACTAAAATTAATAGTACAATCATATATTTATTAATTAATTTATAATAAATTCATTTTATTTTTATTTTAATTAAAGAAGCATATAAAAATTATTATGAATTCTAGTCCACTTAAGACTAGTTTTATTTAATTTCCATCTCTATTATGATTAGGTATTCTAGTTTATATCAACATATAATTAAGTCATCAAAATTCAAGTTTCATTATGCATTATGCCCAGGCATTTATTTAGCTTAAATCATTATTCAACCATCCTTGATAGATTCATTCATGATCTAGACCATTATTTTCCCAACATTTAGTAAATGGCTTTTTATATGGCATTATAAATTATTTCAACTTTTGTGAGAGAAAGAGAGAGAGAGAACTTACTAAGTCATATTTATGGTTATGATTAGAATTTAGTGCTTACTATCTAGATTAAAAAGGGTTAGCTATAAGGGAAAAATGATTAAGGTAGGAGACTAATAAAAAAAAGTGCTTTCATTCAATAATGATTAATGAAAAATAATGTTACAAATTACAAATAAGCAGCAAGAAGCTTGCTAACATAAATAATTTAATTTATCCTGCACATACATTCTTTACATTAAGGACACCTATAAGTACTTCTTACCTTAAGCTTTGTCTATACAAGTTTGGTTTTTCTAATAGCTTTCCTTATTCTTCACTCAAACATACACCATTTTATAGTGAAATTCATTCCAAAATATATCCACAAACTTGCACTTATGATTATTTGGCCAAATCATTAGTATTCTACCATCACCATAATATACTTGACAAGTAAACACAAAAAATTATAATTATCTTTTAGAATCGATCATGGCAAATACATCTATAATAACCCGAGTTAAAAATTTAAATTGCAAATTTAGATACTTATGGATAATTTATTTGTCGTGGATAAATCATTTTGAGAGCGATGGGAGTTTGAAATGATTATTTTAGAAAATATAAATGACGGATTGAAAATAAGTAAGATTGTAAATAAAATAAGTTGCATGAGAATTGAGTTTATAAAATAAATTAACGGTTAAAATTTTATAAAAAGAGAGGTTATCGTAAGGTGAGAAGCATAGAATAACAACCAAATTTTAATTTTATCTCACTGCCTCTCTTCCCCTTGTTTTATATGGAAATCTCTCAATTTTTCCCAAAAAAATAGCAACTTCTTTTTCCTTCTCAGCTACATCACCATTACTTCCTTGTCTTTTTCTTTAAAATGGGCCCTCCATTTTATGTCATTTTAATTGTTCTGGCTCCTTCTATATGGATCATTCCGTCACTTTCTTATCACGTAAGTATTCTTCTTTTCTGTCAGTCTCTTCCCGGCATGGTCTCGTCTCTCTGTCCGATAGCAATTGTTTATGCCTATATTTTCTGTTGCCGACATTGGAGCTATTGGTATGACAGTAGATCCTTATGAAGGAAACTAAAGCTTTTCAACTCATTTAGGTGTGGGGAACTATTAGTTGAACTCAAGATGCAAGAAGCGACGTAGATATTGAATCAACCCTTCCGGTCACTACCTTCTTCCCTCCAAGCTACCAATACTGCCATTCTTAGCCAGCTGTTCTCCTTGCACATCTCTCTTTCAACCAACAGCTCAAGAAAGTAGTTAGGCAGCAACAGGGGAAGCTGTAACTGGGAATATAATTGAAGGCGACAATGGTGATATCGTTAGTGAGGCCTTCTATATACTAAACTCTCTTTATTTTCTGTCAGATCGGATAACTTCAAATGAAAAAAATTAAAAATAAGTAAATAAATAAAAATATAATTTTTATATTACAAGATACTAAAATAGAGGGATTAGAATATAAGTAGAAGATTCTATTTTATTGTCTCAAGATTTGGGTGCCTTTAATATATATGATGACACCTTTGAAAAATATGACTTTTTATGATACGAGATACAAAAATAAGATGAATATGGAGCAATGAAACTTGAAGTTTTTTAGAGCTTTATATCAAAATATGATAAAAAGTTTAGGTCTAATTTAGCATAACCATTTTATGTGTATTATGAAATCTTAGTAAAGTTTTGAAAAAATTAATATTTTTATACTATAAAATGTTAAAATAATGGGAGTAAAACCTCTTTAGAATGTTATGTTCTAATATTATCGAACTTAGAAAATCTTTTTTATTAGTTTATTTTGGATATTTAGTATCGTATTAATAAAATAAAGGTTCTATGCTAAATGTGAGATGGGTACATTTAGAATATATTCATATTATCTTAATTCCATATTTTGGATTGGGAAGTTGTCATTTAAAATAATTTCTAATTTTTCAAAAGATAAAAGGAGCAATAGTTTAAGAAACATATGTAGCATTAAATAAGTTTATCTAGAGTTTTGAAGTATCACCTTTTACTTGTCAAAGTTTATATTCAAATTATCATATAATAGCATAATTTGATTTTTATGAGATGATATTAGGAAAGTTAAAAAAATTAATAGTCTCGATCATAGTGTCTCGTGACATGAAATTAAATTAAAAAGAAGATAAGTAATGCTCATAAAGTTATAAATTGTTCTTGTAATTATCAATAGGAAAACAACATGAAAAGAAGAATGTCGATACCTTGAAGCATCTAAGAGTGGACAAACACAATTAAGTGAGCATATATCTTACTAACTTTTTTATTTTAATAAAAGATAATTTAGATATGGTAAATTATATTATTCATGTTTATAGTATAGATTTCATATTCACACTTATGTCTATATTTACATATCAACTCAATTTCTTGAGTAGTTAGTTGTTAAGTAATGTCTAGTTGATCAAAATGCATAGTGAAAGTATGATGATATTACTAATGATAGCTGAATATTTATGGTTGAACTACTTATCACTTATATGCTAGAAGTGATAATGTGAATGTGATTTAGAAGTTAAGTTCTCATGCATTTACTATCGATGCATTCTACCATGGATGGCATTGAAAATTATGAACTGTGCACAGCAAAAATATGAAGATATTACTACTGATAGCCAAATATTTATGGTTGGACTACTTATCACTTATATGCTCAAAGTGATAGTGTGAATGTGATTTAAGAGTTAAGCTCTCATGCATTTACTATCGATGAATTCTATCATGTATGGCATTGAAAATTATGAACTATGTTAGATTAGTGACATTAGGATTTGTGAGAAAGAGAGAATATAGAGCCAAATGGAAATTCTCGGTGAGCAATTGAGGGATATGTAGAATGGTCCTTGATACCAAAGAGTAGTAATAAGTATGCTTACTATCATTGAATATATGATATAATATGATTGTCTGTGATTGAATACTATTGATAATGTGATTAAGATGATTTGCTTACATTTGAGCTTTTATTAGTTGTTTGTGAATTCGCTAATTACTTGGAATAAATAGTGTAAGGTATGATATAGATGATGTGTATTAGTGGATAATAGAGACCTTGTGGATTATGATACAAGACATAAAATCTAAGTCAGGTGCAGGTGAATTCCCATATCAAGACACGGTTTCATATGTTTCAAAGAATTAAAGCAATAGGCTTGCTAATATTGTCTAATTTAATATATGATTAATTTGTGATTATAATTTATAAAGACGATCACCTACAAGATAATGGTATTTATATGCTCACTAAATTCTCATAACTTATTTGTTTAATTTATAATGTTTTAAGTTAAAATTTGAGTCTTATTACATCCATGGAGGATAAAGACTGCCTTATGAAAGGATTGACAGTTGGAGTTTCTTTTTGAGTTAGGATCAGTCTTTGAAATAGAAATATTATTAATCCATCATTTAATAAGTTGAAATGTTTATCTCTATATAAGTTTGAGATTTGTATAGTATTATATGTATATTGATTCTGTTGTATCTGAAAAATAACTGGGTTTTGTATTATAAGGCATGTGGCCCTCAAAAAGTGTCTAAAAATAAATGATATTCTATCTATTTTTTCGCAAAAATTTTAAGGTGAATTGTTAAGTCCCCTTAGAATCTGGAAACTCCCATTGGATAAAAAAAATGAGAATAATTAAGGCCTATGGAACTCGATAACAAGATCCATGCCAGTCATAAGATGGGTTATGACAGAATCAAAAGTAGTGTAGCCTATAAAGTCATGTGCTACTAACTGTAGATGCTATATCCATCATTCATCATAAGACTTAAGTAAGAATTAATAACTTAGAATGTTAATTCTTATAAACTTTTAATCATTTAGTATGGACTTTTTACATAGTGCTAGACAACCAAATAATGCTTAGAGTTTTGAAAACAAGAACAAAAAGCAACAACCTAGATGAAATATTAGAAAAAAAAATCAAAATTAGAAAAAAGAAACAAGCAAACATGAGATAAATAATTTATGAATATTTGAAATTGTGTTAGAGAAAGCAAGTTCTCTTTCATGACTAAGTTAGGGCAAAAGGCTGTTAAAGGAACCAACTATGAATGACCTCCATACAAATTAGAACTAACTACAAATATGTGAATCTTGTAGTTAATTCTAAAAATAACAATCATCAATACTGCTTCTTCTAGTGTCAAAGGATATAAACCTTCATATTTCAATTTAGAAAGAGAGAGGAATCTGTATTAAAAAGATTAATTTTTAGTGAAATTAGCTAAAAAGGTGACATTCCTTTCACTATAAATAGAATTGCTAGGTAGAAAAGGAGTTGTTTTAGCTTTAATTTAGACACATAATTACAACTTGTAACCTCATCAAAAAGAAAATTTTAAATAATCAAATAATGCATTTTTTTGTTATAGAAATGACCAATTAAAGTGCAATAAGTTTTAAACTGGGAAAATGTATGACAAAGATGTAAAGCATATCTATGGTTTCACTTGTATTTAAATAACCTACCACAATGAAATGGTTTCACTTGTGTAAGAAAGGAATTTCAATTTTTAAGAATCCATAAGTTCATAAACATACAATAGTTTTAGGTTTCTCTATGTAATACAACCATTCATTAGTGATTAGATTAATTACCAATTCTCCAAACTTGTTTTGGGTTTTTAACAATGGAAAATTGCAACAAACATTACAATTTAATAGGAAAATATGGGACTACCATGCCAAATATGAATAGCACTCTTAGTATACCATATAAAAACTAGTACATTAAATTTTTTTACTTCATATGAGAGAAATATGAACACAATTAAATGTAAGAAAGCTTTTAGATATTAATTATAGACAAAGTCATAAGTAGAGTTAAAAATCTAATTTTCCTCCTTGATTAAATCTTTAAAATTCTAAATATTCCTAACTAAATCATATAGCTTATTTTCTTTCAAGTTTTTTATATTAGCTAATAACATAAGTAACCCACATGAGCTCAAGCAAACAATCAACATAAGAAAAGAGCAATACTAAATGATCTAAAAAGTAATAATATTTTGGTTTTCCACAATCTTTATCATGTTCTTTTATAGAAAAATAAGGTTTTCAAAGCAATTTTATTTCCTAGAAATCATTGAAATATCATTCCACACCAAACCCACAAAAAGGATTAACATTTTAGCCACAAAATAAGAATGGAACAAAAAGATAGATAGTAAATACTCAGGAACAATGTCAAATCCTCCAATATAAAAATGGAGTCTAAGAAGCAATTTTAGTTTTAAAAATTTGGATGAAATCTTATCACAAGCAAAGCTTACAAACAATATTAACATTTCAAGCATGCAACAAGAAGACAATAAAAAAATCTTAAATGCTAATGAATAATATCAAATTTCTCCACTAAAATAGAAACATAGAAACTATTGGAGGAAGCAATATTGATCATGATTTTTAGCTTTCATCAAACAAGTAAAGCATGAGACTGCAAGAGGAGTCAATAAAGGAGCTACGCTAATCCATGGTGGAGCACAAGCTTCAAACCCTATGGTATTAGACAAACTCAAATTTATTTATTTAAAATTTTTTAATATTTTCTTGAAATCAATTTTTAAGTATTATATGTTAAATATATATTCAATTCAAAATATAACATTTAAAAATTCATTTAATTATTGTTAAAATTTCATAAATCATACTAAATAAATGAGATTTTTAAAATATATTATTTATAAATTTGGATATATAATTATAAAATAAATATACTATTATAAAAATAAAACAAAATAATAGGAAAATAGATTAAGAGAATAAAATAACACAAGAGGAGAAGTTTCTTTTATTGCTAAATGTATAGAATCCTTTATATAACATTTATTATATATAAACCCAAGACACTAATTGATAAGTATTACTAATTGATTATAATAGGGAAATCCATAAATCTCAAGTATAATAACTAATAGATAAATTAAAAATATTTTATGAATATTTACATAAATAAATATTTATACCACTCCCCTTTAGATATCCATTTTGTAAAAAATATGCCTAATTAAAACCTCCATTAAAAAAACCTAATAGGAAAAAAATTCATTAAAAGAAAAAAAAGTGATTAATTTGTTAGCTAATATCTTGCCTTGTTAAAAATTTTGCAAGGAAAAACCTAATGAGAAAAAGTCATGGTCAAGGAAAAAAGAGTGTAACATAAATATAACTTTTCCTATTGAGAATATCACTAAAGATGTTTAAATCAATCCATTTGCTAATAGTTATGTTAAAAACCATTTGAACAAATTTGTTGCCATGATCAAATATCACCATAATCCTTTCATGAATATGAGAAAAAGCTTTGATAAGATATAATTTTTTGTATCTCCTTTGATGCATTATCCTCCAATTAAACTTTGCACACAACATTACTTTCATGTGGATTTGGCAAAATTTCTTCCTTAAAAGTTGTAACACATATTTATCAAGTATTGATTCTTAACTTGCTCTATACATGCTAAAGAAATTGTGTTCATAATTTATCCTATTAAGAGGCATGATACAAATGCAACATTATTTATGAATAAATAATAATATAAAATTAAACTTTGTATGAATCAAATATCCCGTATCTACATAACTAATTAGTTATAACTTAAAATAATATAAACTTATAAAATATTCTTCAAATGTACCAACATATAAGTTTCATTTTATTCCAATATATTTTAATTGAAAAAAATATACCTTTTTAATAAACCTACTGAAAAATTATATCAAGATATGCATTATTAGCAAGATACATTCATGTATCAATTGCCTTAGATATGATACTTTGAGATTAAAAAATTTTTCATTATTCATTAGACTTTGAAGTTGATCCTTATTAGTTCCAAGTGATTAAAAAATCATTGTAACACTCAATGAAAATGATTTATCTATGCATAAATATTTTATTTAGCCATGTATAAATATTTTAGGATCCTTTCATTTTCATTGATGAATAAATGTTCCATCATTTAAATGATTAATCTACAAGCCAAGATAAAACTTAGCTTTTCAAAATCTTTCATCTCAAATTTCGGTGTTCCAATAATATAAACATATGAATCAATTATAGTAAATTCAAATTTAGATTTCTTAATAAAAATACAAGGATTTTTATATACTTCTTTCATCAAATAATATGAGTGTACCATATTTTTCTTGGTTATTTGAATCCATTTACAAATCTTTACAATTAAATATATATCTTTACAATTCAATTCTATGCTTCAAAAATCTAAAATCCTTCAAGAATTTTCAAAAAATATCATTGTTAATTATCACGTTTGAAATAAGACATATTAAATTCATTACATGCATATCAAGTTTTGATATATATTACAAGAAAATTGTATCCACAACATGTAAATAAATATTTTTTATAGTCAATGACAACTATTATAAAAATTCTTATGTTAAAAATCATACTTTCTCTTTGTAATTTTGACTTCCTTATTTTCTCGATACAATTATATATTGGTACCTTATTAACTTCACACCATCGAGGTATTTCACTTGTTTAACACTTTTTAGATGTTTCTTTGCTTTGCAAATAAATTTAAATTTTGTACTCCTTTTTAAATTGTGTCTTTCTCTTTTCTTTTTTTATTAATAATCATATATCATTATTCTATGAATTCAAGTTCTTCACTAATCATTGTTTTTAATCATTTTCAGTGCTGCATTAAGAATAAATATTATCGATAGCTATTTATTTTTGGTTTCATCTTTCTTATTAGAGATATGATCAATTAAAATCTCTTTATTTTCATAAATTTTAGGTATCTAAATTTTTTTCCAAAAGTTTATCATTGTTTATGTCTCATATCTTTTTAGAAATATTTATTTTCTTAATAAAGTTATTTATTTGCTTTTTCTCTATTTTAAATTTATATGTATTTATAATCAATAAGTCTATCATAATTTAGGCTTGTACTAAACTCAATTATTATTAATAAATAGATTGACCTACTATTACACCTTAAAAAAATTAGCAAATATTTTATGTTTTTATTGATATTTATAAACTTGTGGAAATAGATTAATTATTATGGATGCATTCAAGGTGAGGATTTAATAGAGAAAAATAGAGTTTTATGATAAATATGGGAAGATTTAAATTAATTATATGATTGTATAAAATTAAAATTGAGTAGATGTGTGGAGGAGATTTATAAGCCCTTATTTCAATTTTACCTTTCATTGCCCTGATATTTACTAAACTACCCCTTAACCCTTTTTAATTGTCAAAACACTCTAGACTTTTCCATTATTCAGCCATAGAAACTAAGCCTTTCTTCTTCATTCTCTTCCTTGAATTTTTCCCATTTCAAGTTCTTTAAGTTTAAGCAAGATTTGATAAGAAAAACTCAAGGAATTATCATCAATTTCTCTTTTAAAAGGTAAGCCTCTTTTAGTTGGCAATTTGTTGAAGTTTATGCTGAGAAAGGGATTTTGGAATTCAAGCTAAACTCTTTTGATTTTGTGTTGTTTAAAAGTAGACCAACCTTCTTTCAACTCCTTCTCATCCCCTCCATCAAATTGTAGGTAGACAATCTACTTATGTTTCTTTTTACAAGACTTTCATGCTAAAATAGCTAACTATTGGAAATTTAAGGATTTGTTAATTGATTACATGAATTGTATTTGCAATGGATGGTTATGGTGTTTTATCATAAGAATATAAATTTGGTTAAAGGCACTATGTTAATAATAGGTTATGTTGTTGTATATGAGTTTGGATTTGGGAAATTTTAACCTTTTTAATAGTATTTTTTGTAAAAAAAAATTGCATTTCTATAGGTGATACCTAAGTATGAAACCAAAATTCACTTCTAGGAGCACATACTTGAGTATTCATAAAACTTTGATCTCTAGATGGCCTTACTCAAGTATAGCATCTAGAGTTACTTCCAAACTACCTTATTCGAGTACATACTTAAGTATCACACTTTTATATGCCTAATTTAGTTATTTTATGATAATATGAGTCAATGCATGCTTGTGTAGCTTTTGTAATTGTTTAATAATCATATGAATATTGTTGTTTATGATATTGAGGATGATATCGCATAGTGGATTATACTTTTACTTAAATTACACTGTAAATGGTTATTGTGGAAAGAAGCAAATTATATACTTGATATATGAATTAGTACTAAATCCAATAAACCTTTTGTGTGGGGTATAAGGAAAACTCTAAAGGGAAAAAATGACATTTATGAAGGATACAAGGATTACTTGAAAGGCATGAGGTGGTTTACTCATTTTTTTTTATTATATTTATATGATTTTGACATTACAATTTACCCTATGGAAAACTTAGGATATTAAATATGAACTTGATTATGTAAAGGTATGATTAAGAATTTGTATGAATGTTTGTTTGCAAAATAAGTAAATTATTTATTTATTGAGTTAATGATTCACTCTTTAGTTTTTTTTTCTTCACTTTAATCTACAACTTCAAAGTAAAAATCTTGTTACATGTAAAATGATTTGTCAATTATTGCAAGTAGATATTGTCATAAACAAATAATAAAGTGATTAATAAAGTTTTGTTCCCATGAGGATTGCTTCATTAAGTACCAAAATTAATAACCTTAACACTATTTAACAAATCGTTTAGTTGGAAATAAAGTAACTAAATAAAAAATTATGAAGAGTAATGGAAATGAAAATGTATGTAATTAAGGTAAAAACAAATATGAGTAAAGCCCTAAGGATCATATTTCACTTAACAATTTCAAATTGAATAATCTATTTACTCTAATCCAATTTTAAACTTTTTGATTGATAGTCGAGTTTCCCTAAATTAATTACTAGCCTTTTCCAAAGTTAAGTAATTCTATCATTAATTATTAATTCACTATATTCCTATATAAATTAAAGCAATTGATCATGCATTAAAATTTATGGAACTCATTAAGACTACATAAACCATATGAATATATTCCTATCTCATATGCAATTTATGATTTTTATTATAGAATCTATGCACATGTATCTCCTTCTAATCTCAACATGCATATTGAGTTCATTCAAAAGGTAGCCAGTCAATTAAAAGTATTAAGAATAATAATTAAAACTTTGATAAGGAGAAAAAAATTTAAATTAGTTTTAATAGATTAGAATTCAATCCATCATTATTAAGTTACATCATCACCCTAGGAAGATGAAGATTTAGGACATAATGAAATTAAAAACAAACTTAAAATAAAATAAAAATATCATCACATTCATGATAAAAATATAAAGATACAATTACAAACATATTAAAATAGAAATACTATATATCCATGTAGGAGGTAAAACCATCTATATAAGAGGATTACTTAGCCTTCCATTAAGGAGGCATACAAGAAGAACTAAAAATGCATGAACTAAACTACTCTCCAAGATGATATCCCCTTATGTATTCTACTCTTTGCTATTTATAGGTGAGTGGGTGCAAGGATTCAACTTGCCTAACCACTAATCTTGACCATTAACTACTAACTTTGACCATTAGTTACCAACCTTAATTCTCGCAGCAACCATTCTTCTAAATTGATGCTAACTTTTGACAATTAAAACAATTAATTCACATTCTTCAATCAACAGGAAAGTTGTAGAGCTGAATCCTAGATTTAAAATGCATTAAATAACTCCCACATTTGACATTTGTAACTCTAGTTATGATCAAATTAGTAAGCAAAGGTTAGATTTGGCCATAACTACTATTTCAACTTCTAAATAGAATTTGAGATCCTTAAGGGCTCAATTGAACTTTTCTTAAAACATAAAAATTGTAAGGCTCTTAGCTTTTGATTCATATAAACAAAAAATCAATCTGATATCTATAACTCCACATATGAGCTAAAACCTAAAATAAGGTTGAAATCCATCATTATCTAAAAAATCTAATTTCTTCTTAAAATCACAATTCATCCATAAAATGTAACTAAAATTATTAAATTAAGCTTAGATAACATCCAAAAATACATCATATAAAGAAAAATAAATATATAAGTATTTTACGTATCAAATTTTCAATGCACTACTTGTTAGAATGGCCATGGTCATATTATAAGTTGTGTATAAAAACCTTTATGCCTCGTAAGATATTATTGTTATAAAATAGTATAAAAATTTGAATTTAAACATTATGTTTATGTTTATATTTACAAAATATGTTACATTTCTAGAAATTATGTTGCGATAACAATTTTCTAGGATTACATTAGGTTAGTGTAAACTAATGAATAAATTTCATGTCAATCATGGCTAAGTGGCTTGTGTCACTTACTTGGACATCAATCTAAATTGGAGCATTTGCAACTAACATATAACATTTATTTATTTTCTTTTAGTTAATGATATATATTGCAATTTCACTATATTTTATAAATCAATCATCTAATGAACTTCTAATCCATATTGTTTTATGTGAGGATCAATATGATTGAATATAAGATTGTTTCTATAGCTATATATTTTCCCTCTCATGTTAGGAATATAATTTCACATATGAACTTATATTTTTTATCACTTTTCAAAATCATATATGTTCATTATGGTGGAATAAAAATATATTGCACATTCAATTTTTTTAACCCCTAACCAAAGCTAATTATAAGGGGGAACTATAATTTCTTAACTTGATACATATAAGAATTGCAACATGTATAATTTCATGTCTCTAAAGATGATATAGGGAATTTTTCCTGTTAAACAAAGATATAACTAACAATTTATCACATTAAACATATTATAATTGAATCATTTTACATATGTATATGCTTTAGGATATTACAATTATTCTAATTAATGAATACTTTAAATATAAAACCACTAGCATTTGAAGACATATTGCCTTAATTGTATAATTAAGAAATTGTCTTAAAAGTTAAATTATTTAAACAAGTAACCTTGTAAATACCAATTACAAATTGATAGTAAATACTATTTTGTTAGAAAATTAACTATAATCCCAAAATATCCTAATAGTCCATACAAAAGATAAATAGATCAATATATGTTACCTTATATTTATTCCAAATATACTAGGAATTCAGTCCTAACTTTAGTTAATAATGGCCTTGTAATAAATTTACCTTAAGAATTAGTGGAATATGAAATTTTATTAAATTGAGAAATCTTTTGGATCTTCAATAATTAACCTTATGATTTTTTAATTACTTTTCACATCATTGCTGAAATGGGATGATCTATTCAATCATGCTAGATAGTGAAAATATTCTGATTAGTGAGCTTCTAGTTTGTTTTTCTTTCAACTAGCATTCTATATTTATAATAAATATTAAATGAAAATCATAGTAATTTTTTTTGATACATTTTTATTATTTGAGAAATTCACTATAATATAAAGATATTTAATATATTATTATTTCAATATAGTATCTATTTTATCTTATATCTCTTAAATCTAGTAAATTTCTTCAAGACTTAATTAATAATAACCGATCTCTAATAATTGTTTTCATTTTTTCCAATAGAATAATATTGGCCCTTCCAGTGCATTCAATCAACTCTCTATTTTCAGATATTGTATTGATATAATAAATCATTAATTCTTTATTCAAAATATTCAAAGAAACATGTCACATTGAAATATGCTATATTATAAAGGTCATAATTAAAGGTATCATTATCATAAAAAAAAATTTGTTTGAACATTTTTCTCTTTCTCCTTAAAAGGTTTGATAAAATGCTATAAATTGTTTGAATATATAATAAATACATAAATAATAACCTTTCATATATACTTTTAAAACCTTTTAATCATTATTATGTTAGCTTTCTCTTCATTATTCCCATATATAATTTTTTAATCTTGTGGGTTCTTAATACAGAGGTCAACCTTTAGGTTCCTATTATATTAACTTTTTTCTTTATATTCTCCAACTTTTAGTGGTAAAAATTAATCTTATAGTTATTTGTACAATTTTTATAACCACCATAATTACATAAATTAAATTGGCCTTTTCCATATTCATAGTTATAACTGCAACATCATTTACATCTAAACTTCTTTTTATTATTAATGCATTCACTTCAAGGAATACAATAAAACAATTGGAACAAATTTTATTATTTTTTTTATCAAAAGTTTATTATTTTATTCATTCATAAAAAGGCATGAAGAAGCATTTACATATTATGTCATTGATAAAGAAAAGGAAATAATATTATATGAAATTCTACTTCATCTACTTGTTCTGCCATTGTCGTTATAAATTTTATTTGTTATTTATTTGTTAAGACAATGATGATGAAAGAAAATTATTGCCTTTACAAAACTTCGTATTGAAGTTTTGCTCCATTATTCAATTAAATCTTTATAATCCATTGAATTTTAGCCTTTAAAATTTATAATAGATAATTCTTACCAATATCATATAATATTTATGTTTCATAACAATCTAGTAATTAGGTGGAGCATTATGACTGATTGTTCTTTATCTTGACCTATATAGGTCACCTTATAATCCTTTAAACCAAGTGATGATCTATTTATGGTTGACCTTAAATAGACAAACAAATCAAAACAAAATCCTTATAGTACAAAGAAATAAGAAAGAGATAACAATCAAGAATTCAAATAATTGATATAAGATACATGCCCCATTATAATATAAGTACATTAGAAAATCAACTTCAAATTTCTATTTGAAAGTATGAAATCAAGAATTTTTTTGAACATAAACTAAATAAGATCTTTTTACAAATGTCCAAAACATTCATATGATAAATTAAGAGGACTTGTTCAATTCTCAAGTCATGTAAGAATATCTAAACAAAAAAAACATTTTACACCTTCATCCAAACACTTGCAATAAGAAAATTTAGAATTTACTATTATTTAAATCATATATTAACCTCTAAACATAAAAAATAGTTCATTCAATTTTTACTTTATTATAATCATAGTTCAATGATAAGAAAACTCAAGAATTCCATTAACGCTTAGTTTTATATATATATATATATATATATATATATATATATATATATATATATATATATATATTAATTAATTAATTAAGTAATGATATGCCATTTATATTGATGATTAAAAAAATGATACTTAAAGGTATGGTAATAGTGAAAAGCAAATTTTTTTTGAAATAAACATGTCATTTGCAATGAAAAATAACTTTTACTTTATTATAATCATAGTTTAATGAAAAACAAACTCAAGAATTCAATTAAGGCTTAATTTGTTTTGTTGAAAAGTATTTTTCATAGAAAAATGATATTTGCATATATTTATATATATTAATGAAGGAATAATGTGCTATTTATATCGATGATTAAAAAAATGATACTTAAAAGTATGTTAGTAGAGAAAAGCAAATTTCTTTTTGAAATAAAAGTTACTTTTTTGAAACTTTTCATATTTAAAATTGAACAAATAAAATATTTTTCTTTATCCTAATGTTTTATAATTATATTTATAAAAAGCATTTTTCATCTAAATAAAAGGAGCTTAAACCTTAACTACTAATCATGAATGAAACTACTTATAAATTTAACAATTTCTATCAATGAATTACAAGCCAAAGCCAAGTATAGTAAGAAAAATAACAATTAAAAAATAAATTATGAATATGAAAAAGCATAAAAAGCTAACCATAGAACATAATTGCATAGAGTATAACAACACAAGTTAACCTACAAAAGAACATATCTCCAATTTTAATCTTGAAATAATTAAAAAGAAAAAGAAATTGATTATCACATCCTTCAAAATTCTGAAATTCATAAATAACTTTAGAGTATAAATTGAAAGTTAGAGATAAAAAATAAAGGAGAATCCTTTTTTCAACTCAAAAATTCAATTTAAAAGAGTTTAGAAAATAAAAAAAATTATTTTCTTTCAAATTCAAAAAATCAAATTGAAAAAGTTTTATACTAATAATGTGTTATAAAAATAAACTAAAATGACAAAAAAATAGATAAAAAGAATATAAATAATACAAGAGGAGGAACTTCAAGTGAACCACATAGGGCAAGTACATGTTACTTGCTATTAAAGAAGAGTTGAATTTTATCTATTAACCAAAGGTTATAGCACTATGTTAGACGAAAGTCCTTGATTTGCTTTTGATACTAAGTAACTTCTTAGATCAAACGTCATTTGATACATTGTAAAAAAGTTAATATTATAAAATAAACTATATAATCAAGATTTATATTATGTTTAGGATTTTTACATGGATTGTGTAATTTATTAACAAAATCTTCACTTATAAAATTTCATATAAAGTTATTTACTTCATTGTAGAGATGATAAGAACTTATAAAAATAACTCTTAAATTATTGAAATTATAAAAATTCTTGTATACCTTTTCTCCCTTACATCTCTATCAAATATATCTCTCTTATAAAATTAAAATTAAAAAAATTATATTAGCACTTATATTTTAACTTAGTACTTTAAAAAATTGAAAATATTAAATTATATTTATGATACTTGTAGACAATGTATATTATTTTTTTAATATTATTTAAGGCTACTTATTGGATTTTATATTCTTAAATCTTATTTTGTTATACATACATACATATATACATATGTGTGTGCAAAAAAAGAAAAATACATATATGCTTGCATATACAAATATATGTTATGTATATGTAGAGATAAAGCATGTTATATTAATTTTTTATCATAATGTAACTTTTTAATTTAAATTATCTCATTTTTATTGGAAAATATTATTGTTGAATGACATTTTAGTCTCATTTTTATCATTTAAAATAATTTTATTGATTTTTTAATATAAGAGTATTTTAGTTAGATTAATTATTTCATAAATCTATATAGTCTTGTACAACAAGAAAATAAACAAAAAAATAGAAAAATTTTGTACTAACTTTTATATTCTATAATAATGAACTAAACATAGTATAATATATTATCTTGTCCTATACAATACTATAATATATTATTCAATAGTTGTTATCATTATACTATACTATATAATTTTTACAACCTTTTCCTAGGTCATGATCGACATGGAGAATTATTAGACTTATGACTCTCTACTAACCTAACCTTTTATTCCACAATTGATATTATTTCTCAACACCTTATAGGCTTAAATCATTTAAGTATAAATTTCACATCAAACTTACTACTACTAATATATATATATATATCATCCAAAAGTTATCATTGGATCTTAGCACCTATACAAGCAGCTAATAGCACACATCCTAAGCTTTCACCACATATTCACACACATCTACATATTAAACAACTTTTATCTGTACATATTATATTTAGACTCTTTTCATAAGTTTAGACTAGTATGAGGCCTAATTATACTCCATTTCTCCAATGCAAAACTTGTTCAATCCCATTAGTGACTCGACCACCACTTTATAAAAAGCTTCATAATATACTAGAATTTTGTCATGCCCTATATTTGGGCAAGTAACTAATATAAGAAGTCGCTTAAGCAGCTACAAAGTGACTTCCTATAAGTAACTCATAGATAATGTAAAATCTAGTTTAAGGTGCATTTATTAAACTTTCAAAAAATACAATTACTTAAATAATTTTATAGATGATAAACTATGCATTTAAATCTTGTCAGAAATTCTATAAAGCCTTCTTATTTTTAGACATTATCCATACCTAACTAACTTAAATCTAAACAAGGTGTTTACCTAATAACCAATATGTCAGCCTATTGTATAATTATATATGACCAAAACACATTTAATGTAATATATAACAAAAAATGCATATGAAAAAATTTCTATTCCAACTACGTTTTAAACCATAAAACTCTTAAATAATGTTATTGCATAATTTAAAGCATGTCTTTAATTCATCTTTGAAACTTGGGAAGAATAAAACTAAAGGGAATGATTTACATGAACTAAATGAGTGAATAAGTTACTAAAACCTTTGATTCAAAAATACCATTTATAAAATATTTTGAAAAAAACTTTATTTCTTTCAAAACATTCCAATCATCATAAACTTAGGAAATAAAGGATTAGAGAAATTAAAAATTATTACAAAATTGCCCTTTACTATTGGTTATTTAACACATTTGATGTCAATTATGAACCGATGTATATATAAAGGTTATTGTATGTTAGATGATTCCATATCAATTTCACAATCAATGAAAAAAATATACAACAACATCAATTTCCATATGTATAAGAATCATTAATTTTCCATATGTATAAGAATCATTAATATTTATTTGCTAGAAATCCCTTTATAGAAGTAAATTATAGCATTAAATGTTAGTTGTATATTAAAAAATTAACATTAAATATATATTTTCAACTATGGTTTCTTTTAAATAATTGACATGATAATTTATTCCTATCCTTTAGCCTAACCTACTCATAGTTCCACTCTTCCTAGCCTCTCTCCTAGCACTAAGCCTTGCCCACTCATAGTTCCTCCTTTTTTGATCCCTTATATATAATTTTGAGCTACTATTTAAAATCTTTTGATTTAAAATTTTTTATTTTTAAGTTTCAATGTATTTTAATCAACTATATAATTGAAAATTTTCTTATTTAAACTAATTTTGAATAAACTAATTAATTATTTGTGTATTTCATTATTTAAACATTATTCATTTTTCCTTATAATAAAAAATAAGGAGTTAATATCTTTATGTTAATATTATGATTATATTTGCTTAGCTAGGGTGTCATTTTTAATATTAATTTATCTTATTTTTAAGGTATTTCTCACAAAAATAAGAACATTTAGCAATTATGAGTATGTGGATTCATGAAAATTTAATGTTTGTTTTAATAAATGATTTTCCTAGGATTTATGAAATTTTGGGATAATCACTTTAAAGTTTCTAAAATTATTTAAGCTATCATAAGAATTATTAAGAAAAATAAAAATAGAGAAAATTAGCATTTATATAACTATGATTTGCTAGGATTAGGAAATAGAAAGAATGGTTAAGATTAAATCTTTATTATTAGGGCATTATGCACTTTATTTTACCTTGACCTTACCCTTATCTCCTTGTTTAATTTCATAAAAATCAATGGCTAAGATTTAAGAGAGCATGAGCTTACTATAAAACATAACATTCAATAGAAACCCAAGGCTCCCTTTATATCTTTCCTAACTTTCTTTCTTTCCCCAACTATGCACTTTTCTCTCTTTCCTTTTTCTTTTCTTGGTTTTTTCTTCCTCTCACTATTGTGTAGTTATATTCCACTACCAAAGTGCCTCCTTCTTCACTTTTGATCCTTTATAGCTCACAACCACTAGAAAGAACCACTAAAGTCTAACTAGATAGAAGCAAAGAAAATGGGCCGTAAACTCTATTCTTTGCCAATGGACCACTATATTTTGTTGTCATTGAGTTAGTAGAAGTCCTTTTAAGCATAGATGAGTGACTTTGAAGCATTAAACACTAATTTTTTGTCTAGTTAAACTATATTCAAAGGCCCTTGCGCATATATATCAATTTCCTTGAGTTAGATTTTAAAAAACAAGAAAATGATTATTTGAATTATTAAAGTAGTATAATTAGAGCTTAGGATAGGAACTTTTAAAAGGAAATAGTTAGTAAACTAAACCTATATTCATGATTCGATCTATAGCTAGGTTATTTTGGATTAAGCTTTTTTGTATCAATTTAAAATCATGCATCAAAGGTTTATATCTTCTGCTAGTTTATGCTTCTTTCACTTGGATCCTTGAAAGGTTTTGATATATTTTAAATGATGTTATTGTATTTTTGAATACCAAAACCTAACAATTAAAAATAGCATGATAAGTAGCTAACCAATCCATGCCCAAGATCACATTAAAGTCCATTATATCTCATGTAATCAAATTAGCCATTATCTTCTTGCTAGCTACTACTACCTTACAAAACTTATACACATGTTCAACAAGTAAATATTCCTTAATAGGTGTATCAATAGAGAAAAATTAGTCTAATAATATTATATCTCTATCAAATTAAGAAACAAATAAAACGTTATATAAGAAATCATAGATCTAGGGTCAAATAGCATATGTGCATTATAAGAATAAATTAGATGTATTCCTATCATAACAACATTAAATGTTTGAGCATCTTGTAGGGTTAGAGTAAAAGCATGTGCTTAGCCTCTACCTAGTTAACCTTGCATTCTATCTCCTAATCCTCTACCTTTATTACCTCTACTAGTCTAAGTTTGAACTTATTTTATAGGTTAAGCTATTATAAGTCTTAATGGTAATGATACATGCACTTAACCTTGACTAGAACCTCTTTTTCTAAATGACTAAGTTAATTATAATGAAAATAAGCATATATCTCCTAATGACACTATCTAGAATAAAGTTTCCCATAAGTCTAACATGGGATTCTTATTTTATTGGATTGTTTGAAGCTTGGTTGAATAACTTGTCCTTATCCTATTTGATTATATCTTGACTTCTATGTACTAACTAAAAATTGCCTAATAGTTACTAAACCCAATTATAAAACCTTTTGTTATGCTTAAGGCTTTGGCCTTTTATTTCAAGTGCTCTATTCACTATAAGTACCCTCAATCTTTACCCTCTTTAGCTTTTCCTACATTGTGCATCCCTCTATTTCTCTTGTCTCTAGCATTCTTACATAATCTATTATAGTTGAGTAAGAAGGAAAAGCCTTCATTTGCAGTGCTACAACTTGGTATAAAATTCTCACTAACCCTTTTATGAAAATTTCAATTCTTATTCCCTCTATAAGAACCAAGTATGGAGCATAACAAGATAGTTATATGAAACAAATATCACCCCCAATCATAATCATGCTAGGAAGTTGCTTCAGTGTCTTAAAGTCTTTAGCCTTTGCCTTTTTCATGCTATTTAGAAGAAACATTTCCATAAAGGACTCATTAAATTCTTGCCATATTACATTCAATGATCTTTATGGTTTTCCACTCATCCAAGCATCAAACCATGTTTGCACTATATTGCATAGCCTAAATTTTACTAACCAAACTAATCTCTATAAGGAATAATTAGGTGCTCTACAAATCCTACTAATATTATCAAGAAACTATTATAGATCCTAAAAAATATAGGATCTTATAAACATTAGAGATTGTAATTTAATAAACATAGAATATGATACTAGAACACCATGACCACTAGGTGATAGTCATTGTCAAACATGAGTCTTGTTACTTTAAAGGCCTTATTAACATAGACCTTACCCTCCCACCTACCTTGGTGTAATATCCTTAAGTTAAAAATAAAGTATAAATTTCAAGATTTGTGGATGATTATTTATTTGATTAATATTTTTTATAAATTTTAATGTTTATGATTACTCACTTTTATTTAATATTTATTTAGTTAAATTTTAATTTTAGAGGAATTTAGAATATTAAAATAGTATTGATGAAAATATTTAAAAGACATTTATTTTTATATGTCCATTTCTATAAGAAATTTCTCATTTGTTGGAAATAATTTTATTGATATTATGAAAAATTTTAGCTTTTATGGATGGAAGGATTTATAAAATAAATCATTTGTATTCAATAAATTATTTTTTAGAATCAAAGAAGCTTAAAATGAATTTATTCGTAAAGGGCTATTATTAATTAAGGTCAGTTTAAATATTTTTATAAGGAATTTTGTATAAATTAAAGATAGTTTTGGTTATTGGAAATGTGAAAGTTTAGGAAATAAATTGTTTATATTTGATAAACTATCTTTGGCGATTGGATTAACTAACTTTAATAGCTAAGATTTAAAGGGAATATGGGTTTTTGATGAGCAAGAAGTACGGGATAATATCCATTGGCTTTTTTCCAAGAATTTCCCTTCTTTTTTTCTTGATTTCAAGTTTATTTACTATTATTTTTTGTTTTTGTCTTCATGTGAATTCTTCTCTCTCATGTGTTCTTGTTTTCTCTCTCCTTTGTTTAACTTTTTTTCTTTTTATATGTCGGTTTCCCTTTCTTTTTATTCAGTTAGCCTCTCTCTCTCTCTTATTCTTCATGGGCATAGCTTTCTTTTATCATATTTTCCATCACTAGCTCTATCTCTTAACTTGTCACTTTCTCCCTCTCTCCCTCTAGCTTAATAAGAAAATTCAATAGGGGTGGCCCAATCTTCATGGCGTAGGTAGATTAAGTAAATTAAAAATAAAGTGAAAGATCATACTTCAAAATTGAAGAAGGGGAATTAGGAGTGATAGGCTTTGGATTAGGGTGGTTCAATGACCTAATGAACTTAAGTAGCCAACCAATGCTATAAAGAATGCAACCTACTACTTAGACTAATTATCCAACCACAAACATGAATTAACCAATCCATACAATAATGCACTTAGGTTGAAGCACAAATTGGAGGCTTTTATGAATTTGAAACACTAATCTTATAAGGAAGATTGACAAAACAAGGTTTCACAAGAGCAAAAGAAGATAAAATTCTCACATTTTGGAGAAGAAACACTCAATTTCATATTATATTCATCAATTGTTGTATTTTGAGTTACATTGCTTCCTATTTATACTAGTCTTAGGAAAATACAAATAGTAAATGCCATAATTAGGAAAATACAAAGCTTTAACTATCATTAAATTAAAAATTAAAATTATCTTTAGATTTTCTCCAAATTTGTTACACTTTATATTGGGAAAACATGTCCAAATTCATTGCACTCCATATTTGAAAAATATCTCTAAATTTGTTGTACTTTATGTTAGGAAAATATGTCTAAATTTATTGCACTCCATATAAGGAAAATATATCTTGATTTGTTATACTCCATATTGGGAAAATATGTCCAAATTTGTTGTACTCTAGATTAAGAAAATATTTCCTTATTTGTTGCATTCCAAATATCTTTAAATTTCTTAAGCTTGAATAAATAGCACTTCAGCTCTGTTTGCCTCTTCTACTTAGGCTTTTTGGGCTAGAATTATATTCATATAGACTCCAATTGCCTCTTGTATCCTTTTGAGCCTTCCTTTTGTTATTGGACATTCACTTAAAGTCAAGTCCTTCTCTACTTGGACTTGATTGTGCAAAGTGCTAGTAAGGTTTATATCATCTTCCCCCTCTTGAAAAGGAGTTATCCTTGACTCTTTAAGATCTGCATTAAAATAAGGAGAGAGGTTAGAAACATGATAGTACTAACTCTATACTTACCAAGCAATTCAAGCTTATAAGCATTATTATTGATTCTTTCAAGAACTCGAAAAGGTCCATCTCCTCTAGGCATGAGTTTAGATTTTCTTTTCTTGGGAAATCTCTCTTTTCTTAGGTACAACCAAAACAAGTCTCCAAGCTAAAAGTTTATTTGGTTTCTTCCCTTATTGGCACAATTCACATATTATTGAGTCATCCTTTCAATGTTATAATGTACCTTTCCATGTATTTGTTTAATAAACTCAGCATATTTCTTACCATCCATGTTAGCTTTTTCCTGCAAAGCTAAAGGAATTAAATCAATAAGTTTAAGAGGATTAAAGCCATAAACTATTTTAAAGGAGGAATATTTAGTAATGGAACAACCCTATTGTAAGCAAACTTGACATGTGGTAGACAATCCTCCTAATTCTTCAAGTTTTTCTTGATGATTATTCTCAATAATGAAGAAAGTGTCCTATTCACAATCTCAATTTTATCCATCAGTTTATGGATGGCATGTTGTAGAAAATAATAATTTTGTCCCAAGCTTGCTCCATAAGATATTCCAAAAATAGCTTAGGAATTTAGTATCTCAATTAGACACCATGGTTCTGGGCATCCCATGCAACCTCACAACTTCCTTAAAGATTAAATTAGAAATGTTAGAAGCATCAGCAACTTTATGACATGGAATGAAGTGTATCATTTTAGAAAATCTATCTACAACAACAAAAATAAAGTCTCTCCCCCTCTTAAACCTAGGTAATCCTAAAAAAAAAATCTATAGAAATATCTTCCTAAGGTACATTTGCACTAAGGAAGGGAGTGTATAATCCATAGGGATTTACTTTAGATTTTGCTTTATGATATATAACGCATTTTTTCATAAATTTCTTAACATCCCCATGCATCTTAGGCCAATAAAAATGCTCATTCAAAATAGCAAATGTTTTTACAATACCAAAATGTCCCATGAAACCTCCAAAATGTGCCTCTTTCAACAATATCACACACAATGAATAATCTGGCATGCAAAGTTTGCTCATGTGAAATAAGAAGCTATCATGCAAGAAAAATTTATTCCAACCAACACTTGATTTACAATGACTAAAGGCCTCACTAAAATTAACACTATTAACATACAATTCTTTCATAAATTCAAAACCAAGAATCTTAGTATTTGACATGGAAAAAAAATATCTCCTTGATAGAGCATCAACAATAATATTTTATTTACCTTTCTTATGCTTAATCATATAAAGAAATGATTTAATGAATTCAGTCCATTTGACATGCCTACAGTTCAACTTGCTTTGACTCTTTGTATGCTTGAAAGCCTTATGATCAAAATAGATGACAAACTCTTTAGGCCACAAATAATGTTACTAAGTTTCCAACACTCTAACTAATTCATATAGCTCTTTATCATAAGTTAGATAGTTAAGAGTGGGTCTATTGAGTTTTTCATTAAAGTATGCAATCAGCTTTCCTTCTTACATGAGTAAACCTTTTATGCCATTTCTACTAACATCACATTCAATTTCAAAAGTCTTACCAAAATCTAGAAGGGATAGTAAAGGTGCACTAGTGAGCTTTTTCTTGATGGTTTCGAAGGCTTTCCATTAAGCTTTTCCCCACTTAAAAGGAACATTCTTTTTAATCAATTCATTCAATGAGCTAGTCAATGTGTTAAAATTCTTCACGAACCTCCTACAGAAGCTTGCAAGCCTATGGAAGCTCCTCACTTATCTAAGGGTGGTAAGGGTTGGCCATTCTTAAATTGCTTTGATCTTCTCTTCATCTACTTCTATACCTTTACTACTTACAACATAGCTAAGAAAAATAATTTTATTTATGGAAAAGTCACACTTTTTAAAATTTCCAAATAATCTTTCCTTTCTTAAAACATCTAGAATTTATCTAAGGTGATCGACATGTTCATTTAAGGTTCATCTATACACAAGAATGTCATTAAAATAAACTACCACAAATTTACCAATGCAAGATCGCAAGACATGGTTCATTAACCTCATAAATGTACTAGGTGTATTAGTTCATCTAAAAGGCATAACTAACCATTCATGAAGTCCATGTTTAGTCTTAAATGTTGTTTTCCATTCATCTTATTCTTTCAATCTAATTTGATGGTAGCCATTTTTTAAATCAATTTTAGAAAAGATAGTAGAAATAGTCAATTCATCTAGCATATCATCTAACCTAGGAATAGGATGATGAGATCTTACCATTATATTATTAATAGCTCTGCAATCAATGCACATCCTCCATGTACCATCCTTCTTAAGCACAAGTAATACTAAAACTACACAAGGATAAGGCTCTCTCTCACATATCCCTTATCCATTAACTCTTAAACTTGTTTTTAGATTTCCTAAGCCTCTTTAGGATTTGTAGTATGTTGGATGGTTAGGTAGAGATGCTCCAAGAATGAAATCAATTTAATGTTCTATTCCTCTAATTGGTGGTAAACCTAGAGGTACCTCATTGAGAAAGATGTCCTCATATTCCTGTAAAAGAGATAAAATAACACTAGGTAACATAGAGGTTAAGTCATTAGTGTTCAATATAGCTTTTTTGTACACAAGTACAAGGATGCTTTATTGAGAAAATAAATCTTGTTAAATCTCACTCTTTTTTGCCATTAGCAAGCTCTTCTCTCTTTTTTCTTCATTCTCTCAATTTTTCCTCTCTCTCTTTCTTTCCTATCAGTTGGTTCTCTTTTTCTGGCTTTTTTTCACTTTTATTTTCACTCTTTTCCTTTTGATATTCTTTCTTATTCTCACTTTTTATTTTCTTTTCTCTCTTAATTTAATCTTCCAATATTTGTTTCAATGATATAGAAAGAGGGTTATAGGTTCCCCTTAAAGTATAAAAGAATAATGCTTTAAAAATCCATCATGTGTGACTCACCTATCATATTGCCAAGGTCTACCTAACAAGAGATGACAAGTTTTCATAGGTACAATATCACATAATATTTCATCTCTATATTTGCTAATAGAAAATAAAACCTTCACTTATTTTGTCACTTTCATTTCACCACACTCATTAAGCCATTG
This sequence comes from Sindora glabra, assembly GCA_020226215.1. NCBI lineage: Eukaryota > Viridiplantae > Streptophyta > Magnoliopsida > Fabales > Fabaceae > Sindora > Sindora glabra. The sequence continues at coordinate 62,642,062 of CM035234.1, read as the reverse complement.
GAACTTGTAGGGAGGGTTATGTTTAAACGTAGGCAAGTTAAGCTTATTTACTAATTCAACACTTGCCACATTATTGCAACTTCCACCATCAATGATTACACTACATGCCTTGTCTTGGATTAGACAATGTATATGGAATAAGTCCTCTTTTTGGTTGTTCTTTTCCTCTATCATTTGAATGTTAAATGCTTTTCTTATCACTAGGAGTTCTCCTTCTACTACCCCTTTCTCCTTCATCATTAGATAGCTCCTCTTCCTCCTCAACGGTTTCTTCTTCAGTCTCCCAATCACTATGATGGTTGATTATCATGGTACATTTATTAGGGCACTTGTTTGAAATATGCCATCTCTTTTAGTACCTGAAGCACCTTATGTCACAGTTTCTTATTAAATTAAGTTTTATTTCAACTTTCTTAGGAGGGGCAATTAGCTTCTTAACTTTCTTCCAATCAGCCTCCTTGGAATTTAAGATAGATGAGATGTTTTTCTTGGAGTTATTCCTCCATGAGTTAAAAGAATTTGAATTCAAGTTCTTCCTTACATTATTTCTTCTTTTAAGTTATTGTTCAACCATAATGACTTGATGTACCATCTCTTGAAGTTCTACAAGGTGATACATCTCCATAATATCAGCTATGTTACAATCCAATCTATGTAAGAAATGAGCCATTGTTACCTTTTAATCCTCTACTATGTTGGCTCTAATCATGGTAATATTTATTTTTTATAGTATTCATCTACACTCCTTGATCTTTGTGTGAGGCACTATAGTTTGTTATGAAACTCTCTATAGTAGTAAGATGGAATGAACTACCTTCTCATAATTATCTTTATCTCTTCCCATGAAGGTTTTGTTGTGTGATAACTTGATTCTCCATTTGTTCTAACCGATCATGAATCCCTTATAACTTTCTATCAAACAACCTTTCAAGATGGCTTACCAATACTTTCATTTGGATAGGTGTTAATCCTACTTGTGGAATATCTTTTTGATTTCCTACCATGTTAGTGAAAAAAAATAGATAGAATATGTGATCTTATAATTTCTCTCTATTAAGTATTTTTATTCCTTTCTTGATAATCTCACTAACTCTTAATCCTTCAATATCTTCCTAAACTCTTATGCAACCTAAATCCTTGTGAGTGGTTCAATAATGCTAATTTCTCATATTCAACCTAGCACTTAAAAGTAAATAGTTAAAATAGGTTACAAAATAAGGGATAGGTTCTATTAGGCTAGGGATTCAATGAAAATAGGGAAATTTCTTATTTGTGCAAAATAATATTTATCCCAACTATGCAATTTAGCAAATCTAAAATTTCAAATTATAAAAAACTAAATAATCACATCTTCTTTTTTTGGTATAACTTTTTTTCATGAATTTTCTTATATTTTTTTCATGAATTTTCTTTTTTTTCTTCTTTTTTTTGCTTAAACTTTTTTTGAACAAATTTCTCTTCTTCTTTTTTATATATTATGGAACAAAAGGATAATATGTAACACCTCTATGTTAACCAGTAGCTTTGATACTAAATGATAGAAAAATTTAATAGGGGGTGGCCCAATCTTCATGGCATAGGTAGATTAAGTAAATTAAAAATAAAGTAAAAGAAGGATATGAGTGCCACACTCTAGAATTGAGGAAGGAGAATTAGGAGTGATAAACTCTGGATTTGGGTGGTTCAATGACCTAATGAATGCAAGTAATCAACTAGTACTATAAGGAATGCAACTTGCTACTTAGACCACTTGTCTAACCACGAACATGAATTAAATAATCCACACAACAATACACCTAGGTTAAAGCACAAATTAAGGGCTTTTATGAATTTGAATCATCAATCTTATAAATAGGATTAACAAAGCAAGTTTTCATAAGAGAAAAAGAAGATAAATTCTCACACTTTGGAAAAGAAACATTTAATTTCATATTACATCAACTACTAAATTCTGAGTTACATTACCTTCTATTTATACTAGTGTTAGGAAAATACAAATAGTAAATGTCATAATTAGGAAAATACAAAGTTTTGACTATCATTAAATTAAAAATAGAAATTATCTTCAGATTTTCTCCAAATTTGTTGCACTTTATATTGGAAAAACATGTCCAAATTCATTACATTTCATATTTGGAAAACATGTCTAAATTTATTGCATTCCATATTTGAAAAATATCTCTAGATTTGTTACACTCCATATTGGGAAAATATGTCTAGATTCATTGCATTCCAGATTAGGGAAATATTTCCTTATTTGTTACATTCCAAATATCTTCAAATTTCTTAAGCTTGAATAAGCAACATTTTAGCTCAGCTCTATTTACCTCTTCTACTTGGGCTTCTTGGGCTAGAATTATATTTGCATAGGCTCCAATTGCCTCATGTATCCTTTTAAGCCTTCCTCTTATCATTAGACCTTCATTTAAAGCTAAGTCCTTTTCTACTTAGGCTTAATCAAGCAAAGTGTTGGTTAGGTTTATATTATAACTTTTACTTTCTTTCCCTCTCCTCCTTCTTCCTTCTTTCAATATCAACATCGCTACTGTAAGGTGGCCTCTTACTATTTGTTGTCTCACAAAATGGCAGTTCCTAGTCATGCAATAGAAGCTCATTCAATAGTTATGGTTAAGGCAACAGAGATAATGCAAGCTTATGGCCAACTTCAGATATTGTTTGTATCTTCCATAGCTGACCTCCAATGTGATTTTCTCCCTTCGTTAAGCAATTGGTCATCTATTGGCCTTGGAAGCAGAGCAACAGATTCAACAGTACTGTAGTTGTAGTTATTGTTTCTCTTTTACTCTGTCAACATTCTAACATGGTTTTGCCATTGGTGGAGCTCCAGTTAGGCTTTGTGAGGGGAGGTAAATTGGTTCATATAATAAAATTTTATATTTATGATGATTTTTTACTTAATCCTAAGAAATCTATTTTTATATATTTTTAAGAACATGATGATGTGTATGTAAAATATAAAGTTTTATACTATGAATTGCTAAGATAGAATGATTAACATATAAAAAGAACATTTGTTTCTAGTATTATGGTGGCTTCATACAAGGATCAAAGAAGACCTTGTTTTATCATATCATCCAAATACTTGGTATAATATAAATGAAACGGGAATGTTAAGCTCAAGATTACTAGAATAATATATTTAAAGTATGTTTATACTGTTGGAATCTAATATTTTGATTATTTATTACTTTGGTTTGGAAAGGTTGTTATAAATGAAAACCTTTGATTTTCAATGATAACTTTGAAAATAAAGGAAATGATGACCTAAAATGATAAAATAGTATAAATGAATTCTTTAGAACTTTAAGCTTTAATATTTGTATTTATATAGTTTTAATTTGAAAATCCTTGAATAATGATATAATTAAATTAAAAGTGAATCTTAGGAATGAGTTGATAATATGGAAGGCCAATATGTCATGAGTTAGGTGTGGAATCATAATATCTAGAGATAAGATAAATGATGTTTTTATGAATAAAAACCTTTTGAAGTCTTAAGGTTTAATATTTTACTTATAAGGTTGTACACCAACAATCTTTATATTATGGTAAATATCTTATTAATGTAATAGTTTTAGAAAATAGGCAAGGTATAATTTGAGGCATTAAGATATAATCATATTATGAATAGAACTTGAAGTAGAGAATTTGGAAAGAAAATGGATGATATCAATATTTATGATTATATTATAGTAAATTGTGAAGTAGGAAAAAGTGGACGATGAAAATGAAATAATTAAGGATTCTTGAAGTAGATATAAACCATTAAGTGAGTATATATATCTCACCACTATTTTTATTTTAATAAAAAGATGATTTAAATATTATGAATTGTATTCTTCATGCTGATAGTACAGATTCCATATTCATATTCATGTTTATATATGTTTATATATAAACTCAATTTCTTGGTACAAGCATAATTAGATATTAAAAAAGTGTTAATTGACCAGAGTGCATAGTGGAAATGTGATGTTTTTAGTTACTGTCTAATTAATTATGATAAAATTATAGTAGATTTTATTGTGATTATATTATATGCTTTAATTGCCTATAATTAGGGAATAATTATCTATATGGACTTATATTGGATCCGGTGATATAAAAAAATGAAGTTCTAGTGAATCTATTATATTATGAATTAAGCCTTATGAGGTAATGGAGAATTGTGAACTATGCTAGAGCAATGTCACTAGATGTTATGATCTATGATGAAGAGATAAAAGGAAAGCTGAGTGGAAAATTTCTAGCTATCAATTATGAAGGATATAAGATTAATCTAAAAGTTAGATGAGAAATTTCAGATGAATAATTAAGAAAAGTACAAATTTGGTCTTGAAATAAAAAAGTGAACATGTATATGTTTACCATAATTGAATATGTGATTTAATGTGATATTATAACTTTGCTTGTCATTAGATGTCACTATTTGACATAATTGTAAAGACATAATGTGACTGTGATGATTTATTTGTATTTAACCTTAAAGATTATTTGTGATTGTCTACCTAAAATGTGTAGTGCATGTTGTGATGATGATGTTATGCATTATCAGATAGTTGTACCTTCCATGATGAGTCTTGTGTAGGAGAACTCTCATTCTAAAATTTAGTTTTGTAGGCTTTAGAAATCTAAGAAATGGGTTCATTAATAGTTTTTAACTCATTACATGATTAACCTATGATTATTATATGTAAAATTGATCTCTTACAAAATAGTGGTAGATGTATACTCATTGAATTCTTATAACTCACTCTTTTATATCTTTAATATTTTTAGGTTATGATAAGTATGTTTGAGCTTGATGCATCTGTAGAATGAAAACTGCCTCAAGAAAGGATTTGACAATTGGGATTATTTTAAATTAGGATCAACAATTAAAATGGAGTTGTGGCTAATCTAATAATGGTTGTGTTGAACTTGTATTTGAGTATTTGTCTTGAGATTTATGCTATATAACGTATGTATATGATTATACTGTATTTGAAATAAACAGGCATTGTATTTTAAGGCGTATAACCCTCAGGAAGTATCTAAGAATAGGGGAGACTTTATCCATTTATCATTTTAAAATAAAATTTTAAGTCATCTTAAAATTTAGAAACTCATGTTGGATAAAAGAGTGAAAAATTCTTAAAAATTATGGAAACCGGTATTAGGATCTACATTGGTCACAATCAAAAGTGGGTCATGGTACTTGACCTACAATTGACCTAACTAAGGCTTGAACTATCCTGTAAAACACTTGTAGGCTAGCCGCTAAAGTTAGTGCTACATTCCCTTTCATAATCTTCATTCTTATTAATTCTAGTACATCCTTCATACCTGTGGGGTCTACCATGGCTAGTACCTCTACAAGTAAGAGATTAAATCCTAGCAAATGCTTATCATTCGCATTATTTCCATCATTCCCTCTAATATAAGCATATGTCTTAAATAACATCTATAATTATATGGAAATAGCAAACCATAACAAGAGTTCATAATTCACAAATGACTCAATTAACTTTACTTTAGGAAAAATGAATGATAGACAACCTTACACACCTTTAGTAGTGATGTGATTATGAAAATGATTGGCAACATAATGACAATTGTCACCTCATTTAAGAACACTTGTTTCACTAACTAGAGGGAAACCTAAAGCTTTAATGCTAACTTTGTCATGACTTAAAATAAGAGGTTGTGATTGGCACATGACTCTAAAGGAAACACTAATAAGCGAAGCCATGCAAGTTTTTTCCAAAGCTCGTGAAACTTGTAAATTAGTACATGTTACTCATATAGTTACTTATATTTGCTTGATAGTTCTAACATAGATAAAACATTTTTCACTATCCATATTATATTCACATCATTAGCATATTCATAAGTCCTATCTTGGATTTTTATCATTTGATCACTATTTAAGCATTTCACAATAAGCCACATTTACATAAGTGTAGTCTTTTACAAATTTAAACAAATTATGACACAACAGAAGTTAGATCTTGCCTATAGATTTTGGAGCATTTTTAAGAGTTTAAAACATATACTCAATGCAAAACAATAGCTTTAATTCTTTTACCTATACAAATAATGTGTGTGACTTACCACTACATGGAACTCTTTTATCTAGGTGCTAAGGATAAGGGACCCAAAACTTCACTCTTATCTAAAAAACATAGAAAAATACAATAGTGAGTCATTAACTTAGTGAGAAAATAACTTTTACTCCAACAAAAATAGGACATGTTAAAGCACAAGCTTCTCATAGAAAATATAAGATTTCAAATTTAATCAAGCATGATAAAGGTAAGTTGCAATAGAAAGATCATAATTATTAAATTCATAATAAAACATATATTAAAAAGATTCCAAATAGTTAATATGAAAAGTAAATACAAGTCATCAAAAATCATAATGCAATAAATGAATTAAAAATCTCACCACAAAGGTAGAATGAAATCATAGAAATAACAATTCATTTTGAAATAATAATTGAGCGCGAGGTTTACAATTTATTAAGCACATAACTTATAGAGGTAACTAACTAACCTACCATATCTAACAATATAACATATGTAGCTATTAACTTACTTAATTCATTCTCATTTCTTTATAACCCATTAGGATATTAGGTTCCAATCCACATATCTTGGCTTATATATAGGGTTAGCAACACCCTATTGACTGGGTTTCGAACCAAGGTGCACCAAGGCTAATATTATCATTGTTGCTAGCTATAATTTTCCAACTAGTATTGTCCTAAAATAAATTTATTAAACAATAGACATAATAATTACAAAACATAATTTTTACAAAAAAAAATTTTCTAAACAATTTCAAATAACTTACCTATAGTTGAAGCATATGTCAAATCCATATAAGTTCCACTTATTACAATCCAAATAGGTTCCATCTATAAATAATCTATCAAGGCTTTCTACATGCCATCATGATTTCATTTCAAGTTCATTTCCAAACATATTAAGGAATCCAAATTCATAAGACCAAAGTCATTTCATCATTGTCAAATCATAACTTTTCAATATTTTTAACAAATACATTCTATAAACATTTCATTTTTAACAAAGCAACTCATGTAGACTATTTAAATGATTGTATCATTATTTTAGCACCATTTTTCATAATTATAGCTCAAAGGAAGGTTTTTAATATGCTTAACCTAAGAGTTCCTAAAACTCTAACATATATAAGGAAGTAAATTATCTAAAATATAATAAATCATAATTAATAAAAGTAATGATTTGAAAATATAGAAATAGTTGGAAAGCCATAAAAACATGTTAAAATACATATTATTTACTCATAACAATAACTGCCTTTCTTGGGTTTGACCTCTCAAAACTTTACAAATGACTAAAGCTTATAAGTGGGACTTTTAGACCTTTTACAATCACCAAATGACAATTAAACCATCAATTAACTCATATAAATATTAAACTTTTAATATTTATTCCTATGTCAAAAACCTCCCAAATCACAACCTAAGCCCAAACATGATAAATATTAGATTATGAGTATCTGTCATCTAAACTAAGCTAATATAACTCCTAATTAAAAGAATGAACCTTGTGGTTACCTTCCTAGAGTAAGGAATTAAAGATTTCAAAATAAGTCAAGTGTGAGTTTGCAACCAAGCAAATCTTGAAAGCTCTAAACTAGTAAAATCACAAAATTGCTTGGTATTTTAGCATGATACATTAAGGAAATGGAAGAATTATGGACAAATGCAAAGAAACTTGATAATTTTTAAGTGTAAGACATCAAAAAAAATGGAGAAGAGAGTGAAAGAGCTCAGCCATGATGGTTCCTATACTCTTTTTGTGGTTAAAATGCCAAAATAATATGGAGAGAGAGGGTGTTTAGTTAATAGCATAACATGTTCTCAACTTAGGTTACTTTAAGTTTAAGCCATTCTAGTACATTGTTTTCATTTATGTCATTTAACTAAATAACCTCATTTGCCTTTAATTTATATTTTACTTTTCATTTACTTAAGATATAAATATAAATAAGGAAATACTCCCATTTGAATTTACATATAATATCAAAAAAATCAAAACACTAAAGAATAAAAAATTTAGAATTTGAGTTCTAATTTAAAATTACAAATTTGGGCAATTTTGTCAATTTCCACCTCATTCAAAAGTCACTTAAAGATATCTAAAAATGCATTAAAAATCATATTTAGATTAAGAAATACAAATCAACTAAAATTTTTCTTTTCCATATATATATATATATATATATATATATATATTATATCACCTTCCATATAAGTGCCCTAGACTTAGGTTTTGTTCAGGAAATTAACTAATAGGTTCACTAATAGTTGATAGTTTAGAATTTATAATTAATAACTAATAAGTTAATTGATTATATTAGAAATGTTTAATAAAATTAACTATTGAATTAGGTGAAAAATATAAAATAATATAAAATGATATATTAATCTAAATAGATATATTAATTAAATTCATTCATATTTATTTTGAAATTAAATTATATTAATATAATTAAAATATTTAAAATAAGAATATAAATCCTTAAAATTTAATTCATTATGTTTATAATATTACATATTATTTATTTATTATTCAAATAATAATATAATACTCTAAAATTTAATTAGTTATATTTTATGACATCACAAATGTATTTTCTTAGTTATTTTTATTTATTTATTTAGAATTAATGAGGATATATCACATATTTATTTATATAATTAGAATATGTATTGTCATTTAATTAAAAGAAAGGAGGCAAATTTATAAAAATTTTGAAAGACTACTAGATTATAAATTATAAACTATCTTATGAAACCTATTAAATAAAAACTTACAGGTTACTAGTTTCTAGTATGTCAAATATTTTTAAAAATTAGCTTATAATTTATTGACTAAGTCAATAAATTATAAGTTAACTTATCTATTGCTTATCTATTGCTCCAAACATACTGAGAAAAATTTCAAGAATTTCCAGGTAACCTAACTTATTAGCAATACAAGTAGGCAGAACAAAAACATGCCAAAACTTTTAATTAGGTTATAAAATAACTATGATTTAGAGTCGATTAAGATAATCCTAAGTTTATAATAACCTTATCTCCCTTTATACTATACCATAACATGTCTAGGCTACCTATTAATGATAGAGCTGTTACAACTAATAAGTTAATTAGTAGTTGATAGTTAATAAAATAATTAATTATTTAAGAAATATTTTATAAAATTAGTTATTAAACTAAATGAAAATATAAAATGGCATAAAATGATATGTTAATAAGAATAGATATATAAATTAAATTAATTCATATTTATTTAAAGATCAAATTATATTAATATAATTAAAATGTTCAATAAAAATATAATTACTTAAAATGTAATTAATTATATTTTACAAAATTTCATATTTATTGACATATATATTTTTATATATTTATATTTAAAATAAGGATATAATTAACTAAAATTGAATTAATTATATTTTATGATATCATATATTTATTTTTTATTTAATTATTTAAACTAATTTTATATATTATATATTTATTTATTTGATTCATTTTTATTTATTTATTTTCAAAACAAGAACATAATTATTTATTAAAGCATGGGTTGTAAATTAATAAAATGGAAAAGGATAAATTTAAAGAAAATGTGAAAAACTATTAGGTTATGGTAGCTTATTAGAGCTTTGCTTCACACAATAAATAAGGTAGTTTATAACTTATTAATAAGTTATAAATTAACTTTTAGATGTGTTTCGTGTACTAATTTATAAAAAATTAAGTTTTAATTTAATAAGTTATTTTAAGTAACTTATAAGTTAATAAGTGATTAAATTATTTCCAAATCTATTGTTTTTCTCTTTATTAATTTATAACAAATGCCCTCAATAAATAACTATGTTCCTATTTTGAATAATAAATAATAAATAAATATATCATATCATAAATTTGGTATAAATAATTAAATAATAATAAGTAAATAAATATATGATATCATAAAATAAAATTAATTCAATTTTAATTAATTATATCCTTATTTTAAATTATAAATATATAAAAATATGTAATGTCATATAACATAATTAATTATATTTTTAGTCATTATCTTTGCATTATAAATAATAATTAAATAAAATTTATATAAGTATATAAATATATAAAATTATAAATAAATAATTATATTTTAGGTAATTATATTTTTTGTTGAACATCTTGAGTGTGTTGATATAATTTAATTTTTAAATGAATATGAATTAATTTTTTATATATTTATTTATATTAACATATTTTTTACATTATTTTATATTTTTAATTAATTTAATAACTAATGTTACTAAATATTTTTTATATAACAATTAATACATTAATTATCAACTAATTTATTAACTATCAATTTCTTACATGAAACAAATTACAAGTTAAAAAGTTATAAATTAATAGATTTGTTTTATAAAATAACGCTCAAATATGGCAATATAACATTTTCAAAAATTAAATTCTAAATAATCATATTTCCTTATATATTATAATTTTTGGGAATGTTTAATTCTGTGAATCAAATATTACTTAAGTGTAATTAAGTTAAATTTTAACATAGAACAATGAAATTTGTCAAATTTTTATAATTATTTATTTTGTATCACAATTGTAAGCCGTTGACATCAACAGTTTCGATATTAAAATAACCTCATCATTTCTTGCATATTGTGCAACCAATAGCCATGCTCACTCTAAAATATATATAAACAAAGTGATGCTTTGACTGGCGCATTAAATTAGAATTTCAGTCAGAAAGCATATTATATGATTGCCAAAAGTTAGGGATCATCCTCCGAAGCGATGCTTTGACACTACTGTATTAAATTAGTCCCGGTCAGAAAGGATATTATATGATTGCCAAAAGTTAGGGATCATCCACCTCGTCTATCGCCTTTGTCGTCTCTGAACTCGGTATGGCAGCTGCTGCTTCTTCCTCCTCTCATACAGGAAGAGTAAAATATGACGTTTTTCTTAGTTTCGGAGATGACACACGCTGTAATTTTACCAGCCATCTTTATGCTGCATTATGTAGAAAGAAAATCAAAACCTACATTGACTACGAACTTGAAAGAGGCCATGAAATTTCTCAATCACTTCTGACTGTAATCGAAGAGTCAAAGATCGCAGTGATAATTTTATCGGAAAAATATGCCACTTCGAGATGGTGTTTGGAAGAACTCGCGAAGATTGTCGAATGCAAAAGGAAGCGGGGCCAAATTGTAATTCCTGTGTTCTACCAAGTATCTCCATCTGATGTGAGAAATCAAAGTGGCAGTTACTATGGCGCGTTTTGTGAACTTGAACAAGATTCTAGGGTTGCCGAGGAAACCGTGAAAAAGTGGAGGGCAGCTTTGACTGAAGCCGGCGGGTTGTCTGGCTTGCATTTGCTGCCTTACAGGTATTAGTCAATCTATCAAAATTTTCCGAGTAATTTTTTTTTGGCTAAAATACATGTAACCACCCTGTGCTATACGGAAAAAAACCTTCGTGATGTTTAAAATTGTGCAATGAAATGCTTACGCTTTACATATTGTGCAGAAAGCCGCCATCCATTATTTGTCCATCCGAATCCCTAACGAGACCAATTTTTTTTTCCTGATCTGCAATTGCATAAGAGATAGTCTTTGAAGTTGGCTGCATTCTGCATTATGGGCTAAAAAGTCCTAAACTTAAAAGGAAGAATATTTGTAGCTAAATATAATTGTGATCATTCTTTTGCTGTAGAACCCAGATGGAGTCGCATTCTATACAGTAATTGAGCTCAGCGACTTTGTTATAATTGTGATAATTCTTTTATAGCATTAGGTACTGGCCTGACTTTTTTGGATTGATCTTACATTATTATTCATTCCTCCAATCTAATGTTATAAACAAATTGAAGTTTGAATATATTTGTACCTCTCTTTACTTCATTACTAGTGTATTTAACTATGAGAAAACAGAGAAATATAATTGTGATTGTAATATGGAATCCACCATTATCACACTTGATCAGATTTCGGGGTAAAATATTTAAATTAAAGTATTATGGACATCATCAGCTGGGATGTACATCTCCATGCTTGACCACTGGAATGCCAAGTAAGTACTATATCTAAGTAAAGGCCAATCACGTACAAGTACAATGACAAGAATGGATAAGTTAATTACTAAAAGTGGTAAAGTATGGCAGAAAAGAAATGACAAGTAAGTTACAGAAAGCCTAGAAAACAAGAAATTATAACCTCAAAAGACAAAATAATTCTGGCCTCCTAGTCTTCACCTTTTGTTTGTTTCTGCACAAGATTATGGAAAAAAGAATGAAGGATTAGCATCCATAACATGATTTTAATAAGTCAGCATTTCCAGTCCTAATAAGGCTTGTAGGAATGGATGGCTGCAGAAGCTACAAAGGTTACGGTGAAGAATGTTGTCTGCCAAATATGATCATAATTATATTAATTAGTTACAAATATGCTTCCTTTAAGCTTAGAATTTTTAAGTCTACAATTCAGAATGCAGCACAATTCTCTTCTGCACAATTGCAGATTAGGGAAAATTTTTGAAACCGTTAGGGATTTGGATGGAGAGATAATGGAGGGGAGCTTTTTGCATAACATGCATAGTTTGAGCATTTAATTGCATCTTTCGGACATCAGAGGGTTTTTTGCACGTGAGATATAATACTAGCAGTTATGTGTATTTTAGCCTAATTCTTTTGTTTAAGAGACATTTGAATTGATCTTTTGTTTAATTTGGCAGTGAAGACAATCTTTGTTTTTAATAATTCTTCTTGGACACAACAATAGAGAAAGGAAATTAATATGAATATGTGCCTAGTTCACTGCTGGTTTGCATTAATGCATATCAGCTTTCTCCAATCCTTTTATTATTTTGGTTATAAATAAATATTGCTTCCCTTGTGAGATGTAAAAGCACCCTAGCCAACCCCTGTTCCATTTTTTGGGGTTAATTCATTCTCAACAAAAACTTATAGACCAAAACAAAATGAATGTCTGCGTAATGCTCCTTTAGTAGAAACATGTGGATTAACTTGCTAGTAGTCTCTGATAAGAGCTGATTATGGTGTATCTATCATATGACACAAGAATATCATTAAATTGGATATTTATTACATTAGAATCAATTTTCTTTTTCATGCAATTTCTTTTTTTTTATTTTTTGGGTCAGAAGTTCTTACATCTTTTGCCTTCTCATAAAACCAGTGTTGAAGCTGAACTTATAGAGAATATTGTTAGAGATGTGCTGCGGAAATTGGATCACATAGACTCAATTGATTTGAAAGGTTTGGTTGGGATTCATAGGCAAATTGCTCTTATTGAATCATTATTGCGCTCTGATTCAGAAAATGTTCAAATAATTGGAATCTGGGGTATGGGAGGAATGGGTAAAACCACAATTTCTGAGGCCTTGTTTAAGAAACTCTCCTGTCAATATGAAGGCTGCTACTTCCTTGCAAATGTGAGGGAAGAATGGGAAAAGCGTGGACAAGTAAATTTAAGAAACAAACTTCTATCTGAAATATTAGACGAAGAAATAGATATAAGCACCCCCAGTCCAAGATCCTTTTATGTTCTGGAACGACTCAAATGTAAAAGGGTTCTTGTTGTTCTTGATGATGTACGAAGTTTAAAGCAGTTAGAATACTTGACAAGAAGGAAGGATTGGTTTGGTTTTGGAAGCAAAATCATTGTGACTACAAGAGATAAGCAGGTGCTTGGTAAAGCAGTTGACAAAGTTTATGAAATGAAGGGATTGACATTTGATGAGGCTATTCGGCTGTTTAGCATAACTGCCTTTGGACAACACCAGCCACCGATAGATTACATGGAGCATTCAAGAATGATGGTTCATAATGCTAATGGGGTTCCTTTAGCAATAAAAGTTTTGGGCGCTTTTGTTGTAGGTAAAAATAGAGAAGAATGGGAGAGTGCATTGATGAAACTTAAAAGATTACCTAATGTAGATATCTACAATGCATTAAAGTTGAGTTTTGATGAACTAGATACAGAACAGAGGAATATATTTCTTGATATTGCATGTTTCTTCAAAGGGGAAGAGAAAGAATATGTTAAAACTCTACTTGATGGCTGCGGTTTTGCAGCAGATATCGGGATAAGAACTCTTCTAGACAAATCACTGCTAAGCATTTTGGATGATAACACTATATGGATGCATGACTTGATACAAGAAATGGGTCAGCAAATTGTTCGCCAACAATGCATTAAAGAGCCTGGAAAACGTAGTCGATTGTGGGATCCTAAAGATATTTATCATGTTTTTAAATATAACATGGTAAGTCTGGATGGGCTGTTTTCTTTAATGTGTCCAAATTCCATCAATCCCTTTTCTCCTCCCCCCCCCCCCCCAGTGCAAGATTATACATAGGGTTAAATTTGTCATCTTTTTTTAAAATTTTTTTAACTAATCAAATTCCCTTTTCTTGATTTTTTTTTTTGGGTCAGGGGACTGAAAGTCTAGAAGGTATATCCCTTGATATGTCCAAAATCAGAGATATACAATTAAGCCCTCAAACTTTCAACAGAATGTACAATCTAAGATATTTAAAATTTTACACCACGGAGACTGAGAGATGTAACCTGCATCTTAAGAAAGGTCTTGAGTCACTATCTGCAGAACTGAGGTATCTTTATTGGGAGAGGTACCCTTTAAAATCATTACCTTTGAATTTATGTCCAGAGAATCTTGTTCAGATTCAGATTTTAGATAGCAATGTTGAGAAACTTTGGAATGGAGTTCAGGTATATATGGTTCAATGTTTTCTAAATACATACACATAGTAAGCTTCACATTGGCTGACTTGTTTCCATATTCATTTTGTGTCACAGCAATTTCCAAATATGAAAAATATTGACTTAACTGGCTCCAAGAAACTAGTTAGATTGCCAGATCTCTCTCAGGCACCAAATCTGGAAATTCTACGCCTTGGATACTGTAAAGAATTGGTCCAAGTTCCCTTTTCCATTCAACATCTGAGCAAGCTCACAGAACTAGATTTGAGATATTGCCAAAAACTGAAGATTTTTCCCAACAATCTTCAGTTAATATCTCTGCGCAACCTATATCTTTGGGGTTGCTCAAGTCTGAAAGGATTTCCTTTGACAAGAAAGATAGAATTCCTGACTTTAAATGAGACTGGAATAGAAAAATTGCCTGTCCCAATTGGGAACCTAGACAAACTTGTTACCTTGGAGCTCTACAGTTGTGTAAATCTACAGAGCCTTCCTAGCAGCATTTGCAACTTGAAATCTCTTAGAGAAATTCGGATCGCTAATTGCTCAAAACTTGAGACTTTTCCAGAAATTCTTGAGCCCTGGGAAAGTGTGACACGACTCATATTTAGTGGAACAATCAAAGAGCTGCCCTCATCAATTGAGTTCTTAATTGGGCTTAAGGAGTTAATATTGAGAGATTGCAAAAGGCTTGAGATCATTCCAAACAGTGTTTCTAATCTAAAACAGCTTGAGTTTCTTTCTCTTTCAGGATGCGATAAAATAGATAGTTTGCCTTTTATATCAGATGGCGGTCTTTGCTCTTTGACACGTTTGCACCTGGACAGATGCAAGAACTTGTCAAAAATTCCAGAGGACATTGGCTGTTTGTCTTCATTGAATGATCTGTTACTAAGTGAAAGCAGTATAGTGACTCTTCCATTAAGCATCAAACACCTTTCCAAACTAATTACCCTTGACATGAGGGACTGCAAGAGACTCCAATGTTTACCAGAGCTTCCTCCGCTTTTAGTAAATCTTTTTGCATCTCACTGCACATCGCTGACCAGAGTAACAAGTTCAAGGGCTAAACTGGCACAAATTCAAAGGAAACGTGTGGAGTTTCGAGATTTTGCATTTACTAACTGCCTAAGTTTGAATGGGAGTGCATATTGCAATATTATTCAGGATGCCCAACTTAGAATTCAAAGGATGGCAAGACAGAGAGTAACATTCTTTCCTGTTAATTTTTGTTTTCCAGGAAGTGAAATTCCAAAGGGCTTCTATCAAAGCAATGGACCTTCATTAATTTTTAACTTTCCACACAGTGATGATCAATTCTTAGGATTTGCTGTGTGTGTAGTGGCAGCAATTGATGGAAAACCTCCGGAAAAATTTCAATTGCAATGCAGCTTCAAAATTGTTGATGTCAAATTTGAGGAGAATATTGCCTCAACTTGTGATTGGTATTCAAAAGTAAGAGTTTTTCAATCAGACCATGTGTTCTTGTGGTATAGATACGTATCATCAGTGTATAGCTTTTGTCCTGGCCATAGGCTCTTGTGTGAATTCAGCAGTGTAGATTTTTTGCATAATGTGGATTGTTTAAGGGTGAAAAAGTGTGGGCTTTGTCCGCTGTATGCTCACAAGGACATCGACCAGAATATTTGGGAACAAAATTCAGAAGAAGGTACTAAATATGAAATTAATTACAGCGAAGAAGCTGGACCCTGCAGGACTGAAATTGATAGATGTGTAGAGGAAGAAGAGCCATACCATGAAATGGACAGAACTGAAGAAGCCATTTCCTGCGGCTGCATAATATTTTTTCTCCTCAAAACCATTGGTAAGCCAAATAAGCCCTAATTCTTATTTCTTCTTTGTTGATGTATTGTTGGGGTGAATCCTGTTAATAAAAAATAGCAATTTAGAAAATATTCTCACTGAATTCTGAAAATTATAGTGTTTTTGTGGGAAATCTTTATATGATAACTAGAAAGTGGTATTTTGATGTTGTTTGGTTACATACCGATATAGTGTTTTTGAAACTTTTAGCTACTGTGTGAACTTGATACCTTTTAATGCCTTCAACAAACTAATATTAAGCCTAATGAATTAGTGCCATCTCCTCAGGAAGGAACTTTTTACGTACAGAATTTGAATAATCAACTTTTCATTTTGTGACATTATGATTAATCATATGAGAGAGATGAACTCAATTTTTTAAGGGTACCAACAGTGTAGTCCGAAATAAATCCCCAGAGTTAGGTTCTGTTTACCCTGCCCCGAAAGAAATGAATACAAACACACATAGCATGCTATTTTGTAAAACAATTATTTTACAATTATGTGTTAACTGTTAAAATTAAAACAATAATTTTTTTTTTTAAAACATGGATACTAAAATTCAAAAAATGTAAACTACGAAAATTCTTGAATTAAAACATTTCTTAATCTTTGAGCTCAAAATTATAACGCCTGTACTCTCGATTATGATAACCAACACTCTAAACATTAAATTTTCAAGGAATTCTTAAACCCAAAACAATAAAATATTTTTGCGGTGAAGTATGATATTTCATGCGGTAACTGCTTGTGAAAAAAATTTGCAAGATTTTATGGAAAAGTTGCAACTCCATATCTTTAATGCCAAGCTTTATATAAAAAGTTTCAACTTTTTTCATAAAATTACACAACTCCTGGTGAGAGAATATAAAAGTAAAAGCCTAATTATATATAACCCAAAGTCCATAATCCTATACACCAAATATTCTTAAAACACTGTATCTAATACTTAATTATTTTCAACGTAGTAAAACCTAGAATTGTGGAGAGTCACACACACATACTAGTTTGTATATGTATCTCTTAAAATGATATTAAAATGATTAAACTAAAAAAGTGAATGCACATCAGTTTGGTACGGAGACTTACAGAACAAGTTCAGCGTAAATCATCTTCAAGAGAAGTATAATGCAGAAACCCATCCTACAGAAAACTCAAATAGAAGAGAGACGAGGTTCTATCACCCTGAGATTAATGCCCATAAGTTTCATCTACTGCTCATTCGCCATTACTCAATAGGCCCGTGCCTCCTTATATTACCCAAAAAAAAATTGAGAAATATGTTTTATTATTATATCTTTGTTTTTAGCTTATTTGTATATTATCACTACTATTTCAATATTAATTAGGTTTTCAATACATACACTTGAAAAATGCATCCTCATACCCAGATAAAATTTCTGAATTTGTGGGTTTTTCTAGCATTTTATTTATTCTGAAACTTATAAGATTGCTAGCCAAGTATGATTATGAGTAAATTTGTTATATCGAACGCTTTGGGACATTATGAAACTACGAAGACAATGTTTTTTGTTTTTAAAGTTACACTATTGTTCTTCAATCTTATTAGAAGAAAGGTTTTTGCTATCAACTAAGTACAATGGATAGCTTGTTAAGTTTGGAAAATAACACGTGGGATTTATGTTATGTTAATGTTAAAGTTAAGGGAAGTATTTGCAATTTTAGAAATAAGAAGTAATGTCTATAGTTTCATTTAACTGCAAGGCTGTCAATGTAATTTATTTTATCATTAATGATAATTTTGATGATAAATTGCAGCTATTCGCCTGTGGTTTGGGACTCTAAGTTTATTGCCATTTGACATTAAACTGTGTTAACGTGCTTCATATGGTATGTTACATTGACATGTAACTTTTTTTCCCCCTTCCTTTTTTGGGTGAGAGTTTGCCACCTATTTTTGATTTTGCAAATTTTTCATATCAAGAGGTAAGAGTGAAGCAAAGTCTGCATGCATAATAGATCTTAGCCAACACTTCTAACTTATATATATTTTTTTTTCCAACCTTTTTCTAGAAAGAGAACGTCCTAGTTTGCTTCTTGTTTTAAGAAATTGAGCTTTCTTTTTCTTATTTTTTTTAGAGCATTTCCAGAATTAAGCTTCTCTGTGTACACATATTAACATGCAATTGGGGAAGAGAGAGAGAGGCAAGAATCGTTTAGAATTGGTTGTTTGGTGGGTGAGAAGGAAATGGAAGTGAAAGGAAAATTTTGGTTATGTGGGAATTTTGAGATTCCGAGGATGACCATGTGGCAAATTTTGATTGGGCACATGAGATACATTTAACAAATTCTATTAAAATTTGGACAAAAAGTTTTTGTAAGATTAAGCTAATTTAGAAGCACATTGACACACTTTGAATTTATGATATAATAAATTTAAACCGTCCAAATCACTCATAATAAATATAATTTATCATTTTTCAATTTGTTAACTTGATTCAAATTAAAGGATCTATTTTTAATTAGAAAGGAACTAGTTTACTTCTTCATTTGATAAAACTGGGAATTTGAACCCTTGTATGGTTAACGTTGGTGCTAACAGGTCGCTTATTCAAGATCTCAGCCCTCTCAAAGGGCTAAAAGACTTGCTGGTTGGAGTATCAACCTTCCTGGAGTTACTTTGGATAATCTTTTACAAGTTGTGAGATTTGTCTATATCTTTTAAAATTTAGCATGTAATATACATATGAAAATATTTGAGCATTGTCATTTTCGTATGATTAAGGGTACTGAATGTTATATATTGTAGATGAATAAATGATTGATCTACAAGCATATGATGACCTTTAACTTATTGATTACTCAATTTATTTATTCCAGAATTTGAAGATGGGAAAAAGGATTTTTTTTATATATTAAATTCTATCTTATTTTAGATCATGAGAAAAGAAATATAATGATAAATATATAATTAAAAAAATTTTATTAAATTTTTTATTTTGTTTTAAAAGTTGTTTATAAGAATTAAATTCTTACAATTATTTTGGAAGGACTATATTTGTTTTCAAAATTTTAGTATTAAAATTTTCTAATAATTTTCTTCAATATTTTAGGTTAATTATGAGAATTAAAAGTTTTGATTTTGTCTTTTATGGATGTAAAGACTCAAAATGTCACGTTTATTTTACATGATTATTTGTCTAGACATACATTGATTTATTTTAAAGATATTGACATTTGTGGGGATATATGTATTAGACTATTTTAATACTATCATATACAAATGCCTCTAATAACCATATAATTATTTGTAAATACTTTTTTTGTAATATATGATATTTTGAAGCATTTATGGAAGGTTGTTTTCTTTTAAAAGTTTTTTTTTTTTAAAGAGTAAGAAGTTTGAATTAATATTCTTTTTAAGCTTCTATATGTAAATTTTGAAATTGAAACTTCACGTTATTGCTCATTTATCATGTTGCTAACCTTTATATAATGTGGCATGCACAATGATTGAGATGTTATGCTAATGTGCATGGTTTGTAAGTTTAAATTTCTTGAATAATTTTGTAATAAATTTATTATAAGATTTTTGAATTGTGATATGAAACATGTTGCAAGAGACATTACAAGATATTATTTGATAGCTTGGTGCCCTTTTTGTATATTGTATTATGGATTACTAACATATTATAAATATATTTGATATATTATTATATGATTTTAAGGTATTGTGGGAGCATGACTAGTAAATTTTTTAAAATATTTTGAATATGCTCAATTAAGTTTAGAATAAGTCTCATTTAATCACTATGATATTGATGTATTATACTTTTCTTTTGGGGCTTAAGAATGAGTTTATGTATGAATTTAATTACAAATAAAGATTTTCTTGAAAATTATGCTTCAAATTTTTATCAAGTGGTATGCTAGAGGCTTGCGTGACTTGAAAATGTACGGTTTGTTTTTAAACAAATAAACTAATTGCTTTGTATTTTGATATCTATTGATATGAACCTTGAAGTTCATGTTTGTTTTTGTTATACCCTTTAGTTAACTTTTAGGACTATTTTGATTTTGATAAACTAAGTTGAAATGTATGATCGATTATCGATCATATTTACTTTTGTTATAAAGTTAATTGAAGTGCTTATTATCAATTCTATCTCCATACTTGATAATAGCTTGTGGCTGTTTTCTTGAATAGTATGGAAGTTTTAATTTTATTCAAGAGTTACAAAATGTTACTTAGATTTCTTGATTGCCATATTTGTAATAAGAAAGATTGATAACTTTATTTTATTATAGGAGAGCTTAAGTCTTGAAATTATAGGTTATGACCAGTCATATAAAGAACATGTTACATTATTTTGGTGTGATAGGTCAAGTGGAAAAAAGTTATCTTTGTGCTTTTCTATCTCTTGCTCCCGATGAATATAGTTTAGAGATCGTAATTTTATATGTATCAAATATTATGATTGATGTGTCATGTTAGATATAATTTTATCAAATTGGAGTGACTTAAGTTAATGTGCTTATGTAATGTCTAGGAATATGAATATTTTTTTTGGGAAAATAATTATTTTTTGGGAGAAAAATATTAATGCATATACTCATTAGACATATTTTTTATTATGTGCATATAAGGAAAAATTATGTTATTTTGGCATGATCAATTCTAGATTTGAATCTTGAGATTAATATTGTTATCTTTGTAAGGATAATGTAGTTTTATGAGAAATTGTTTATATCTTTTTAAAGATATATTGTTATCATTCTTTTGTGAGAAAGCTATTACAATTATATTCCTATTGGATTCAGTTGTCTCTTTTAAGATGTTAATTGTTCATAAGAAATTTTGTTTGACCTTAAAAAAATTTGGTAGTTTTCATAAAAAAGACCATGATGTGGATTTTTATACAAAAGCGTAGGTGAATTACTTAACTATACTTTTTGTGTAATTACATTATCATATCTATGTAATCATATTAATGGAGTAATCAATTTATGTGATTATGAAGATGTATATTGTTAAATAACATACTTTTTGTTTGTAGTTGAGTTAATTATTTCTTTAAAAGGATCATGTTTTTTAGGTGTTGGTAGAACTATATTAGATTTAGTAGTCACTTTAATTGTTTATTCAACCTAAGAGTCATTTTCAAAATAAATTTGTAAAGCTTTTAAAACTTAATCAATATTTGCTCTAGTAGAAGAATGTTAGTGTGAAACTAAATAGAATACATGGAGGAAAAAGTGATTCTTATCCATAATTGAACAAAGATACATGTATATATAGAAGTAGTGATGGGACTATTTACTAGATACAACTGATATGGGACTTCATGATAATATTAGAACCTAACAAATACATATATTTATAATATAACACACTCTCTCAAGTTGGAGTATATAAATTATATACACCAAGTTTGTTACAAATGAACTCAATATGATGACTTCTAAGGACTCGGTAAGAACATCAACAATTTAGTGATTTGAGTTGACATAGTTAAAATGTAATTAAATAACACTTCTTGAATAAAATGATAATTAATTTCTACGTATTTAATCCTCTCATGAAAAAATGGATTGAATGGAATATGAAATGCAGCTTGATTATCACATAATAACTCCATCTAAGACACCTTCATAAATTTGAATTCTTGAATCAATTATTTTATCTACATAAGTTCATAAGTAGGTAAGACCATAGCATGATATTCAATCTCAATGCTTAATTTAGCTATGCTATTTTATTTTTTACTTTTTCATAAAACAAGATTACCACTAACAAAGATATAGTATCTTGAAATGGATATTGTAGTAGATTGAGATTTTCTCCAATTAGAATTAGAACACCTTGGTATGTGCCTTCTTCTCATACAATAATTCTTGACTAGGTAACCCTATAATATATCTCAAAATTTAAACTACTATAACCTAATAAGTGTTATATGGAAATTTGAAGGAACTTACAAGAACACTAACAATAAAAGAGATACCTGATTGAGTAATTGTAAGAAAATTTAATTTACCAACTAATCTTTTTTATCTTTCATGATTAGATTGAGACTCCTTCTATCCTAGAAGAAGCTTCATATTGGGATTCATAGGAGAATTTATCAGCTGCCAATATAACATACCAATTTACTTCAAAATGTCTAAGGCATACTTCCTTTGAGAAATTACAATTCCTGACTTGGATTGTGCAACCTTAACAAGCAACCTCAATGTTAAGGAAATATTTCAAAGGCCTCGAACTTTGAATATGAAAATGACAAAATAAATGTCTTCAACTGATTAATTCTATCTCAATCATCTCCAATAATAACAATATCATCAATATATGCAACTAAGTAAATGGACTTTCTTGAGAATGTACATTTGTAGAAAATAGAGTGATTAGATTTCTACTAAATCATACCAAACTCTTAGATAATTGTGCTAAAGCATCCAAATTAAGTGGCGATTGCTTTAAGCCATACAGTGAATGACAAAATTTGAAAATGAAACCAAACTGTCCTTGAGCAACAAAGTTAGGAGGTTTCTCCATATAAATATCCTTTTGAAGTTGAACATGAGGGAAGGCAGTTTAAATGTCAAGCTGATGTGATGACCAATTATGTATAATCAACATAGATTGAAAAAGTCAAACAAAGGACATCTTAGCCACAGGATAAAAAGTATCACCATAATCCAATCCTTAAACCTCTATGTACTTTTTAGCAAATAAACAAGCCTTACATCGATCAAACTATCCATCAGGGCTAACTTCAACAATATAGATCCATCAATAACTAAGAGATTGACTTAAGGGTAATGGAACCAAGTTCCAAGTACTAGTACTATGCAATGTAGTCATTTCTTCTATCATAATCTGTCACCATCCTAGAGGGAAAAGTTCTTTACTAGTTGTTTTTAAGAATAAACATGGAGGATAATGATGAAAGAAAGACATAATATGGAGAAAATAAATTATGGTAATTAAGAAAATTATAAATGGGATAAGGATTATGGGTAAAACATGTACTTTTATGAATAGCAATAGAACATTGATCTTCAAAAGGTAAGCTCGAGGCAAGTGAAGATGGTGGAGCAAGAGCTAAGTTAATAGGTTTTGTGTCAGTAAGAGTCTCTAAAGCATGGTAAAAGCGAAAGGATTTTCTAATGTAGTATCTATGATAAACCTATAGACACATAAAGATGTGGGAGACCTGGATACAACTAAGGAAAAAATACTAGAATTATAAGGAATAAGTAACACTTGAGATACATATGGACATTGAGAAGAGGTGAAGTAAAATGGAGAGGATTCAAAGATTGTAACATCAATAGACAAATAATATCTGTAGGTTTTTTAGGAATAATACTTATAACTTTTTTTAGTATGAAAATAACTAAGAAAGATGCATTCAATAGATCTAGTTGAAAATTGATCCTAATCAAGAGTTATATTATGAACAAGATATGTGCAACCATATATTCGAGGAGAAAAATCATCAAAGGTTGATTAGGAAATAAAATAGAATAAAGAATTTTGTGCTAAAGAATAAAAACAAGCATTAACAAGCAGCAACAACAACATTAGTCCAAAAATGAAAATGAACATTATTATGTAAAAGAAGGATATAAGCAGTCTTAATTGAATGTTTATTTCTACGTTCAACAACCCTATCTTATTGAGGAGTATAAGCACCAGTGGATTGATGTATAATTCCTTAAGAAGATAAAAATTAGTGAAATTTGTATAAAAGCATTCAAAGGAATTATCACTGCAAAAGGTTTGAATAAAATATGTTAAACATGGTTTTTACTTCAGGATAAAAAAATTCAAAAATAGAAAACAATTCAAAACTATTTTTCATTAAAGATAACCAAGTGCAATGCAAATAATCATTAATAAAAGTCACAAAGTACTGAAAACTAATGATAAACACAACATGAATAAGACTCCAAATATAAAAATGAACTAAAACAAATAGAGATACAACATGGTTATTAACTCTTTTTGGAAAGGAAGTTCAATATTGTTTATCAAGTTGACAAGACTTATAATGAAAAGAAGGTAGAAACACTAGAAACTATCTTTTGAAACTTTGATAAACTAAGATAACCTAAACATTATGTAAAAGGATAAGAGGCCTGACAATAATACAAGCCATATAAGAGGCAAAAAAGTTGAAATGATAGAGACTCATTGACTTACATCATGTGTCAATTATATAAAATTGTACCTCGATCTTAGATAAGAACAATATCATTAGTAAATGTGATGGAACAATTGAGATCATAGGTAACTCCACTAATAGATTTAAGATTATAAAGACAATAAGATGTATAAAGGAGAGTCTAAATGCATAGCAAGTAAAGGTTTAGCATTGCCTACAATTATTGCAATCATTTTCAATCTATCAACTAAAGTCAGAGAAGTCAAAGAATTAGATGCATGAAAAGAAGAAAGTAAGAAAGGGTTACTAAACATATGATTAGATGCACTTGAATCAAGAAACCATGGTTCTAACGAAGGAGACTAAGTAAGATAGGCAACGAAATTACCAATAATTGAAGAAAATGACTCTTAGATGCCTAATACTTGAGATAATCATAATCGGAGCCAATGAGTTTGATAGAATAGTGGGGTTATGTATCAAATTATTTAGACATAAAATCATCAATATGGGCAATATTAGCACAAAGAGATCAGCCATGCAATTTAAAACATTGATCCTTAGTGTAGCCTTATGGTTAACGATAAGTACACTTAGGATGATATTTTCCAATAGCAATGGAAGCCATAGTGAAAGTCCCAAAATTAATAGAAGAATTATTAATATAATTATTTTCAATCATTATAGAGCGAAAGAAAGGTGGGACATAAGATAAAAAAAAACAAATAAAAAAGAATAAGCAGAGTGTAGTGGTTAGAGTAATGCATAGTGGTTAGAGTGGTGATTGAACACCTAGCTTTGATTAAGAAAATCATAGAAAGAAAGATGGTATGAGTAATGCAAGAAAATGGTCATCAAAGAAAGCAGATTGGAGCTAGACAAAGACTCGACAATAGATTGAAGATCGGGTGTGTGAGGAAATGTGCAACAGTTGTCAGTAATGAAACTTCAGTGAGATATTGAAGAAGAATTAAGAAAGGTTAAGATAGATTGGCAACAATCGTTGGAGATAAACTAGCAGGTGGTAATGACTAAAGATTTACCACCTAGCAGTAGTAGCTAGAGAAAAAGAAAAGAAATACTAAGAGTCTATGATTTTTGTAACCAAACTCCGATATCATGTGAAACTAGATAAACACAGGGAGGAAAAAGTGTTTCTTATATATAATTGATCAAAGATATATGTATATATACAAATAGTAATAGGATTACTTACTAGATATAACTAATGTGAGACTATTTAGTAATAGTAGAACCTAATAAATACATAGATTTACAATATTGTCTAAAAGTTAGAATTTTTTTATTAATTTTATTTTAGATTACAATTGATTGGTTTTATTTTGTTTTAACAAAAAAGGTTGGATGTGTAGCCTAATTTAAATTATAAGTTCCACAATGATCAAAATTAAACTAAAGTTACATTTGTTGAGTTTAAGGCCTAATGTTATTAAATGTGATTTCCATTTTGGTATAGGCATGTGTATGACCTCTTTGATGGGTAAGAAGTCAAATATTTTAGGTTATTATTTTTAGAGATAGATCCTCTCTATACTCCAAGATATATTGTATGCATTATTCCATTGAGGTAAACACGAAGGATTATATTTGGAAAAGTAGGGTAAGATTTGTTTCTACAGTTCTTTGCCATCACTCATCACTATGGTAGAAAAATGTATATAAATTATTTGATGAATTAAAAAATTACAATCTTAATTCAACATAATTGATCCTACAAATTTATGATTTAATACTTAAAATTTCCTTACATTCTTGTCATATTTTATGATTTCTAATACAATGAGTTACTTAAGCATAATTATTAAAGACATAAAATAAGTCTAAACTTTTGGTTGAATGAGTTTTAGATTATGATATAAAATATTACTTGAAATATTGTAAGATAGTGGTAATAATTCTTTACACAACACAACAAACTGATATGGATACAAAACCCTTACACAAATTCAGGTTATAAATAGTTTGACTCATTTAACACAAATAATAAATAGGGTGAATTAAGATTGTAAATGACTTCACATATCAATTCATTTAAGAATTTATATTAAAATTTTAAAAATAATATTTAAGAAATAATTAATAATTAAATTATAAATAATTATATAACAAAAATATAAAATTTATGATTTAATAAAATGGCAATACAAGTTCAAAAAAGTACTTTATTAATTATTAAAAATATTTTTTATAAAAAATAATAGGTAATTAAATTTAATAAATAATTTTACAATATAAATTTTGTTAATTAAAATCATTAAATGTGTGAGAGAGGCTAACGTGCATTAGCATGCTTAATAAATGAGTTAACTCAATACGACATGATTATTATTCGGATTGAATTCAAGTTAAGCTTATTTAAGTTATTACTAGTCTTTGATAAAATACAGATCTAACACGTAAACACAAATTGTCACCATTGGTTAAATGCTATCTTAGTTTTGATAGTATATTTTTCGCTTATGGATGCACATTATTATATGCCTTTAAGGAAATATGAAAGTAAATTTACTAAATCTCATGTTTGTCTAATTTAGGTAATGTTAGGCTTTTGATTTAAGTCCTAATTAATATTTTAATAAGTTTTTTAACATAAAAAAGTCTAATATGTTAAATATGGATTTAATTTGAGAGTATCTTTATAATATATATTTGATATTATAAATAATTTAAAGATCTTATTTATTTAAAAATATTTTATTAATGACAAGTGTGAAATTAACAAATATTGTGAGGATTGTTCCTTAATTGTTTATAGATATTAAGATGATCTAATTTTAAGGTAATATTATCACTAATGTTAATGTTAAATGCATATTTGAACTTAATATTTTTCTTTAACTTAAGTAATTAATGTTTAAATTTAAAATGTTTAAAGTAAAGTTCAATTGTTTTCTCTTTACCTTATATACATTATATTATGTTATGGACTTAGTGAGGGACATGTTAAATAACTTCATCTGTTATCTTTAAATATTTATTGTAATATATCATGTAAATTAGCAATTATTATTATTATATGTATATTATAAGAAATATTAGATATTTTATTATCAAAATGATTTTGTAAAAGAAGTTTGGTACTATTATTATAAATAGTAATTTTAAAGTTTTGAAACTTCTTAGGAAATATATTTTAATCAATCATATGAGAAATAAAATTCATTTTATTCCTTGAATTTATATATGAGATTGATCGATGCGACCTAATATATATGTATATATATTTGCACAAATAATTGTCCATTGGTATTTCCACTAGATAACATGATTGCATAAGTGAATAAACCTTAATTGATATTAATTTGTCATGACAATTTTTTTGTAAAAAAACATATCAGTACTGTTAACATGTCTTGAGATGTGATTGTTTTCTTGGTGAAAATAATATTTTAATAAAAGTTATTGCAATTGTCTCTTTTTGAAGATAGTTAAGTAAGATTTCATTATAAACTTAATTGGAGTTATTTCTTTTAAAAATATTAAATTGTTTCATCAAAGACTTAGATGATCTTCTTCTTGTGAAGATATAGTAATTTTTGTGAGAAAAATCATAATGAGGACTTTTGTAAAACAATATGAAAAGATCACTTGTGATATTATGTATATAACTATACATTCATATTCTTGTGATTATGTGAATGAAGTATTTAACTTCTATAATTATAGATGTACTATATTATTATATAATATTATATAATACACCATCATCCATGTTACAAGGTAAGTTTATTAAGCATATGATATGACCATTAAAATTGTTATTGACATGGGAGTTTTTTTTAATTATTTTTAAAATTAATAAAACTTAATTAATGTTGCTAAAATGAGGAAATGTAAGAATTTTCTTTATTTTGATTATCATTAATTATATTTTCTTATTTTTATTAAAATTATATTAATATATAGCTTGATTTAACGACCTAAATTATTAGTAAGTTATTCAATGAGTTTTAATTACTTTTTAAATTTAATATTTTATTAAAAATGTGATTTAATTGGATCTATTTATTACAATATTAGCGTACAGTCAGTTATTGAGTTCATGATTGATGACCTTAAGGTTCAGGTGGATGCTACGGTTCTTTAGGCAAGTTTGGGTTTCAGCACCCAGGACACTTAGCATGGTGTGGATGTGCCACATATCAAAGCTACAAATAAATATAATTTTAAAATTTTGTAGATAAATTTTAGAAAAAATTACAAAATGAGCTCACATTCAAAAATTAAAGAACAACAAGATTTCAATTTTTTTCAAGACAACTTCCTCTCATGTCCTAGCATCCTCCAAATCAGATCGAGATGTTCCAATACAAAAGGAAGCCTTGTTGAGATATTTATTCAAGGTTTTCACTTAGACGATGATAATAGAATAAAAGCAGTTGTAAGGTTCTAAATTATAATTGTTTGGTAGGTTGCTTCTAATATTAAAAAAATTATATATATTTATATTTTCTAATTACATTTATTTATTGTGTATGTTAACATTTTTAACTATAATATTGACTTATAAGAATTTTTTTTCTATTTCTTTTTTTTTGTGTATGTTTTTTGATTTGGACTTTCTCACATGCAAAAATTTGCTTTTGTTCTATTATCATCACTTAGATGATGATTTCTAAATTGTAATTGTTTGATGGGTCGCTTCTAATATCAAAAAAATTATATATATTTATATTTTCTAATTACATTTATTTATTGTGTATGTTAAAATTTTTAAAAATAATATTAACTTAAAAGAATTTTTTTTCCTATTTCCTTCTTTTTGTGTATGTCTTAGGATATAGACTTTCTCACACCCACAAAAATTTGCATTTTTGCTACAATAATAGCCCATCCTTAGTAGCTTCCCTCTCTCCTAACTATTAATCCCTATCATCCCTAGACATCATAAAGCTCGCCAATAAGGTGTGCATCTGTACTTCGCTAATAGGTGTACAATGCCATCATTGTAATGACTACCACCATCGATGTCAGCTACCAACCTTGACTGCCTCCACTTTCTTATTTTCCTACTATGCTTTAGCCACAAGTCTCAAGCAACTTAGTAAGCTCACAAAGCCAAAACCAACTCATTAATCCAAACTTACTAAAATGTCTTTGGTTTTGATTTCTAGTTTCTTGCTTTTAAAAATTTGAGTTGTTCAAGATGAGAGGATAAAAAAAAATCTCTTTTGCCCATATTTAGGAAACTTATCTATATCAAATTTCAATTAATAAAATGATAAATCAAGATTAAAAAAATTACCTTATAATATATTCGGTTCACTCTATTATTATAAATGTTTCATATTCTGCTAAAGGAATTAAGGAAAAAATTGGAAAGCGAGCAATGAACTGAAGCTTGCAATTGGAATTGAAGAGCAATGAATTCATAAATTCAATCCCTAAGCAAAGAGATCCTCCAAAATTAGCTACAGTGATAAGAAATTCATGATACTATATTTTCCAAATCTCCACCATCTCTAATTCTTTGGACTAACTGAATTAGCAAAGATGGTGAAGAAGAAATATGAGATTCTGGAATGCGAGTTTGTCATTTTATGGTTGAGTTATTCGTCGATTCTTTGCCTTTTTGGAAAACAGGTTTCTGGCTAGTGTTAATAAGTTGCCGGAAAAGAGTCTTTTGGCCCAGCTTATTGCCCTGTGTCCTATTAGTAATTTTCATAACTCTATACTCATTTTTATAAATTTTTACTAACAATAACAATTATCAATTTATTAAATGGCTGTGATTACAAAAAGAAATTGGGACACATTAGATTGTACCACATCACTCAAGGCACCAGTCCCCTTAAGGTGCCTTAGAATCCCCCCTTAATTAAGGTTTACTTATACAAGATTAAGTCCTCTCTCTACATAAGATATTATTGATAGTTTATCCCATCGAGACCATCATGTATTGTTGAATGTAAATAAAAGGAAGACTTAAATATGTCAATGTATATTTGTATATCATTGAATTCTTTAAAGGCTACTATAAGTGTAGAAGTACGTAATTTTAATTTCTCTTTTAGTTTTATTTTACTATAATTAGTGATTTCAGAATTGATATGAAATTCTTATTAGATTATTAACATTTCTTATAATATGCACTAGTATAATTTATTTTCCAATTACAAGTTCTAAATACAATTAGAATTTATAATGCATTTATTGCAATATATTATAAAAATAAATATATATTTATAATTTTTTAATTTATGCAATTTCAAGTTTTAAATAAGAAAATTTTAACTTATTATATAAAATTACAATTATATTATTAAAAAGTACATAAAATTATAGAAATAATTTTTATTAAGTTTTTCAAAATTTTATTGTATAATTAATTACAAATTTAAAATTATATAAATTATTAAAATTTATATAAAAATACATAAAAATATTGTTAAATTTTGATATAAAATTACAATTTTAATAGCATAAATTGACAACAAAAATTCCTTTATTCTTTTTATAAAAACCTTAGGAGTATATGTAATCAATTTTTTTAGTATACATTAATTGTACAATTTTTTCTAATTTTTTATTGTTATTTTAGCAATAGATCATTATCTTTAAATTACAATTTTAATTGCCTATTAATATATAATTTCTATAAATTAAAATAAAAATATGCAATAAAATGCATAGAAATAAAGAATAAAGAATTAGTTACTTCTAATAAAATAGTTAAGGCAATGTATATTCAATAACTATCAATGATCTATTGCTAAACACTGATAATATTTTCAACAACGACAAATATTTAGTTGTCAGTGATGAATCTTCTGACTTTTACTGACGACATAGTCATTAGTGATAACACGACACCATTATGAATTGAATGGGTATGAAACAAAATACTTCAATGCCAACATTTGTCATCGCAAAAGGTTTAAGCCTTTTCACTAATGATAAATGTCATTGTGGAAAGCTATCATTAAAGCTTTTAGCGACAATAAGAGTCATCAGCCTTCAGTGACAATAAAAGTCATTAACCTTCAATGATGACCTGTCATTGCTAAAAGATGGCATAATTTCTCTTGCCATCTTTAAGCAACGATAAGAGTCGTCACTAAAATTTGAGACCTTTTTTAGTGATAACTCTTATCATTACTGAAAAGTTAGTACAATTTCCTATACCAACCTTTCAGCGAAGATAGAGTCATTGTTGAAAGCTTTGACCTTGAACAATGACACAAGTCATTGTTGAAAGAAGGGCATAGGAAATGATGCCAACCTTTTAGTGATGACCCTTCAACGATGATTAAGAAATTTATCATTGCTGAAAGGTGAGTCTATAAATACCCTAGCATCATACTCTCAGCTTCATTTTCATGCAGTGAAGAGGGAAGTCGAAGGCAAAGAGTTTCAAGTATGTTTTCTTATATTTTAGCATATTTTTATTTATTTATTTAATAATATGATATATAATTATTTATATATATTGTATATTATTTTATATTAGATATTATTGCTATTTATTATTTATGTTCAATAAAAGGATATTCAATCAGTAGATTTACTTTAGTGAGGTATGTGTGTTAAATTTTATAAGATTTTATTTCATTATGCAATTTATGAGATGAATAATATGATATGAATTTATTTGTTATAATAATATGTAATAAATTTATTTAATTTGATGGTATGACATCTTTAGCATGAAATTAATATTAGTTAGATTTATCTGTTATAAATGTTAAACATATTTGTGTAATTTTGCTTTCATGTACAATTTATAAATATAAATTTTATTATTTATGTTACTGAGTACAATTGCAATTTTGAATAATTCAATATATGTGTAGATTGTTCAATTAGGTAGATATCTGTGTAAATTATTCAATTTTGGATATAGTTTTTGAACATAAGATTTTTTAGTTTTGTTGAAACATTGTAATGTATGGAATTAGAATAATTATATAAACAAATTTAAAAAAATATATCCATATAAAAATAAACTTTTAACTATGTAATTAATTTTTTTCAATATAACTTTGTAAACATACTTCAATGAAAACATATAATAAATAAAGTAAATGTTAATACAATATTTGATGGAAATATTGCATTTAATGAATTTTTTTATATTTAACAATAATATTAAAAAATTTAAGACATATTGGTGAGAAAAATATTTATTAATTTATTTTTTTCTATTTTATGTCTTTTAGGTATTATATTTGCTTAATTTGCCTTGTTTTATGAATTTTAATTAATTTTACAATTTTTTGAATTTATTTGGTAAATGCTGGATTTTGACACTATTTCTATTTTTCAGTAATTTATTTGGTAAATATTGCGTTTAATGAATTTTTTTATATTTAACAATAATATTAAAAAATTCAAGACACATTGATGAGAAAAATATTTATTATTTTATTTTTTCCTATTTTATGTTTCTTAGGTGTTATATTTGCTTAAGTTTTATGAATTGTGATTAATTTTACAATTTTGTGAATTTATTTAGTAAATATTGGATTTTGATACTATTTCTATTTTTCAGTAATATATTAAGTTTTGGATGTTAAATTGAGGCAAACTTAATATTGATGGAAAGTTAAAAGAGAGATCTACTACTTTTATATTTTAATCAAAACTCAATTCAAACTTCTTCAAGCCTTTATTTGATCGAGAAGTTGAAGTCATGTTTTTATCCCAACTAAACCCATTTTTGTATTTGGGTCATATATGAAGGTATAGTGATCTGATTAACCTAAAATTAATGCCAATTTCTCAAAAAATATAAGCCTACAACTTTCATGATATTGATCTTCTAGATTTCATCAATTTTGTGGTCTTATTTTGCTTGGAAGACAAGTTTGTGGGAATTTACTAATTTATCTGATAGATTTAATTAATTTGTAAATAATAGGTCAGGACTTCTAGAAATTAGGAAAGCCTTCTTCTAAAAATTATAATCCTGAGAATCATATAATCCTAGTCTAATAAGGTTTTAGGCTAATTTGGTTATATAAATAGGTAAGAGAGTTGAAGAGAAAAATACATTTAGAACACACAGAAACTTAGCTGACAGCCTTTTTCTTCTTTTTGCTCTCTTTGTTTTTCATTAATTAAAGCCTAAATTCATGGTTGATTCAAAGAGTTGAGTTTCTCCTCTTGAAGATTATGAGATCATGATTTGTAATATTGACTTTTCTTAATTAATTTTCCTCTTTCTCTATTTACTTACACTAAAAGTCATGAGATTTCTTATGTTGGATGTTGAATTGATATAATTGATATTTACTCTTGTGATTTCTAATTTCTTTGCTACTTTAATATACAATTGTGGTTGATAAATAATAATTTTATACATAGGGACAAAGGGTTAAGCGATTAATTGGAGATTTCTAATTTGTTTTCTTAAATTAATTAAATTATATTTATAAATTAACTTTGATCTAGCGTAAGGATTATAGCGATTACTTAATTTAGCTAATTTTAATTGATCAAATCCTAGACAATTATCTAGCGTAGAATTCATGAATTATTACAAGGATTCTAGATAATTTAAGATTGAAGAATTAATTAGAAAAAGTCAAATTTTAATTGATATATGATTAATCCAATTCAGGGCTCTTAATTTCCTTGAATCGATTGTTTGATTCCATTGAATTCTCTTTTATTTTATTTCTATTATACTTTTATCTTGTGCTTTGTTTTATGCTTATTACATTGTTTAATTTCATGCAACTAACCCCCCAATTCTGCATTTTGTTATTACACAATTAAATATACAGCATACAACATAAATTGCATTCTATTTCTGTGATAGAATTCTATTTCACTGCATTATCATTCTGTTTGCATTGGTTCTTTGTTTTCATTACATTAATAAATCAAACAATGGTGTAGGTATTGTTAGGAATTAATTTGAAAAGGTAAAATCAAAGGATCATTAGAGGTACGAACTAGTTATGCCATTATTTTATATTATCTTTCAGCAATCAATTTTAATATAATTTTGGTGCATTGTGGCATGTACATTACAATTTTATATCTTAAGAATTTCTTACAATGTAATACAATTTCATATGATTATACAATTTAATAGGGATTACAATTTATAAAAATTTCATAACAATGTATAATGATTAAAATAAAAAAATTATCATTCAATAATGATTGTTATGTAATTTTTAATAAATAGTTCATATAATAATTTATGCAAAAAATTTTGTATTAAAAATAAAAAAATAATGAAGATAAATTGTTTCATCAAATATTTTTTAATATAAAAAAGGATGAACATAAATTGTTATATGAAAATTTTCATATGATAAATTATGATATGAAATATTTTTTGTTTTTTAATTTTTTAACGTTAAAAATTCATATGAAAAAATCTTCCAATTTTTGTTATCATAAACACTTCATAACAATGTATAATGATTAAAATAAAAAAATTGTCAATATGAAAAGAAATTTCATATTACAATTTATGTATTAATATAAAATCTTCATATGATTATATACCTTAATAGGGATTACAAATTATACAAATTTCATAACAATGTATAATGTTTATTCAATAATGATTAATATGTATTCAAATTCTCCTATATTCAATGTTTTCATTAGAAATGTATTAAGAATAATAACCATTCAATAATAATTCAAATAAGCTTTATTGTAATTTTTATATAATTTTTCATTTTTTCTATGAATTTATACAATATCTAGTATTTTTATTTTGTATAAAAATAATATCTATTTAATATTTGATCATTTGTATTTATATAATGCAAAATTTTCAATTACAGTATGAATTTTTTATAAGATGAAACCTATTTGAAAATGTGAATTAAAAATATTAAATATTTGAAAATTAAATACATAAAAATATTTCATATGAAAACTACAAATCATTATAGTAACAATAAGATTACATATGATTATATATTTTAAGAAAATTACAAATTAGTAATAATACGATTACATATGAGTGTGAATCTTAAAAGGATTACAAAGATTTAAATTTTTACGTCAATAAGAATTTTCATACAAAATACAATCAATATGAATTTAATGATTGTATGCTAATAGAAACTTAAAAACTTTGAACCCTTGAAAATGTATATATACTTATAAGATATATGTTTGGTCAAAAGAGTGGAGTACATATAAAATATACGTTAGGGCAAAAGAGTTGAACTATACATCTTATAAATGTGGTAGAGTAGGTTACAAAATTAAATTCCTAATTCTAAATTATTAAATAATGAAAATTTATGTGAATATTTAAAATAATTAACTATATAGATAATAACACACCAAAATAACGGTACTCATAAAATTTTATAATGCAAGTTTAAAATTATTATAAATATATTTTTATAACCAATCCTTGAATTATCTTATAAAGTTGGACAGTTTAGGATATGTCATGTAATTATTATTGAGAATTTATTTGGCTTTTGTTTAACATTATAGAAATTTTTTAGCATTGTAATTGTTCTCCGAGTGTGAACTATATCAATGTATAGTTTATACACTTGGAGAAATACGGGGAAATGTTACCGAAATTTCTGCATGGAAGAAAAGATGAGTGTGGATGAATTGATAACTGCAAAAATATCTCAAATGGGATAGGATCCTACCCTTTAGAATTGAAGTAATACGATAGATTTAGGATACATAACAAACATTGATCCGAACACTTAATTCCATAAGAAGTTATTTTTTCCTATTTAGTGGTATGATGTTTATAGATAAAAGTCGGATTTATCTACAAAATCATTTTTTTGCTAAGTATTGGAATGGTGTGATGGCGTTTGTTGGTAAAGCTAGAAACTTTGTTGATAAAATGCATTTAGTGAGATGTCCATGTAAAAAGTACGTGAATCTATTGTTTCAAAATTTAGGAACATTGGAGGCACATATTATAGATAATAAATTTCACCTATTATAAGCAAATTAGGTACACTATGATAAAGCAGATGTTTCAACTTTCAGGGGAACAAAAGGAGTATCTCCTGATGATAGAGATGAAATAGTAAATATTATACACGACTTCATCAGCCCTTATGAAATTGAAGAAATAGTTCACAATAAAGGAAAGGGGAATGAGGATGTATCTAAAGGGGACATTGGATCAAATTATAGCGGTTATGATAATCTATTTGCATAAATGAAAACAAAAATGTATCCAGGATGCACATCATTCTCAGCCTTAGACTTTTTAATGAAACTCATGCATTTAAAGGTATTACATAAGTAGACTAACAAGTCATTTGATACTCTTTTAAAGTTATTGAAAAAGGTACTTTCGATGGACAATAAATTACCTGAATCATATTATGATGCAAAGAAATGGCTTAACAAGTTAGGGTTAGGGTATGAGTCAATCCATGTGTGTAAGTACAACTATGTACTTTTTTGGAAAGAAAATGCTTCGAAAGATAATTATCTAATCTATAAAGATAGTTGATGAATCGGCAAAAACACAAAAAGGAAAAAAATTCCTCAAAAAGTACTTTAATATTTTCCACTGATTTCTCGGCTAAAGTGATTGTATGGGTTGAGGCATACTACAAAGGATATGATATGACATCATATTGGTAGGTCAACAGAAAATGGGGTAATGTGACATCTTGATGATGGGGAAGCTTAGCCAGAATTCAATAGAAAGTATCCTAATTTTTCCACTAACCCATAAAATATTAAGCTAGGCTTAAGTGTAGATGGATTTAATCTTTTTAGATATAGGAACTTGTCATATAGCATATGACTAGTGGTCGTGACTACTTATAACTTACCACCATGGATTTGCTTCAATCAATACTTTTTAATGTTGACTCTATTAATATCGGGGCTTTAGTCGCCAATTAAAGATATAAACGTCTTCCTAAGACTAGTTGTAAAGGAGTTAAGGCATCTTTGGGAGATAGGGGTTGAAACTCAAGATGCTAATACAAATACTATATTTAACATATAAGCTACTTTGTTGTGGACTGTAAATGATTTTCCTGCTTGAAGCAGTATCTCTAGGTGGAGCAAACTAGGTTATAAAGCATGTCCTATGTATAAATAATGATACTCCATCAATTCAATTTAGGGGGGAAATTACTTATATTAGTTATCGTTGTTAGCATCCAAGGAGTCACATATGGAGAAATCCAAAGGAATTCAATGGAAAGCTAGAAAGGATAGCCCTTTCTCGTCCTCTTACTAATGAAATTATTAAGGACTAGTTAGGTAAGGTGGTACAAAGACTTCCTAGTAAACATGTTTAGTTTGGCAGTCTAAAGCAGAAGAGGAGTATTGATGAACTTAATTAGAGTAAGAGAAGCATATTATTTTTATCTCCTGTATTAGCCGACAATGAATTTGAGGCATAATATTGATGTGATACATATTAAGAAGAATGTATGTGACAATATTCTAGTTACATTATTGGATATTGAGCATAAGATAAAGGATATAGATAATGCGAGGCAAGATCGACAGACATAAAAATAAGGCTAGACTTGCATTTGTATAAAGAAAGGGGCTAGCTATTCAAATCACATGCTAATAATTTCCTCAACTAGGAAAAATAAAGATGATTTTGCCAGTTTATAAAAAATATGAAATTTCATGATAGGTTTATTGAGAGTTTTAAGAAGAATGTGACTGATCATGATATGAGGTTAAAAAGGTTGAAATCACATGACTATCATGTTATTATGTAGAGATTGTTAGGACCTTTCGTCCAAGCATTTTTACCGAAAAGATTATTATATCCAATTATTGAGTTATGTAATTTTTTCAACCAAATATTCATTAGAACTCTTAATAGGAAGGATGTTTTGCAAGCCAAGCAAGATATTGTTATCGTTTTATGCAAGCTTAAAAGGATATACCTTCTGGCATTCTTTAATATAATGGTTTACCTAGTGATGCATTTACTCGATGAAGCATTGCAGGGTGGTCTCATTCATTTTTTATGAATGTATCCATATCAGAAATATATAAAAAAGTTAAAAGATCATATCAAGAATCGTACTCATATGACTGTCATATTATTATGCAGAGATTGATGAGACCTTCAGTTCGAGCATTTTTATTGAAAGAATTATCATATCTGATTGTTAAGTTGTACAATTTTTTCAACCAAATATATGCTAAAACTCTTAGTAGGAGGGATGTTTTGCAAACCAAACAAGATATTTTCATTATTTTATGCAAGCTTGAAAGGATATACCCGCTGGCATTCTTTGATATAATGGTTCATCTAGTGATGCATTTACTTAATGAAGCATTGCAGGGTGGTCTCTTTCATTTTTAATGGATGTACCTATATGAGAGATATATAAAAAAGTTAAAACATTATATCAGGAATTGTGCTTGACTTGAAGGTTTAATTGTAAAAGGATATGTTATTGATAAGGCATTAACATTTTGTTTCATGTATCTAGAAAGTGTGGAAACTAGATTCAATCGGCCTGACTGAAACTAGAATATAGCATCCAAACATACAAAAGGTCATTATCAATGTTCTAATCTCAATATCAACCTTTGACAAAAAAGATCATATCTCACTTTAACAAGAGGGATCAAGATGTTGCCATATGGTACATCTTGAATAACTGTATGGAGATCGAAAAGTATCTTTAGCAAGTTTCTATATATATTCATAGATTTATCCTAATTAATTATAATGAACTAAAATACATATATTTTGTAGTGAGCATTAACAAGAGCTCAAATGAAGTGATGTTGATAACATAAATAAGTTACAAAGAACAAAATTTCCCACATGGTTTTACTCTAAGGTAAAAGTTTGTTCTTTCCAGACATGTTATATCAATCATGTAAATGTTGTTCCTTACTTGTAATTCTTTCCCAACTTAACTCTTCATAGAAATGATATTTTTATAGATGTATCATTTACAAAGAAATGGTTCCCCCGAAGCCACTGAAGAACTATTATCATTAGCTTTCGACAATTTACTATTATGATATGCTCAACATGTATTATTAATGGAGTGTGCTTTGTAGTTGAAACTTAGGATGTAAAGTATAAAACATAGAATAGTGACATTTTCGTTCAGGAAGCTGATAGTAACATGTTTTATGGTGTACTGGAGGACACT
Source organism: Sindora glabra (assembly GCA_020226215.1). Taxonomy (NCBI): domain Eukaryota; kingdom Viridiplantae; phylum Streptophyta; class Magnoliopsida; order Fabales; family Fabaceae; genus Sindora; species Sindora glabra. The sequence continues at coordinate 62,602,191 of CM035234.1, read as the reverse complement.
ATAGAGCTGACTTATCTAAACAACTACACTGTGAGTTCATTCAAATGTAAATGATATGATACAAATCCTAGAAAGAAGAAGCTTTGCATTGATAAAAACATTACAAGCATCTCTGCCAGCAAGTAATGGTATCGAGACGACTCTTACATTTTTGTAACTCAAGCACAATAAATCTTTTATATCAAGGATCTTCTTAATGGGCCAAATTTGTAACGTGATCCTGCAAGTGCATAGGTTTAGTCGAGTTATAGTATAAAAGATATCGTCTCCACAGGGATTGAATATTGAATACTAACTGAATTTCGAGGCAAATTATCTAGGTATATCAATTGATATTGTGAATTAAGGATAAAATGCAAAACAGAGCTTAGTTATCAAAAAGATTTAATTCAATTGAGATGGAAGCATACTCAGCTAAGGGTTCCCTTGTACATTTCATCATGGAATGAAGATAATCCTCTAACTTGGTTTACTGTTAATTTAGATTGCTGGATTACCAAAAATAAGCTATACCTCATTGCAAGGCTACTAGCTACTAACCAAAAGATTAAGTGCCCAGAATTTCTCTAGTAATCACTTATCTAGGTTGCATTAACATTGCTTTAGAATCCATTCTTAGACATTTCATCCTGTGCAAAAGAATCCAATTAACTTAATTCCTAAGTCTAATTGATATTTCCAATGATCATGCAAGGTCCGATTAATTAATTGGTCATTTCAACCTAGAATCAACTAATCCTTAACACAAATCCAATATTCCAGAAGTATTGATTTGTTCAAGTACAAAATAGCATAATCAAACCATAAATCAACAGTAAATCAAGCTAGATTATATAGAAATCAATTCCATAAATCCATGAACAAGTTCACCCCAGCTGAGCACAAGGGTTTAGTGTGAAGTCATTACAAAACTAGCAGAAAACCAAAAAACAGAGAGGGAAATCAAACAAATCATGAAGCTCTACAAATTCCTTGCTTGAATCTTCAATCCTTTGCTTGAATCCAATGCTAGCAGGTGCCCTTGGTGACTTTGGGTCTCCCCTAGGGTTTCTACTCATAACTCCCCTTTCTAATTTTCGGTTCTCCCCTCTTCTCTTGATTTTTTTCGCACAAAACTTATACGGGTAATGTACATAGGGTATGACATGGCCCATGTTTTACCCCGTATTTTTTTACGAAGGCTGGTCAGCATGATACACGAGGTATGACATGGCCTATGTTGTACCTCGTGTTCTTTTGCGAAGGCTGGTCAAAATGATACACAGGGTATGACACGACCCATGTTGTACCCCGTGTTCTTCTGCTAGCAGCTTAATGAAGCTTTGAAGCATTCCAGAAAGATACACGGCCTTCCACACGGGGTTCCCATACCCCGTGTTCTTTGTCAAGTGAGCAACTTTGCTTCAATTCTCTATAATTTGCATGGTTTTGACTCCGGATCCTTTTCTAATGCTCAAATGTGTCACTTCAAAACTTGAAAACATGAGCATCTAAGTATCCTTTTTCAATTAAATTGCGCAAGATACTAAGTAAATAAGTGATGAAACACATAGAATTTGAGTGAAATTGTGCATTTATCAATTCCCCCACACTTGAATCTTGCTCGTCCTCGAGTAAGGAAGTAAGAGAACAAAAATCTACTCCAATATTCTTCTTCTTCTTCTTTTATATATATATATATAATTAGTCAGGCAATCATTCAACAAATCAGAAATTAGGATCAAGTCATGCTAAGCAACTAAATAAGTCAATCCTCAGCATAAAAGCAAAGAGAATAGCCTCACAGGTAAAGTGTTTACTCAAACTCTCAGAATAAGGCTTGTGTATACTCTCAAATCAATCAGCTCAGGACTTAAAGCTACCATATGCTTGCAAAAACTCTAATCTCCACTACTATATTGTAAAATGCATGCAAATCAGAGGACTTTATTAGGGAAAATGGTGAGGATAGAGGAAAGGAAAATCAAGGGATAAAGAATGATAGAGTCAGAGAAGGGAAAAGACATATTGGTCTTGAGTTTGACCATTGTCGAGTTCCATTGCTCAACTTAGCATATTACCTTGCTTCAACCCCCCATTCTTTTCTCTTTTTCTTTCTCTTTTTTTTATAAATAAATATATATATATATATATATAAATCAGCAAACAAACCCTTTTCTTTCCCTTTTTTTTATTTCCCAAAAAGCTTTTCTTCCTCTTTTTCTTCCCAAATTATTTATTTAACATCATTTTTTTTCTTTCCATTTTTTTTGTTTGTTTGTTTTTTTTTTGTTTTTTTATTTTTTTAGGAAAATGAAAGCTATAAATTAACTCATCCAACTAGCAGCTTTATGTAAGAACCTCTATGTGATAGCCAAACTCATTTAATGTGTCTAAATTCCCCTTGGGCAGTGGCTTTAAATGCACATAAGATGGGTTGGCTAGGCTAGAAATAAAAGTCCAAGGCTCAAAGTGGCTAACTAGGGTCTAAGTTGAAAATAGTTTAGGGTATATCAAAGAAAAGGATTCAAATAAGCAAATCAAATAAAAAGGGTGAAGAAACATGGCCTCATCATTTTTTGACATACAAAATACATAAAATATAGCCTCAAAAAGAGCAATTGCAAGTTCTAGAGCAAAAAGTCAAGAGTGAGGCATAATCCTTCAAGAAGATAAAAATGAGCTTCAAATTCTAATGTGAAAGTTGCTCAAAAAGGCTCAAATCTCACAAGGGTCAATTATGCTTATTTCTCTTAGTTTTAAGCTTTAGATTTTCCTTATTAAGTTACTAATTAATCATTAAAGGAGCAAGGCATGAACCAATCACTTTAATCAAAAGATTGCCCTAAAAATAAAAAATATTTTTTATTTTATTTTATTTTATTTTTTATTTTTAAAATAATTGAATTTAGAGTAAATTTCAGTACTCTAAGTCAATCAAGCAGATTCAAGTACAAAATATTGCAAAACGTTCTAAACGCTGCTCCCTCACACTTAAAATTGGACATTGTCCTCAATGTACAAAAAGTAAATGGAAAAGAGACAGAGAATAGATGGGGGACTAGAACTTCCCTGACAAGTGGAGCATTGTTGTTCAGTATAGATCATGACTTCAGGAAGATCCAGAAGCAGAGACAGATGAAGAGAGAAAGAGGAGACTGCTAATCTAAAAGAAAGAAAATGCAATACTGAAAAAAAATATGTTGTTAGTTATTACAGACATGAATATTAAGGGTGCAAGAAAATAAAAGAGAAATAGGTAAAATAATATAGAGTAAATGAAAATGCATAGCCAATATAAGTATAGACCAGATAAATGGATATAGAGATGAGAAATAAGTAAAAAGTAGAATATATGAATAAAAGGAAAAAAGAAATAGTCCAAGCTACTGAGCAAGAGGATCTGGATCAGCTGGGGAAGAGGGGTGGAAAAGCTTGAACAGGGGCTCGACCATGCTCTCGATGTGTCTGGATCTCTTGTCCAAGTCGTCATAAAGGCCCTCTATCCTCGTCTGATGCTCAGAGATGTGCTGAAGCTCAGCCAGAATCCGCTGCTGGCCAGATAATATGTCTCGAAAGTAGGCCTCAGATGAAACTCTATCCCCGCAGAAGATGACGGACCCATATCAGGAGCTGCATCACCATTGCCATCATCTCCTGGAAAATCATGTTCAGAAATCCTTATCATTGGTTCAGTCAGTGAGGTACACGGGGTAAGACACGGCTCGTGTTATACACCGTGTATCTCACTGGACTGCATTTTGAGCCTTTTGTGCACGAGAATGAACAACAAACATGCATATATGCTTAATTTACCCCAGAGACAGAAACTAAGTGCAAAAATGAACATCCTAAATCAACAACTAATGACTTATATGCCTCAAACTACTTAGAAACTCAGAATGAAAATAGGAAAACTAAGATTTAAAAGCAAGAAAAATAGAAAAATAAGCTTGGGTTGCCTCCCAAGAAGTGCTTGTTTAAGGTCATAAGCTCGACCCCTGTTTTAATCAATCTGGTGCTACCATTATTGGTGGCCCGACAACATAATGTTTCAATCCCTAGCCATTAAGTGGTGGGCTTGCCTCCAAAAATTCTGTATATGCAGCAATCTCCTCATTTTTAGCAATTTCATCTGTTACTAGACATGCTTCAAATGGATCTTGAAGGCACCCCATTAGAAGAGTTTCTTTCACAACTTTATCTAGCACATCTATCCTGCATATTGAATCTTCACAAACAGGTAATTTAATTGATTCATTCAAATTAAACTCAACTTTTTCATCCCCAACAGATAATGAAAGTTTTCCATTTTTTACATCAATCAAAGCACCTGCAGTGGCTAAAAAGGGTCTATCCAAAATGATAGGGATTTGTGTATCCTCTTCCATTTCAAGTACAACAAAATCAACAGGAATGAAAAACTTACCAACCTTGATAGGTATATCCTCAAGTATACCTACTGGGTATTTCACTGAACGGTCAGCTAGTTGAAGTAAAACTGTGGTGGGTTTCATTTTTTCTATATTCAGTCTCCTTGCAACCGACAATGGCATGAGGCTCACACTTGCTCCCAGGTCACACAATGTCCGGTCAATAAGAACATTTTCAATCACACAAGGAATGGAAAAGCCACCTGGGTCCTTTAGCTTAGGAGGTAGTTTATTCTGGATGATGGCGTTACACTCCTCCATTAGGGCTACAGTCTCATGCTCCTCTAGCTTCCTTTTATTTGAGAGAATGTCCTTCAAGAATTTTGCATATGACAGCATTTGTGAAAGAGCATCAGTGAAGGGGATATTGATATACAACTTTTTCAATACTTCCAAGAACTTTCCAAACTGCTTATCAAGTTTAGCCTTTGCTAGTCTTTGAAGATAAGGGATAAGCGGTTTGTATAGTTCTGGAGAGACATATTGTGGTTTTTCAGATAATTCCCCTTCTTTCACTTCAGCATCATTAGGAATTGTAGCCTTTTTGCCTTCTTTTTGCTCTTCCCCCACACTTATCTCTTCTTCACCTTCTTGAGTGGCATTTGGATTCTTTAATAGCCTCCCACTCCTAAGAGTGATTGCCTTACAATGCTCCCTAGGATTTGATTCAGGTTGAGCAGGGAGTTGACCAAAAGCTCTAGAAGAAGAAACAGAAGCTTGTTGAGCTATTTGAGTCTCTAACATTTTTCCATGTGTGGCTAATGAGTCAACTTTGGAGGACAGTTGCCTAATAGAATCCTCCATAGCTCTACCATGTTGCCTAAACTCTTCATTAGTTTTCTCTTGGAAAATGAGAAATTTCTCCAAGAGGCCTTCTAACTTAGCAGTGGAAGAGGGTTGAGCTAGTGGGTTATAGGGTCTTTGGTTTTGAAAACCGGGTGGTGGTGGTGGCCTATTGTGAGTGTTTTGAGTATTGTATGGCTAGTTGGGCTTGTAGGATAGGTTTGGGTGGTTCCTCCATGATGGATTGTAGGTGTTTCCAAATGATTCATTCGGATTCTTCTGTCCATATCCACTGTTATGCACATAGTTCACTTGCTCAATGAAATCCTACCCCAATGTACACTCAGTTGCCATATGACCTGTCATGCCACAAATCTCATAAGGAAGGTCAGTAGCACCTATTGCATTTACATTATTAACTTGAAATTTATCAAACTTAGCCATAAGTACATCTACTTTGCTACCTAGACTTCCTAGTGCATCTACCTTAGCTGACAAATGATTAAAAGCATCTAAGTCATACTTACCTGAAGCTTTCCTTGAAAATCCCCTCTCATTTGACCATTGGTAGTGGTTCAAAGCCATATCCTCAATCAACTCATATGCTTCATTCAACCTTTTGTTCATCAAAGCACCTCCAGCAACAGCATCCACAGTAAGCTTAGTATTGTAGTTCAAACCATTGTAGAAAGTATGAAGAACTAGTCATTTCTCTAACCCATGATGTGGGCACAACCTCAACAGTTCCTTATATCTATCCCAAGCATCAAATAGAGATTCCCCTTCTCTCTGAGAAAATGTGGTAATTTCATTCCGTAATTGAGCAGTCTTGCTTGGAGGAAAATATCGTGATAGAAAAGCCCTCAGTAGCTCTTCCTATGTGGTGATAGATCCTGCTGGTAAAGAGTGTAGCCACGCCCTTGCTCTATCCTTCAAGGAGAATGGGAAGAGTCGAAGCTTGATAGCATCCGCTGCTACACCATTTATCTTGATGGTATCACAGTATTCCAAGAAAATCTAAATATGGAGGTTTGGATCCTCCATTGGTAGTCCGCCAAACTGATTTTGTTGTACCATAGACAAAAGAGTTGGCTTCAATTCGAAGTTATTAGCCTCAACAGCAGGCCTTCTTATACTGGATTTAAGCCCAGTGGCGTCAGGTGCTGCAAATTCTCTAAGAGATCTATTATCCATGTCTTCAATCATTGGTTCAATGTCAATTGCTTCTTGGATATCTACTAATTTTTGCTCTCTCCTTCTCCTAAGCAGAGTTCTTTCAATCTCCAGGTCTAAGTTAAGAATTTCTTCAAGACTTCTCCTTCGCATATACAAAGATTTTCTACGAAAAGAGTAGGTAATACTCGAATAGAATAAAATAAGAAAGAAATACTATAAAAATAAGAAAATCAGAACAAAATGAATCAAGAACTAAAAGAAAATGAATTGCCTAGTCTAATTCACTCAAAAGTTCCTGTTAATATCAACCAGTTGCAATCCCCGGCAACGGTGCCAAAAACTTGACATGATCCTGCAAGTGCACAAGTTTAGTCGAGTTATAGTATAAAAGATATCGTCTCCACAGGGATTGAATATTGAATACTAACTGAATTTCGAGGCAAATTATCTAGGAATATCAATTGATATTGTGAATTAAGGATAAAATGCAAAACAGAGCTTAGTTATCAAAAAGATTTAATTCAATTGAGATGGAAGCGTACTCAGCTAAGGGTTCCCTTGTACATTTCATCATGGAATGAAGATAATCCTCTAACTTGGTTTACTGTTAATTTAGATTGCTGGATTACCAAAAATAAGCTATACCTCATTGCAAGGCTACTAGCTACTAACCAAAAGATTAAGTGCCCAGAATTTCTCTAGTAATCACTTATCTAGGTTGCATTAACATTGCTTTAGAATCCATTCTTAGACATTTCATCCTGTGCAAAAGAATCCAATTAACTTAATTCCTAAGTCTAATTGATATTTCCAATGATCATGCAAGGTCCGATTAATTAATTGGTCATTTCAACCTAGAATCAACTAATCCTTAACACAAATCCAATATTCCAGAAGTATTGATTTGTTCAAGTACAAAATAGCATAATCAAACCATAAATCAACAGTAAATCAAGCTAGATTATATAGAAATCAATTCCATAAATCCATGAACAAGTTCACCCCAGCTGAGCACAAGGGTTTAGTGTGAAGTCATTACAAAACTAGCAGAAAACCAGAAAACAGAGAGGGAAATCAAACAAATCATGAAGCTCTACAAATTCCTTACTTGAATCTTCAATCCTTTGCTTGAATCCAATGCTAGCAGGTGCCCTTGGTGACTTTGGGTCTCCCCTAGGGTTTCTACTCATAACTCCCCTTTCTAATTTTCGGTTCTCCCCTCTTCTCTTGATTTTTTTCGCACAAAACTTATACGGGTAATGTACATAGGGTATGACATGGCCCATGTTTTACCTCGTGTTCTTTTGCGAAGGCTGGTCAGCATGATACACGAGGTATGACATGGCCCATGTTGTACCTCGTATTCTTTTGCGAAGGCTAGTCAGAATGATACACGGGGTATGACACGGCCCATGTTGTACCCCATGTTCTTCTGCGAGCAGCTCAATGAAGCTTCGAAGTATTCCAGAAAGATACACGACCTTCCACACGGGGTTCCCATACCCCGTGTTCTTTGTCAGGTGAGTAACTTTGCTTTGATTCTCCACAATTTGCATGATTTTGACTCAGGATCCTTTTCTAATGCTCAAATGTGTCACTTCAAAACTTGAAAACAAAATATCGAGCATCTAAGTATCCTTTTTCAATTAAATTGCACAAGATACTAAGTAAATAAGTGATGAAACATATAGAATTTGAGTGAAATTGTGCATTTATCAATTTAATATTCATCCATACTATTGTTAATCACAAAATATGGGATTTACTTGATAATGATGTCAATATACAAGATACATCATTCATGTAGGAAAGCAACTCCTTTAATTTCAACCTCACAGTTGATCTTGGAGATTTCCATTTAGTTAACTTGAAGGATTAGAAAAATGATCCTTCAATTATTTCACGTTCTATGAATACTAGGTCTACGATAGAAGGAATGGATGTCTTCATCGACGATGATAAGAACTTTAAAGATAAAATAATTGAAGATTATATGGAGCATGTGCTTCTACAATTTGATGATGATGAAGAAACAAATGATCATGGGGATGAGTCTATTAGGTTTACCAATAATGAATCAGATTAAGAAACAAAACTATTTTTTGCATGATAACTTACAATTGTGTAAAAGTTATTGTATAATATCATTACATGAATATAGTAATTTGTATCTTATCATCTGATACAATTGTGGGCTTTTCTCTCAAATGCTTACACAATATGTATTATTCCAATCATGGTAGATGTCGAGACATGACACTATGGAGGTGATGCTGAAAAGAACCCTCCACGTCAGCCTATTCACATTCCTTCATACTGTGAGGAATCATGTATCTTTTCTAACTATCCATACTTATGTTAATTATCTATTAAATATGAATTTATGGTACTAATACTTTTTGTTATCCATCAAAGTTGTAGCTCCGAGAAAAAGGGGTCTGAATAGGTCCCTCAGGTTGCATGAAAAGATAGAAGGAGCAAAGGAAGACCAGTGCTTGTATAGTTTAATATGATTGGTACATGGCATCCAGTTGGTAAGAATGCTAGCCATCTCTCCTGCAACATAGATAGTATCATTCGAGCACATGTGTCATCTTATTATAAATCATGGCAATCAGCGCCTTAATAGTTGTGAAATAGGATTATGCAGAAAGTTTGCGTAAGTATCCATCTCCTTCTTTTCTTAACTTAGTTATATTTGGTATTGAAATTTTTGGACATGGTTCTTACTAATTTGTTAAATATCTTTTACTATAGTCCTACTTCAAGTTCCAAGGCATCATTGAGGCTGAGTAGGATAAAGCGCTCATTGGCCTGATGCAGAATGTTGTTAACCTGTATAAAGACTAGAAGTACAGGTTAAACAAAAACTTTTTAGAGCACAAGAGCAATTGGGACCAAGATTTTGACCTAGATTGCACTAGCACTTTGTGCCACAATCTATCTTACCTCAGATGCGGCAGAAATATGTGAATTTCTTCGATAACGATGATTATAGGGTAAGTATGATATTTAATAAAATTATGTTAGTATTTCATATATTTAAATTATAAATGTAACTATATTATATGATTATTTCTTAATTTATAGGAGCTGTCTATGAGAAATATAAATAACTAGGCAAAAAAAGTGGTGAATGATTAGCATAGATCGAAATCCATTACTGCACACTGTTATGATAAGGTAATTTAACTTATTATTCATTATTTAAATGTATAACCTAATATAATTTAATAATTATATTTATCCTTTCTCTTTCTTGTAAAATATAAATAGAGAAATAAGGAAATGGATGAGTTATAATCAATGTTAGAGAATTTCAAGGACTAACACATGTATAAGATAAGGGAGTGGGTACATCTGACCCTTGCGAAGCGGTATGTAAGTTACTTAAACTTTAGATTTTAACTACACAAATTTTCTTGTAACTTGTATAATTAATTTTTTTTTTTAAAAAATCAAGACTAGGATGACTAAGCTAACGACCTAACATACACAGTCTAATAAATCATCCACTGACTTTCTTGGCACTATGCAAATCGACAAGGCTGCCATTACCGATGAGGTGCTTAGCACTTGTCGAGGGTATAGAAAGGTAGTTGATCATGTGCTGGCTGGCCAAACATACCATTCGTTGGGTACCTCCAGCTTCGAAGTGAGCTCCCGCTACGTGTCACAGGTGGGTGAGTTGCAAGAGCAGTTGCAACAAAATTAACAACAGCTTTAGTAGAGTTAATTGTTAATTCAGGAGTAGGAGCAATAGCAGATGCAACAACAGTTTGGGACATACTTGATGGAGCTAACTTCCATACTTAAACAACAAGGTCTTGTGCTACCTGTACCACCATTCATTGTTGCACCACCTAGGCCGAGCAAATTTGCGGCTGCATCCTCTACCTAACTAGTCAATCCCTCCTAGCTACCACCCTTTATGTATCGTCCACATCACCATGAGGATGATGATGATGATAGTCCTTGTTGGTGTATGTCCTAGGAGACAATCATAGAGATGATTGCAATATTACATAAAGTATTGTTTCATTTTGGTAATATAATTGTTATATTATATTATATTTTATTTTACGTAAATTATAACTTAAATATAATAATTATCTTTGGAATAGCCTTGCTATTTCTAAAATGCCCCTAGTTAAGTATTATTACGAAAAGAATAGTAATAATACATCGAGACTAGTATGTATAGTGACTGATGATTATGAATTATTGATAAATGATATCAAGTCAATACATAAATACATTTTTAGTGAATAATGTATTGGACTGACCCACTATAAGAATACTTCATAGATAAATGTGTCATTAGTTATTCTCATATGATCACAAATACACATAGTCTTTTAACCTAAAGTCACTACGGTTTCCTACATGAGAAGTTACTTACTTTGATGTTATCCTATGTCACCTTTAATCAGGATGACGAGCGGGACATTGATTGGATGTGTCATGAATCATGCAGAGGGAAGTGAGTGATGTAGATGGGATTTTGTTACTCTTGTAAAAAAAGAGATATCCTTGGGCCCTTTGATTAAGTGAGACTTAGAAATACATGGTCATGCTCAATTAAATCAATATGTGATATTGATCATTTGTTTTAAGTCTACTCAGTATCAAGAAATATAAATTAAACATTGACGAGGATGACACACTCCATGCTTCCAATTCGATTTGGATATTATTACAAAAGGGATAATGATACAAAATGTTGATCATATATTAGGTAGATGTCGAATCACATACATTCTTACTACTTGAGTGGCAGTGACGTATTACTAGATACCACTCACTGTCTATGATCCAGAATGAGTCATTATCAATGTAGTAAAACCTACATGGTCATACAAAAGGAGTAGGAATAAGTTAATTTTTAATTGAGCTTATTTTCATGCATATATATTATTATTAAGATAATAATAATTTCTCTTGTAATATATATATAATATTATGTGATATTATTTGATATTAAAGTAATATTAGATAATTATGTTATTAGATATTAAATAATTATATTATGAGATAATGCAATTATCTAATATTAGATAATAATAGGTAAGTCCTATCTCTCATCTCTCTTTCTAGGATAAGGATAAAGTGATAATTGTTTAGTGTGATTAAGATTTTTTTGAAGCATTATTCTAGTAGGACTAGGATTGTGACATGTCTTAGTTCTATAAAAAGGATTTGAAGGCAGCACATAATACTCACACTCATAAGCTTCATCAAACCCTAAATCACTCTAAAAAACATCCAAACCCAATCCTAGTGAGAGAAATGAATCCTAGCAGCTTCATGGAGGGGAGAAATTGTTGTTCACTCTGTGTGGATACCCGTAAAGATGTTGTACCTTTCAGCCGGCGTACGATTCATCTAGGTCTCTCAAGAATTTATTCAGAAAGAACATGAGCAAAAATAAGATAAAACCCTAATACTGGTTTATGACTTTTGCATGGATGCTAGGAAGGTTTTGGATCAAAATTTTAAAATTTCGCTGTGTTTGTTGATCCGAAACCTAACAATCCTGGCATGGATGACAATACATCGGGTTATCTACATCTTCCTTCTCCTTAGATTTCGTAGGATTTTTTTCATATACAAATATTTATATGAATCATGTACATAAATTTTTTTATGTGTATAAACAATTTTACAATTATTTTATAAGTATTCAATTTTTTTATATGGATTATGTGATCTTGTTACACATTACTATTAATATTGTTAGCATATTTTATTTCTAGAATTTAAATTATATAAAATTCAATTGAAAATTATTAAATTATTTCAATTTATTTGAAATAAAAAGTATTATTATCTATATTATTAAATATAATTTATTAATTTAATTATATTTTTTAAAAAAATATTATAAACTTTTAGCAACAATAAACTAAAAGTAATTTTATGTTTTTTATTTTTTAATTTTAATGCTTTTATCGATGATTTTGTCGTCATTGAAATTTAAAAATTTTGAAATTAGAAATGGCTTTCTATGACGACTTTGTCATTGCTGAAAGCCTTATTTTTATCAATGATACTTTGTCGTTAGTATAAATTGTTTCAGCAACGAAACTATACCAATAACATTTTCAACAACGACTTTTCTTTCTATAGTGACCAAGTTATATTCAACGATGACATAATGGTTTCTTTTCCTATAGTGTTATATGACTTTGATTAATCAATTTGTGGTTTTTATGTATGTTTTACTTCTACAATAAAAATATTTTATATGATTTTGATTAATTAAATTGTAATTTTTATATACTTTTTATTAATATAGTTGTTTATATAAAAGGTAAAAAAAATTCAAATTTAAAACTTGAAATTACATAAATAAAATTTTTAAAAATATATTTTTATTTCTATAAATATATCACAATAAATACATTATAAAATTTGATTAGATTTATGATTTGTAATTGTATAATTGATTATACTAATATGTATTAATAATTTTTTACGCATATATATCCTATGTTATCATTTAATGACATTTATGATATCTGCGCTAATCAAATGGGAAAAGTTGAATAATCATGGGTTTTGGTAAATATTATTACGTGGGAGTAATTTGAAGTAATAATAGAAGTAAGACACCAGTGGAAAAGAATACACAATAATATTTATAAGTTTTTAAAATATTTCATATTATTTCTGGTACATTATCGGCAATGATGGAGGTTTCAACTTAGACTTCTAGCAAGTTATCAAATCCCATCACCTAATGATTTTAACAAATTTCATATTCTAGGATTGTAAGATATCACTTTTGGGTGATGGTCAATGTTATTAGATGATGATAATTTGAAGTAATAACGGAAGTAAGACATTAATGAAAAATTGCACAGAATAATATTTTTGTTTGACTAAAATATCAAAAATATTTTATGTTCTAGAAATGTAAGATAGCACCTTCCCAAAAATAAAAAGAAAAAATGGATTTAAAATATATTCGACAGTACATACATTTTCTTAATAAATTTGTTTTAATTGTGAAATTAATGATTCCAAAGAAAAAAAAAATTAGTGAAACAAAGTTACATATTCTGGTCATGACAGCTTTCAGTACAGAATCTTGTACATATCTCGTATACATGTGTCATGAAAAGATCATTTTATGGTCAACAAATTATGTATTCACTAAATCAAAAGAATATATATTATACACTCACTTTTGTATAGAAACTCTGTCTACTTAATATATTATGCATTGTTATCAATAATTTCAGTTTTAGCATTAAATAAATTAAACTTTATAGTTTTTTAAGAATTAGATTCTAAATATTAATTCATTAACTTTTACAAACCTAGTTATGCAGCTTTTTTTGGTAAAAAATTATGCATAATTTGTTCATTAACCGTTAACATTTCCATTATAAAAGAAATATTAGATATATATATATAATTTGATATACAAAAATATATATTTTCTTCCCTTGAAAGTGTATATAATTTTAAAATTCGCCTTTGGGTGTGACTCTATCCCTTCAGGAATAGGTAATTTTCATTATAGGAATTTTCAATAGTGATTGATATATTCTCAATGTATGGAAATAAAAAATTTATTCCCATAGCACAAAGTCAACAATAGAGATTTGGTTAGTTTTCAAATATAAACTCAATAATTTTATGGAGGTTAAGTTAAACTTTTAATCCCAATACTCTGTTAAAATTTGTTATTTTATCCTTATTTTTTCTTTATCTGTAACTCTGTCCTTGGAGTTTAATTATAATTATAATTAACTTTCTATTTCATTAATTTAAGATTTTTGCCCAAAATTATGCAAAGGCGTTAAAAAAGGTATGAGAATAAAATTATAAATTGAAACAAGTTATACATAGTAAAAGCTAAATATAAGCTTTTATAAATTATGTTACAGCCTACCCCTAAACTTGGTGCATCACTTGAGAGATAAATTATAAATAATTATCATATCAAATATTTTATTATTTGGTTGATATTTAGAAAGATCGTGAATGTTAGAGTATGATTAATGCATTCTTATTATTAATTATTTTCTTTTTTTTTTTACCTATCCTTTTATATCATTACATGTTAAAAGTATTCTAAGCATGAATGAAGAAACTATAAGATTAGGTAATTTTGTTTTTATTAATGATAGCACATAGATTTTTTGTCTATTACCTTTTTTTTTTTTTTTTGACATTGACAAAGTTAGTTACTTGGGACATTCGTTATTCAAATTAAATTGCTAGTGTTATATAAAGCCTGGAACTAACACTACAATACCAATCAACTTCAATGCATCAACTTCAATTTTATTCTAGAAATCCAATCTTTTTCGCACTTTTCACTTTTTGAATTGAAGATCATGAACTTGCCGAACGGAAGCAACTTGATCTCGGCTAGTAGCTCCAAGCCAATGATGGAGATGGGTTTTGCACAATTTTGTGATCAAAGGCTACTCTTTGATCAAAGGGATGGGTACTGGCAAATACATAGCTAGTGAGAATTTCATTGTTGCTAGCTACTAATTTGCTATCTACTTGTTCTCAAATGGGAATGAACCCCAAAATTCACCCTATATGTCACTTTTTATTGCGTTTGCCAATCAACATATTGATGTGCAAGCACTATTTGAGGTGACTTTAGTAAACCAAAGTGAAATTGGGAGGCATAAAGTTCATAACCTTTTCGATAGCTCACTTGGGAGTAGGTCGTTTACGCTCAAATCCAATGGCCTTTGGTGGTGAGTTTTTTTTTTTTTTTTGCCCCACTCCTTCATTTCAAGTATTGTTTCATTGTTATATCCTTAAACCTTTATTCTTCATGGACAAGCATGTGTAAAATTTTTATGTCTAAGGTATGATACCAATTCCACTAATTAGTTAGAACGCCTGTGCGATACACAAATTATAAATTTACTTTCATCTTAATTAAAAATATATTTATATAAATAAATTTAAAATAATTTTTGGTTATAAAAATACTATAAAAAAACTAGCATATAATTTATTGTATTTATTATATAATTATGTATTTAATTTTTTAAATAAAATTTTTTTAATATACATTACTTTCTATGAAACAAAAGTATACAAAATCAACTGAGTTTTGTCACAAAATATAACACTTTTCTTAAGTTTGTTACAATTTAAATCCATTGTTAAATGAAAAATCTTCAACCTAAATGAAAACTAACTAAATAAAAACTCTCACAACTTATTTTATTACTCATCTATTATTTGTAAATCATACTTGAAGAGGAAATTAATTTAATTTTTTCAAAAATTCCTTCCAATATATGTAGAAAGACAATATATAATATTGGTATATATACCTTTAAGAAATTTCTATTTTATAAAACATTATATATGTTAAAAATAACTATAATTCTAAATCACCTAGGCTATTTTTAATAAAAAATTTATTTTAAAAAATGATTGTTGTAAAAATTTCATTGAGTAATTATATTCATACTCATTAAAATTGTTGAATATTTTTTATGGTCATAAATTGAGTATTTAAAAATTTTAGGTATAATACCTAAACATAACTTATTAAATAATTATATAATATAATCAAGTATGACTTACATTTATATTCAAATATAAGAATATTCTAACTATAACATGTTGCATGATAAAAATAAAAAATAAAAAGGAAGTTGCAGATATGAACGTAGGTATACAAATAACTCATTTTTGTTTCTAAGAGCAAAAATTTTAGTGATAATAAAACTAATAAAATAATAAAAAAAATATATGTCGGCTATTAAACACAAAAAGTAAAATTTCTCTCAAGAGCTTTGTTTTGAAACTTCTCATCAGAACTATCATAATAAAAAAAATCTATAAAATTAAAAAATGAAACTTATTCTCAATTAACTTAGAATATTTTTTTTGAAATATTGAAATTTAATTTATCTTGTGATCTATATTATTTAAAAATTAATTAATAAGTTACATATAAAATTTTGACAATTTTCAAAGTTATTATGATAAATTTAACATTAAATATAACACTTCAAAAATGATATTGAGAAAATATTTGCATCGTTTAAATAAATAAACTTGATTTTTCTTCAAAAAATTTTATTAAAAAATGGAATATAAAATTAATTAATTCAATTTATACTTTGTACATTAAAGTTTTAATTTATTTAAAATATTTTAAAATATAATAAAATATATCATGTTATATTTATACCATTTTATAATATTTGTATTTAAACTTTAAATAATAAGAATGAACATAAAAAATATGGAATAAAATATATAAAAGAAAGAGAAATAGTGCATTCACAATCAAATCTAGAAAAAAATTCTAATTAATATATATATTTAATTTGAAATATATCACTTAAATAAAACATATTGTATTACATTTATATTATTTAGCACTATTAATATATAAGTTGTGAATAAAAAAAGTGAAGATGTGAAAGGAAAAACGTGTAATTATGTTGTCAATTTAATATATAGTACTCCAAAATTAATATTAAGATAATGTTGATAAAATTTAAATAAATAAATAAATTATTTTAATTCTTAAATATTTTTTATAAAAATAAAATGTGAAAATAATTAATTTAATTAATATTTTCTATATGTAAATCATAACTTATTTAAATGTTTTATATTAAAAATAAAATATATCATATTATATCTATACCTTATAGTGATTTTATTGTTCAAGTTGTAATTAACAGGAGTAAAAACATGAACTAAAATAAATATAAAGAAAAGAAATATTACGCGAGTTGTAAAATATGAGATTTAAAAATAGAATATATGATAAATTAATTTAATTAAGTAAAATATTTAATTTATTAAATTTTTAATAAAAATAAAATTTATTTTATTATATTTATATTACTCAATAATATTGTGTATGAACTTTAAACATCAAAAGTAAACGAGGAAAAAAAGTATATAATAGTTAAAAGGAGAAAAAAATAATATATAAACTGTAAAAACTTGATAAAATTTTTAATTAATGTATTTTTTAACTTGGATTATAATACTTGAAAATTGATACAAAAATATTAAGAAATTTCAATAAATAAATTTAATTTAAATCTTTAAATATTAATTTTAAAAATAAATTATGTAATTAATTTATTTAATTATTTCTATATTATGGTTTTAAATTATTTAAAATAATTAAGTAATTAAAAATAAAATATAATATATTACATTTATCCCCCCTTAATGATAATAATGTTTGAGTTGTAGACAATAAGGATGCATAAAGGAAAAATAGAAAAAATATGAAAATAAGAAAAAAGAAGAAGAAAAATAATATGTGAGGTGTAAAATAATAATAATAATATAATATATAATAAATTAATTGAATTAAATAAAATATTTTACTTATTTAAATTATTGCTATAATAAAAAAATATAATGTGCCATATTCATAATATTTAGTAATATTGATGTTTGAAATTTAAATACCATGTATGTATATTTCAAATAAGCTGTAAACTAATGTATATTTAACATGAAATATAGCACCTAGTGATATTAATATAAAATAAATATTATATTTATAATGCATGAATTGTAGAGTAATAAGAGTTAAAATAGAAAAACAACATATGCATTGTAAATCCTTGATAAAAATATCAATTGGTGTGTTTTTAAAATATAATATTTAAAAACTATTATCAAGAAAAATAACAGATTTAAAATAAATGAAATTTAATTTAATTTTTAAATGTTAATTTTAAAAATAAAAATACAATTAATTAATTTGTTAATAATTTTATATTAAAATTTTAATTTATTTAAAATACTTAGATAAGTTAAAAATAAATTAGATCATATTATATTTATATAACTTAATAATATTAATTTTTAAACTGTAAATAATAAGAGTGCACATAAAAAAAAAGAGAAAAACATGTAGCAAAGCAACTAAAAAGATAGAAAATAATATGTGAGGAGTAAAGTAAAAATAAATACAATAAATTAAATATTTAAATAAAATTTTTAGTTATTTAAAATATTTTATAATAAAAAACATAATATGACATATCTACACTATTCCGAAATATTGGCGCCTGGACTTTAAATGTCATGAGTGAATAATGCCTAAGCTAATAAACATGAAATAGAGTAAATAAAAAAAAGAGAAACAATGTTTGAGCTAACAAATAATAAGAATTAAAAATAAAACATATAGTAAAATAAATAAATTAAATTAAATAAAATTTTTAACATATTTAGAATATTTTGACCTTAAAAAGAAATTATACTGTAATAAATTTATAATACTTATAAAAATTTAAATATAAAATATATAATGTTATATATATATATATATATATATATATATATATATATATATATATATATATATATACACACACAATTTAATGATGTTAATATCTAAGTATAAGTTATAAAAAAGTAATAGAAGGGGATATTAATAATATAAGTGAAAAGAAAAAAAATGAAAAAATAATGTTAAATAGTACATGAAGTATAAAACCTTGACAATATACCAATTGATATATATTTGATTTGATATATAGTATTTAAAGATTAATATCAACGAAAAAATTATAAAATATAAACAAATAAATTCAATTTTAATCTTCAAACATTGTTATTAAAAAATAGAATATGTAATTAATCAATCCAATTAAGAATTTTTATATTAAAATTTTAATATATTTAAAATATTTATAAAATTTTAAAAATGAAGTGTAAAATATTATATTTGTATTATTTAGTGATATTAATATTTAAGTTATAAATAACAAAAATAAATATGAAAAAGTAGAAAAAACATAAAGAAGTATAAATAAAAAGAAGAGAAACAATACCTGATTATTAAACAATAAGAGTTAAAAATAAAATATATAATAAAATAAAATTAATTAATTGATAAAATTATTAAATTATTCATGATATTCTTATACTGAAAAATTATACTATGTTAAATTTATACTACTTTGTATTTGAAATGTAAATAGTATAAATGAAAAATAAATAAAAATATAAGAATAGGAAAAAAATTTCCCACAACCCAACACGTGTACCAAAAAAAAATTATCCCACTCCCCTAAAAAACTCTCTTTTCTTATTATGTATTGATGATTGTTAGGATTTTTTTTAAGAGTTTTCATATTAATTTCTTGGTATATTAGTTTAAAATTTTACATAATAATTTTATAAAGATAGCATTTTTACTAGACAAATGACTATGGTGCACAGCTAGTTGTAACTATTAATTTGTTATTATGTAACATGTTAAATTTGACTTCTAAAAAGAATAAACCTAATGTACAGTAAGATATGATATTATATCAATATACTATTATGTTAATGGTGTACCATAATCTTTGCTTTTTAGAAATTAAACTTTTTGAGAATATTAACTTTTCTTTTATATATGATGGATTTGCTACGGAAGTTTAACTTCTAAAGGGTTTTGATGCTAATATGAATATTATATTTTAACTTAACTAATCAACCTTAAATTCCTTCTCCATTTTCTTTTCTAGGGTTTATCCATAGTTGGAAGCACCTATTTCCTCTAAAGTAATTGTAATAAAGTGCATATCCCTAAGAATTATATATATAGCCCATGCATTTCTCATGTCATTATTACTTCTAAACAATGTTCAAGTGGCTTTATACTTTTGGTTGATTTATCTTATAATTTGAATTTAAATTTTGAACATTTTAATTGAAACTTACTATCCCTTGATTTTAGTAGGCGTTCAAAATGGAGTGTAGCACCAGAAAAAAAAATATTTTTTCATTGTACAAGTCAATGAAAAACAATCTCTTGCACATATCTCTAAATACAACAAGCTAGTGACCAATTCAACTTGATTAGAAAGATATATTAGGCCAAATATCATTACATAAGGTAGTAGCACCTAATATCCTTCCAATAAAACTAATTATATGCAAGCTAGGATGATGCACTTTTTTTTTAATCATTTTCAACCATGAGTTGGAACTTTGTGTTCTTATTTTATAGGGAAACACCTTGTTATTGTTTTATTATTATAATATTTTGATTGTAAATATAGGTTTTTTTTTTAAATTCTCTATCATTCATTTAATTGTTCTATTATCTAATATATGACAATACTGATGGAGTATTAGGAAGGTCTTAAGTTTTTCTCTAGACCCTCTCCATGTTTCTTAATCTAGTTGATAAAAATGGGTTGTACAGAGGAATTTACAAAACAAGAGTAGAAGGTCATTTGATTTGCCTCAATATTATGGGAACTTCTATTTTCTAGGAAATAAAAAAAATAGTGAGTTATTTGGTTAGCCATTATCTTATAAATTGAAAGTAATAGGACTTCCTAGGAAGTTCTACTTCCCATAAAATATGGGAAATCACTTACCTACTTTCCTTAGGTAAGTGATATTTTCTATATTATTTATTAATATAATAATAAAATTATTCTTATTAAATTTAATTAATGATAATTAAAATTTATTAATTTATATTATAATAATATTGAAGATATAATAATCATTTTATTAGCACTTCTTAAAATATTTAAAGCTGAATTAAACAAAATATAAGAAGTTACTTACCAAGAAGTGTTATTTCCTATATGTCAATCAAATAACTTTGAGTATTTTTCAAGAAGCTCATATAGGAAATTATTCCCTTGGAAGTTCAATTTCTTATAAAAGGTTATTTTCTATATGAACCAAATGACTCCTAGGTATAATACACACACACACATTAAAATTAAATGAATGATGATGCTTTGTTTAGTAAAACTTAAATATGACATTTAAGAGATTGTCAAGGCTTTCTTATCTTAATATGTAATAACATCATAAGCAGAATGACCATTTTCATTTAAATAAATCTTGCTTTTTTACTTGAATGGCAATAGAAGAAAAAACTAGAAAGATCCCTAACCAAACACCAAGAGTTAATGAAGGCATGAGAAAGTTTTTAACATTCCCTTTAGGTATAAAGCACAGGTTAGGAAATGCCCGATTATTTGGATGATTTTAAAGTTATTGTTTTCTAATGCATATAAGAGAAATACTAAAATAAATATCTCTTCTTCAATGATTTTGCAAAAGGTACAATCTTTGATAGAGCATAGTAACTTCAAATAATCCAAGTAGCTAACCTTATTTAATGGGGTAAAATAGGTTGTTGCTAAGTACAACTAAATTTTCATATATGGAGAATCTAAAGTCAATTCAAATCTATTGTTAAATAGCTTTCCTCTATTGATCCTCTAAGAACAAGATTGATTCATTTCAAAACTTCATGGTTTGTTCTCCTCCCTTAATTCATTAACTAGGCTATATAACATTAGATTTTATTAGAACATACATGAACATCTCTAAGTGTACTTCCCATCCATTTCTTCTAAAAGGCCAAGAGAATATTTAAACTTTATTTATTGGACTTTTTATTCACTGTAACTCACTAATATTACCTTTTGATGAATATATGTTGTCAATGTTTGTATCAATAAGTGGCATGATTTTTTTAAGGTCTAAGGGCTATACATTTTCAATTTCTTTTAATTATTATTAACTAAGCAAGAAATTAACATTTTCTTGATAGGAAAAATATAAAGTTAAAAAAACCCATAATGTAATATATGTTGGATATGTAAATTTAGTTTTTCAATTTTTATAAGAATTCTATATGTTGGATATGTAAATTTAGTCATCTTATTCTCAAAAAAGTTATTTGTTTCTATCTACATGTGAGTTTTAGTTTTCCTTATTCATAATTAATGTGGAAAATTTTTTCTTGTTTTTTCCAAGAATGACTAAGCTTGGAAAAGATAATTGTTAACTTGTCATTGCATCCAATTGCATGTTTATTTCACATAATGGTTGATATGTCATTCATTTTTATCAAGGGATTCCCACAATTTATTAAACATGATGAATTAAAGGCCTCAAATTTCCTTAAGGATGATTCTTTAAAAATAATTTGCATTGTTAGTGTTCTAGTTTCATTTATTGATTGTTTAGAATTAGACTTATACAAATTTTTGAGTCTAACATTAGAGCAAATTTTGGCATGCTATTGGAATTGAAGGAAGGATCATATGTTGCTTTCTCTATTTTTAGGGAAATATTTCATGCATATAAGCTTATATTGGGTGCTCAGTCTAACATATTTGAGATTCAATTTTTCAATGGGGTGGAGGAAAATAATCAAGAAATAGTTGTTACTGACATGGGACTTAAGGTTTCCAAGGTATTCTTTTCTTTAAAAATTATCTTTCTATCTTTATCATTTCATATTTTTTTTATGCTAAACAACATGTGTTCTAATCCGTTTAGTACAACTTATTTTATCTAGTCCTCTAATATGTCTTGCACCCTACTATTGAGTAGGTTTTGCTTTATTTTATCTATAGAGACATTCTCACTGAAGATAAAGAGCTCTTCATGTCATGTTCATCATCCCCATTGATAGAGTTTAATCTAATTATTGAAAAATTATTAGCTACTATGGAAAAATATGATCTACCAAGACTAAACTAATGTATGAGTTTGTACTTTGCAAAGTCATAACTTTAGATTCAACTACCTATCTCCTAGCCTTTGCCAATTAATATTACGCTATAAAATTACTTACAATTTTTTGCTCAAAATGTGACCAGTGAGTCTTTTTACTTAACATTCCTGCTCAAGGTTTCAATTTTTTATTAAGCTACTTTTCAGCATATGTTATTTTTCTATCTTGTTCTAGTTTGTAGTGTTCTTTGTAGTGGATTTATTATAGTTAATATATGTCATATTTTTTAATTATGATGGAAGAATGAATATATTTTGCATATATGATTGTATGTAGCGAAGTTGTAGCCATTATAGTATATCATATATTCATTTTTAAGCACATTAAATAAATAGCTTTGAGTTAGAATTAGGGTGGCTTACATGTTAGTTATGACACTCTTTTTCTTAAATCATTTGCTTTTATACCACACTAGTAACAATAAAGAACCTAAAAGTAAGGTTAGCAACATGCATGATATTATTCTCTTGAGCTTCTCATTTTTACTTGCCTACTTTAGTTTGTTAACATTATATATTTTCATGTCAAGATAGATATTTCTAAGGATGTATAACAACTCACAACTATGCATGCTACCATATATTGACAAGCTAATATTGCTTAGAAATGTTGATAATGTGGTAATCACTAGCAGCATACTTGGTTATATTCCAAAAGCAAACTGTTAACTCCCATTATTATGTGCATGACAAGCACATTTGTTGCACAATCTTAATAGAATTAACTTTTTCTATTAATAACTGTACATAAGGAAAAGATTTAATAGTGTCCATTACATGTAATATTTATGAATTCTCACTTCCTTATTGATTACCTTGTCCAATGCAACTGTGATACAATCTAAAGGTTTTAAATATCTAAGAGAAAACTATTGATTGCTTCAATCGAGGCTCCTGAAGAAGGTGGTAAAGCATGATTTCTATTATGATAAGGAAACTATTGATAGAATGCAATAGAATAAACTTGCAAAAATAAAAGAAGCCGAAACCTATAGTTTGATCTTCCTAATGAAAAACAATAGGAGTACTAAACTAAAAGTTGAATGACATAAGCTTAAATGTGATTTAGGTGTATGCAAAAACAACAACAAAGCTAATAAAAAATTCCAAAAACAAATATATTGGGATGAATAAAGGTGGGGATATGCAAAAGTAATATAAATGAAGGAGTTTGAGAGCTAGCATGAGTTATATTTTCTCTTATAAATGCATGGTTGAACTCTTTGATAATTAAATGTTATGACCATTGAATTTTCTTCTTGAGTAATTATTATGACCAAACTTTATTGAAATAGAAAAATATATTTCTTTTATAGTTTTATTTAGGAAGAAGAAACTATCATTTCTTCTAGGTGAGATCTTCCATGAACAAAGTGAATAATCCTTCCATGGATACATTCACCATATAAGTGGCTTCCATCTAGCCAAGAGCCTATTTTTATTTCCTATCATAAGTGGTAACATATGTATATTTAAGTTACAAAGATGCGAAAAAGAAGGAAGCCTATATAAAGATGAAGTGAGTTACAATTATAATATTATCAGGTTAAGAAGAGATTAAATAAAAGTAGAAATATCATAAACTTTTGCAAACTAGATTCAAGTTTCCAATCATGAAGAGAAGCTTATCCATTCAATGATATATTTAGCTGTCAAAATAATTAAGAGAAGCATATCAACGCATTATAGCATTTTATGTACTTATGACCTTGTATTTTCTCTTTAAACTTTGAATTATAATTTAATGTCTAATTTTAATATCGACATGAGGGGGACCTTTCCAAGAAATTTGTGTTTACAATTTTTTTTGTTTACTTTTGCTTCTTGTTCTATCTTTAAAAATTTGTGAACAATAGTTTAAGTAATTATGTTACTTTTGTTGCTTGTTCTTTGAACAATGGAATGGAATGGAGCATGTAAAGTAGGTGCACATGCTTGTCACATGCATTTGCTATTAGGGATTTGGATGGAAAGATAATGGAGGGGTCCTTTCTACATAATATGTATAGTTTGAATGTTTAAGCTTTCTTTTTTGGTAATATGCACCTTTTTAAACTTTTGGAGATTTTTTACGCAAGGGATTATATGTATTTTAACATTTATTTAATATAATTTAGTACTTAGTCTAATGAAAATAAAATTTTAAATATATTATCACAAATTTTGGAATCTAATTAAATAAAGCTTCAACATCATTTAATAAAATTTATGATATAAATTTCACCATAAAATAAATAAAATAATTATTTAGTAATTGAAATAAATAGTAAAATCCAACCTATAATTCATTATTCCCCTTTTCAAATTTATTATTGCCATTATAGTCATTTGATTTGAAAGGTTACAATATTCAATTTCAGGTAATAATCTCAATTAAAATAAGTTATTTAGAATAACTTATTTTTAATTAAAATTATAAAAAGATACACTTTAATATATATATAGATATATATATTAATCTCACTTCTTTATTCTTTTCTCTATATTAATTTTTTATAAAGTGACAAAAAAAACAATTTGATAACTCCATTCTATTTCATTCATTTTAGTAATAAAACTTTAAAAAGTTATTATTCTGTTCATGATCCAAAAAAGAGTATAAAATTTATATTATCAATTGATGTTATCAAATATAAAATATGTGATGTATAAACAATTATTTTTATCGTTATACAAGATATGGTTCATATTTAAAACAAAAAATGTAATTTATTTACTTTTTTTTAAAATAGTTATTAAAATAATTTAATAAGTTAAAATATTAAAACCCATTAAAACCATAAACTATAATACCTTTCACTTTTTTATTTGAATGAAAAAATTATGCTACTAATTTAATAATAATAAAATAATAAAAGATATTATAGTTAATTTGTCACCAATTCTAACTACTATAATTAATAAATACATTTATTATGAAAATAAGAGAATAAGTAGAATTAATTTAAATGTACTTATTAATTAAAGTAGTTAATATTAGTAACAAATTAATCATAATATTCTTTATTATTTTTTTATTATTAAATTAATAGTATAATTCTTTAAATAAAAATGTAAAGATTTCTAACCTCCATATATAAATATAGCAATTAGCAACCTCCTTTTAAGTATTATAGTATTTTTGTTGAGAGAAAGAAGGAAATTTTTTTTACTTTGTTTCTTTGTTAGAAACTAATTTTATATTGTCTATCTTTCTTTTGTGTAGATGGCTTGAACTTGGAGTGCTTAACAAGCTAATGATTCGCAAGTGAAGCGGGTCGATCCATAGACTTTGTACGAATTAAACATATATTTTAATAGGTATAAGTAGGTATGGCTTGAATGTGAGCCAAATGGATTGGGCTTGCACAAATATGGTTTAGCCCATAAACTTATCTTCTTCTTTTTAAATTTTTTATATATAATTATTTAAATATTATTTCTATTTTAAAGAGAAGAAAGTAACAAATTAACTAATTTTATACCCAGGTTGATATATAAACACAATCAAATTGAAGACAATCACTTAAAATAATTAAACATAACAAATAATAAAACTAATAAACATAAAAATAAAATTAAAAAATATAAAAATGAAATAACAAATATGAAGAAATAATAAACCAAACAAATAATAAAATGTGAAATATGAAGAAAAAAAAAAAAGAGGCTAGCTTATAAACTACCAATCTAGACCATTCTAGGTAAGGGTGGAAATTGGACGATAAAGACTGATTAAGGCTAATTTTTCACTCGATCGACCATAATCGATAGGCACTTCAAGCTCACCCCAAACCGACTGAAGGCATTTATCTACCTGCCCCAAACCGATAAGTTTGGTTCCAATCAGGTTCAAGTGGTTTATTTCGGGTTGCTTTGCACAGCACTGTCACCTTCTTTACCTGTTTCTCCTTCTCCCTCTACTTAAAGGTCGTTCTTTTTCAGGTGACCTAAATCACCAAAGCTCTGTTCTTTTTCGGTTGCTTCCATTTCTGGCATGAAACCTTCCCTGCTATTACAACGTCATAGCTGGGCTTTCTGAAGACCAGCTTGTCGGGGTTATTCTTTGAAAGAAGCGCTGATCTCTTTGCCAGCGGCGGATTAGCGATACTGACATCCATGGAAGCACCAGCACCTTCATCTTTATGAAGAATTTTGGTTAGCTTATTTGATTCGGCTTCTCTTTTGCGCTTGTAGGTTTTGCTGCCGAAATCTTCATCGAGGCAGTGAAAATCAATAGTGCAAGTCGCATACAAGAGAAAATATATATATATATATATATATATATGATTCATAGAGAGATGAAATGCAAACAGTATAAGAATATGAGACACTAATATGTCTTTAGATTGCGACACATCAACCCTAACCAAGGGGGATCCAGTCTCCACATCATCTGATAACTAACACATGTAACAAAAATGAAATTATTCCAGATCATTCGTGCTACTATCCCTTCCTCTCTCTATCACTCTCGAACTTCCACTACTTTTTCGTTGTAGTCCCAAACTCTCAGCAAATAAGTAAGCGCTAGTTTAACACATTCTTACATCATGAGCTGGTAACCATTACTATCTATCTTTTATGCGAAGCTTTGTTAGCGTTTTCCACCTATTCCTACGCACGCAAAGGTAGGAATTTTGATTTGAAGTTTTAAACCTTCGAGAAGCTTCTTTGCTATCATCCATGGATTCGATTTTCTTGCAATGTTTTCAATTTACAGCCGCGTCAGGTTGCAAGTTAAGGCGGTTAGACATATCCCACCTGCACCCACCTAATTTACATTTTTTTTATTCACTCACCCAAGATCATCCGATTAATTGCAAAAACCCAATTCCAACCCACCAAAGTTCGGTTCGGGTCAAGTGGTTATGGGCGGGCCGGGCCAACTTTTCCACCTCTAATTATAGGACTGAACCAAATCACCCTCTAATAAAGCCGGTCTACATGAGCTTTAGTCCAATTTGATCTGAGCCCCCCATTAAATACCTTCAGCTCAAACCAATTAATACCATGCAACAGAATCGGATAAAATACCATTTTAACGTTTTTTACAAAATTTATTTCCGTTTTACCGTCCTTTCGAAACTTATTACCAAAATACGCATGGAGGGGGAGGTGCCATCCAGGATGGCGCCTCTAGCAACCTTTGAGGGGCGCCATTCAAGGTGGCGCCCTCGGTCCCATTTTTTTCAATTTTTCCTTTCAAAAATAATTAATTTTGATATCATTTAAAAATTAAAATTTTAAAAATAAATAATATATAATTGTGGCTCAAAATAATTTTTTGAAAATAAATTACTCATTTTATAATTATATTTGATGTCATATAAAAATATGTTAACTCCACTTTGATATCTAATATATAAATTTATTATAGAAATTAAATAAGAAAGTAGTAAATGATAATAATATAATAAATAAAAATAATAAATATTTAGTAAATAATTAAATATTATTTTAAAAATATAGGATCAATAAAGAATAATTACGTAATTTATATTAATATCTCTCAAAATCTGATCCAATGACACTTAATATTTATCAATTTTTGAAATTATAAACTTTCAACGTTTGGAATTATATTATTACAAGTAATTATTTAATATGTTATTACACATAAGTAAATTTATTGAATTATTCAATAATATTCTTTATTTACGAACTTGAAGATTGTTAAAAATGAAAAGAAATATAACGAAATAAATATGTTTTTCTTATTTTGTATTTATTCCAATAATATTCTTGTCACTTTATATTTATCTCAATAAAATTATTTTTTTTTGTAACAAAGTAAATGCGAAATGACGAGGTTGAAGATAACTGAAAATTTTAAAAAAATTATAATTCATTTTTTAAGAAACTATTTTGGTAATGAGAGGGAAAAGTACCGATTAACTATTATTTAAGAAACTATTATTCGTTTTATCGTTCCTTCGAAATATTTTATCGAAATAAGCACAAAAGATACGCACAACGATGGAGAGACGCCAAATGGCGTGTAAAGGTACTGTAGACGAAATGGCGTCGTTGGTGCTGAAGGGAAGGGATGGCAGGCGATATGACACCTTTGGCCTACGGCACCCTCGCTCCTCATTTCTAAGTTAATTAGCCAGTGACCGTGTCGACTGTGAATCCAAGAAACTTGAATTTTGATACTGTACATGGGCAGCATCCCCATCTACATTGACAATTGTACTACGTATTTTTATTCTTAAATGTTTAGTGAACTCGATTCAGAACGTATTGAATAAACACAGCATTTAATGTCATTAACAAGGATGATGGTTATTTATCCTTCAAATATTATAATTAATATTATTAATTTTTTTATATCTAAATAAATAATGAGAAAAAAATTTAATTAAAAAATAAATATTTATTTCACATTATGAATATAAAAGTTATTAAATTAATTTAATTTTTTTTATTTATTTTCACATGGTAAATAAAAAAAGAGTAGATAATTATAACAGTTGTGAAAGTATGATAATTAATAATGTTAGTTATTATATTTGGGAGATGTCCTTATCATCATTTTAAAAAAAAAATTAAATATTGCAATAATTTTGAAGTTTATTATTATTTATAATTGTTAATACGCAAGCAAGTAAAAATGTCGTATTAATTAAAATCATCATAAATGTTGATGTTTTGCAATAAAGTAGTAAAATCATCCTAAATGTTGATGTTTGGCAATAAAGTAGTAAGATAAATGTACATAAATATACAACAAACATAGAAAAGAAAGCTAATGTCTACGTAAGTGATATCCAGTCCCACATCCAGGATCGGTAATGTGACGGCCGTATCTACTAACCCTCTGCGCAGGCTCGGGAGTCACATCCCCAGTGTCTGTGTCTCATCTACCTCTAGGTCCCGCTCTGCCTCTGCCCCTAGCTCCCGCTCTGCCTCCACCTCTACCTCTATTTACAAGCTCTGAGTCATCTGTCATCATGTCACCATGTGCTAATCCTTGATCCTGGGTATGTCAATCAAATGCAGGACGATATGGCTGCGATGGACCTGCGTCATTGGAAGGAAAGGCATAGAATGAAGATGAAACTCCTGGTATGTGTGGAAATGCCTAGAATGAGGATGGAACATCAGGAGGAAACTGGTACATTTGGGATGACGACGGCCTATATAGTGCAACCGAGAACATGGTGGAGGATGAAGGATCATCAGGTGCAGTAAGGTACACATGAGATGAGGCAGTAACATCAAGCATCATCGTCATGGTCTCTTGGGCTGTCAAAGGTGGAATCTGCTACACTGTCGAAGCGGACGGAACATCAGCCTGTGACGTATGTCGTGGAGTAGTGCGACGTCGTCGGCGAGAGCGAGGCTGATCATGGTCACCCTTCGCAGGGTCTGGGATATGATGGGCCTGGGGAGCTGGCTCTGCATGTGAGTCAATAATCACATGATCAACCTCCTGAATCGCATGAAGGATGGACTCCGTCGCTGATCTAAGTGCATCGAAGGTGAACACAGCCTGCCCCTCAGGAGTAGTGAAGTCCTGTAATGTGGAAACCTCATCTACCTATGCAAATTTTTGACATTAAAGTTAGTTATAATACTGATGCATTTAAAGAAAATCATATACAAAAACTAGCACGCAATATTACCACAAGGTCTAGCGCTCCCCCAACGGGTGTAATACATCGCCTGGTAACCTGTCTGTACCATGTCATGTAATCGGATCGTGGTCCCAGAACTAGGCGTGTCGTCGGCTCAGCGGTAACGCACAAGTCTCGCCGGATATCCCAGAGTGCAATATAGGGCTGATGGCGGATGTGCCACTCCTCATCATGCCGACTGGACAAGTGAAGGCAATGGACCTCTGCCACCTGTTTCGGTGGCTCTGGAATAGCCTGGCGTAGTCCAAACTACCGCAAAACCCTATCAGGTTGGTGCCACTCGACAATCTGAAAGTGAATGAGCGGCACCACTGCTGTCCACGTGTCACTCCTGTCAAAGTAGTACTAAGGCAGTGATACGGTGACCTCCTCAGTGTACGGGATCCAGGTGATCTGAAGTTGCAAATTTAGGTTGTCATTTAAATACACTAATGGAATGGACAAAGCCCTGAAATAAAGAAATTCATTATCCTTTACATACTTGGTCAAGTCGAAGACGGTCCAACACGTATCTGTAATGGGGTAGGCTATGTGCCGGACTATCCTGGAACGTCTTCTAATAGTGCCACCTGCCAAGTACAATAACAAAGTTAAACAACTTCGTAGTAAACTTAATTATAAGTGAAAGTTGAAAAATTTTCTAACCTGCGTGCTAAGGGGCCAATCCCTGCATCCTCCTCTAGTATGTCTAAAACAGCTATCGCGGGGGCAATAGTGGGAAATCTATCCCAAGCCCAGAGCTACAGTAGTAGGCAACAACCTCCTATCTCCCTGTAATCCGGAGCAGTGGCCTTGCAGAGCTCTCTATACAGATAGGTCAGGCAAGCAGATCCCCAACTGTACGTTCCAGCCTCATGTAAGTGTCCGATCAAAGGTAAGTGTATGAGGTGGACATATGTGTCGGAATGGTCTAGAAATAACGTCCCACTAATGAGACGTAAAATGTAAGCCCGGGCGAATCTCTGCATTGTCACCTCATCTGCATCATCTGGAAGATGAGTGAAATGCCTCTCCAACTAACTCATCCTTAGTCGCCCCCTTCTGATGACATTCTCATCCACCGGTAACTGGAGTCCTAAATACTCCTCTATCAGGGCTCCCCATCCCCACACAGTGGGCCCTGTCACTACTCGACCGTTAATGGATAGGCCGAGCTAAAAAGCAACATCCTGTAGGGTAATAGTCGTCTCTCCCTGCGGCATGTGAAAGGTGTGTGTCTCCGGCCTCCACCTCTCTACAAGAGCACTGATCAACTGATGGTCGATTGGCACAAACTCGCACATCACCAAGCCATAAAAGCCTGCCTCTCGTAAAAAGGGGACAATCAACTCTTGCGGCTGCTGGTGATGGTAGTGATGAGCTCGTCGAATCCTGAGCACACGGTCAAGCTACGAAAGAAAAAAAATCACCAATTATCATGTCTGACAATTCAGAACGGTTTATACTCGGATTAATTAAGATCTAACTATTTCCATACATGGCCAGCCCAAATCAACTGGGATATGTGTGAGGCCTGAGCCGTCAGCAGTGAAGGATCCTGTGGTCCAGGATCAACGCATCGGGATATGGATGCCATCTGCCACGACAAGCATTGCATTAGAATGAAATTTAAACACACACTAACTTAACAGACTTGTGCAATTTAAGTACAAATAATATATCTTAAATTTAAATTATGATATATATAAATAATATCATAAAATATAATTAATTGTATTTTAAAATTTATAATTTTCGTATAAATAATTAATAACCTAAAAATTATGTATTTATTCCATATATAAATTTATAAAATTTAATTAATTAAATATTAAATATTATGAAATGCGAAATGGATTGGGGGAGGCGCCAAATGAAATAGGCGCTAAGTGGAATGGCGCCTCCCAGCCCCTTTCCCCCCAACAGGCTAAGTGCAGCAAAGGCGCCATGTTGAAAGGCGCCTGGTGAATATTTTCGAAACCGCGGTAAAGCGAAAAAAAGTTTATAAAATTTTCGTATTTTGGTATTTAAACCAAGTTATATACACTTGGACGATTAACTAATGGTCGGTTCACATTACTAGTAATGGGGTAACATATATATACATAATGATGTGCAATTTTACAACCATAAAAAAAAAATACAGTGTGCGACCGTTACACTTATGATATTGGGTAACATACTCTATAACATATATGCGAAAGTAAATAATAAAAATCAAGGTGTAGAAGGGCTTTCCTCCCCATGTAGCAGTGGGCAGCGCCTACGATTATGTCCTTCCATCTTACAATGACCGCATTTTTGCTTTACACCGCTCTCTTGAGGCCAATCCATCTCATTTCTGATTCGGGTCGACTTTGGTCGTCCCCTTGTACGTAATCTTCCATAATTTGGATCTAGGACAGGAAATGGTGATAGGTTATTCCATGGCGACCACTCCCCGATAGGCCACCACTCAGATTTGTAGCAATTGAGTAGTGTGTCAAGCCTGTACACAACATCAACATATGGTTCCCACGATATGTTGATTGAGGCACAAGCAGCAATAATATGAGCGCAAGGATACCTATATGCTTGGAATTATCCACATTCACATTGCCCTTTGTCTAATAATACTTGGATGACCTTTCCACATGACCCTCTTGCCATATCAGGGCCCTCCACCACCTCAAACCTAGTCCCTTGTCTATTATAAGCACGAACATGGTAAGAAGAAGCACGTGACTGGATAGTCGTAAGCTCCTGTGTGAATCTGCTTGCGTATATGTGACCTTGTTGTAGTTCAGCATATGCTTCTTTTACCCTTTCCACAAAGTACTTGACAAATCTGTAATATGTTTGTTGAACAAGGCCTGTGATTGGTAGCTTCCTTAATCCTTTGAAGAGGCCATTGATGCACTCTACAATGTTAGTCGTTATATGACCATATCTTCTGCCTTCATCATAAGCAAGCGTCCACTTCTCCATCGAAATAGCGGTTAACTTCTTGTGGATCTCCTCGTTGACTTTGCTAAGGTTCTCCAATCTCTCCATGGCCTTTTCCCAACTGGGCTCATACGCTAAACAGAAGGAGACAAATAGGTTAACCGGGTTGAACTACCAGATACACAAATTTATAGATGAAAGGTTCAACAAGGAAATTATGCTATAACGCATACCAATCTTAAGGACAGCTTTCCTCACATTGTCATCCCTGCACTTCTTGCAAACGTTGTTGGTAATATGTCTGATACAGTACCGGTGAAAAGCATTAAGAGGCTGCCATCCTAGACCTTCGGTGGCTACAGCATCTTTTATAGCCCGGTGCCGATCTGATATCAAGCATATTCCTTGCTTGTTCGTAACATTTACCCGCAGTAATGCCAAAAACCAACTCCAGTTTTCATAGTTCTTCCTGTCAACAATGGCAAAGGTAAGAGGAACGGGGCATTTTTTACCGTCTTGGGTCGTAACAATCAGTAGCACGCCCCTGAACTTGTCATACAGATGTGTTCCATCAACTTGTATGAATTGCTTGCAGTAGGGAAATGCAGCAATGCATGGCTTGAAAGCCCAGAAAACTCGGTTGAAAACATGTTTCTACGGATCAACACGGTTGTCAGTTGTGACGAATTCTTGTGACTCCAACTTGAACAGTGCTTGGTCACAGTAGCCTAGAATGTCCAACCATTTGGGAAGCACTTCGTACAATTTATCCCAATCACCGTACACCTTGACAATTGCCTTTTGTTTCGCCTTCCATGCTTTCCTGTACGAAATCTTATACCCATACATGCCTTCCACCCTCTCTTGTATAAGCGAGATTGGAACATCTTGCTTCACTTTAATCATCTCCAGTATCAAGGAACTAATATACTCGGAGTCTAGAGACTTGTGATCCTATGTCAAACTGGCGTTAACACATGTGTGAGGCCCTGAAAATCTAGTTATTGTCCAAGCGTTACAATTCTTCAGTTTCGTCGCTCTGAGGTGGAAATTGCATTGGTCCCCGTAATTAGCACACTTCACGTTTAATCTTCTGGTATCCGACTCCTCGACATAATAACTGTGGTGCCTTCTGATGTGGTAATGCTTGGTTGCAGCAATTAAAGCCTCCTTGCAATCGAACTCTTGCCCAACCTGTAAGTCCTCTATGTCATAATCATAGCTTGGTTTCATTATTTCTGAAAATTCATTAGGATTCCGTATGGCATCCCAATCAATGTGAGAGAAGATAACAGCTTGAGGGACACCATTTGATGTCTGTGTAGCATTGTCACTCCTCACCTGCCGCATTGCAACATTGTCTCCATGTGTAGTGGCGCGTTCTTCGTCATCAGTGTCAAGATCATCATCGCTGCTGCAAGACACCTCATCGTCCTCAAAACCAGACTCAAGGTGGGCATCCATCAATATAGGATCAGTGGATTCTTCCTTTACGACCGGTAAGGCACTTGTTGAACCCATCATGGTATGTGATATATTTCTCAAGAAAACACCGGCAACAGATGAGTCCAATGCAGGAGTATAACTATCAGAAATGTGGAACTCGATTCCACCCGTGTAAAGAAGGCCTTCCCGCACCATCGAACAACTAGTACTGACATTAGCCGTTGGAACCATAGGTGATCTAGTTGTTGGAACTTTTTCTTGTGAACCCAGATTGGCAGCGTGCAGTTCGGATGTGATCACCTCTGCGTACAACTCCATTGCTGTCATCGTCGGATGCTGTTTGTAGCTTGCTATGGCACATGCCAAGTCTTCATCGTCGTCCAATTCGTATGCCATGTATTGAGCCTCTGTTTGATGCTGTGGAAACCTGTAAACAATCTTTCCCACAGCTTGATCTTCGTGAAGCTTCAGTCGGGCATGAATTCTCTCCCGCAAAACATCCATAGTGCTGCATCCTCTTAATTTCAATGCCTTTGAGGGAGGTCCATTGTCCATTACCCCCATTGATCCCTCAATAATTGTACCATTTGAATATATAAAGGCAATTAAACTTTTCTTCATCTTCTTACTTTTAGCTGCACAATACTCACTGCACCCCCACAACTGACAGATAGTCTCATATACAAATTTTGTTCTCATAAACGAGTGTACTAGTATTTAATACTATAATTAAAAATGAACGGGATGTATTACTATTTTGCAAGGTATTCTATTAATTCTACGTAATAATAAGATTGTTTTTTCGGCCAAGCAAATGTTATTTCTTTTTCAAAACTAATATAAAATTTGACTATATAATCTTATCTATGGCTTAGTTTATCTCTTTCAATTAAGCACTTCTTAGTGATTTTGCACAAATTATACTAATTAAATTAGTTAACATTTTTAATACACTATCTTTTTTATTTTTACGGCTTTTTTCTCCATTCACACCTACTACCAAATAGCAACCAAAATTATGTACACATTATTATTGCCAATACCTCCATATATATTTTAATTCTTCCTAAATAAACCTATGTATAGTATAATTTTTTCAAGTACGTTTACTATTCTTCCATTTATAATATCTACTATTTAAATGCAAAATAGTACAAATTTTCAATAACAATATCCTATTTTTTTAAAGCTTTTGGTTACATTCACATTTCCTAGAATCTTTTTTAGTACCTCTCTTATGATATATTAAGATTTCACATGAAAAAATTCTCTAAATATAACTTTCACCTAGGTCGTAAGACCTATATTAGGACATTCTTCTTTATCTCGTTTGTTATTCTTTTAATAGCACAACCTATTACATTACATATAAATTCCTACAAAATTTTCATAAATCATAACTTCACATCTTAAATCATAATTTCACATCATAAATCATAACAATCAATATAAAATAAATAAATCTATATTATTAATATCATAACATTCTAAATAAATTTCTCTACCAATATAAAAAATATTTTCACTATGACTAATAAAAATTATAATATAAGCATAAAATTCCTAAAAATACTAACCGGTAAGTATTCAGAGAAGCAAACAGAAAAAAGCCTCTGAATGAAAGAAAAATTTGTTAGATAATTTAATAACTTTAATCTCTAAGTAAAAGTTATTAGATATATATAAAATTTTATTGATATATATTCAATTTAAAATATAGTATTCAAATTTTTATATCAAGAAAATATTAATGAATTTTAAAAGATAATTAATTTTTATTCTTAACTCATATCATTAAAACTGAAATATATAATTAGTTATTTCAATTAGTGTTTTCCATAACATGAATTTTTCAAAAAAAGATATTTGATCATTAAAAATAATTTTGTGTAAAAAATATGATATTATATTAAATTAATATTATTCAATATATTCCATTTCAACTTTTAATAGAATGATTGAAGAAATAAAGAAGAAAAAATTCAGCAAGGTACATGAAATGAAGAATAAATTATGTATGAACTGTAAACCCTCTGAGAACTTTCAATTGATATATTTTAAATTTAAAATATAATATTTAAAAATTTTCATCAACAAAAATTTAAAGATATTTATATAAATAATATTTAATTCAATCACTAACTTTTTTTCTATAGATTATAATATGAAATTATTTATTTTTGTTAAAAAAATGTATATTAAAGCTTCAATTCACTTAAAATATTGTAATAAATTAAAAAATATAATTAATGATTGTAAAAAAAATATTGTTAATAACATGTTAGTTTTCTAAAAAATATAATATGTTAAAGCTTCAATTTTTTCTAAATCCTAGATCATCATTTCACATTATAAGTCATAATAATCAACATAAAATAAAAATTATAATATAAATGTAAAAAATATACAAATACTAACCAGTAAAAATTACAAACTATCACAGATCACATAAATTTATATAAATTTTTTCTAAATCCTAGATCATCATTTCCCATCATAAATCATAATAATCAACATGAAATACAAATTATAATATACATACAGAAATTACAAAAATACTAACCAGTAAAAAATATAAACTATCACATATCATATAAATTTGTACAAATCTTTTCTAAATCCTATATTACCATTTGACATCATAAATCATAATAATCAACATAAAATAAATATTATAATATAAATACAAAAATTATCAAAATTTAAACAAATAAAATTTATAAATTATAACAGAAAATTCTTTTGAAATCCTAAATCATCATTTCATGTCATAAATCATAATAATTAATTTAAAAAAAATATAACATAAAAATAAAAATTATAAATATACTAACCAAGCAAGATTTGACTGGGATCAGATTTGCTCCAAAGTAGAAAATGCTTCCGAATGAAATGCACAAAAGAAAGAACAGATGATGATTTATGAACGAAGGAATATAAAATATGAAGAACTGCGGGAAGTGGCTGCAAGTTTTACGAAGAAAGAAGAGAAGCAGAGCGGCTGCGAAAGGGTTTCAGAGTTGTGGAGTGAGGAGTGAGGAGTGAGGAGGGGCGGGGTGTATAAATAGGGGGAGGCGCCTGATGAAATGGCGCCTCCCAATTCGAATTTCAAAAAAATGGCGCCCAGGGTGCCTTTTGAAATGGCGCCTTCCCCTTACAGAGGGCGCCAGTTTGAATGGCGCCTCCCGCCTGGGGGGCGCCACTTCAAAAGGCG
Organism: Sindora glabra; assembly: GCA_020226215.1. Taxonomy (NCBI): domain Eukaryota; kingdom Viridiplantae; phylum Streptophyta; class Magnoliopsida; order Fabales; family Fabaceae; genus Sindora; species Sindora glabra. The sequence goes on along the minus strand of CM035234.1, from coordinate 62,564,107 downwards.
CCTCCAAGGGGAGGACGTCATTCTGAATGGCGCCTCCAAAGCCTTCGGGCGCCATTTTGAATGGCGCCCTGCGTATTTTGATAATATGTTTTCAAACTATAGTAAAACGATAAATTATTTATAAAATACGCGTAATCCGGTATTTTTGTCAACAGAATCCATATTAGCCATTTTTTATGATTGCACTTTGATAAGTAATCTTAACTTATGGGTTACATGTGATAGAAAATAAAATTAAAGAATAAATTACACTCCCTTTCTTAAGATTCAACTTGATTACATTGATACTTATTATATTTTTAGAAATAAATTAACCTCCTTAATTTTTTCAAAAGCAAGAAAGATAAGTGTATATATAAAAAAAATGGAAGGAATGTGAGCGTATATAAAAAAGTTCAGTATATATTTTTTAAAATGAAAAAAATATGAGTATAATTAGAATAAACTTTATGAGAGGTGAGTGTAATCTTTATCTTTATTCTAGTATATAAATGTAATAGCCACAAGTGACGCATATTAATCTATTAACAAAGAAAGCTTGAAAAGGTGCCATGTGACAAAAGACATGGCAAACAATACAAGAAGTAGATTTCACATGGCAAAACACATGATAATTAATACAATTAAATATTATAATAATTTTAATGAGTAGAAAAATCTCTAACAATTTTAAATTTGAATTAAATTTGATCAGGAATTGATTGATATTACCAAATTTTATAAATATAGATACTATACTAATTTGCTTTTACCATTGAATTGATTAATATTATTGTAAATTATATTTAATATTGAAATTAAAAAAGTAAATTTAAAAAAATATAAATAGTAAAATGGAAATATATTTTAAATTATTATGAAAGTATATGAATTTAAAAAATATAAAATTCATTTTTATATTTATTAATTATAAAAAATATAAATTTAGAAAAATATAAATTAACATAATGATTTAATTATATATTCAATTGAATTTTATTATATATTAAAAAGGAATGAAGGTAATAATTAGGAAAATCTTTACCAATTTAATTAGATATTATCATTAGCATATTGACTTTTATCGATGATTAAATATTTAATGTTTGAAACCCATAGATTTCAAATCATCATCCACATGTATTAATAATTTTTTCTCACAGTTTATAATATCCAAAAATTATTTTTATTTTTATATCTATTACTTATTATAATAATTAATGCAATTAAATATAATATTAAATTAAAGTTTAAAATTAAAAATATAACAAAATTAAAAATAAAATTATAATATTCAAAGAAATCAATATAATATTTAAGTGAGTTTTGAAAATACAAAGACAATATATTATATAATTTTAAAATAAATTATGTTTTTAAAAAATAATTTAATAATATATTTATTTAATTGAATTGGTTATTAATTAAAATTAAATATTGTAATTAAGACATATGAGATTATCCTTTTATTTTTATGTAAAATTATATTATTTTGGTAGTTTATGACATTTTCATCATTAGACATTAACTTTCAATGATTGATAATTAGCAATTATATAATTGTTTGTATACTTGACAAAACCCTGATGATCTGGGTTTTGCTATGAAACTTGTAAAATAAAAAGAAGGCACTTAAATGCCTAAACATGAATAAAAAAAAAGTAAAAGTATAAGAAGAAATTAGAGAGTATTCGATTGATAGATTAAGTGATAAGAGGTACTGTATATAGAATGTGAATATGGTGTTAAAGGTATATTTGTAATTGTCATTGCACTTGCCTCCTTGCATCCTAATATTTTGAAAAGGAGGTTTCAATACATATAGAATAAGGAAACAAAGAACCAAAGGTGGTACTCTAAAGAGACTTCTATTGATTAGGTCAACATGTGTCATGAGTGAGAAATATAAAGTGCAAAATACTAAGTGAGAATGGCATCAATGTCAAGGTTTATGTTCAAGGTGTATACTAAATTCATTTAATGAGTATAGTGAAATAATATCTAAGCTGATGTGATAATATATGGTTTAGATCTTGTAAAAGATAAGAACAAATGTCTAGTTAGCTAATAATCTATAATTTGATATTGGTTGTTATTATGTTTATCTAATTATTGTTGGCTTCTAGCAGGCCTTTTCAAGTTAAAGTCTAAATGATTGGTTCAAACGCTAAAAGATTTTTGTTTGGGCTTAATGCCAAAAGATTTCTTCTAAGCTTTGATATCTAATAGGTCAATTTAGAAGTTAAAAGAGTTCCTTGTAAGCTTTATTGAGTTATTTACTCTATTACCAAGAGAGTTCCAAAAGGGTTTTAGGTACTAAAAAAGTTTCGTTTAGGCTTATAGCACCAATTGACTAGTTTGATTGCTAAGGGAGTTCCATTTGAGTTTTATTAAGTTATTTACTTTGTTACCAAGGGAGTTCCACTTGTGTTTTAGGTGCCAAAAGAGTTCCATTTGAGCTATTATATTATAAGTTCATAATTCATTTATTTAATTCTTAAAATATTATTTTTTATCTAACTTTTTGTTACTTTAACTTTATTGGTTAGTCATTACCAAGATGTGCTACACACTTTGATGGTAAAGTTAGTAATTTTTTAAAATAAGTTTAAATTAATGTATCATTTGAAAGTAGGATAATACTTGTCATATGAATTCTTCCCCCTTCCTTTATGGTTAAGTGTGGCAACCGACACTCTGTAAAAGAAAAACAATTAGCTAGTTTAAAATTTTCTTAAATTAACTTTTAATAGTAAATCGCAAAGCGTAAATGGATAAGAGATGACATCTAGAGGAGTGACTTATTCCCTTCTTTAAAAACTATTGAGCACTTTTAGAGATCATGATCAAATCCAAAAGAAATTAGTAAAATAATAATAATTTTAGGCCTCCCTTCCTTAGTACCATGTCTTGAATATTCATGGTGGATATACAGCCATGTTAGAATATACAAATGCAAATTAATAGAGATTTTAATCTAATTGTAAAAAATTATGTCAAAATTAAGAAATGAAGTTAATCTCATATAAAATAGTTGCATGAGTTATATAAGGCTATGGATTAACATATTTTTTTTCAAATGGTAAAAGAATGAAATCAAGGTAAAAGTAATAAATCTCTACACATGTTGCAAAAATAAATATAAACAAAGCCTTTCAGTTTTAACCACAACAAATAGGAGAAATTCATATTCAAAAACAAGAAAAACAATCCCCTAAACAACCATATCAATAAGCATATTCCCCCAAACAACCTCCCTAAAAGGATTTCTTATGAAGGATTTTCTAAAAATGCATTCCCTAAATATGGTCCCACTTGAAAAGCAATGAGACACTAGATAATTTGCATAAACATTCCCATTTGGTTTTATATTTTCTAATTACAGGTCCGCTTGGTTAGGGAGAAAATAAATTTTTGGAATTTATTTTCTAACTTTTTCGTGTTTGGATATTCAAAAAGCCTGGTCAACAAGAAAATAAATTCTGATCAATCAGAAAGTTGTAATATTTTTTTGGAAAGTAACTTCCCATTTTGAAAAATGGAATTCATTTTTCTTGTTACTCAATACATCCATATCCAAGTTCAAGCTTTCTTTTCTGGCCTTCTCATCTTGTTATGCAATCACAATCATGAGCAAAATTTATTTTTATTTATTAAATATTTTTATGATGGATGCTTTATTTCTATTTTTATAAAATTTATTTTTATTTATTAAAATCCAAGTGCATATTTTTATGCATTTACTAAAATATTCTCCCTTTCTTCCTCATAATGGATGTTCTATTATATAATATTTTATAACAATTAATTAAATTAATTATGTAAATCTATATATAAGATTTTGTAATGACTTTAATATATATTTTATTATTGGACATCAATTATTATTGGATTACTGGGTACCAAAAATGATAAAAATTTTATTAAAAAAATTCTTTTTTAAAAAATACATAAAATTATAATAATTTTGAAGTAAATAATTTTAATTTACTTTAAACAAAATTAATTTTTCTTTGTGCACCAAATATCATAAAATATTTTTTCTTTATGCACTAAACAATAAAAAGTCAATTCATTTTCTAGAAACATGTTTTCTTAGAAAAATATTTTCCAAAAATTTTATTTTTTCTTAAATCAAACAGACCCTATGCCTCTTAAATCAATGATACAATAAAGAGATCATATCATATATGGTACTCTCAACATCATCACAGAATTAAGTTCTCATTTAGCTTCATCAATACATTCAATGAAGTTCTAGGCATAAGATTAAATTTGATGTTTGAGAAATTATACTTTTAAAAGATCAAGTCAACTAGATCGTGAATGATTAGTAAGAATCAAAGGTTACCTATAGAAAAATGTAAAAAATTTAATCATTCGTTAGTTTTCATAGGGTTGCGATTTGAGGTCTCTTTTGGCAAATAACAAGTGCTTATGTATAGCGCCATTCATGGATTTTTTAGCAAACTGGGGAAATTGGGTATTCTAAAAGAAATGGTTAGTTTTATGCCCTTCCTCCTCAATGTTGACACTGTTGAAGCCCTTTTCTTGTACAATCAAGCAGAAAAATTAGTGATTCGTATTGTTCGCATCATTGCTCAAATTTTGCAAAGGGAAAATTTGGAGATTCTTCAAAAATCGCAGGAATTCCGATCTATTCAAGCGAAGGCACTATTGTCATCCGCATTGAATCGTGATATCCCTGCAATGACAGTCAAAAGATGACTAGAACCCTTCCAAGATAGTCAGGACCATTTCCCAATGAAAATTGTGGCTAAATTGGCCATGGACAGCACTAAGGGGTCGTTTGGTTCATATGGGAAATAAGTTCTCATAGAAAATTAAATATCTTAGGAAGAAATTTTCTGTATGAACTTTTTGAGAAATTCTAAATGTTATTTGGTTGACATGAAGCAAGTTACACATCCCATAAAATAAATTCTTATATTTTGTTTGGTTCAACTTTGAATTTCCTAGGAAATGATAATGAAATTACTACAATACTCTCAATAATAATTTAATATATATTAATAGATATTAATTAATTTTAAAGAGGTGATAACACTAGACTTTCAATTGTTTCCATATGATCTTTCAACAGAAAATAAGAAAATATAGGTTTAACGAAGTTTTCTTAGTTAAAAATATGTAAATTGAGTTCAAAACTTTGAACGATGATAACTTTGTGTTCGGTTATCCATTTTAAGTGATTTTTTTATTTCATATAACTTTTCGAGATCTACGTGCTAGCAAAGTCAAAGGCGTTTTACCCACTCTGATTTAGCAAAAAAGGTCTTTTTCAATGATTTTTTAAATTTTTCTTTATCTTTTTGCTATTTTTTTAACTTTCATCTTATTTTTATTAATTCAAATTCATTCAAATCCTATATTAAACTTTTACTCCCTAACTCTTTTGATGTGTAGTAGAGTTATAATAATTTTTTTAACAAATAAAATTACTGAAGAATAATTTATTATTATTTGAAGATTAAATAGTAATATATTACTGTTTCAATATAAAATAGTAATATGTTACAGTTTTGAAATAAAACAGTAATACCAACTAAAAATATCAAATAAATAAATTATGTTTAATTAATAACTAAAGTGCTAAATAATAGCATGTTACTGTCTGTTTTCTAAACAATAACATGTTACTATTTTATTCCAAAATAGTAACACAAATAAAAATCTGAAATAAATGAATAAATCATGTCTAATTAACAACCAAATTGCCAAATAATAGCTGTTACTATTTGTTCTCTAAACAGTAACATATTACTATTTCTTTTCAAGCTTAATTAACAATTAAATTGTCAAAGAAGAAGATGCTACTATTTCATTCCAAAATAGTAACACCAACCAAAAATCTCAAATAAATGGATAAATTAAGTCTAATTAATAACTAAATTATCAAATAATAGCATGTTACTATATGTTCTCTAGACAGTAACGTGTTACTATTTCGTTCTAAGCATAATTAACAATCAAACTACCAAAAAAGAAAATATTACTATTTCATTCCAAAACAATAATACTAACTAAAAATTTGAAATAAATGGATAAATCAAGTCTAATTAATAACTAAATTGTCAAATAATAATATGTTACTGTTTATTCTTTAGATAGTAACATGTTGCTATTTTATTCTAAAATAGTAACATTAATTGAAAACCTAAAATAAATGGATAAATTAAGTCTAATTAATAACTAAATTGCCAAATAATAACGTTTGTTCTCTAGATAGCAACATGTTACTGTTTGTTCTGTAGACAGTAACATAACACTGTTTCATTCCAAAACAGTAACATCAATTGAAAACCTGAAATAAATAGATAAATTAAGTCTAATTAATAACTAAATTACCAAATAATAACGTTTATTCTCTAGACAGTAACATAATACTGCTTCGTTCCAAAATAGTAACATCAATTGAAAACCTGAAATAAATGGATAAATTAAGTCTAATTAATAACTAAATTGTTAAATAATAGTATGTTACTATTTGTTCTTTAGACAGTAACATGTTACTGTTTTGTTCCAAAATAATAACACTAACTGAAAATCTGAAATAAATGGATAAATAAAATCTAATTAATAACTAAATGGCCAAATAATAATGTATTACTATTTGCTCTCTAGACAATAATATGTTACTGTTTCATTCCAAAATAGTAACACTAACTGAAAGCCTAAAATAAATGGATAAATCAAGTCTAATTAACAATCAAATTACTAAATAATAGTATGTTACTGTTTGTTCTCTAAACAGTAACATATTACTGTTTCATTCTAAAATAATAACATGAAATGAAAACCTGAAATAAATGAATAAATTAAGTCTAATTAACAATCAAAATGTCAAATAATAGTATGTTATTGTTTATTCTTTAGACAGTAACATGTTACTGTTTCGTTCCAAAACAGTAATATTAATTGAAAACTTGAAATAAATGGATAAATCAAATATAATTAATAACTAAATTGCTAAGTAATAACGTATTACTATTTATTCTCTAGACAGTAATATGTTACTGTTTCATTCCAAAATAATAATATTAATTAAAAATCTAAAATAAATAGATAAATCAAGTCTAATTAACAATCAAATTGTCAAATAATAGTATGTTACTATTTGTTCTCTAAACAGTAACATGTTACTGTTTTGTTCCAAAACAGTAACATCAATTGACAACCTAAAATAAATAGATAATAACATGTTACTGTTTATTCTTTAGACAGTAACATATTACTGTTTTATTCCAAAATAGTAATATCAATTAAAAATCTGAAATAAATGGATTAATCAAGTCTAATTAATAACTAAATTATCAAATAATAGTATGTTACTGTTTGTTTTCTAGATAGTAGTATATTACTATTTCATTCTAAAATAGTAACATCAATTGAAAACTTGAAATAAATGGATAAAAAAACCTGAAATAAATGGATAAATCAAGTCTAATTAAAAATTAAATTGTCAAATAATAGCATGTTACTGTTTGTTCTCTAAATAGTAACTAATTAAGAAAATTCTAATTCTAATTGATGTGTGTGTGTGTGTGTGTGTGTGTGTGTGTCTATATATATATATATATATATATATATATATATATATATATATATATATATATATATATATATATATATATTTAATTTGAGTTATAGTGCTTGAAAATTGATATTAAAAAATATTGATAAAATTTAAATAAAATTTGATTTTAATATTCAAATTATTTCAATCAACAAATAGAATATATAATTATATAATGCAATTAATATAATATATATTAAAATTTTATTTTATTCAAAATATTTATATAATTAAATTAAATATATCATATTATATTTATATTATTTAATAATTACAATCTAACTTTCAAATAATAGCAATAGATAAAATAAAAAATAAATAAAAGAAAATTATGTAATAAAATAAATAAAAAAATAAAATAATAAGTGGATTATTAAATAACGTAGGAATTAAACAAAAGTATGTTGTTAACTAATTTATTTAAATTTTTTACATAAAATAATAATAATAAAATATGTCATAATATATATATATATATATATATATATATATATATATATATATATATATATATATATATATATATATATTATTAAGCAAATTGTAAAATAACAGCAACACCAACTAAAATGGTATTCATGAAGTGAAACTTGATAAGTGATTAAAAGAGTAAAATTAGTATTAATTAATTTTAGTAAGGACATTTTTGTCTATGAATTAGTTAAAAATATAGGAAATAGAACTTACCTAGAGGGGAGTGGGTAAGTGATTTCCTGTGTTTTATCGGAAATACAAGTTCCCGCGAAGATCTATTTTCTCTCATTTGTGCAACCAAATAACTCTATGGTAGTCTATATCCTGAGAAATACAATTTCCTATATTTTTGCTGTAAACCAAACGACCCCTAAATATTTAAGTCATGCTATGAATAGAGAGAGGAAAGAGAAAGAAAAAAAAGGAGTGCAAGAGGAATTCAATGAGTATTCAATTAATATAGATAAAAACAATAAATGGTACTATATACAAAGTGTAGTATAATGTTGAAAGATAAATTTGTAATTGTCCTTATCAATATTTTTATGATATTTTTTTATTAATTTTCATAATCAATTATGATAATTAAATATATTTATTGAAATAACTAATTATTGGAATAATTTGAATGTTATAAGAATTTAATTATAACATCTTTTATTTATAGATTGCTTATTATGCATTAATTTTATAAATACTTTTTATTTAGTTAACATTTTTAAATACTTTTTAATTTTTTACATTGTTAATTATTATTGATTGGCTATCACCTTTAATTATTTCATTAAATTATCTAGTTGATTAGCTTTTCATTAAAAAGAAGTCAAATATCCATTCAGAAAAATCATTTAAACATTGAAATATATCATAAGAGTGCGGTAGCTTGATGCAGCAGAGAAGTATATTATCATTCGAAGGAATATATTATCAACTAAATATTTTCAATTATCCACTTCCTTTTAAAATATATTTTATAATTAAACAAAGATTTCATTAAATATTTCACATAACCAAATTGGTATTTTCAACTATTTTAATCAATTTTCTTAAAATTATCTTTCACTATAAAGAATATAAATAGTTGATTTTTTAGTATGAACCATCCAGTATTTAATAGGTCACATTGGACGTCCAATTAATCCGAATTCAAGTTAAGAATAAAGCTCTTCTAATAACCATTTTTTCTATTCACAAGGCTCGAACTTGATACCTTACTTATGGGAACTAAGCTCCTATCTACTTAAACTAACTATCATTGGTGAATATAAATAGTTGATAGTACAACTAAAGAATAAATATGATATTTAGTTTCTCATATATAAAGATGATGATTATTATATCTTTTAAATTTATATTTAATATTATTGGTTCCTTATTTTTATTTTTGTTATAATTAATCATCCTCTCATTTACTTAAAATGTTAAAATAAATGAAAAGGTTTGAAATTAATTGTTAAATAATTTCTTAATAATTATTTTTATTTTTTATTTATTTTAATATTATATGTGAAAAGAAGAACAAATAATTGTAATAAAAGCAAAAATAATAAATTACTAGTATTAATTATAAAATTTAAGAAATATAATAGTCAGGGACTGAATGTTATGTTTATTTTATAATGAAATGTATTACAATCAACAAAATCACATTTAATATTGTTTATTTCTTAGAGAAAGTGTAATTATGACCTTACATGAATTAGACATAAAGTTAAAGAATATAACTTGTAAGAATAATGCGATAACATTTAAGGTCCGCATCATTCAATTGTGATATATTTCAAGGTAGTACAAAGCAAATAAACATGCTTTCATTGAACTCTACTCATTGATGATGAGATATTGTTTTCAACTAAATTATATGCTTCACGCATTATGCATTTTTTATTTATCATTACACCGTATTGGTTTATGGTTATTTTATTTTCTCTATATTATAACTTTTTTTATGAATTGTTCTCAGGATTTATCTTCTTTGTTTTTTTTTTTTTTTTTCTAGACTTCAACTTGTTATGCAACTATGTTCAGAAATTTAGTTTCAAAATTTAAAGATGTTCCAACTGAAGGCAGTACGTATAAGACATCAAAATTTGCATTTTGCATTATTGACGGAGAAAAGTGCAGGCCATGCTGACATTAATACATCTTAAATTTCATATTGAATATTTTGAACGCTAAATCTAAATACACTAATATTTCTCTCCATGAATTCAAACTTATATCCTACAAATGCATCATGTCTTCATGTGTACAATGGCATACGATTGTATATATGAGAAGGAATCTGTTAATATTAATGTAAATCTAAATGATTTACATCAAATATAAACCATTGATTTCATTAAAATTTAAAGGATGAGATCAATTCATTTTAAGTAATTGTTTACACTGCATTTATTTTACTCTCTCTCTCATAATTAATGCATTAGATAAAAATTTTCAAATCATTAATATACTAAGTCTATTTAAGTAAAAAAAAAGTACATATAAATTAGAAAGATTTTTTTTAGTATTATTATATATGGTTTGTTTTATAAAATGATTTTTTTATAATTATCACATATTAACTTCTTTTTAATTTAAAATATGAAATGGTAGTATGTTGCATATAAAATATTTTTAAAGTATGTTTATAACATAAGAATTAAAGGTGGATTTAAATTTAATCCATCATCAATATAAATTTAATCCATTGTCATATCAATAAAAAAAATTTTAAAACTTCTATACAATGGTTATAAGTTCTTAATTATTTATGCTTTTTTAATAATATATCTTTTTCTCATCCATTGACAATGTAAAATATTTTACATTACTAATAGATCGAATTTAAAATCATTAAATATATATTATAATTTTAATTTACAATTTATAACAAACATTTTAACCTTTTATTATTTGCAGTAGATATGTAGCATTTTTTAAATTATTTTTTTTACTCAAGACAATTATTTTTTATGTTTTCTTTTATATTTATTATGTATAATTATCTTTTCCACGAGGCTAATACTTTTTTTCTGAACATACATGTAAAATTTATCTTTCAATACTTTTCAATTACAAAATTGATTTTGCAAAGTTAATTTAAAATTATAATATAATATTGTGTTTTATTGTTGAATATTATGTGAAAAAATTGTTGAGTATTTCAAAAGTTAAAGTTAAAATGTGTGTTATAAATATTAATATAATATATGGTATTTTTTAAAAAAGAATCATATATAACAGTGAAAAAAAAGAACTCATTTTAAAAGATAACGATACATAAATAATCACAAAGGAAATCTTTGGATTTCAAGCTTCTTAATAAAAAAGTCTGTGTACTGTGTAGTATATTAATGATTTGGAAATATTTTTCCAATGTATTAATTAAGAGGAAGAATAAATTACAGGCACTGTAAAAATTATCCAAAATAAATTAATTACGGCCCTTAAATTCTAATAAAATTAATAGTTCAAATTTGATGTAAGTTATTTAAATTTACATTGATGTTAACAAATCCTTCCCTTTCTTCTCTTTCTCACTCTAAATATATATATATATATATATATATATATATATATATATATATATATATATATATATATAAATTTATATTGATGTTACTGATTTTATGTGTTTTATGTGATTTTTTATTTTTTTAATTTTTATTATTCTTCTTTTCATTAGTATTATTTTGTTATAGATATAATTAAAGACAATATGATAGTGGCATTCCCACAAAAAAAAAATCACTAATGTAGATTCATAGTAAAAATACAATAATTTAATTTTAATGAATAATTATAATAGTCTAATATATCCTTTACTTATATATTCCTAAATTTCCACTTTGTTGCAAATTTTATTATACAATGTATTAGATAAAATTTTTAACACCTATTAATAAATTACTTTTTTTCTTTTCTCTTATGTATAAAAATAACAAGATTGTTTGCTACCTATGAGATTGGTATTATGATGGAGTTCTTTCCTTTTTAAGAATGCAAACATGAGACCCAACATTATTATTATCCACCTCTGCAAAACAAAGAAATTTAGTTGTATTGAAATTTACCTTTTTTCCTTTATGATTTCTCTTATCCATTCATCATCATCATCATCATCTTACTTCTACCATTAAAATGTAGACCCTATTGTTTCTTCCTATTCATATGCAACGAGAAGTTTCTGAATGCTAACTTTCTGAGGTGCAAAATTTTGAAAAAAAAAATGTATATATTAATGTAATGTTCAAACTTCTTTTTGAATAACTTCCAAAAAATTTAAAATTATTCAAAAACTTATTAACCTTAAAGTCTTTTTGAAAGTCTTTTAAATTATTAAATCATTTTAATAACTATAAAAAAAATAAATTAACTATTCATATTTCAATGACTTGACTAGTTGCGCTAAATAGTTATTTTAATTATTTAATGATAAATATCTAAATTTTAAATTTTATTAGATGATGTTATAATCTTATTAATGATAGTGTATTAAAAATATTTATTTTATTACATCAGTTATTTAATGCATAATAGGTGAAGGGTAGTTTCAGTAAAAACTATTTTCGAAATAGATAAACTATTTACAGTTAATTTAAGCGACTGAGGTATATTATCTCAAGTACTAAATAATTAGTAACTTTTCTATATGACAACATCTATATTTTAAGTTCTACTAAATGATGTTTGAGTCTAATTTAGTTAAACTTTAAATTTAAAGTTCTACTTTATTTTTTTTATTTCGTTAAATACCTAATATGTATTAAGTATATCTAAGTTTTCATGAATAAGATTTAAAAAGCTTATTATTTCATCTAAATTAGATAACTTTGAATGTAACTTTTCTCAAATTTAACACATTCTATTTCCCTCTATTTTCATTACCCTTTTACTTTTTCCGCTTTCATTTTTCTAGAATTTTCCCATTCTTCGCCTAAACCCCCCCCCCCCCTAGTTTAGTAATATTCGTTAGTTTTTCTTGTAACAAACGGGGCTATGAATTTGTCCCCTTCAGATATTTTTCATCACTTCATTCTCAATCACCAGTTTTCATCTAACATTGTTTTCTTTCATTATTTTAATTATTCATTTTTTTCACTTATTTCCTTACGCCACTAGCTCACTATCCTTTACTATATTTGAGACACAACCGGATCGACCCATGAATCAATTGTTAAAAAAGTCGAGTTGGATCCATTAGATTTTTTTATAGCTTAATCCAATCTTTGTGGACTCAAATTAGCATGTGAACTTTTTTTTTAATTCTTAATTTTTAATAAAAATTTTAATTTTTAAATGATTAAAAACTTAAAATCATTCAAAAGTATTGTATGTTTATTAATAAATTAGTCATAATATATTTTAAATTTATATATAATCATAAAATATCATATATATATATATATAATAAAAATATTATCTATAAATTATTTATAATACAATCCTACATAATTAGAAATGAAAAATATGAGAATAATTTTATATGGATTGAAAATATAAGCTTATATAAAATTTTAAAATGTAAAAAAAAAAATTCATGGACTATCTAACCCGTTTGCAAATTGGCCCTTGCAAACTACCAACTTTCACAAATCAAGTGAGTTGCAACTTGTGGCCTTAAGACCTCTAAACTAGAAGCTCAAGTCCTTCAAAACTCACGGATTTCAACCTATTTCAACAACTCTAACCGTGCCAATCTTTTCTATCTTTCCATTTTGTCCTTTTTTTTATAGCTTAGTTCCATTGCTGCACAAAATTTTTTAATCAAAATTAATATATAAATATATATTTTATATTTTACAAATAAATATTATTAAAAAACTATTATAAAGTAAAGATAATTTGTATAGTTAAAAGTCATAATTAAAAAATATAAAGTATACACATATTTAAATACAAATATTACTTTTTTCTCTAAATTTTTTATAAAAATTTTGATTTTATGAAAATTCAATATAAGATACTGACATTAGTGATAAAATAAAAAAATAAAATTTGAGAGATGAGATACTCAATCACATCAAACCTCTATATTTTGAATTAGTTTAAAAATGTAATAGTCACTTTTTTTTTTGTTGGGAATGAGCTCATAAAAGTAGTTGATTTTTGTAAGTTATTTCATTTTTAATAAAAATAATTATAAGTATTTTTAAATACTTATTTTGCATAAAAATTAAATAAAGATCCAATTAATTATATAATATGTACTCTTGTAATTATAATATAGATTCACAAAAAATATGAGTATAAATTATTTATAATTAATAAAAATTATTATTCAAAGTGTATTAATAAAATTGGATACTTTATTAATATTATTGTAAATTTTGGAGTATATAACTTATCTTAGTCATATAAAATTTATAGTTGTACTTAACATATTGAATATGATTGTAAATGAAATCTAAAGACTATTATGAAGATAAATAAAATTTCATAAGGATTAATTTACTTCACTCTAAGTCTTGAGTTATATATAATTATACTCTTATAAATATGATCATATTTAAGTTACAAATGAATGAAATTCAATTACAGGTCAATGTACTTTGTAACTTGATATTAATTTATTTATTAAGAATATAATTATGATGTTACATTATAAAATTTGGTGATATAATAGTTATAGTGGATCTCAATACTTGATCATAAGTTTCAAGCCTCACCATGTTAGTTCTAATTAAATTAGAAGAAAACTGACTAATAATCATTAGAGAAATTAATAAGTACTAAGATAAATTAAATTAAATTTATTAATTTAATTGAATATTATATAAAGAGGTATAAGCAAAGAATTAATATGGTATGAGAATACAGTTTAAGAAAACTACTAGTTTATTTAAGTTTTTATTTGAATAAAGGTGTATATAATTGGAATGTAATTTTAATTCTATAGTGGAAGGATTACTAAAATAAAATAATTAAATTATTCAATTATTAGGGAGCTAATTATATATGTAATTATAAGATCCTCAAATTAGTAGAAGGCCTTGTACATATTGCTATTGGATTAGGTTAGTTAAGAAAAGATTATTAGACTGATATATGAAAACACATGCATGACCCAATCATTAGGCCCATGC
The DNA here is from genome assembly GCA_020226215.1 of Sindora glabra. NCBI lineage: Eukaryota > Viridiplantae > Streptophyta > Magnoliopsida > Fabales > Fabaceae > Sindora > Sindora glabra. Next base: position 62,548,987 of record CM035234.1, on the reverse strand, counting down.
ATGTAGCCCACTATAATTAGATAGTAGGAGTTAATTTTTAGAAATACTAATTTATAGAATATTCTTTCCAATAATTACATAAAAGTCAAAGATATTATTTGAATAAAATTTTATTAGATATAATTTGGATTATTTAATTTATTAAATAAAATCATATTAGAAATTTGATAGAAATAATATTTAATTTTTTAAATATTTATAGGAGATATATTCCAAATTAGGAATATCCAATAAATTAGTTTTAATAATCAAATATATTTCAAATATTAATTGGAGATATATTTTTTAATAGAAAATATCTAATTAGGAATATTTGAAATATGAAAATTAGGAATCTTAATAATACATTATGAATATTAATAAACATTAACATTATTAACCTTAATGAGTCATCATAAAACTTAAAGATGCATTATATACCTTAATGAGATTTATTGGCCTTAATGAGTTATCATGAACCTTAATGATGCATTATATGGCATAATGAGATTTATTGGCCTTAACTAGCTATCATGAATCTTTATGAGCTATTATGAGTTTTAATAAGAATTATTGGCTTTAATAAGTCATCATAAGCTTAATGTAATATTGTTGGCTTTAATGAGATGTCATGATTCTTAATAGGACATTATAAGCCTTAATATGACATTATGAGTAAGGAGGTTTTGGATGACAATAGACACAATTTCTTGTCTTAGTCCTCCTCTATAAATAAGATTCTAAAGTTCTAATTTTTAGATGACAAAGAAAATATGAAATGAGTTTTAAACCTATCAAAACTCTAAAATTTCTATTTTTGAAGATAGTTGAAAATATTTTTAGCTCTATCAAAACTCTAAAGTTCCAATTAGAGTTCTAATTTTTATATGAAAATGGAATAAGTTTCAAATTTATTGAAACTCAAATGTTCCAATTTTTATTGGAATATGGAAAGAGTTTTAAACCTGTCAAAACTTTAGAGTTCTAGTTTTCTAAGAATAGTTTCAAACTTATTGAAACTCTGTCGATTTTAGAAAGAAATTCAAAACATTAAGTGAATAGTTTATTTTCCTAATTATTCTTGGTGTATGAGTTTGAATTTATTAATTATAACAATCTTTCATTCTTCTGGTATAGTACTTAAGAGCGTACATTCTATGTGCTTATCCATAAGACATAGTTTACAAGTTTTTATGGATAACAGTTTGAAATTTTTGTATTGGCATCTTTTTTAACAATACCAGGTAATTTTCTTAACATAATATTTATATATATATATGATCATAAGTATTTAGTCTTATTTATTTTCACTACATTGTATTTTAGAAAAATTAGTTTGAAGTTTTAAAAGAATAAATTTTTTAACATCCGTTCTTTAATCAAATAAGTTTTTAGAACTATTTTTCTATACACAACCAACACTTTTTACCAATAAATACATTATGACTTGTTATGCACTATAACAATTTACTATATGGACATGTACAAATAATTTATTATGAATAAAAATATATATTTAAATAAAAATAATTTTATATTACACAAATATTCTATCTAAAAATAATTTTAAATTTGGTGTGTTAGAAATATCAACCAATAAGAATATTTATAAAACTATAAAATAAAAAATTTAAAGTTCAATATAATTTAAAATATAATAAGAAATATATTGTTATAATAATTAAATTTAACTAATGGTATTAAAGGATAATAAAATTAAATAATTGAAATATATTAAATTTAGAAAGAAAATAAATTAATTTAATAAGATGAAAAAATGGAAAATATTTTATTAAATATTTTTTAACATGAATTTCTTTGCAAATTATTTTAGGAGGAAAATCTTTTTGTTTTGGAAGGAAATTTATAGGTAAAAGAGTTTTAGATGAAAATATAATTAGAGGAAGATATAGATAAATATAGATATAGATAAAAATAAAATACAGATATAGAATCTAGATTTTTTAGGAAAAAATACAAAGTGATATATTATTGATTCCCTTCCCATTCCATTTTCTATTCATATCTTTTCTTAAAGATTTTTAAGATAAATATTAAATATGGTTTATTAATAGAATGTGAAGATTTTTGTTTACATAAAAGATGATAGAAAATTAAGTAATTATAATATATTAAATTTAGAAAGAAAATAAATTAGTTTAATTAAATATAAAAATGGCAGGCATTATATTAAATGTTGTTAGACATAAATTTTTTTAAAGATTATTTTTGGAAGAAAATTTGTCAGTAGCTTTAGAGGAAGATATAGATTTTTCTAAACTCCAACCATCTTTGTATTCCACATTTCCTTTTGATCTCCCGCTTTTTCCCTCTCCTTGTACCTATCAACCACCATTAAATCTATGCCACTTGTTGCCCTTGTAGTTAGTGTCACCTCTATGGCTATCACCTAGTCTATTGATCAATAGTAGAGGCAAATTATGGGTTAGTTTAGATAATTTTGCAATTAGGCTATTTAAATCTACTGATAATGACCAAATTGTTTGACCAAATCTTATTTAGTCAAATATCATTACCCCAATTCAACTCGTAACAAAAGGTTCATGATTAGCCAAACATCTAGCTACTTTGGTCATGAACTTATCTCCTTAACCAGAGTTAAGCCTAAATTTTTTTATTGGTAGTAATTATTGTTTTTATTGTTTCTCATTATGAATAGTACAACAATAATTTAAGAATTTTACAATAAAGAACCAATATAATATAATCTAATAAAAAAATTAATCTTACTTAGTTACTATCAAGATTTTTGAAACTTAATTTCATGGTTTAAAAAAGGTTCCAACCTTACTTCAAGAAAACTATTATAATAAACTGGAGACATTACTAATTTCATTGATTGAAGAATTAGTTACTACCAAAATATAGGATAATTACATGAAAGTTACTACATGACTTTAAGGAAGTTACTATATTTTACTAATTATACTCTTCATTTATTTGAAAAAAAAAATCTGAGAACTAAGTTACTACTTTCATTTAATTATTCAACAATTTAAGAATAGTTATTTCTCGACTTCAAAATTAAAACACTTTACTAATGAAGTTCATTCATAAGAAAATATTTGTGAAATTAATTATTATATATGCCTAGGAAGGGTACTTCCATTGCAAAAGTTGCCATCATACTTCAGGAAAATTGCTGGTTAATCTTTAAAAAGTTATTTTATTATTTTAAGAAAGTTACATGTCATTTTAAGGAAATTACTAATTTTATTGATGATGTTTTCCTGTCATCTAAAGAAATATCTAAAAATCAAGTCATATACTACCTAACTTTTAAAAAGCTACTTTCTATGTTTTGAATCGTTACTACCTACCTCTAGAAAAAAAAATACAATACTTCAATGAGAAAACTCTTTATTGACCTAAGGAAATATTTAAAAAATTAATTATAGTTAAGGTTTTAAAAAGTTACTTTCATTATTTATGAAAATCATCATCATACTTTAAGAACATTATTAGCAAACATTAAGAAAGTTACTTTGATGTTTTATGCAAGTTACTACATTATTTTAAGAAAATTACTAAATTTTATATATCATGCTCTTCATCATCTAAAGAAGTATCTAAGAACTTATTTACTACCAAGGCTTAGGAAAGTTATATAAGATGTTTGTAAGAAGTACCATCACAATTTAAGGAAATTACTATATTTAGCTAATCATATTATTCATCTTAAGGAATGTCTAGAAACCAAGCTGCTACCAGAGTTTATGAAAGTTACTCCCCTATTTTTAGAAAGTTATCATCTAAGCATTAAAAAATTATAGCACTACACTTATGAAGTAACTTTCCTAAATCAATAAATGTTGCTTCCCCCCTAAACAAATATCTAAGAACTTAGTTACTACTAAAGTATAAGAAATTGCTTCAATTATTTAAAAGATCTCAGGTTTATTTTTTATTATTTTTAAGAATTATTTTTTATTTAAAAAAAAAGTTCTTGCTTAAGTAACTATTTTTATAATTTATTTTTAAAATTTATAACTCCAAATGTGTAACTTAAAATAAAAAAAATAACTTTTAGATGTTCAATTAACTTTTTTTTATTCTCGATGTCAGTTTTATAATTAAATAAAACTTTTCATTATTTCCAATATTAACTACCTTCTATTCTTTACTTTCCTTGAATTTGGAAACAATTTTTAGAAAAAAAAAGTTGAAAATAATTTTTTAAAATAATTTCTAAAAATAAGAAAAATACAAATATATTTAAATACACCCATTATTATTTATTTTTAGAAAAATTACTATATTTTAATGATCATGTTACCCATTAATTTAAAGAAAAATTTGAGAACAAAGTTATTGCTTTCTTTCCTTATGTTAGAAAAGTCGTCAACTAACTAAAAAAAATTATAACATTTTATCGATCATGATTTTCATACACCTAAGGAAATGTCTAAGAAATTAGTTACTATCAAAGTTCAATAAAGAAAATTACAATCCAAAACTAAAGAACATTACTTTTTCCTTTAACGTGGCATCTGATTCATGTAATTTTTCTTATATTTTCAAGAATGTTTCAAGGGATTGTAAGGTTTTTCATATTTAATTTAAATTTTAGAAAAATATTTTTAGAAATATTTACTTTCTTGAAAATATTTTTAACCTAACATTTCTCTAAAATGTTCCTATGGGTAGGTGAATATCTCATATTTTTATAACATGGGAATGTCTTAATAAAGTAAAAAATTCATTTTATCTACTTTTTTATTAAGATTTTATAATACCTTATTTTACCACTGCTTATTATGATTGATCATTGTCAGCCATCACTGATCACTAATGACTGTCGTTGCTATCACCTATCATTAGTAGCCAACATCAACTACCACACATTATTAACAAGCATGATCATAGCTGCTAACACTTATTGCCAATGACCGTCATTAATTATCACCCCACTCTTGATGATTTTTTACTTATAATTATTATACCAAACATGCACTTACTAATTTTACGAGTATTAATTTTTTGTATTAACAAAGTTGCCACTTAACTTCAAGAAAATCACATTTCACTAATCATATTTTTCATCCACATAAGAAAATATTTAAGAAATTAACTATTGTTAAGGTTTGAAAAGTCACTTTTGATGCATAACGAAGTTACCAATAGGCTTAAAAGCATTACTGTTATTAAATCTAAAGAAAATTACAATTCAATATTGAAAAATTTTACTCTCTCCTTTCATAAAATGTTTCAAAACTTACAACCATATTTTATGAAAGTTACTTTAAGGGTTTGAAGAACTTAATGCTTAATTTTGAGAAAGTTATTACATTTTATTGATCATTTTCTTCATTTACATCAGGAAAATGTTCACTCTCAATTATTAAGGTATTACCTAAAATCACAAACATTGCACTAGTAGTAGGACGTCTAGAACACTTTCCTTAATTACCATACAATACAAAAAAGGATTTTTCATGATTTTTTAACATTAAAAAAATTAATTCGATCATTTTCACTAATAACTCTCAAGTTCCATCTAGTTTCTCTATTGTCATCTAATTTAGGCATCATATTCATCTCTTTAATTAATACTTCTTATTTATACATTATGTATTATTTTATTTTTCCATTAATAAAAAAAATCAAGCAATAGGCATTAAACTAAAGATCTAAATCTACCTTCAATCTAACAAAAATAGTCCCCATATTAAAAACCCAAAATTAACTAAGGTTTAATAATAGTAATGGTCATGTGAGCTTAACGGTGTGTATCAATGCTAAATAGGAATAGGTTTAGGAATAGGGGAGGTTTAGGGTAAAACTTTGTTCATGAGAAGCAGTGGTTTTGGCATCATAGTGGCATGGCAATAACATTGGCAAAATATAGCAATGGAGATTGGTATTAGTAGCAGTGGAAGAGGGAGAGAGAGATTAAGGGAAATGGAAGAGAAGAATGATAAAGAAGATATGGATGGAGATAGAGATGGCAATAAAGGAAAATTAAAAAGCAAAAGCTTCAAAGGTCTTTAGTAAAGGCAATATTGGTGTCTCAATGTTTCAATAAATCTTTAGTTTACTTGTATCACTGGTTCACCTTACATCTCCCATATTTGGACGGCTGAAATTGGCCCTCCTTACCATACTAATTGGTGCTCACAATTTTAAGGTGAATACTATAAAAAAGGCCATAAAATAAATTCACACAATAAGTATGTATACAATTTAAACCATTAAAGTTTTCCATAAATAAATGATAACCCATATATGGAACCTATAATGCTACAACTATGTTTACCATTTGTATTTGTCACTTAAGTTCACTTATGATTAGATTTTTTAGTCATATTTGGTTAGATAGAATGAAATGAAATAAAAATGGATGTGAAAATAGGAATGAGAATGAAATAGAATGAAATGACCATTCTATAATTATATTTAGTATAGTAAAAAATGGAATCAGCATTACATTCCATTCCATTTTTATGTCTAGTATAATAAAATTTTGATGGAATAAAATGAAAAAAAATCAATGATAATGATACCTCTAAATTAAAAATAAAATAAAGTTTAAAAATTAATGCATTTTTATATGAAAGATGATACCACTATTTTTATTTGTTTATAACTTTTTTGGTTTGAACATATAAGTAACTAGAATATAGCTTATACATTGTACGAGCTTTAATTATTTCATAAAATATTATATTAATTAACTCATTTTTAATGTTAAGTGAAAGGTTTCTATTATTTAATAGAATATGCAAAATAACTTTTCATCTAATAATATTATTAATTAAATTTACTTGACATACATAGTGCAATATATATTTATCATTATCATAAACAAAATTTCATGATATAAAGCATGTTATACAATTATATTTTTTTAATTAGATTAATTCTTATTCTATTAGAGGAATGAGAAATTCTCATTTAGGCAAGTATTACTTTTATTATATAATTCTTTTATTAATTGTGATGCACAAACTCTAATTTTTTTGCAATTCCAAATTAAAGATTTGAATAGTTTGATAATTTATGTTTGTAATTTTGAAGTAAAAATATTTTTCAAAATATTTTTTAATTAATAAGATTTTAATAATCCATCAATATTTGATGTTATTGCATGGGCTCAAGATTTACATTAAATCTTCTACATACTTGCCAAACCCGTAGGTTACCTTTGTTATAACTTTTCATCATTGAATGATAATAAATATATCAATCACTATTTTCATACAAATTAGTATTGCTCTTTCAGTTTAGTAAAAATTAATAAAAAAATTCCCTATTTTCATAAAAATTAATATATATCCATCACTATTTTCATATCCTATTGAAACGGAGGAAGGTGAAATAGTATTGAAAAAGCAACCAATTAACGATTTACCATGGAGATTATTATGGGATAAATTAAGGGACATAAGATTAAGCAAATTAGGCAATTGTTTAGGAAGGCTCCGAGCATAGGTTGTGAAAAAATATGTCCATAATTTAAAAATTGATGAGCTGTGCAATTAATGTTGGTGCTGGGCTGATGAATTTGTAGATTTTATAGTGTGAGAAAATTTTATAGATTGTGCACCCAAAAAAATTAAAAAAAAAATAAAGAAAATAAAAATAGAAAAGAAAATAGTTTATAGCTTGTTTTAAAATCACAATGTATTCATGAGTTTAATATTAATGAACAAGAGCTAGACTTCCAACATCATGATTGAACTGAAAGTAAAAATGCAAAACTAACCATTTTTCATAACTTGTAGAAATAATAATAAAATTTAAAAATAATCAAAATTAATTAGAAATCATTACTTTCATGTATATGACTTCATATTTAGCAGTAGAAAGTTCAAAAGCATTACTTTGGATTAATAGAAAAGGGTGCAAGAGCAATGGGGAGTGAAGATTTCATTGCACCAAAGAAAATTCAAATTTAGGCAAAAGTTAAAAAAAAAAGATTAAATAAAGTAGTTTAATAGTATAAATAACATTAGAAAAAAGTGTGCATGAAAAACTGAAACTCCATATTTGAAATTTGAAAAGAGATGGAAATAAAGAGAAAGAGCCCTTTTCAAATTTGAAATTTGAAAATTCTTCTAAAAAGGCTAAAAAATACTCAATCATTTATAGTATATGGAGCCAAATGAAGCGAAGATAGATGTTTCAATTTTAGAAATAAAAAAAATTGAGCAAGCCACAAAAGAAGCACATCCACACAAGCTAGAAAAAAAGTGAACACATTGGATTTTCGATTTGAAAGAAATCAATGATGGCATATATAGGTAGTAAAAGTTTGAAATTTATTATTGATGCAAATGGAAATGGAAAAGAATCAGAGATGAAGGCTTGATTTTTGTCAAAGGAAAGAATTGATTATAGATGTTTTGTATATGTAAGTAAAGTCTAACATGCTCAAACACAATGTCAAAGGGCAGTGAGGTATAACATGCTTAAACATAATGTCAAAGCAATATTCTATGAGTATTATGTAATTAGAGATTTTACAATAATTAGGAAACTACAACGTTTCTCATAAAGGTTAAATAATAGGTATTTTCTATGATAGATTTAAATTTTTAGGGGTATTGGTGCCCAAAGACAAGTGAGGCGATGACACATGAAAAAGTTGGTATGATAATGAATTTGCTAAATTTGGAAATTTATCCTACTAGTTTAAATTAATTCCACAAATACCCGATTATTGCAAAATCCTAGGCATATAAAATAAGATAGGTGAAGTTGGTTGGACTCATATAAACCTGTAAAAAGTGTAAAATAAAAATTTTCATACTTGCGGTTACCTATGAGTAGACTGCATTAACTTTTATTATTATTATTATTATTATTATTATTATTATTATTATTATTATTATTATAAGTGATTAAATCACTATACATGTAGATGTAAAAATCGAAAATTAAATCTTAGATAGAAAATACCTTCAAAAAATATGAGATTAGGTTAAATTAAAAAATATATATATTTTTTGTAAATTATAACTAAACAATTAGATTTTTTTTTTGTATTGTTTTGTTTTGTGTAATAGATTAGTCAAGGAAAGTTAAAAAAAATATATTAATCTAATAGACATTACATTAGAAATTGATTAGTTTAAAAAAGTTTCAAAATATTTGAAAGACTATTAAAAATCTTAATTAAAAAAAAAAGAGCTTAGGCTTGCAGGCAAGCCTGCACCCATATGAGCAAAATTACACAAGCTTACTTGAATTTACCAACAAAAATATGATTCCCATAGCCGCATCACCTGCAAACTATGAACCCATTTTACATGCCTACAAAACCTCTTGTTCCTTAACTTGAAATTTGTCCCAATTAACATTTTAACTTCCTTAACTTACATCACTTTCATAATGCTCCAACTCTATTCAATCCCTCGTTCTCTATCAAATATAATTGTTTCTCTTTTTTATTTTTTTATCTCTTATCATATTTAATTAATATAAAATATTAATTAAATTAATATATAATATAATTTTATTTTATAAATTATATTAAGTTGAAATTTTAATTCAATCAAATTAATTAGTTACATATTTTATTTTTATCTCTTATTATTTTATGATTTACGTATTATTGCTCATTTTTCTATTTATTTTATTATATATTTTTCCTTTTTCTCATGTTCACAGATACTAACATCTCATCCATTATTTCTTTTAATTTTTATTTGCTATATTATATATTTTTCTTTTTTTAAGTCCAAATATGTAAAATGGACACAATAAGACATAATTTATATTTATTTTCATAAATATTTAATTTAATTAATTTATTTACCTATATAAATTATTGGATTTAAATTTTATTCATTATCATTATAAATTTATTTTACACTATCACTTATTTATATGTTGTTACAATTAATAAAAATTGTTAAAATATTTACATAATTTGTAAAAATTATTAAGTTTTTTAATAACTTATCATGTTCTTATTCATTAATAGTCTAAAAAATTTTACAATGAAAATGGATTAAATTTAAAATTAAATTTTTAACTCTTACATTACATTATTTTACAACTCACCCATTGTTTATATTCTTTTTATTTCTTCTATTGCATGTTTCCTTCTCTTTGTCATTGATTTTGCAAATATTTTTTATTTTTCTCATAACCTTATGCTTTAATTTGTATAACTTCCTAAAATTATTTAAATAATTCATTTTTTATATTTGAATAAGCATTTGAAATTTATAAAACCATTTATTCAAGTTAGTGTAAAGCTGAAATTTACTACTTAATTATTTCATCTCATTTATTTGCATTGCCCTCTTGGGTTTTATATATTTATTTACTTTAACCATATACTTTTTTCTAATTATGGTTTATGTTTCAAATTAATTTATAATTAAATATTCTAATTAAAAGAACTTTCCTCTCTATTACCTTAAATATTTTATTCAATTTTTTCATTTTAATCAAATAATGTACAAATATTCATAATAATTGATACCCATTAATTTTGTAATTATTTTTTAAATTTTATCCATAATATTTTCTACCTAGAATAATATAATTTCTGATTTAAAATTATTTGAATAATTTATTTTTTGCCAATATATGTTATTGGTATTTCATTAAGCATTTTAAAATTTCAAATTAAATAAAAAGATTCAATTAAAAATATTAGAGTAAATCTTATATAATATCAAAACTTAATTATTTTATTTTTATTTTAATTACATTTTTACCTTTGAATGATCTAATGTTATGATTTAACTTAATATTTTAGTATGATTATAACTACAATTTATGAATTAAAATTTATCCTCTAGAATTTGTTAAGAATAAATGAAATAATTTGATTCTTACAAATTAACTATGACTTTAATTAATATATTTACAAAAATATCATAAATTATAAATTAACATGCTTTATTTTATTCCTTTTAATATATATATATATATATATATAACATAAATTTTTATTATAAAAATATTTTAATTAAATTAATGATTTAATTTAATCAAATTACTTATTACATTTTCCATTTGTAATGGCCACATTACTTAACATTAGAAATATATTCTCCTCTGTTTCATTATATATATATTTTTCATTTCTTTTTTATATTCGCTTCTGTTATCTATGCTTTAAAAGCTAATATTATTAAAAAGTATGCATATAATATGATATACATTGTTTTTTATATTATTTTTATTTTAAATAAGTTGAAAGTTTAATTTAATTGAATTAGTTAAGTACATATTATTTAATTCTTATGTTACTTTATAAATTAGATATTATTTTATTTCTTTTTATTTGTACAATTGTATAATTTTTTTCTTGTTTTTATACATTACTATTATTTATAACTTAGATGTCTATATCATTAATTAAATAATGTAGGCATAATATAATATATTTAATTTTTTTATAAGATGTTTTAAATAAATTAAAATTTCAATATAGATTGTATTAATCGACTAAAATAATTACATATTCTATTCTTTAAAAAAATTATGTAGATATTAAAATCAAATTATATTTAAATTTTTTAACATTAGTTTTCAAGTTTTGCATTTTAAATTAAATATATTTCAATTAGAATTTTCTCAAAGTTTCATACCTCACTTTTATTATTTACAACTTAAATACTAATACCTACAAAATATTTTTCTTTTATTATTTGATATATTTTAAATATACTTTTATCTTTAACCCTTATATTACAAATTTAAAAAATTTTTATTTACAAGTTTGAAAACATAATTTTAAAATAAATATTATAAATTAAATTTTAGTATTTTTATAATTTTTTATTAATATGTAAAAATAATAAACAATCACACTACATTGGTTGCTAGTCCATCTGGCCCAAATACATATTGTAACGAACACAACATCATAGATTCACGTGATTTCGCTCTCCGTGTAGCATGGGGCCAAATTTTAAATAGTCAAATGTCATCTCATATGTGCAATATCCAGTAATGTAAAGAAATATTCTTTCAAGTCAACGATTGATAGAGCTTTCCTTCAATCTGGACGTCCCACATTGAGCCACATCACCCACAATACCAATGCCCTTAGTTTTACTTACGACACCATAAAGTACACCTATATAATATAGCGTTAAAAAAATCAATGCCCACGATTTGAAAATATTGATAAAACTTTGCATTGTACTCTACCAAATGTAATTAGGCTACCAAACAAAAAGAATAGAATAGTATCCCAAATACAAAAATAGAATTAAGCTTTATTTAATAATTAACTGATGGTTATAATAGGTTAATTTAATTAATTATTAGTTGATAACTGATTATATTAATTGATTTGACTAGTTAATTGTATTAGTTGTTTGAATAAAATATTTGATAAAATCATTTGTTTATGATTAATTATTTGTATGTAAAATGATAAATAAAAATATTAGTATATTTTATAAATTATTTAAATATTTTTTATTTTAATATTTTAGATTATATATTATTTAGTAGATTAAATTTCTTATAAATAATATGTCATTATAATTTATTATAATTAAATATTTTTTAAAATTAATTTAATATAATTTTTATAATAAATAAATTTACTAATAAAAATTAATAATTATAATTATTTAAATTTTATGCAAAAATAAATATTATAATTTTTTATATGTTAATAGTGGAAGAAATGGGAAGATTGATAAATTAATATTCTTCATGCATATGAATCAATTAGAAAATGATTTATCAATCATAAAATATATTGTTTCATTAAAAGTATCAATTGAAATAAAGTTTGGACAATAATTCCAGCAAATATATTACAACGTTAGAAAGTACAAATTAAAATAAAGTTTTAACAATAAATCCAATCCAAATTAAAAGTTAATAACACCATTTAACATAAATGTTTATAACACCTTAAAATTATCACCTAGTTGGGCTATCTACCATCAAATTAGAAGCAATTGTATCTCGAATAGTTGTCATCTTTCCAATATCTTCTTGTGAAGAATTAACCATAACATTGGAAAATATCTCAAGTGGTATAAAATCAAGATCTTGATTCATAATTCTAAAAGTCAGGTCATCAAGTTTGTTTCTTCTAATATAATTATATAATGCAAAAGTTGCCTAAATAATTCTATTTTGATCTATTATTGAATATTTGAACATTTTTTTATAATATCCTTTATTGAGCCTTAAGAATACCAAAAGCCTTTTTAATACAACTTCTTAAAGATGAATGAGCTCAATTGAAAACTTTTCAAAATCCTTTTGGATTTGCACTACGAAATTCTAATTGATGATACTTTGTCTTTGGGTATAGTGCCAAATATCCTTTTCTATCTAGGTAACATTTATCTACCAAGTAATATTTTCCTAATTATACATAAAGGTCATATAATTAGAAAGAAATACTTCCTAAATCTATAAGTTATACAATAATTGAATCATTAAAAACATTAAAAAAAATTACCTGATGGTGAGTTTCGAAAATGTAAACTTGTATTACTAATTGTATCAAGGAAAATACATGCATCATATGTTGATCCTTTCCATCCAGTTAAAACATAAGTAAATAGTAAATTAAAATTATATGTTGCCAAGATATTTGTGGTCATTATCTCTTTTCTTCCTCTATATCACAGTTAATCCTCCTTAGGAGCAGTTACTACTATATGTGTTCCATTAATCATTTCAATGCAATTCTAATATGAAATTATGTTTATAAGATACTAAACTTGTGTTTTTATGCAAAAGTAAAAAGAGATAAATGCATACTTTGTTTTTTTAAAATATGGCATGTATCTAACATCATAGGCAATTTGTGAAGGAATTTCCTTGAATTTAGGATCTTTTAGCCTAGTTATATCTCTTGAAAGGCCATCCATAACATCCAAAATTTCTTTAAAAACTCTACTCATAGTTTCATCAGAGTGTTGAAAGTGCTTTTATGCATCTCAGATTAAGGCACCCTTATTAAGGATATGTACAAATAATCTCACTTTCTCTAAAATTAATATCTTACCAGAAGACCTCAAACTATATTTTTTTTCTAAATCCATGCATAATTGGCGAAATGTATCTTAGTTCATTGTAAATGTATTAAAACACCATTTTTCATGACCAGTTAATAACTCATTTATTTATATTTCTCTTGTTAGATAAGAAATGTAGCATGACTCTTTATAGATATGATTTAAATACTGAACACATAGATATCTCGCCACATATACTACTAAGTCCATTGTCATTTTCAAGAAATTGATAAAGAAGTTCCCTTTTTTTTGTAGAAGTTCCATAATTTGCATACCATGATTATCCATTCCTGTAAATTAACTAGTAAAATATTATTTTTAGATAAACTAATATAATCTTGTTATGAAAATTTCACAACTTATAAAGTCCAAGCTTTAGGATATACAGAATAAAGAAAATAAAGTAACTACCATGTAATTGGTATTACTTATTAATAAGTATCATACCTTCCCACAATGTTTAAAATATCTAGTAATTAGGAAACTAACACTAGCACTCACCTAAGATATTTAAAATATATGCATGAGAACATAAATCATGAAGTTTGAATAAAGCTTCCACCCAATCAAAGTAAGTAATTAGAATTCAACTCAACAAGAAACCATGAAATGCCTTAATTCCTTCTAATTAGAATTTAACTCAACAAGAAATTATGAAACTACCACTCTAAATAAAAAAAATTAATAAATAGCCAAATTTATCTATAAATTCTAGAAAATTACAAAGTTTAAGCAATAACAGTGACTTCAAAAGTAGCCTCAACAAAAATAAGACTTCTAAGTATCCATAAATATTTAGAACAGCAACTTAAATAGTTCAAGTTTACTTACTCTTAAATGTCTAGAATAACACGTAAACATGGAAATGCCTAGGATGAATTCTTAATGCTCTTTTTGCTTCTTGTACATAAACTTTATCCATTCAACTATCGCCATGTCACTTAGCAAACCAAACAGAATTATCTTTTTTTGGGGATCTTCAATCAACATGCAAGCAAAGCTAAATTTAGGAGTACTGAGCTTCAATCTAGGAAAAGAACAAATCTTTGTCAAAGCATCTGTAAAACTAGGCTTTGAATCATCCACAACACTATGCTTTAATGTTTTAATAAGATTTAAAAAGTTTATTATAGCAGTATTTCTCTCTTAATGGTTTTAGATAAAGCACAAACTTTTCACACATTATTGCAATAGCTTTTCCTTTTTTAGTAGAAGTGGTTCTTGCACTCTTGTTACTTTTTGAACCATCACTCTCCAAGACCTTTTTGTTTCTTCCTTTTCTTTCATCCCCTTCATTTTGTGTAGCTCTCAGTGTAGGGGTAGAATATCTCCATATTTCTTCCCATGCACCTTCTATATAACAATTGTTAAAATCACTTGTCTTATCCATATCATCTTCATAGCTTAATGGTGTATCACGAGTGTTACCAACATCAGGTGGAAAAGGAACACATAAATTATCCATTTCTTGCTCTTGTGGTCGATCACTTATAGGAGTATACTTAAACCCTTCTCCTATTGATAAACATCTAAAGAGTTGATCCATTTTATATTTAAGTTCAGAATCGATCCTTTCATCTCAAAATATTTCAAATTTGTTATTTTCCTATAAAACAAGACATAGGTAGTTAAAATAAGCTCATTTATCTAATTTTTTAGCATCAAAGTAAGGAAAACTAAAAATAAAAAATAAAACTAACTTAAATTTTTAAATTCCATCACTCATCACTAGCACTGATTATTCCTTTATCATGATTTCATCCTAATCCAATCTCTTTTTTTTCAATTGCTTCCATAAACTCCATTTAGATCTCATCTAATTGTATTTGTTTCTTAGTTTAGCTTTTCCTATGATAATTTGGTCCTCTTTTGGAACTCCATCTCTATCTTCTTCGATGGTAACCTTTAAGATATTGTTGCACCACTTTTTCCCTTACTTCTTTCCATTAATTGATTATATATATCTACAAAAATGTATAATATTTCTTTCAACTAACTAACTTTTCCTATGTCTCCTTCACTCCCTTTATTAGGTTGAAGCCATCTAAGCACTATGAAAAAGTTAAAATGCAAATGATATATTAATATGAAATTTACATAACAAGGAGTCACTACAACATTAAATTGAATAATTATACCCTTCTATCTAGTTTCTTAGCTAAAAAAAGTAAAAAAGGAATTCATTTATCCATTTATTTTAAATTTTTTATTGATGTTACTGTCTGAATACTAAATAGCAATATATTACTATTCAGTCTGTAAACAGTAATATATTACTCTTTGGTAGTTTAATTGTTAATAAGATTTAATTTATCTATTTATTTTGAGTTTAGTTAATGTTATTATTTGTAGGCTAAATAATAACACAGTACTTTTTAGCAATTTTATTTTTAATAAGATTTTATTTATCCAGTTATACAAGACTTAAGTTGATATTACTGTTTGGATACCAAATAATAATATATTACTATTTAGTCTGTAAATAGTAAATTGTCAAAAAGTAATATATTACTATTTGTAGACTAAATAGTAACACATTACTATTTGATATCTAGACAATAACATCAATAAAAACTTAAAATAAATAGATAAATCAAGTCTCATTAATAATTAAATTGCCAAAGAGCAGCATGTTAAACAGTAACATTAATCAAAACTTAAAATAAATAAATAAATCAAGTTTTATTAAGAACCAAATTATCAAAAAGCAATATATTAACTAAATAGTAACACTTTACTATTTGGTATTCAAACAGTAATATTAACTAAAAATTTAAAATAAATGGATAAAGTAGGTTTCATTAACAACTAAAATGCTAAAGAGTAGTATGTTACTATTTAATTTTTAAACAGTAATATCAATTAAAACTAAAAATAAATAGACAAATTAAGTCTTATTAACAACTAAGTTACTAAAGAGCAACGTATTACTATTTGCAAACCAAATATTAACACATTATTATTTGATATTCAAATAGTAATATCAATAAAAATTTTTAAATAAATGGATAAATCAAGTTTCGTTAACAACTAAACTACCAAAAAGCAGTGTATTATTATTTGATCTACAAATAGTAATATCAACCAAACTTAAAATAAATATACAAATCGAATCTTATTAATAACTAAATTGCTAAAAAATAATATGTTACTACTTGTAGACTAAATAGTGACATGTTGTTGTTAGTATTCAAACAGTAATATCAATAAAAAATCTAAATAAATAGATAAATTAGGTCTCATTAATAACTAAATTATAAAAAAAAGCAGCATGTTATTATTTATCTATAAATAGTAATATCAACCAAAACTCAAAACAAATAGATAAATTAAATCTTATTAATAACTAAAATACTAAAAGGTAATATGTTACTATTTGCAGAACAAATAGTAACACATTACTATTTAGTATCTAGATAGTAACATGAATAAAAAACTTAAAATAAATAGATAAATAAAATCTTATTAATAACTAAACTGCTAAAGACTAGTATGTTATTATTTGAAAACTAAATAGTAATATCAATAAAAATTTCAAAATAATAAAATAAATAAAGTCTCATTAATAATAAAACTATCAAAAAATAACATATTACTATTTAAAGACTAAAAGAATTAAGTAGTAAAAGTTTAATATAGGGTTTGAATAAATTTGAATTGAAAAAACTAAGATCAAATTTGGTAAAACAACAAGAAAATAGAAAAAAATTAAGAAAAGTAATTGAAAAAAGTTTTTTTTTCATAAGTTAGGGCAGGCAAAACCTTGTGGCATTTTGCAAGCGTGTAAATCTTAAAAGTTATATGAAATTGATATATAAATTTTTCCCAATTGAATGATCAAGTGCAAAATTATAATCATTCAAAGTTTTAAACTTAATCTACACATTTTCGGTAAGGTGGACTTTACCAAAATCAAGTTTTGCCTTAATCAAACTTAGCATCTTAAATGAAAAAAACCAAGCTAGCATAAAATTACTTTAACTTTTATCATCTATCATCATATTTTACATGTATTATAGAATTAACGAATGGTGTATGCCTTGCTTGTAAATTAAAAGTATCATAATTAATGATCATTTAATGTCTAGGATGAATAACCAATTGAACAGAAAGGATGAATCATTACATTAGATATTTAAGATAAAGGGTAATATATATATCAATGAAGTTAAAGGAAATACCTAGTTTTTGAAAGAGTTATAAAGAACTACTCAAAACTTTTATCAAAATAATTACCTTTATAATATAGAAATCAAAACTAATAGAATAGATCCATTACTAGCAAGTTTGTCTCTATAACACTAATAAAATTTTCTAAGAAACCACATAAGCTTGACTTGAATATTATGAGAAGAAGAAGAAGAAAAAGAAGAAAAAGGAACACAACAAACTATCATCACAAACCATGTCTATATATATATATATATATATATATATATATATATATATATATATATATATATATATATATATATATATATATATATATGTATGTATGTATAATAAATTAAATTAGACAAAAAGACTCATGTCTTTTTATGTTAAGTGAAGAGTGCTATGGAATATATATATATATACATTGGGGCATTCCAATACACCATATAACACAGTTTTCATTAAACCTATTATTTGATATGGCCATTACTTAATCATTCATCAAATCATGTAAACATCATTTAATTTGGTTAATTGCCACATTAACAAAAGATGACTGAATAGCTACATTTTATTATGAATAAAATAATCAAACATGACAGATGAAACCTGAAAAGATGCACAAGATTCTAAAGTCCAAACCCAACTAACATGTATGAATGTCATTCGACCATCCATACCTAGATTAGGGTAATTTTATGGATGCTATAAGGTTACCGAAAGAGGCTTTTCCTAACTTTAAACTTTCGGTTATCGTTGTTAGCTCTAATGCCTGTCCAAACACTCCTCTGTGAAAATGATTCTATCAAACAATCATAAAGAAGAGCGAAATGGCCCAATAAGATGATTAAAGATAAACTCTATAAGTGCAAAGTCTGCACATGATATAAAAACTTTCTCAAAAAAACTTATTTGTTTCAAGTTCTTACTTCAAATCATTCATGGTAGAATAAAAAGAACTTGTATTCTCCCTTATGGTATCAATATGTGGCAGCCCACTATTAAAATTATCCAGAAAAACCAAAAGAAATACTAAATAATAAAAAAGAAAAAATTCTTATAAATGTAGTAAAGTGAAAAGCTTGAAAATGCTTTACCAATTTCACCCATTAGTAGTTGCTCCGTGAACACTAGAAATGAAAGCTAAAGAAAGAAAGAAGGGAAAATAAAGAACTAATGAAGTATTTTTAGGAAGGACAATTTAGGAAATAATTTTATTAGGGATAATTTAGTTATTTTGCATATCTATTACATAGTAGCTAAAGCAAAGTGCTACTACTGGCAGCATTTTAGTAGCAGCACTTTCATTTTTAGTTGATTGAGGCATAAAAGCTTTTTGAAACAACTGCTCACTAAACAATTAAATCAACTAATTTTATAAGTTAATTAGCTAAATTCAGTTAAACTAACTAAAAGCCGCTAATAAGGTGTTTGCCAAACATCTCCTTAACCTACAAAAGTAGAACAAATAAGATGAAACAAACACAAATCAAAAAATAAAAAATATAGAATGTAAAAGAAACAAAATTAAAAATTACAACAAAGTTTAATTAATTAACTTTGTTATTTGCAACAAATAAAAGCAAAATCAAACAATAAAATTAATGGATCTACACACGAATTGAATGGAAAAATATGAAAAAGACAAAACAAAACAGATGAACACAAGTATAGAAAAGAGAAATGTCTCAATTGCCAAGAAAAGTGAAAAGCTACATACCATAAAAATATTGTTTCAGAACAATGGAGTAGTGTCAGGGGCAAGCAAATTAGTATAAAGTTAAGGATTAATTGATGATTTATGTTAAATTAATTAATTTATATATGTTAAATGATTTAAATCATTTAATTTATAATTATATTATATTTACTTAACAAAGATATTGTTGATGAATACATAATAGCACTCTTTCTATATTGATTTGACTTGAAATATTATGTTTTCTTTTATTAAAATTACATTTTAACATTACCATTACTATTACCGACTTGTATTATATACCAAAAAGGTATTGTTGATGAATTTTTTTTCTAGTGCTATTATGTTCATTTACAATGTAATATTGTTAAAAAAATTATATATTATTAAAAAATATGGATGAATTGAAGTATATATTAAATCTATTACTATTGTACATCGTTAAAAAAGTCAAATTTAATATATTTGGTAAGATGTTTGAAATATTTTTCCATTTATAATAAAAGCAATAAAAATGTGCAAAGTTTCAAAGGATAACTTTTGAAATTTTAAAAATATAATAAAGATAATATAATCATAAGTTTTGAAATATTGGTAAGAGGTTTTTTTCCATTTAGTAAGAGGTTTGAAATATTTTTCCATTTATAATAAAAGCAATAAAAATGTGCAAAGTTTCAAAGGATAGTTTTTGAAAATTTTAAAATTTAATAAAGATAATATAATCATAATTTAAGTTCAGGAATGATAAAATGAGTCATTCAATCACTTTTATTATAAAATAAAAGTTTCATCATTTGATGAAATAATTATTCTTTAAGAAATGGACATTCCTATTTTATGGTGCCTATGAAACATGACTTTTTGACCGATACACTACTTTGGGAAAAACAAATTCCCTCGACCCTATGTCGTCAAAACAAACACCCCAAACCCTTAATTTTTTTTTAAAACATTGGATCATGAGAAGGGGCTTCATGTGACCAGTGGTCACAGATGAACCCCTCTCGTGACCACAATTTCATTTTAAAAATTTTTTTGACACCCATCTAAGCCTTTTCTTTAAGTTTCTTTATTTTTTCTTCCTTCTTTTTTTCATATTTTGAATAATTTTTTTTAATTTTTAATATTTTTTTAATTTGTAACCCTTTCTTTATTTTATTTATGATTTTTACTTAATTTATATTTAATTTAATTTTTTATATTTTAAATATTTATTTAATATTAATTAAGCAATGATCTAAATAATAAACAATAATATTAATTTTTATAAGATTGTATAATATATTTAATACAATAAAATTAGTAGTTATCGTAACATCGTTGGAAAAATTATTAATTCAATAAATATAAATTTTTATAAATTTCTTGTAAACTTATTATTTGAGAATTTTAATTCACAAAAATAAAATTTTAAATAATATTTTATTATATTGTAATGTATATATCTATTAAAATCGTCAACTATACATGAAATAAGAAAATAATCTGTAATAAAAAATAAATATTTAATTAGTAAACTACATTAATCCATAATATGATATAATTTAATTTAAAAAAATAATTATATGCAGATAATATATTTTTAAGAAATTTGTAAGAAAAAATCGTAATATTATAATACATTATTTAATTTTCATTCTATTACACATAATATTTCATGTTATATAAATAATAAAAATGAAGTATGTATTAAAAATTTTAATTTAATACTTAAAAATAAAGTGTTGAATTATGTGTCAAAAATTATTAAAAATTTATATTTTACAATGTTATAATTCTTAGGTGAAAATTAAAAAAGATGACATTGTTAGATGAAATATCTAATTAATTAGGGTAGCAAAATATTAAGTATAAATTTAGTTAAATTGAATTTGTAAGCTTCAATTTTGCTAAAATTTAACAGAGTAGATTTTAATTATTTTATGGTGAGTTAATGGTCATTTTTTACCCTAACATTCAAAAAAATAATAATTAAAAAAATTTAACTAATAAAAAAATTAGTTAAACTGATAATACTATTGTAAAAGTTAACTACATTTTTAATGACTTATTGTTTATTAACTTCAAAACTTATAATTTGGTATTCCATAAAAATTCACTTGAGCTCCTAAACTATATTTTACACCTAGAATAACTAAATTATGCTACAGAACATGTGATTATATACGTGAATAAAGGAAAAGAAGGCATTGCTCCGTTACAAAATGATTTTATTAAATTCAAATTTCCTGAAGGCCATGCAGAATTTTTTCTTGATATAGATAAACATTTAATCATTTAGACCATATTGCTAAAATTGATATTTATTTAGATTTAATTTAATGGTAAGCTAATCATTCATATATATTTATATAGATCAAGTGACAATTTAGTCATTATACATCATTATTTATAAGTTAAGTGATTATACGTAAATTTCGACCACGTAATTTCTCCTTGGAAAACAAATGATTCAAATACAATGTCACCAAAACAATTGCTCGATATACTTAATTTTATTTTATCTTTCAAAAATCATGAGTCACAGGAAGGGGGTCCCCGAGACTTGGTAATCACGTGGGCCTCCCTCTGTGACTAGTAAGAAAATTTTAATATAATTGGAATAACCAATATTTTAACTCAACTAATTTTTTTTACTTAATTTAAATTTACATTTTTTTATTTAATTGGATCTAATTTTCTAGAAATGTTTACTGAATTTAGTCAAGGACATAGTTACCGGATTGGTTGAATGGTTGATTAAAGAGACATAATGCGATAATGGTAATGAAGTAATAAAATAAATGAATTTGATCAAATGTTACAATACAATTCTGATATGTTTAGTCACCAAAGTAATGGCTGCCAATCTCACATCGAGGGCGTCGCCTTATTTGTCGCGGTCATTGAGCAAGAGCATCGTGCTATTCGTCATCGTCATCATCATTTATTTGAATGGGGTGGGTTTGAACCATGGAGGGTGGAGAGTTCAAATCCTATAGAGAAGACTGAAATGGTGGTATAGGGTTTCCGAGGGTGAAAAACCCTTGTTACTGCTAGTCCAGGGATCTACTGGTGTATTCAGTAGTGAATGCAAACAGGTTAGTAAACAATGCCATCAGTAAACTAGGGTTTTGTGGAGTTGAATGTGAAGGCGATGCGGTGAAGAATGATGAATGTGGAGCATCATAATGGTGCTGGGGTGGTGGCGTGAAACTGTAGGAAGGCCCAACATCTACATTTGTGAAGAATTGTGCTGATAGGGTATATCTTGATGGACCTGCATCTCTTACATCAGCCTGCATCCATGAAGGGGTATAGGATGAAAGGGCTCCTACTTATGTCATCACAGGTTAACCATGCGAGATACTTTCGTCCTCATCCTCTTCCTCAGGAAAAATAGGATTCCTAAAAGATATGAATCTGTAGCTTCTCCTGCCATACTTAGGTTCAAGAATGGGCAGTCTCGGTAATTCTGTAGTGTGGTTAATAGATTGGGAAGCTGTCATATCTCGATGCTCTCCCAGTACCCATAGCATGCAGCTACATTCTCGATCTACTGTTTATCTGAATTGGTCATACGATTGAGAGGGTAAATCTTCGACATTGAGCTGGCGTAATCTCTCAGCTACATCAGCCTATAAAGAAGTTTCATAGTTACAACTTAATGCTACCACAATGTCAACATGTAAGCATAAAAGTTTGTGAATGGCAAAATGTTACCACAAATGTTGGACCACTACTAACTAGATGAATCCACTGTCTGGTGTGTCTTTGGTACCAGATCATGTAGCTGGGGTTAGGACCAAGAGCATCTGTCGACACTTCAGTCAACGAAAGTGTGGTACGCCATGCATTCCAAGCAGCGATGAAAGCGACATGTTTTTCACGCCAATCCTTGGATGTTTTCCCCTGAAACTATAAGGTATGATAAGAATTGAGATTGAATGGCTCCTGTGGGATTGGTTGCCGACAACCAAATTGCCACAACACACGATCTATGTGGTGCCATTCGATGATGTGGAAGTAAATGATGGGGATTGAAGCTAACCATATGTTTGGTAAGGTTAAGTAATACTGTGGAATCAATTGCTGTACATTAGGAAAGTCATAAGGCTGCCAAATAATCTGCATTACAAAAATGTGATATAAGCACAAATTTCACTACAAATGAAATCTGGTTTCGTTAGAAACGATGTAGTATGGCTTCATACCTCATCGGCCCTCATCTGATCAAGCAATACTCTGTATTGGCATAAGACTGTTCTTGGCGCTCGAGGAGGTATATTTTCATTGCACAACGAAAAGACTTTTAATCCACATATCGCATACCCACATATGGCTCCTAATTGTCATTTATGTTCATGTTGTCCCCTACGTCAGGGTAATCATGACTTACTACAACTTCAATATTTTTTTGAGAGAAAAAGGTAGTAGCCGATTCCATATGTCGGCTCACTCGTGTTATTGGTAGTACGGTCGTAACGTCATCTTCACCATCAACATTTTTGTAATTATCATCGTCGCCACCAAATCCCCCTGAAACATCATCATATGTAGCTTCCTTTTCAAATTCATCCATTATATCCTCTGTTTCCTCTAGAGAAGAAGGAGAAAAAAGAATACTGTATTGGGGCTGAGAAAAACTTGGCTCTGGGGCATAGTCGACAATAAGGGAGTGAAATGCCTGGCCACACTCAATTTGACTGTTTATTCCAGTAATGTACGGATTGTAATGTGATGGCCCTTCATTGAAGTTGTAAGGTAGGTTGGTGGATGGTTATGTGCATGGGCCACTATCATCAATTGGTTGACTTGCGACATTTAAATCAAGCTCCCTGCTTGATAAGTATGCATAGAATTCTGGGCAAGATAATTGAATAGGGAATCATGCATTTGCTTCCCACATCTGTTGAATGTCATCGTCATCTTCTAATATACATGCCTTGTACCGTGTCGAGTTCAATGAAAGTGGGTGCCTATATACCACCTTAGTTACAACTTGATTTTTAGCAAGTCATAGCTTTCGGCCTACTAGATTCGTAAGCTTATCCAGGGTGATATTTGATTTTATTCTTATTACTTTCACCTTATGATACTTAAATGTGTCGCCTTCTTTTGTTTCATAAATTTCTCCATTTGCATAAATACAAATATTTTCCTCCCTAGTACTCATGTTGATTCCTACCATAGTCGGATTTGCAAGGCATTTCAAGAATAAGCAAAGTATGCAACAAAGGAAAAACCACCATCATTACGGAAACAATTGCAATTAACTGTTACTACACACAGGCTTTTGTTTATTTCTATGTCCTAAATTAATTACCTAGTTATAATTATTTCAATTTTACATAATTGTGTATTTATTTATTAATATGTACTTACAAGTTTAGCTTATGATCGATTCTAATAGTTATATCTTATGTGAGAACATATATTAGAACAAGTCCATAAGGAAGCATTATTCCCAAGTTTGTCATGAATGTTTAGTGTTAAATGTTATTTAATTAATATTTTATGTATCGTAAATATTTTTTAGGCTATTGTGTCAATGACAATACAACAATTTCAATGTTTTTTCAACTAAACCCTAAAATCGACAATAATTTTGATAGCTACAAAAATATAATTTTATCTAAAACATTTCAAAAAATTTACTTAAGTAATGTTACACATATTACTTAATGATTACACATATTACACTTAGACCAAATGACCATGATGTGCAGAATGTTATTGAATCAGTATTTTGGTGTGTTAAAATATTATATTAAAATTCAATAAGTTAAGTGTGATATTTAATACTTTTAATATTTCTTTTTTCACC
Source organism: Sindora glabra (assembly GCA_020226215.1). Classification (NCBI taxonomy): domain Eukaryota; kingdom Viridiplantae; phylum Streptophyta; class Magnoliopsida; order Fabales; family Fabaceae; genus Sindora; species Sindora glabra. The sequence continues at coordinate 62,523,369 of CM035234.1, read as the reverse complement.
TTTGGATGAGTACTTACATCATTGTTATAATTAGTTAATTACCTTAACTTATTTGTTAATTCTTTGTTTATTTTTTATTATCTGTTTTAATTGTGTGTTTATTTATTCCTAAACAAATAAAAAAACACCATGCAATATATATCCTTGATTACATCAACATTTATGGTTGGAAAATAAATTTTAATAATCTCATATTTAAAACCTTGAATATTTAGTATCAAAGAAGATTTTAAAATGTCAAAGATTAAAGTAAATTTTAATTAAGTAAAGATTAAATATAAAATAATAATAGGTTAACAAATTAAAAATAAGTATTTTTTTTAAATGGATCCAAAGAAATAAGAAAAATTAGATATAAACTAAGTAAAATAAAAAAATAGGTTAAGATTAAGTAAATTAAGTTTTTTTAAAAACTTTAATCATGGACGAAGGGGCCTGCATGATTAGTGGATCATAGGGCTCCCTTTCCCGTAATCAATGAGTTTTTTTTAAAAATAAATTTTTTAAGAGTTTGGGAAAATTATTTTAGCTGTGGAGCATTTTAGGAAATAATTATTCAAAATTCTCGTCTGGTGGTCAAAAACCCTTCCACTTTCAACATAATGTGTATTATAAGATTATTTTAAAGGTTAATGAGTCCAGAATAGTAATATATATTTTTTATTTTTTTCCAACTTTTGGATAAGTACCAACAGCTTTTTCTTATAGGCAAACATAAGAATATTGTTCTATTGTTTATAAAATACCTAGACTTATTTTATTATATTTCTCTTAATTGTATAAATTAAGAGATTAATCAAATCAATTTTTTAGAGTCTTCAGATTTTTTATTTCCTTCTTTCTTAAACTTAAGCATAATAATTTCAATAATAACAATATACACAATATGTATAATCTAGTCAGATCACAACCATGATAATATACTCAAGCACCATAACAATAAAAATAAAGTAAAATAATACAGTCAAATTAAAATAATACCTACAGGCAAAATAATATAGGAAAATAATAAATATATAGATGCAATAATAAAGAGATGACAATAACAAATATAAATTTAATTATAAACTATTTAATAAAATAAAATAACAATACTCTAGTTTTAATGCCTACTACCATTACATAATAAAATAAGAGAATTTTTGAAACAAATATTATTCTCAACACATATAATATTTTCATACCATTTGGAAAAAAAATTACTTAATAAACACCTTACTTATATAGTGATCTTCTAAAAAATCTTCTCAATGTGGATGCACAAATTATAATTACTGCTAGAGGAGTTAGAACTAAATATTAAGAATTTTGTAACTGCAAGTGGAAGGTTGGTAGTGGAATAAATGGGAGTTGGAGAAATTACACAAAAATTTTTGAAGGATTATGAAGGGGACGATATACTTGATGCCAAAGTCTTTAAAGGGTTAGGGGGTTTATATTAAGTAAGGGCAGGGGTTTGGGGGAGGGGTTACGAATGAACATGAGAGGGGAGCGGGGGCTAGTTTGGGGAGGGGTCATGGGTGTACCCGGGGGTGCCATATGTCGGCCAAGGGAAGGGGGGACTGCCACGTGTCACACTGGAGAGAGAGCAAGGACGCGGAACGGACGCTTGGATGGCCTGCGTGGTCAGGCCAGCTGATCACGTGTTGTCAGACCATGTGACCAGTGGGTCTATGCAAGCCTGTTGATCATGTTGTCCTGGACCGCGTGATTAGGCTAGCCTGATCATGTTGTGTAGGTATACGTGATTTAGTCTTTAAAAAAAATTAAGTGTTTAGGACAATTATTTTTTCAATGCAATATCTTGATCAAATCATTTTCATATTAAAGTGTACCAGTCATTTTCCCTATGAAACACACTTTAGGGTTAATTCTATTTTATTTCATTTAGTTAAATACACTTTTAAACTAATTTCTACTACAGTAAGAGAGTGCAAGATTGATATAAAAAATTAGCATGAGTTATTATTATTTTTTCTCAAAAATTTATCTCTTTTAAAAATGCATTTTACAATTTAAAAACAAAATAAATATGATTATTAATAAAAAAGTAATTATAAAATTAAAACTTTTTAATTATTTATAATTTATCACAATTTTAGGATGCTGGTATCAACTAGGGGTGATCAAAATCCTTCAAACCGCTCTTAACCGACCGATCGAACCCGAAGTTGGTCGGTTAAGAGCAGTTAATATATTATTATCGATTAAAATCGAAAGAAAAAATTTGTAAATTTCGGGTGGTCGGTTAATTTCGGGTGTAAATTGTTAACCGCAATTAACTAAACTTAACCGACATTAACCAAAATTTATATTAATTTTTTTGTTTAAAAATTCATATTTAAAATTTTATTAATCATTTTTATATTTTAATACTTAATTATTTTTTATTATAGTTATATTAATGAAATTATGATATTAATATATATTTATAAATTAATTTTAATATTTAAATCAATTTATTTAGATATTTTTGAAAAAAAATTCAAAATTTTTAACCGTTCTAAACCGAATTTAACCGACTGAAATCGAATTTCGGTTAAGGGTAAGCAATCGGGTTCGGTCGGTTGAAAAAAAGAAATTTTTAATTAATTTCGATTGGTTTAAAAAATAATTTTAATCGCTATTAACCGACCGATGATAATCCCTAATATTAACGATCAATCAACAAATTTGATATTAAAATAGGCCCTTCCTTTATGCAACGCCTGGAACCGCACACCATATAAGGCGTGATGCATCGACTACTACGCTAAGTATTAGAAGGCATCTTGTACTGCTCAAGGTTAGAATTCATTCGTTTACCCCAAAAAAAAAGGGTTAGAATTCATTCGGACATCCCCGTCTAAGTGAGAGCTCTCATCTTCTGCTTTTCGTCGTCTCGTCTCTGGAATTCGATATGGTTGTAGCTGCATCTTCTTCTTCTTCCGGTAATCCAGGACGAGTAAAATACGACGTCTTTCTTAGTTTCAGAGGTGACACGCGCTGTAATTTTACAAGCCATATTTATGCTGCATTATGTAGAAAGAAAATCCACACTTACATAGACTACAGGCTTGAAAGAGGGCATGAAATCTCTCAATCACTTCTCACTGCAATCGAAGAATCAAAGATCGCACTGATAATTTTCTCGGAAAAATATGCCTCATCGAGATGGTGTTTGGATGAACTCGTGAAGATTATCGAGTGCAAAAGGAAAAGGGGGCAAATTGTAATTCCTGTGTTCTACCAGGTATCTCCATCTGATGTGAGAAAACAAAGTGGCAGTTACTACGGTGCGTTTTGTGAACTTGAAAAGGATTCTAGGTTCAACGAGGAAAGGGTGAAAAACTGGAGGGAAGCTCTGTCTGAAGCAGGCGGGTTATCCGGGTGGCCTTTGCTGCCTTACAGGTATTAATGGATCTACCAAAATTTCCTTTTGCTAATTGTATATGTTTTAAGAAAAATGTGAGTACAGCTACTCATATTTCTGAAGATTTTAATTTGAACTTTTCTCTACTAAAATCCAAATTTGAACTTTTCTCTAAAATGATAAGAAAAAGATGTTTATATATTCAAATCAAACGATAAATAACAATATGAAATATTCTTAGTATTTTGTGATAAAAAAATATACTTTGATTAAGCTCAAATAGCTAAAATATGATCTAAAATATGACTAATGAAAAAGTCAGCTTTTAATGTAAGTTTTGTAGATATTTAGCTACTTGAGTTTAACTATGGCATATATTTGATGAATGATGACAAAATACTTAAATTAACATCATTTGATTTGAATCCATAATCATCTTTTCTCATAATTTTATTGAAAAAAGTTCAAATCTTCTAAGTGAAGCTTTATTTTATGTTTTAAGGGAGGTCCGTATAGATTTCAAATTAGAGGGAGATCCGTCTAATTTCACTAAAACTCAAGGGGATCAATGTATATTTCTCTAAATAATAATGACGCTTGTTTGTGTTGTTTAAGAAGTATTTGAATCGTTCTTTTTGATTGATTTGGCAATGAAGACAACTTCTTTATTTTTAATAATTCTTCTTGGACAGAGCAATGAAGAAAGAAAATTAATATTAACAAGTGTCTAGTTCACTGCCCATTTATATTAATGCATATTAGCCTTCACTAATATTATTAGGGTTATAACTATTGATTCTTTTGTGAGAGAGGTAGAAGCACCCTAACCAATTCCCATTCCATTTTTTTGGGTTAATTCATCCTCAACAAAAACTGATAGTGATAGATCAAAACAAAATGAAGGTATATGTAATGTTCCTTTAGTAGTGTTGAGAAAATAATTAGGGTTTTGGAGGGAGAAGAAGAAAGGAGAGGCCGAGAGAATTAGGGAGAGGACAATGATATTGTATTTCAATAAGAATGGTCGAGTCCATAAAAAACTTAATGCTCTATCCATATAAACTCTAACCTGGGTGCATCACAAGAAGCCTACTTAAACCCAATATTACTTTTTAACACTTCCTTTAAGATTGTTATATAAATTTCAACTCTCAAAAATAAAATTCAACTAAATGAAAATATTAAAAAAACCTTGAGAAACTTCAAACTCCATAGATAGATTGCAACAAGCAATAATTGGTGAACAACTCCCCCTAATTGCAAACGTAACTAACCCTAATCCAAAATCTTGGCAGGGACAACTCCTAGAAGTCTTCAGCCAACAACCCCTGGTTGCTCCCTTGATCTTCCCCTTGGCACAAATGACACACTTTCTAGAAATCTTCTCCTAGCTTCCCTTGAGCTTCTTCCTCAACTTCTCTTAGCTGGTCTTCATAATCACCAACGCCAATGGTTGGAGTTACACCAAACAGTCACCAACACCGTGGTTGGAATTATACCAAAACAAACCACCAAAACAACCACAAACCAGGTTGCTGCCAAATTGTTCTCATGGTAGCCGAACACTAGCGCACCGGCTTGCAACTCAACATGCACCAAATTCACCCAAAACAGAAGTAATGGGCAAAACAGAAACAGCCAGCAATACCATTGCTCTAAGAACTCAAATCAATGTAGCCAACTCAACCACCAGCCCTAAAAAGAAGGCTGTTCAGATCAGAATAACTCCAAAACAACTCCAAGCAGCAACAAATCCAACCATATCAATCAAAATTAGAACAAGCCAGAGCAAGAGAATGATCTAAATCGGTGAATTACTATAACCCAATCTTTATCAGACTAAGAAAGCTCAGGAATCACTAAAATCGAACTCAATTTAGATTTCATAAAATCAAACCTGTTAGAGTATATTAGGAAATTATCTTAGATTGATTATGTTATATTAGGAAATATCCTAAAGTGATTATTATTGATACTAGATTTGAGATTAAGTTATTGTCTTACTTGTTTTGCACCCAAAGTTAAAGGGTATTAGTTTTTATGTTTATTACTAGCTCTATATAAATAAAGTATTAGAATTGAGTCTCTTATATCAATATAGTCTTCTCATTCATTAAATAATATTTGTAGTATTCTCCCATTTATTCTCTAGTTTCTCTCTACTTTTTCTCCTTCTAAATCCTAGGTTCTGTTTGCCATTGACTGCCTTGAAAATTGCCCAAAATGTCGCCAATTACTGTCACCTTCAAATAACATACTGGAGCAGATGAAAACACCCAAAATGCCCTCAAATTGCAAAGAAAATGGACTACTGAAAAAAAAAACTGGTAAATCCAAATCTGATTCACAGCTTTGCTGGAGAGAAAGCTTGCTGGGCTTGAGTGTTTATTTATTTATTTACTTATTTATTTTTTAAGGTGGCTGGGGTTTTTACTGATTCAAAATTGACAGAAATCGACAAAAAGGGGAAAAAAAAAGAAAAAAGAAAAAAGGATACAAGGCTATCTAACTCTTCTAATAGCAACCAAACGTTCTTTCAGGTTGCGAGAAGCATGATACACCAAATGGCCTCAAGATGGATGATACCGTTCTAATAGCATATTGAGAACGTAATCAAGATTTTGGAGGGAGAAGAAGAAAGAAGCCGAGAGAATTAGGGAGAGAACACTGATATTATATTTCAATAATAACGGTTGAGTACATAAAAGATTTAACCTAATGATCTATTTATATGGATTCTAACCCCAGCCCAGTGCATCAGAAGAGGCCCATAACATAATCTAAGTCCAATATTACTCTCTAACAAGTAGAAAGATGTGGATTAACTGCCTAGTAGTCTCTTGTAAGGGCGGATTATGGCATAGGTATCTATCATGTAGCACAAGGATGTCATTAAATTAGATGTTTATCACATGTGAATCAATTTTTTTTTTTCAATGCAATTTTTTGTTTCTCAGAAGTTCTTAAATCTTCTGCTCTCTCATGCTCTCTCATAAAACCAGTGTTGAAGCTGAACATATAGAGAATATTGTTAGAGATGTGGTGCGGAAATTGGATCACATAAGCTCCATTGATTTAAAAGGTTTGGTCGGGATTCACAGGCAAATTACTTCTATTGAATCATTGTTGTGCTCTGATTCAGAAAATGTTCAAATTACTGGAATCTGGGGTATGGGTGGGATGGGTAAAACCACAATCTCTGAAGCTTTGTTTAAGAAACTCTCTGGTCAATATGAAGGTTGCTGCTTCCTTGCAAATGTGAGGGAAGAATGGGAGAAGCATGGACAAGTAAATCTAAGAAACAGGCTTCTTTCTGAATTATTGGAGGAAGAAATAAATATTAGCACCCCCAGTCTGAGATCCACTTATGTTCTACGACGACTCAAACGTAAGAAGATTCTTGTTATTCTTGATGATGTACAAAGCTTAAAGCAGTTAGAATACTTAACAGGAAGGAAGGATTGGTTTGGTTTGGGAAGCAAAATCATTGTGACTACAAGAGATAAGCAGGTGCTTGGCAAAGCAGTTGACAAAGTTTATGAAATGAAGGCGTTGACTCTTGATGAAGCTATTTGGCTTTTTAGCATAACTGCCTTTGGACAACATCAACCCCCAACAGACTACATGGAGCTTTCAGAAAAGATGGTTCATAATGCTAAAGGGGTTCCTTTAGCAATAAAAGTTTTGGGCTCTTTTGTTGTAGATAAAAATAAAGAAGAATGGGAGAGTGCATTGATGAAACTTAAAAGATTACCTAATTTAGAAATCTATAATGCATTGAAGTTGAGTTTTGATGAACTAGATGAAGAAGAGAGGGATATATTTCTAGATATTGCATGTTTCTTCAAAGGGGAGAAGAAAGAATATGTTAAAACTCTACTTGATGGCTGTGGTTTTGCAACAGATATTGGAATAAGAACTCTTCAAGACAAATCACTTCTAAGTATTTTGGATGATAACACTTTGTGGATGCATGACTTGACACAAGAAGTGGGTCAGCAAATTGTTCGCCAAGAATGCATTAAGGAGCCTGGAAAACGCAGTCGATTATGGGATCATAAAGATATTTATCATATTTTCAAATATAGCACGGTAAGCATTGATTGGATGATTTTCTTTACACCACATTTCTCTTTGCAAGATTCATAGAGTTAAATTCATCATCCTATGTTTAACTAATCAAAATTTTTTCCTCCCTTCTTCTTCTTCCTCCTCCTCCTGTCAGGGGACTAAAAATATAGAAGGTATATTCCTTGATATGTCCAAAATCAGAGATATACAATTGAGCCCCCAAACTTTCAACAGAATGTACAAACTAAGATATCTAAAGTTTTACACCACAGACACTAAGAGATGTAACCTGCATCTTAAGAGAGGGCTTGAGTCACTATCTGCAGAACTAAGGTATCTTTATTGGGAGAGATACCCTTTAAAATCATTACCATTGAATTTATGTCCTGAGAATCTTGTTCAGATTCAGATTTTAGATAGCAATATCGAGAAACTTTGGAATGGAGTTCAGGTATATATGGTTCAATATTTTCTAAATACATACACATAGTAAACCTCACATTGGCTGACTTGTTTCCCTATTCATTTTGTGTAACAGCAATTTCCAAATTTGAAAAATATTGACTTAACTGGTTCCAAGAAACTAGTTAGACTGCCAGATCTTTCTCATGCACCAAATCTAGAAAGTCTACGCCTTGGATACTGTAAAGAATTGGTCCAAGTTCCCCCTTCCATTCAACATTTGAGCAAGCTCACAGAACTAGATTTGAGATATTGCCAAAGACTGAAGATTTTTCCCAGCAATCTTCAGATAATATCTCTACGCAACCTACACCTTTGGGGTTGCTCAAGTCTGAAAGGATTTCCGGTGACAGGAAAGATTGAATCCCTACTATTGAATGAGACTGCAATAGAAGAATTGCCTGCTACAATTGGGACTCTTGACAAACTTGTTACTTTGGATCTCTACAATTGTGTAAATTTACGGAGCCTTCCTAGCAGCATTTGCAACTTGAAATCTCTCACTGAAGTTCGACTTTTAGGTTGCTCAAAACTTGAGACTTTTCCAGAAATTCTTAAGCCTTGGGAAAGTGTGACATGTCTTAGGTTAAATGGAACAGCAATCAAAGAGCTTCCCTCATCAATTGAGTTCTTAATTGGGCTTAAAGAGTTACATTTGGGAGACTGCAAAAGGCTTGAGATCATTCCAAATAGCATTTCTAATCTGAAACATCTTGAGTATCTTTCTCTTTCAGGATGTGATAAAATAGACAGTTTGCCTCATATATCAGATGGCAGCCTTTGCTCTTTGAGACGTTTGTACCTAGATAACTGCAAGAACTTGTCAAATATCCGTGAGGACATTGGCTGTTTGTCTTCATTGAAAGATCTATCACTATGTGGAAGTGGTATAGTAACTCTACCTTCAAGCATTGGACGCCTTTCTCTGCTAACTACTCTTAACATTAGTGACTGCAAGAGGCTCCAATCTTTACCAGAGCTTCCACCACTTCTAGTAAATTTTTTAGCCTCTCATTGCACATCACTGAACAGAGTATCAAGTTCAAGGGCTAAACTGGCACAAATTCAAAGGAAACGTGTGGATTTTCGAGATTTTGTATTTACTAACTGCCTAAGTCTGGATCGGAATGCATATTGCAATATTATTCAGGATGCCCAACTTAGAATTCAGAAGATGGCAAAGCAGATAGTAACGTTCTTTCCAGTTAATTTTTGTTTTCCAGGAAGCGAAATTCCAAAGGGCTTCCATCAAAGCAATGGACCTTCATTAATTTTTAACTTTCCACACAGTGATAATCAGTTCTTGGGATTTGCACTTTGTGTAGTTGCAGCAATTGATGGTAGACCTCCTGAACAATTTCAATTCAAATGCAGCTTCAAAATTGATGATGTCAAATTTGAGGAGAATATTGTGTCAACATGTAATTGGCTATCACAAAGAAGAGTTTTTCAATCAGAACATGTGTTCTTGTGGTATAGATACTTATCATCATGGGATAGCTTTTGTCCTGGCCATAGGCTCTTGTGCAAATTCAGCAGTGTAGATGTTTCGAATAACATGGATTTTTGCAGAGTAAAAAAGTGTGGGCTTTGTCCACTGTATGCTCCAGAAAACATCGACCAGGATATGTGGGAGCAAAATTCAGAAGAAGTTACTAACAATGGAAATAACTACAATGACGAAGCTGGACCCAGCTCGACTGAACATGGCAGATGTGCTGAGGAAGAAGAGCCATATCATGAAATGGACAGATCTGAAGAAGCCAATTCCTGTGTCGGCATGATATTGTTTCTCCTCAAAACCATTGGTAAGCCAATAGCATTTTAGAAAATATTCTAGCAGATTTCTGAAAACTATTTAGTGTTTCTGTGGAAAATCATTATATGATGACTAAATTGATGGAAGTGGTATTTTGATGATGTTTGGTCATATCCTGCTATAGTGTTTTTAAAAAGCATTAGGCATTAGCTACTGAATGAATTTGATACCTTTTAAAAAGGGATAACGGTTAACAATAACTTCAAATTATATTAAAATGATTAATATAGAAAGTAGGTTGCAGATCATTTTGTTACAGAAGATTACAGATCAAGTTCAGCATAAATCGTCTTCAATAAAATTAAAATACAGAAACCCATCCTACAGAAAATTCATAAATAGAAAAATGGGGTTCTATAGCTTGTGTGGCTGTAGCGTTAAATCATTTATCATACTGTTTGCATCCATAATACTTTTCTCTACTTGGCGCAATGTTGAAAATTCTACAGAGAAAAGGAAAAAGAATAGATAAATTTGGTAAATACAAGGGCTGATCTTACATACACATCTGTTGGTTGCTAATATTGTTTATTTAGATGTCCGAGCGTCAAGTTGGGAAACACGTGGTGTAATTGTTTCAAATTTAGATGTTACCACCACTAGGGGTGCCAACCTTGATCTTTAGATCATGTGCATGCTGCAGGGTCGAGATCAATATCCATATGTTTCATTTACTCATTCACCATTGCTCGCTGGGCCTGAGCCTCTTCATATTACCGGAGAAAATTTAGAAATATGATTTATTATTATTTGCATCTCTGTTTTTAGCTTATCTGTATATTACCAGTATCACTACTATTTCAATATTAATGGTTTTCAATACATACACTTGAAAATGCATCCACAGCCAGATAAATTTTAGAATTTGTAGGTTTCTCTAGCATTTTTTGTTGGACAAATTACACTCGCCTCTCTAAGATTTAGTATGATTACCCTCACACTCCTACTATTTTAAAAAATATACACTAATGTCTCCTTTCATATGCATTCATTTCCCCTAACCTATATTTTAAACATTCACTCACCTCTCTTTACCTTTTTTTTGTTTTTGGACAAGTAAGGGAGGTGAGTGTGTACTTTTAGAGATTGAAGGGGAGTGAGGGTAGTTAAATTAAACTACAAGAGAGGTGAGTGTAATTTGCTTAGATTCTATAACTTAAAAGACTGCCAGCCAAATATGATTATGAGTACATTTGATATATTGAACCCATTGGGACATAATGAGATTATGAAGCCTAATTACACTTTTGTCCTTTTATCTTATTTGAAGGGTTTTTGCTATATTTCAACTAAGTACAATGGATAGCTTCTTAAGTTTGGAAAATAACACATAGGATTTGTCTTAAGTTAGTCATAAAATTAAGGGAAGTATTTACAATTTTAGAAATAAGAGAAAATATCTATAATTTCTTTTAACAGCAGTGGCTGTCAATGTAATTTGATTTATCATTTAAAACATTTTTAATAATAATTTGCAGGTATTTCTCTATGGTTTGGCACTCTATGTTTATTGCGTAGTGATTTTAAACTGTGTTAATGTGCTTCATATGGTATGTTCCATTAACATGTGACCTTGTATTTTTCCGTTTTGACAAAATATTGACAGAATTTGCCACATTCTGTTCCTATTTGTTTTTGCAAATCATTCATATCAAGAGATAAGAGAGAGTGAAGCAAAGTCTGCATGCGTATCAGACCTTAGCTAACCCTGTTAACTTATTTTGTGAATTTTTTCCCAGCCTTTTTGGAAAAAACAATGTCCTACTTTGCTTCATGGTACTGGTACAGAATTGGTTGGTAGGTCGGTGGGAAGGAAATGAAAGGAAAATTCTGGTCATGTTGGAATTTTGAGTTTTCTACAGAGACCATGTGGCAATGGCAAAATTTGATTGGTGCCTGAAATACATTTGACAAATTCTATTAAAATTTGGACAAAAAGTTTTTAAAAGATTAAGCTAATTTAGATGTACATTGACACAAATTGAATTATGAGATAATAAATTTAAATGGGTCAAATCACTTATAATATGTATAGTTTACCTTTTTTCAATTGTTAACTTGATTCAAATATTATTAATTAAAGTGTACCTGCTTATTTCTTCCCTTCGTGTCCGCACTGACAGGTCGCTTATTCAAGATATGAGCCTTCGTCTTCAAATAGAGCTACAAGACTTCCTAGAGGTACTTTGGATAAGCTTTTATGAGTTGGGAGATTTCTTTATGCATTATAGCTTAGAATTAGATTAGATGTTCATGTCATTAAAATTTAGAATCAGATTACATTTTGAAGTTTCCCGCCTTGGTGATTTATAATGTATATAATTGGAATAAAATGTTAGATTTTTAAACAATGTCAACCTATGTTCTTAGTATGGGATGAGATTATATTTGTTGCTTTGCTATGGGTTAAAAAGATCATTGTCTTTTTTGAGGGATACATTTGACTGATTTGTAAAGAAGTTAGGGTGCTATTTTAGATCTATAATTTATAGTGTTTTTTTTTCCTCCATGTAATGTTTATTTATTTATTTATTTATTTTTTTGTTTTTCAATGTTGAGGATAACGTTTCTTCCATTAATGATTTGTTTACTCTTCTGTATAGTCTTTTTCTATATATATTATGACCATGATCATTAATGATTTATTTTATGCTAAGACAAATCAGTTTTTTTTTTTTGGGGGGGCGGGGTTGCCAAAAAACTGAGAGGGAAACACTGGCCCGCAAAATGTTTCACTTTAATAAATTTAGTAGAGCAGAAGTATCTCTCAATTTTTATGTATTAGGATAGGATTTGTCCCCACATAATTCTCCCATTGGTATCCTCAAAATTCTAATCCTGTCCATTCATAATACCCACAAGTTAGGGGTAATACGAGTCAAGTTATGAACTAATTTAACTTTGACCGAAATAAATTTAACTTAACTCATATTTATATAAATAAAAAATTTTAGTTCGAAGTTAATTCAAATTAAGTTCATGAATCATTTCGGTTCGAGTTGATAATTTATTTAATCCAATTGAATGAATCAAAATTTTGAGTAATTATGAACCAAATTATGCAATACAAATTTTCGATAGAATAAAGTTTTTTTTAAATAATTTAATTCTAAATGAGTGTCAAGTTAAGATAAAATTTGGGAAAGTAAATATTAAATGTAATACATAAGTTTTCTATTAATTTTTTAATAAACATAATTTAAGTGGACAAAGTGTTAACAATTAAAAGTAGTAATATTTAAAATTAAAAGTGATTTAAGTTAAAGAAAAAGAGAAACTAAAATGGTTAACGTGAAATTTTCTCTCTTATATTTAATATTATAATTTATTTCATAAATACTATTAAGATATATATATATATTTAATTAATTTACCGAGTTTGTTCATGAGTCAAACTCGTCAACTATAAATTTGAGTTTGGTTTATTTAACGATTACAATAATTTTTTATGTTTATGTTTTTTTTTTTTGGTACAAGGTATAATTTTAAAGACTGGGAGGGGGTAACTGGGTGGAATTTTATGTTTTTTTTATGTTTATCTTTAGCTCATATGGTCCATAAATTTAACTCATCAAGTTAATTTTCAAGTTAAATCAGGAATGGATAACAAGTTGGATCTCTGCCCGCACCCACAACCTAGAGAGTCATTTTCTGCCTTGGAATCTATTGTGGTTTTATGTTTCTCCTCTTAATTGAAATCATAAAAGGGGAATTTAATTCATTTGAAATTAAACTCAATTCAATTCAATGGGTATCAACTTTGATCTTTAGATCATGCGCATACTATATGGGTTGTCTAGTTTGAAAAGCCAGGCTAAAAAAAAAATTATATGATTTAAATTTTTTTATGATTCAAATATTTATTGAATTTTTTTCATAATTCAATTAATATTCAAATCGGATTCGAGATAATTAGAAATGAAACAACCCAACCTAATTTGGTTATCTAAATTTATTTTTAGTAATATAATTATATATTATAAAAAAATTATATTTAATTATTTTCAATATAAAAAATTTTAATTTAATATAACTAAATATTTTATATATTTAAATATTATATTATTTTTTAAAATGTATATTTTTATATAAAAATTTTGTTTTTTATTTTAAATAATAATAAAAATAAAAGCAATCAAGCTTGCAGATTAAATCTCATATTATATATAAAATTAATTGAGTCAGCTAAAGCTAAATTTTTTAAAAAATAAATGGGCCAATCTCAAATTTAAATCATATATTTCATATAATTTATATGAAAAATCTAGCCTGGAATCCAATAATCCAATTCATGTACATCTTTAGTCCTGCGGAGCCGAGATCAGTGCCCATAAATTTCATTCACTATTACTGAAGAGGCTGGAGCCTCTTTATGTTACCAATATATATATATATATATAGAGAGAGAGAGAGAGAGAGAGAGAAATATGTTTTATTACTATTTGTGTCTCTGTATGTAGCTTATTTGTATATTATCATGACTGTTTCTGTATTAATTAGGTTTTCAATACATACACTTGAAACTGCATCCTCTCCTCACACCGAGATAAATTTCAGAATTTGCGGGTTTCTCTAGCATTTTATATATTCCATTACTTAAAAGACTGCTAGCCAACTGTGATATTGGGTTAATTTGATCTACTGAACTCTTTGGGACATTTTGAAATTACGAAGACTATGTTTTTTGCTTTTAAAATTACACTACTATCCTTTTATCTTACTAGAAGACGGGTTTTTGCTGTTTCAACTACGTACAATAATAGCTTTCTAAGTCTGGAAAATAACGCATGGGATTCGTGTTGTGTTAGTGGAGTAGTGTAGCATTATAATATAAAATTTAATTATTAATTTAGTTTTATATAATGTGTCAAATTTATTTTTTTAAAAAAATAATTTAATATACAAAAAATTTAATAATATATTAGTACATTATTGTATTAATGATATATTATAATCCTTATGTTAAAATTAAGGGGACTATTATAATTTTAGAAATACGAAAGAATGTCTATAATTTCATTTAACTGCAAGGGTGATCATGATTTACTTTATCATTAATATATTCTTAATATAAAAATATAACATACTCCACCAATTTTAAGTTTTTTTTTGCATTTTTCCCATTATTTTTGAAAATTGCAATCGAATATTTTAACTGCATAAAACTTAAAATCAGCATTCATAATCTTTTTATTTAATCATTTTATTGAAGTATGTGATTTTTTTTAAAAAATTTAAATGAAATTATAATATTATTGTATGTTAATTTATCATATTATTTTTTTCACAAGATTTCTATATTATATAATTAATAAAAATTAAATTAGATATATGAAATTTCAATGAAATACTTAAAAATGAGTTGTGAACAATATGCAAAAGTGACATAATAAAATAACATATAATAATATTGTAATTCTTTACTTAAAAATTAATGAAAAGATTATATAATTTAATAAAATAGTTAATTAAGTGAAGGATAGAAATTATTTCATATTTTTATAACTTAAAAATTTAATTTTTAAGTTTTCAAAATTAAAAGAAGAATAAAATATAATCATCCTATGATTGGAGGGCAGGCATTTTTCTCTGTTTTTAATGATGATAAATAAATTGCAGCTATTCTTCCTCTGTGGTTTAGCACTTATTGCCATGTGATTTTAAACAGTGTTAACGTTTTTTTTTTTTTTTTGGGGGGGGAACAAAATATTGACAGAATTTGTCACTTAAATATTTCTGATTTGCAAATTATTCATATCAGGAGAAAAGACCTGGGAAGCAAAGTCTGCATGCATAATAGATCTTCGCCAAACCACTTATTTTGTATATGTTTTTTCCAACCTTTTTAGGAAAAAAAATGGTCCTTAATTTACTTCTTGGTTTTAGAAATTCAACTTCTTCTTCTTCATTCTTTTTTTCCTTTTTTTTTTTAATTTTTAAGAGAGCGTGTCCTGGGTGTACATGTTTTGAGAGAGGGACAAGAATGTTACAAAATTGGTTGTTTGATAGGTGAGGGGGAATGAAGGGGGAAGGCAAAAATTTTTTTGTTAGGAGCGGTAAACATTAGTGATTCACAGACATAAAAATTCGTGTTCGTATTTGGGATGTAAAGAGAGAGTAACCAAGTGGCAAATTTTGATTTTGCAGATGAAATACATTTGAAAATTTCTATTAAAAATACATTTTGCAGATGAAAATTTTGATTTTGCAGATGAAATACATTTGAAAATTTAGATGCACATTGACGTGCTTTGAATTATTGGTTAATAAATTTAAATGGGCCAAATCACTAATTGTAAATATAAATTATCGTTCTTCAATTATTAACTTGATTCTAATGATTAAATGTTCTAATTATCAAGAGTTCCTCTGCGAAGGTTGACATTCCAACCAGCGGGACTTGTGGCTTTATTTGAGGGCTCGTATCTTGAATAGGCAACGTCTCATTGTCGGCAACAAGGGAATAAACAAATGGGACACCTCTAATTAATAATTGAGAGAGAATTCGATATTTATTATTAATATAGTAATGTATTAATATATTATTAAATTTGATTGTTCATTAAGTTTATTTTTTTAAATTAAATTTTATATATTATATGATAATATATCAACAATCAAATTTAATTGTGTATCAATATATTATTATATCAATAGTATACAATAATTTTTTTTAATAATAATACAAGAAACACCTAAAATGGAATACGAAATTAGATTTTAATTAAAAATTAAGAGCTTTTATTAAGTATAGAATAATAAATAAAATTTATAAAATTCAATTTAATAGTTGAAAAAAATTTACAATTCAATTTCAAATTTTCCTTTCGACATCTATAATATTCTCTCTTTTTCTAAGCTTTTATAAATTGTAAGATTTCTTTATTCATTATAACTTAGAATTAGATGTTAATGTCAAATAAAATTTAGAATTTATTACTTTTGAAAGTTCCACAGCTTATTTTATGATGTATTAAGTCGGAACAGAATGTTGGAATTTTCAAACAATGTCAACATCCCATGTAATTTTTACCTTTTCCAATCTCCTTCTTGAGGATGACTTCGCTTGTCATTGATAATATGCTCACCCTTCCTTCTTATCCGTCGCGCGCGCGCGCAGAGTACTACTTTTATACTACAATCAGAACGGTAAATTATAACTTTCAAATTCCATGTCGATGATTAAGATTAAAGTATAAAAGGAATATTAAATAATTATAAAAGAGGTTTGATACATTATTAATATAGTGATATATTAATATATTATTAAATTTGATTGCATATACATTATGTTTTTTTTCTTAAGATTGAATTTCATATTACTCCAATAAATTATCACTTGTGTTATAATTAAAATTATGGTATAAGATCCAAATTTTTACAACTATACTATTTAATCATGAGAATACTAATCGAATGATCCTATTACACAAATGAGTGTAACAAAAAATTTGCCCAAAAAAAAAATCTTATGTCATAAATGAGTTTTTTAACCACAGGTTTATCCATAGTTAATAAATTTCATTTTGCTTACATGTCTATTGAAACATGTTAACATTTTCGACACATATCAAATTAATATAAATTGTTGAAATTTTATTCGTTTAGATATTCTAAATTGTATTTATAGGAAATCAAAACTTATTATCAAAGTTAAAGAATGGCAAATCTCACTATTGTGCTAATTTACATATTTAATATTATAAAACATTATATTTTATATAAAATTTCAATTAATCAATTAACTTTAAAAATAAAACTACACACAAATTATATAATAATAAAATATTATATAAATACATATAATAAAAATGCACTAATGCTAAAAAGCCTTATGATTTTATTTTAAAAATTATTTTTATAAACTAAATTTTCATTTGTTTCATTATTAATTTTCTTATATCAAATTTATTTTTTACAAATGTCTTATATCAATTTTATCTTTCATAAATAATTAATTAGTTAATTTTATCCTTTTATTAATATTTTTTATTAATTATTATTAATTAAGTTATTTCAAGATAAAGGTAAAATTTTCACATCATTCAATTAATTTTTTTTTATTTTTTAAAAATTCTTTTAATAAAGGTTGAATTATAAAAAATAAATATCTGTATAAATCATAACTTTGAACTATCATACATATTTAAATTTTAATTATAAATTAAAATTTAAATTATTATAAATTATTTTATTTTAATTTTTTATTTATAATATATATTTTTATCATTTATAAATATAAATTAAATCATTCGACTCTTCACAAATTTTTAAAATTAATTTTATTCCTCATATATTATTTATATTTAATTTTTATTCTTTTATTTATTAATTGATTAACCCATTAATAAAATTATAAATGAATGGATCAAATAAATTAAATTATTATTTAGAAGGGAAGAAATTAATACAAAATATACATAAGAAATGAAATTGATACAACTGAAATTAATAAGGAAAGAGAATAAAGTTTTAAAATTTTTATATATATCACTTTCTTAAATGTAATTTACTTAAAAATTTTTAATATAAAAATTTAATTATTATTGAATTATATGTAATTTCACATAATTATTATTTTCAATTTTTTAATATAAAATGATGAATATAAAACTTGTTATTACATATTTCTCTAATAAGACTTGTTATAACTTATGTCCCAAATCATATTATTTATATATAATAGAAGGATTTTAGTATTTTCATAATATATATCTTCTTTGTTAATATATTTTTTAAAATAATGCAATGCAATAAAAAATAAATTTTTTATAATATTTTATACCTTAAATGATCTATTTTTATTTAAGTGACATTTTAAAGATTGGATTAAACAATGAATTAAAAAAATTGTTGTATATATATGTATTATATATGTAGGTTAATCATGTTAAATTTTAATTTTAATATATAAAAAATTTAAATTCATTAAACAATTATATAACATAATTTTAATACATCTATTACATATTAATAGATATTGAATTTGGTACATATATAAATAAAATAACTTAAGAACTTAATAGTTGAGCTCTTTTTTTTATATATTTTAAGGTTTGGGATTTAACTCCTATCTTTATTATTTTAAGAAAAAATAATAAATATATAACTATATAATTTATGATTAGTTCTATCTTTTACATATATTTTATGAATCGATTAATTGAAAATGCTAGGTTTTATAATCTTTTTATTTTGATTGATTAAGGGGCCAATCACCTAAAATAATTGTTTGACTTGATCAATTAGTTTAAGCCATCTAACTCAAGTGATGAATCGATCAATTGAAAATGCTAGGTTTTTATAACCTTTTTATTTTAATTGATTGAGAGACCAATCATCTAAAATAATTGTTTGACTTGATCAATTAGTTTAAGGTGTTTAACTTAAGTGATGAATTAACTATTTACTAAACACTCATAATATATAAATATTTATATTTTTTATTATCTATTATATTGCAATATGTTGCATTTATTATAAATAACTTTTTTTATATGTATAATTACCATAAAAATGGTATATTTGACTATAATCTTATCCATAGAATTAATTTTTAGCATAAGTAATACTTTACTATGGATGAATTTTTTTTATTTATATAATAGAATAAGTGATATTTTGTTATAAGGAATGTGTTGGTATGTGTCCTAGGAACCAATCATATAGATGATTGAAATAATACATAATGTATTATATTTTATTTCAGGCAATGCAATTATGATGTTTTGTTTTCAATTTTGCACAATTTATAACTTAATATAATAATTATCTCTGGAATAGTTTTACTATTCCTAAAATACCCCTAGTAAAGTATTATTACGAAAGGGATAGTAATAGTACATTGAGACTGGCATATATATTGATTGATGATTATGAATCATGGATATGTGATATCAAATCAATACATGAGTACATTGTTAGTAAACAGATGTACTGAACTGACCCAATATGAGAATACTGCATGGATAAGACTTGTATTATTAGTAATTCTCATATGGTCACAATTGCATATAATCCTTTGACCTAAAGTCATTACGGTTCCCTACACGAGGGGTTACTCACTTTGATGTTGTTCTATGTCACCTTTAATCAGGATGACAAGTAGGGCGTTGATTGGGTGTGTCATGAATCATGTAAAGGGAAGTGAGTGATGTAGATGGAATTTTGTTACTTTTATAAAAAAAAGATATATCTTTAGGCCCCTTGATTGAGTAAGACTTAGAAATGTATGGCCATGATCAAATGGATTAATCTGTGATATTGATCATTTGTTTTGAAGTCTACTCAGTATCAAGAAATATAGATTGAACTTTGACGAGGATGACATTCTCCATGCCTCCAATTCAATTTGGATATTATTACAAAAAGGATTATAATGTAAAATGTTAATGATGTATTAGGTGGATGTTGAATCACAGACATTTTTACTACTTGAGTGGCAGTGATGTATTGCTAGATACCGCTCACTGTCTATGACTTAATAATAAATCATTATCAACGTAGTAAAAACCTACAGGGTCACACAAAAGAAGTAAGAATAAGACAATAATTAATTGAACTTTAATTATATTAATATCCAATTAATTGGACTTATTTTCGTGCATATATATATTATTAAATAATAATATATTTTTCATGTAATAAATATAATTATTATTATATGATATTATTTGATATTAAAGTAATATCAAATATTTACATTATTAGATTGATAAATATATTATGAGATAATAATATTTTGATATTTGATAACTATATGCAATTATCTAATATAAATATTATTATCTAATATTAGATAATTAATAGATAAGTCATATCTCTCCTCATTATCTCTAGGATAAGGATAAGATGAATTGTTAAGTGTGATTAGGATTTTAGAAGCATTATCCTAGTAGGACAAGGATTATGACTTGCCTAAGTTTTATAAAAGGGGACTTGAGGGCGGCACTTTTGACATATGCTCATAACTTTCATAAAATCCTAAACCACTTAGAAAAGATCCAATCCTAAATCTTAGAGAGAAAAACACATCCTAACAGATTCGTGGAGGGTGAGAGGTCGTTGTTCACTCCATGTGGATACCGTAGAGACGCCGTACCAGCCGGCGTTTGATTCATCCGCTCTCAAGTTTTTTATTAGTAGAAACACGAGTGCCCAATAGGTAAAATCCTAATAATTGATTTATACTTTTTGCATGGATCCTAGGTAGAATTCGAATCAAATTTTAAATTTTTGCTGCATGTGATAATCTGAATTCCTAACAGAATGTATTCTTATAACTTAACTTATAACATAGGTGATATTTTGTCATGAGAAATATGTTCTCATAACTTGGTTTGTGACATAAGTGATATTTTACCATGAATAAAATTTTTTCATAGCACAAGTAATACTTTAGCGTGAGGAATGTATTCTTGTAACTTAGTTTTATGGCACAAGTGATATTATGTCACAAGTAAAGTTTTTTCATAACAGAAGTGATGTTTTGCCACAGGAAATATGTTCCCGTAATTTAGTTCATAACATAAGTAACATTTTGCTATAGATAAAATTTTTTTGTAACATAAATTTTTTAATTTTTTTGTACATTTATTTGAATTTTTTTGTTCTTGTGACAAGAGATAAAATTGTCATTTTTTTATTTTTATAGTATAATTCATGGCACAAATATTAATTTATTATACTGTATGTTATACGATAGTATATTAATAACTAGATTTAGTGGTGCACTAGTATATTACTATGTTAATAATGTATGATAGAATTTTTCAATAATTATCAAAAACAAATTAAATTAATTTACAATAAAATTAGTTAAAAAACATTAAAGTACTCTCTTATAATATTCTCATATCAAGATTTGTGATACCTACATAATTCTCATGTCAATATCCTTAGAATTCCAAATCCTATCCATATATAGTAACCATAGCTCAGATGAGGAACAACTTTTATGTGTCTTGGAAGCTATTGTGTTTTTAATTATGTCTCTATATTTGAAATAAAAAAATAATTCATTTAAAATTAAATTCATAAATAAATTTATGCATGAAATAAATTGAAATATTACTAAAAGCCTTCGATTTAGATGGCATTTAATGTCCTTTAAATGTTTTGTGTCTTCCGTTGTATCTAAGGTTTAATCTCTTATCTTTATATGTGCACATGTAATGATTTAACCATTTCTGTTATTAAAAAAAATTGAATTCTTATTTTTGAAGTGATTTCAATTTAGGAATCTACCTAAACTATTTTTTTCTCATGTTGGTATGTCGCTTGCTAAAAGACTTGAACTTAATTTAGAATAATTCTATCATGCATTGAATAAAACTTAATGCATTGATGAGTTGATTTATGTATTTATAGGGATTACTAACTTTCACATTTACCTCCATATCTATATATGAAAGTTAATAATCTTTACTTTTTTATTTAGATAAAAAATTATGCTACTAATTTAATAATAGTAAAATAATAAATAATATTATAATTAATTTGCTACCAACATCAACTGCTTCCATTAATGAGTGTATTTATTGTGCAGATAAGAGAAAATGAATGTTATGATCTAAATGTACTAATTAATAAAAACGGTTAGTGTTAATGGTAAATTAATTATAATACCTTTTATTATTTTATTATTATTAAATTAATAGTATTATTTTTAGTCTAAATGAAAAATTAAAGGTTGCTAACTTCTATCCATATATGGATGTGGAGTAAGGGTAGAACTTGATTAGGTAGGGTTAGTTAGGACATTTTATGCCACTCAACTAAAGTTATCCATCAAAAGAAATTGCTAATTGAATTCAATCATCCATAAGCATTTAACCAATGTTAACCTTTTAAGTTGGATATGATTAGTTTTATGGTAGTTCCAAGTAGGTTAAAACAACCAAAATTATTTAGCTGATTCAACCATCTAATAACAAAACCAATTCCTATTATTTTTTACACCAAAGTGCACCTTGTGAAAGCGTTTAGCAAATACCTAGAAGCAAATAAACACAAAATTTTAAGCATTTCTAAGATTCCAATAAACAAACTGTGAAGGACCCAACAGAGTTTGAAAGTAGCAAAGGTATAATAATAAGAATGAGAGCAAATAAAAAAGTTGGTTTAGATGCACAATAAGCTTAATTTATAGATAAGTTAACCAAGACAAATGATTCATGCATTGTGGCTACCAACAAAGGTAATAATCTTGGTATTGCATAATAATACACAACTATTAAACCTTTCTCAGTATTGCATAATAATACACAACTGTTAAACCTTACTGTTTGAGTCAATAATTTGACTAAACCAGGAAGGAATGCAAACTTCAACTTAAAGCCAGTAAACATAATTAAAAGTGATGGAATTGCCTTCAATATGAAAGGATGAACACATCTACAACAAGGATACTAATATTTATTGAGTGTCAATATTAACTAAATAAGCTTTCAAATCATTTATCTATCTTTTCTTAAGTTAAAACAGAGCATTTGGATAATAAAGGAAGTAGAAAAATCATTTATGGATCAAGTCTTTCATTTTGTGACATTTGCCAAAGTGGGAACTAATGGCAATATGGAAATGAATGGCAATCAAGAGTGGGCTAAGTTTCAGTGAGTTGCGAAGTGCATTGATTTGGATAATCAAACATTAGTAACGACATTAATGTAGGGATAGATGGCAGCTCTCTTTGCTATTTTCTTTTCTTTTCTTTTTTTTTTTTGAGAAAATGGATTGGATTTAGCATGAAAATCATGAATGAAGGTACAAGGATTGCATCATGGTTGAACTTAGACAAGCCTAAATCAAAATAACATTGTTTTCCTCTATCCTTCAATTGAATTCAGCCATAAATGGTTAGGATAGCTCCAATTGAGACTAACCACCATCACTCAAACTATGCTTTCTTGTCTCTTTCGCTACTAGCTAAATAAAGTGATTAACTTATGATCGACCATTTTCAAATAAGGTTGATCGATTTAGGCTAGGTGTCCATAATAAGGCTACTCTAAATGTGAAGGTTAGTAATCCAATATATATATATATATATATATATATATATATATATATATATATATATATATATATATAATTAACATTACTTTAAACTTAAACCACTTATATCAAATTTACACTATATATTTGATATTTATTTAATGGCTATAATATATTTAAATTAATGCCCACCCATTAATGATAACAAATAATTAATATGGCTTATTTAATTATTTTCTTCTCTTATAATATTTTTTTCTCACTAATTTATATTGTCACACAAAATTATTTAAATTACAAGTATATACAATTAAAACAAATATAATTTATTATGTATTAATAATTAATAAATATTTTAAAATATGATAATTTAGATAGAATATCCATTGAAATGTTATTAGGATTCTAGTTGTCTATCTAAAAGTATTTTGCATGCAAAAATTTCTTGCATAGAATAAACTTTATTACATTTTTTTAGTTGGAAAGATTGCTACCTTTAAATTTAGTAATACAATCATATTAATAGTTTTGTTTTAATTCTTGTAAAGTGTAAAGATTATATCAATTTCTTAATTTTATGGTTTAAATTAAATTTATAGTATATAAAAAATATTCAATGCAACTTTAATTACTCTAACTAAAAAAAATTCATATTGGTTATTTTTTCTAATATAAAACCAAATGAGAATGAATTCTTACATGTAATATTACAATTATAACCTTATTAAAATTATTGTTATTGTTTATGACCATAACAAATATATAAGATTTTTTCAATTTTAGTATAATAATTAAATTAGTGTATTATATGTAAAGATGCTCACCGGCTAGGCTGATCCGAGCTAAGGAACCTAAGGAACCTATATTTTTTTGAGTTATTGTGGGTCTAGTAAGTATATATAGGTCAGGTTGGGTTATGAATTTTTTTTAGCTTTTCGTTTAATTATTGGCATTAAGCCTTAATCAAAACTGGACTTTGTTCAATAAAAAATACTATGAATTATACACCAGATAGCCTAAATTCTAAAAAAACCAAACTCAAACTACATAAAATAGAATATAGATAGTTAACATTAACAAATTGACATTAAAATGCAAAGTTAACCTATTAGTGAACAATGTTTTTGCTTGTGTAAGAAGCAATTTTTGACCTTCTTGTAACATTGATAAATTGACATCAAAATGTTCCAGCATTATTAGTTTTAGCTAATGCCAAATTGCCTTCTTCATTTAAAATAGGCAAGCCTTGTCCTATAGCCTATGATAATACACCCTAATTATAGCCAACTAGTTAAGTAGAAAAACATATCCAAACTATAGTGGTAGAAAAGAATGTTTTCACCGTAGGGACTAAAGTTATTTTTGAACACAATATGCAATTAGTTAATCCCCTCCTCTTAATTAAAATAGAAAAATAAGATAAGTAATACACTAAATCAACTACGATAATTAGCTATAAGAATTTATAACCTTTTAATTGCAGATGGCTCCAAAGGATGTTTAGTGAACTAAACCTGCAATTAAGGATAAATTACATCAAAGTAGCCTATCAATAGCAAGGATACAAAGTTGGATCAATAGAAATACTCCCAATATTTGGTATCTTTTTAGAAGCTAAAATAATAATAAAAAAACCACTAATGATAGATGATCAAGGAAATAAGGTTACTCCAATGCCTATATGTAGAGAGAACAACTTGGTTTGACAAAGACAGAGGTAATATATGACTATTATCTATTATTAACCCCTTAGATCCTTAATCGAGAAAGCTTACAAGTATTAGTGGATAAGCATAAAGACTTATACTTATTTAAAGAATTTATACAAAGCACCTTCAGGGAGGTCATTTAACTAAAGAAGGACCAAATATGGGGAAAATAACATTTTATAAATTGCAAAAATTATATCAATTAGCATTTCCATAATTATAGACTAGCTAAAAATAGCACAACATTGATAACTACAAACAACTAGCAAAACTATTCAACTTTATAGATTTAGAATGACAAAATAAGACTAATACAACTTTTAATATTTTTAACAAGAGAATAAGATAAAAGTATAGGTCTACACAGGACATATTTGTATGGAAATAAACCCTCCAAAAAAAGCAATAAAATCTATGAATTATACCACTATATATCAATTTGAAACAATGAAAACATTGAATATTGGCTTAAAAAAATAGGAATTTACAACAAACAATGAGTAAAGAATGATTGCAAATGAACCTATTAGCCAAATAGGTGAATATAGCAGTGAAATAGTGATATAAATGCAAGTTATAACCTTCAAAAAATACAAAACATCACAAAATAGAGATGGAAAAATATACAATTAATTAACATTGACATAAATTATTAAAAACATTATAAAATAAAATTAATTAGAAAAGAGAGTGAAAGATTTCTTACTAAGTTATGATGATTGGAACTGGAAGTTTGGAACTTCATACTACCTATTCTAAACCCCAAACCCCCGTATCGCCTATTGAGATTGCTTATCCAACTCCAATAAGTTTTATAAGTGATAACTCATATAAAGGTAATAGATTAATTAATGTAAGCATTAGAGCAACAAACCCTATTAATCAAACATTAATCAAAACTCAAAAAGATGAGGGGAACCCTAAAATCTAAGGCTTCTAAGACCTAAAAGTCATTACCTACTATCTTCATCCATTGTCTAATCTGCGTGTGAGAGAACAAAAGATGAAAATAAGTGGATCAAAGCTTTGTGAATGCAATGCAACTACGAATGGAAAGTAAGAAGCTTTATGCAAAGCTCTACTAGGGTTTTCAAAAGGGAAAAAGAAGAATAAAAGAGGAGAAGTGAGACTACACTAGGGTTTGCTATCTAATGGCTTGGTTTTATAATTGTATCCAAACAACATCAAATTGAGTTACTAAGTGTTAAAAAAAAAAAAAGAGCCACTGGTATCGGGAGGGTATAAGTCTAAATGAGTCTAAAAGCTAGAACTTGAGCTAACCTATACCAACCTAACCTTTTTTATTTATAAACCTAGATTTGCTTTTGAGCCTAACTTAAACTAGTCATATTGGCAAAAATTGATCTAGTTTAAGAGAGAATTTTGATTTTAGACACCCTTAATTGTATGTATATTTTTTTCACTATAAAAAATCTAAATTGGTGTGAAAAATTCCATCTCAAAATTGTTATAATTTCATCCTAAAATTTATTTGATACAACAAAAATTCTACCATAAAAATGCTCATCACAACAAATTTGTAATTGAATTTTTGTTCCATCCCAATTTTGAGATTAAAAATTTTTCCCTAAAAATAAATTAAATTTATAATTTTCTAAAATATTTTGTCACAAATATTTTTTAAAAATAATCTTTTAATATATGGGACAAAAATTTTCATCTTAAAATGTAAAAATTTTGTCCTTAATTGGCAAATTTTAATTTTTCTAGAAATTTTAAGATAAAAATTCCATTCTAAAATGGCAAAATTCCTTCCTAATTTTAGAAATTGGATATTTTGAGATGAGATGGAATTTCTATCCTAAAAAGGATAAATTGCATATCAATTTTAGAAAATTTTGTCATAATTTTATTTTATTTTTACATATTTTTTAACTTTTTTTACTTCTTGCATGGTCAAATTATATCTTTTATATTATAATACACATTTTATGCATATTTAAATTAACATTTATGACTAAAAACTACAAAGATCAATAATCAAGATTATATATATAAATATATTAATAGTCAATATTACATTTTCATATATAAATCTAAGTTGTTAATAACTTTAGTAGTTTATTGAAATATAAAACATAATTTTGCAAATATTTACAACATCCTAATTTAAATTAGATGCTAGATTTAAGGTTAACAATAGTTATGACACTGACAATATCACTACACATCTATGGTAAATCCCTCGGCCCCTAGAAGTTCAAATATTGGATTCCTTGATCACTAACTCTTCCATATAGCCACATGAATGGAGAACTAATGCTGAGGTCACCATCCTTGAGACCTAAACAACCTAAAGTAAGACAGAATTAACTTGAGCCAAATATAAAGTCTTGCGCATCTTAGAAAAAAATGTAAAACAAAGTATATCATGGAAAAAAGGCAGTCCAGATGCCCAAAGGTGTTTCAGTCTCTTGAGTTATGGGGATTAGATATATTTGGAATGTTCAAACTCTTATAAGGAAACCCTTAGCTGCCTTTCACTTTGTGATGGAATTAAGCAAAGTCAAGTTGATTTTTGACTTAATTAAACAGATTTGACAAAAAATTGTAGGTGCTTAATCTAGAATTATAACAAAATAATTGGCTCGTGCTCATCTTGACTTGAAATATTAAAGCATGATAATATGTTTGATTAGCTCAAAAATGATAAAAATATTGCCAAATTTTAAACAAGTTTTAAGCTTTATTTTTTAGAAAGTAGTTATTTTAGTGTAAAATCTAATTCTTTTAGTAAATATTTAAATTTAAGATATAAATTAGTTAAAAATTAAATTAAAATCCTATTAACATATACAAACTACTTGAAAAAAAGTCATAATATTGTTAAGATTAGTATTTAATGAAAAAAGAGAATAAGCTATTGATATTTTCTTAATTTATATTTAAAAGAATATATTATATACATAAACAAACTACTCATAAGCTAAACAAGTCAAGTAAAAATAAATTATGTATAATTAGAATTACTACATGAGCTAAATTTTTTGCTCAAACTTAAAAAAATGAGTTACAAGCCAAATTGAACCAAATCATTCTCAAATTGAGCTCATCAAGTTATTGAGCAACTCAACTCAAATGCTACCTCTACTATTACCTGCAATGGACCAATCCAGCTATCTAGCCCTAACATATTCAAGTTTTATAATTACACCCTATATTAACTTTTAAGACACGCACACACATCAACATAGCCATAGAAATGTTGTTTGAATTGATTAATCTTGACAGACCTTCATAGAACTCCAATGTGAATTTAGCCAATGAACAAGATCTAAGTCACTTATGCTTATAATAGTATCAATATATCTAGACAATGATATATTAAAGTAAAAGGAGCTATGTTTAAGAAGCCTCAAAAGACCAATTGTCAAGCCAAATATTAAGATAATGAACAAAAGAAAAAGGAAATTGACAAAGCTTAACTAAAGAGCACTCTTATATTATTCTAGTCACATAATGAAACTATCAAGATGGTCCACAGCCTTCCCATAAATAAGCTAACAAAGCACATTTTCATAAGCATAATTATCTTTTTAATTTCAAAAACCAATTAAGCATCCTTGGAGTAAACCAAGATTTGGTAATAAAATGACTGTGTAGTCTAAAGCATGATATAGGTCACTATTCTTAAGAAATTATCTAAACCTCTTGTGTACAACTTCAACTGGAAATTTTGTAGGATTTAACATAACTCATTTATCCTGAAAATGTACGATTAGAACAGGATACAAGCAATAGGAAATGTAACTTAGCAAGAAAGAGAAGAATGTTTTTTTAGAGAAAGTTATTAGAAAGGTATTGCATAAAAATGAGAAAGGTGGTGCACTTTTTATAGGCTATAAACAGATTCATTGAAAATATAGTCATTGAAAATATAACCTTTGGAAATAAACCCATTAGAAATGTAGCCATTAGAAATAAATATAGGGAATAAATTTATTAGAAATAAATGTTGAAAATAAATCCATTGAAAACTATCAATTAAGCGTTTTGAATTTTATCAAAGTTAAAATTTGTTTTCACAGATAAGTATTAAATTTTGTAAAATAAAAATTATTTTAATTTTATTTTGTAAAAACAAGCTTGGACCTAACCTCATGTGATATTTATGCATAGGAGGAGCAAATCCACTATTTTATACTAACTTTGACTCATTTCATACATGCGAGCTTGCCACTTTCTTTTCTTGTCACTTTATATAAAAGAGAAGTCTTATATATAAACCTTTTCTTAAGTTCTAACTTGCCCAATGTGAGACTTAGTGCAAGTTTTGGCATTTTCAAAATTAACTAAACAATAAAATAATTTTTGTTATATAAGAAAATATAATTTTGTAGATTATTTTGGGCTTGAGTTAATGAAAAGTGATTAGCCAAATTTCCCTTGAAATATTTAATAGGCTTTAAGGTGTTTAACCATAATATTCAGGCTTATTTGGTTGAATTAAAATAAGGCTTTCAGTCTAAAATCCAACTTATACTAACTAGTAAACTAATGGCCTAAAAAATATTTTAATTCCCTTTAGTGTTCTTCAAGAATCTCTCTATCTCTTTATAGAGTTAGGATTTCTTTTATTTTTGTTTTTATAAATATAATTTCAATAAAATTTTTTGGAAAATATAATCCATAACAATTAGAAGGAATGGGGAATAAGAGATAAAAAGGTTGAACCCATTGTAATTTAATTATTTAAAATTATGGGCATGGATTTAATTACTCTATTTTCTTTAGTATAAAATAGAGTATTATACTTCACAAATGTTCCCATTTTCTATATTAACCCAAAATTTTCCTTTAATAAATATAGTACATTACATTCATTTCTCTAAAATTCAATTTAATTATACCACACCCTTTTTATTTTTAAAAATATACACTCGCATTCTTTACTTTTTAAAAAATAGGGAAAACAAGTGTACATTAAAAATAAAATAAAAGGAATATAAATGTATATGAAAAGGGATGTTCATGTATAATTCTAAAATAAAAAAATAAGTATAACTATGTTGAAACTAAAGGGAAGTAATTGCAATTTGTTAGAAATATTTATTTTGGACCTCACACTATTTATAAATATAACTATTATAATCAACATTTATTTTAAAGCCTAATTTAGTGACAATTAATGTTAAGAGTTTAAATTGGTACTTAAGCCTAATGTGTTATAATAGGATAAGAATTGTGTGATGGGTATGATCCATGACATAGCTTAATTAATTAATTATATAAGGGTTCCTATCTCTAGAAACCTTCACTCAAAGTACTATCTCTTTATCTGTGTGTAACAAAAGTAGTTTTTTCTTTCAAAGAACATAATAGTGAGTTTCATTAAAGGGAGTGACACCTTAAATCCTTTGACACTGCTTTGTGCTTTCAATGACAATTTGAGAAAATCAATTATATGTAGAAATTGTAATTTTCATGTCTATCACAACAACTCTCAAGTTTTGCAAAACATAGATACATTGGATTTAGCTTATCAATTTAACCTTAATTTTCTCTTTTATCTAATTTCCAAAAACAACTGCATTTGACATTGCTCATGAAAATTATACTATGATACATGATAGAATTTGAGGAAAATGTCAAAACATAACAATTATTTTTTATAATGGTATCAAAGCCTGATTTAATCATGTATTATGATTAATTTAATAGGAGTAAATTTAGGTAGATTTTATGTATCTCCTTTTTTGTAAATGAGATGATTTAAATATAAGAGATTTTATGACTTTTTGGAGTAATTAAATGATTGTATGCATGTATCATTTTCATGATTTCTACTAATATGTGTGCATATGTATACTTTTCGTGTATATAAAACTTACAAAAGCTAAATTTTATACTAAGGATTTTCCATATTTCCTTTTTTTTTGTGCTACTTTCTATGTATATATTATGTGTATTGAGAGCTACCTAGATAATGGTAGGTTAATGATATGCATGCAATCTACCCTACTGAAGTTTATTTTTTACTGGTAATGTGTTTTGGTCTAATACATACATACACACACACACACACACACACACACACACACACATATATATATATATATATATATATATATATATGATGTATATTTCACTAGAAAATTGCATAAAAGACATGGATTTTCTATAAAGTTGCATTGTTCAAGTTTTTGCATTACAAGCATGAATCTATAATGTGTGTATAGAGATGTATGTTTTATATTGCAAACTTATATATGTTTAGCATTTGGTTCTAGAAGTGTAAATCCATGTTTATGAATTCTACGATATCTTACATATAAGTCCAATGTACATGAATGAAACGATAAGTTGATGAATTCTTTGTCTTATATACATATGAAAAATGTGTCTGCATATATTATACTAGTTCTATTGTAAAAGGTTTTGGAAATTATAACTATACATATAAGAATAATTTTTATTTTTTTAGGTTTTTCTCAATAGTTTAATTTCTTTATATTACAAGATTCATATGGATTTGGAATTTACTAAGAATTAGTTCTTGGATTTATATATTGTATTGCATTACAAATTATTTTGACCAAAGTTTCATGTGTGTTGTTGCATACATATTATTGTTTGCTAAACTAATAGATTCTTGCATAAATGAATTTCTATTATAATTGATGTGTATATGTTCTATCATACTTGCTATAAATTCATAATTTTGAACTATTTTGGAGTTAAAAAGTGCCTTTGAAAGTTGAAAGGCTTGGGAGATTTTCTCGGTAATATGCCCATTTGGTTCCAAATTCTTTGGAAAGATATTGAAAATTTTCAAATGCAATTTTGTTAAAAGTAAGATTATGTCAATTTAGAACCATGATTTGTGAATGAATGGAATCAAATTGAATAGTAAAATGCAACTAAAATCCTAATACTATTGAGCTATTTTTTTAAATTTTTTGGATAAATTGAAATTTTTTACATGCTTTGGTTGGATTTTTTGTATGGATCAATTAGAAAATAAATATTAAAATCATTTATTGTAAAATTTCATCAAAATTGTGTAAAATTTACAATAAAATAGGTTAAGTTAATTATAGGTTAAAATTGGGTTGGCTCAAGCTAGTTTTAAATAAATGTATGAAGAAGGTGATTAGTAAGGCATCAGGTGCAACTTCTAATCACACCTCTGGTATGTAGCCTTGCAATGTTATAGGGTAGTGATGTTAGCACCAATTTGCTCCATTCTCTTAGTACTATTTTATTAATTTTTTTAAATTTAAAAATAATTTTATTAATTTTTATTCATTTTATTTAAGCATTTATTTGAATTTATTTTAGCTAAAAAAATTTATTATTTGATTCCTATGCCCTAAGCTACCATTTGTGATTTTTGTAGCATTTATTAGGCTTTGTATAATGATGTATTAATTTTGTACATTATTGTTTACTAATATAGGAATTACATGATACTTATATTATGCCATGAAATTTTTGTAATTATGTACTCACATTTCATAAGATTAGTTGCACAAAAATTTTGCAAACAAAAAAAATTTGAAAAAATTATTTTTAAAGTGTATTGAAAAAGGTGCTATATTAATAGTATTAAATGTCTTTAGTATTATATTATTAATATAATTTGTTGGCAATAATATTTGTGTAGGATTAAGTATTATGTTTCTAAAATTTTTAAACACCCTTTCAATATTAGATTTTATGAATATAATATTTAATTCTTGTATTATATTGTAAGGTCATAAATAGCCTTTGGTACTAAGTTTTATAGTGTAATACTATATAAAATTGCATTAATTAATTTTAAAAGGAAAATGTGAACATGATTTAAGTAACTACATACATTAATAAATTAATGAATTTTCCTTAACTTCATTACTAATGTGATTAACCTTAATAAAGATGCTAAATAGCACTAATTATAATAAATGGGCCATATGCTTGAAATTGTATCTAGCAATACTATGGACATAATGATCATAAAAAAGAACCTATTGTTGATATGAATTCAAATGCTAAGCAAAGGAGGAAACATAAGGAATGGATGCAGTGGAATTGAGTTTGTTTGTTGGTCATGAAGTATACTATGGACTAGACCATCAAAGAAAATGTCTTTAATTCTAAAGACGCTAATAGTTTTTATCTTCATTAGTGAAAAGTTTGTAAATTTTAATGAAGTGCATAAAGGCCATTATTTTTCACCACTCAAGAAAATGACCTATGACAAAGTCAATGAGGTGCAGGAGCACATACTAAAACTAATTAACTACTATAACAAATTAAAAAGCATGGGACATTTAGGAAATGTTTTTTGCATCTAGTGAGCACCAGAGTCATTACATAGCTTAATATTCTAAAAACATCATATAATATTCAAAAAGGTGAATGAACAATTAACAAAATGATTAACAAAATGATATCCACCATTAATCAAATAAAGGAAGACATAAGAAAGGAAAAGGTTTAGATGGTCAAACTTGTTTCTTATGGTTGGACTTTAAAACAGGGAGTAAAAGAACATTTTAGGAACAACCATGGGTAATCCTTATATGATAAGAAAAAAAGGCCAAAAGAAGGATGACCACCTTAAGCTTAAAAATCCACAGGTCAAAGGAGATTATAGTATAAGAAATATAAGCATAAAAAGGTGGATTGCTTCAAGTATAAGAAATAGACAGAGAAGAAGAAAAAGAGATTTCGTGAAACTTAAGGAAGCTGCAAAATAAAGAATCAAGGAAGCACATTAGAGTTAGAGATGGTTGTTTAGAATTTATGATTTTCTTTGTACCAAAAACATAAAATTTTATGTCTTTCATTAAGAGAAATTATTTTCAGTCATTATGTTTTTGTCTTAATGAATATTTTATCATTTTATGAATAAAGTTCATTTTGGTTTATGACAAATATATGATTGTTTTAGTACATTATTTTAATAGATTGCATTATTTTTTCCTTAAGTTTTGTAAAATTCATTGAAACTTAACCTTAAAACCATCTCTAGGCCCTAGACTGACTATTCATTTAAAGAACATTTGGGACTATGGAAGTTATAAGATGTTGTAGAAAGTAGGGGCCAAAAAGAAAGGGTAATGACTCCACTAGGATCATAAATTAACAAATCCTCTTCTATCATCCTATAGTTTGATCTAGTGCAATCAGTATAGCAAAAGAATTATGAAAGTTCCTTAAGAATGTCCCATAATGTCTACATGATCCTTTAGAGTGGATTATAACAATAAAATATGAGTTAATCTTATTGTATAAGATTAAATATAGGATTAAGTTGAACTTCTTGTGAATAGTAAGCCAATCAAAATATATGAAAATTTAAATTTAAAAAAATAGATGCTTAAATGAAACTTAAGGTTCAAGATTAGATCGATGGCCAAATGATGACATTTAGAAAGAAGACATAGATTGCAAAAAAACTTCCTCACTAATGACTCAAAATCATCATGACATAAGTAGCTCGCTTTAGTATGAGTTACATCTATTGGAGATTAAAATAGCCTGGTTGGATATCGACCTATTGGG
Source organism: Sindora glabra (assembly GCA_020226215.1). Classification (NCBI taxonomy): domain Eukaryota; kingdom Viridiplantae; phylum Streptophyta; class Magnoliopsida; order Fabales; family Fabaceae; genus Sindora; species Sindora glabra. The sequence goes on along the minus strand of CM035234.1, from coordinate 62,488,448 downwards.
AATGGTATGAAACAACTAAATAGTTCCTAAGAGCAATATAAAGAACGTATTATGCAAAAAAATAAAAGGTTTATCTAGACAGTTGTATTTCATTTTGGTGAAAATGTATCTTGGATTCAAGAAGAGCAAGGTAATCTAACATATAACATTGAGTACAACCATTTTAGTAATTCTAGTTCTAAACAACAACGACATTTTCTTAGTCCATGATAATGTGGACATGTTGATTAAGACAAAGCAATTGAAACAAAAGACCTAGGAATGTCTTCTTATATAAATATTAAGGTTTTTGTAAAAAGTTCTAGGGGCATTATGCCAAAAAAAAGGTCAATACATCAATGTGTTCTCATACTTATTTGTTAATCCAAAAGGATAAAGATTTTATTAAGCCCAATATCTTTCAAAATGATAAAGAAAATAAGTTACAAGGAATTTCTAATATGCGTTAGTCATAGATAGCTTGATTTGTGTTTAGATCAAAGTTATTATATTGCTATTGATAAAGTACTTGGGTGGTATAAATGGTTACATATTTTCTTACAAGAGATAAGGAGATGTCATAGGTGCAGGTTACTCAAACTTGTTTGGTTTATTTTGTAGGTTATCATGAATTTATACATTAGGAAGAGCTATGCCATAAAAAATGTGAAGCAGTTATTTACAATAACCTCTATTATAGAGGCAAGGTGTGTTGAGTGATATAAATATGCTTATGAAGTTAGTTAGTTAAAGGCTTTTTGTTCTTAACCATTTTGTTGCGATAGTACTGTTATCATGGTCTTCTTTCTAAGCAATAGAGATTCCACTTGTATAGAGGACTTCAATGTGAAGTACCAATTTATGAAAGAGAAAAGATATGGGAGCATATTATTTGCATTTTTTCATGGATTATATGATTGTGGATTCATTAACCAAAGGGTTAAAAGTTAGAATAAATCATGATCATGTAAATAATATGAATTCACCTAAACCTTTCACTATTTTAGGTTAGTGGGAGTCTTAATATTATGAGTTCATTGTTATCTCGAGATATGTTTAAACGAAATATTCATGATGTCACTGTGCATTTTGTTCATATTTTAAGTTATGGCATGTGACTAGAAATATTTAAATCCTATCTCATTACTATATTGAGAATATTAATTCTCATCGAGCATTTTAAGTAGATGTTAGGGTAATTGTGTAGGAACTTATATATAGTCATATTGAAGATGTGTAAATCATATTATGCACGATATTAATTATTGTGGTCAACGAGGCATAGACATTAAATTTATTGATATTAATATCCCTTTTGAATATAATATTCTATATTATTACATGTTTATGATCTCTAATGTTGACATTAATTTTAAAGTGGCCACTATTTATAAATTGTGTAGGTTTAAGTGGGAGATTGTTGGAAATATTTATTCTGAACCTCACATTATTTATAAACATGACTATTAATATCAACATCTATTTTAAAACCCAATTAAGTGATGATTAAAGTTAAAGGTTTAAATTGATACTTAGGCCTAATGTGGTATAATTGGGAATACATCATATGATAAATGGGATTTATGACCAACTTAATTATTTAATTATAAAAAGGTTCTTACCTCTAGAAACCCTCACTCAAACGGACTGCTATCTCCCTATCTAAATGCAATAATAGTAGTTTTCTCTTTTAAAAAAATATAAGAATGAGTTTCATCAAATGGAGCGGCACCTTAAATCCTCTAACTATGTTTTGTGCTTTTAGGAACAATTTGAGAACTTTAATTGTACGTAGAAATTGTAATTTTTTTGTTTGTCACAGCAACCACTATTGAGTTTGCAGAAGATGTGCTCATTGGATTTAGGGTACCAATTCAACCTTACTTATTTCCTTTTTGATTTCCTATAGTTGCATTTAATATAGCTCATTAAAGTTATGCTATGATACGGAATAGAATTTGGGGAAAATGTTAAAACATAAAAATTATTTTCAACTTAATTTACTCAAAATGTTATGATTATTTGTTATATAAACCCAAAATGAGTTATGGCTTCCAACATGATAATAATACCATTTTAATGTTCCTTTACTTGATGTCCTTTGGACCCAAAGACGATGCTGTCCATTTCAAAACTATTTGTGTCCTTTTATCTGATGCCCGTCAACTAAAACTGCATTGCTTAGTGGATTCTTACGATGATGTTTATCACTAAGATTGATTGAACAGATCTTGTTTAGGGGCTATGGCGTTTTGATGTGGAGCTGGGTGAACTGGACTCGAATATGACAGCATCTTTCAACAAAATTATAAATTTTCTTTCTAAAATTGTAAAATATTCGTATAATGATTCATAAATTATTTAAAGTAGCAATTTCATTTTCACACGTAATTTCATCTTCAATTATATTATTTAAGAATAAAATATCCATACAAAATAGATAAACTTATATGTACAAATTATTATTTAGAAATGAAGATATAATTTTACAAAATTTAAAGACCATACTTTAATAAATAAAATTATTAATTTTATTTTTTGTGATTTGATGCATTCGCTTGTCACATATGTGTTAAAGCGTTAGTTTCCTTTATTAATTAATTAATTACTATTTTAAACTACAAATAAAAATTATTAAAGTATTTTCTATCTTCATGATATATTAATTATTTTTTTAATAAAATACTTGTATTTATAAGGATGACTCCAAAAATTGCTCTCAGTGTAATTAGCAAAAATGCAAAAATTGATTGGAAAGAGCAAAACAATGATGTAATTAATAAAATTGTGTACCAATAATATATATATATATATATATATATTACTGGACAAAGTTATGATTGTAGAGAGTAATACAATAATAATATCGTATGCAATGTTATAGTCGTAGACTGTACTTTAAAACGTTGATCAGAACTATGATAGTAAAGTTGTAATTTAAATAATTTACTATTTCTAAATATCAAGTTGTATAAGTATAATTGTTTCTTTATTTAAATTCGATTCACATTACTGTAAATTAATTATATATTATCATTTTCCTATATGTAATTTATTCAAATGCCTTTTTCAGTAATTATAATATTTTTAAGTGCTTATACAAATTAACTTCTAAATGCGCATTAATGTTTGAAAAGTAAATTTTAAAATATCCATCCAAATACTAATAACTTTAAATACCACTTATAACAATAGTGATTATTTAAGAAGCTTTTCTCTGCTCACATAAATTTAAATTTAACCTAGTGGTCCAAACGGAACCCATATCCTAGCAACCAAAGTCCTAAAAATTAAACTAAAATTATTTAGAACAAATTGATATTGTATTGAGATCAAGTAAAGGCAAGTGATCAATTTTACCAATTTTTTAATGTAATTACTCATGAACAGAATTTAGAAGACTATTAGCTATATTTTTATACAAAAATATTACAACGTGCTTATACATGAAAGAGATGAAATTATTTTATTCTTCAAAAATAGGATACATTTATATATAATAATCTAAAAAAAAAAAATCTTTCAACCATATGAATGACATTAAAAGAGGAATCATAATTTCAAAGTTAATGGCATCGAATTTCATAATGATAAAGGTTTATGATTTTGAAAAATAAAGATTATTGGGTGTTGTTAAATCAATTTTCAAAAAAATCAAAGTAATCCATCCCATTTTTGGGCCGATCAGATAAAATCCGATTATTGGAACAATTGTCAACGGAACCCAAATGTTGGGTGGTACAGTGAGCCCAAGAATATTTATGGGCTTCAAATATGAGATTCTTTTTCAAATATGTTGGGTACTTCTGTAAGCCCAGGAATATATATGGGCTTTTAAATACCTCGCACTTGACCACTATCCCAGATACCATTATATTTTGATAAATAAAAAAATTTAATATTATAATTGAATAATATCTTAAATTAAAAAAATAATTTTTTAATTTATTAGAGGATAATAAAATATAATATTCTCACGATACAGTTAAAATTTTTTCATTTATCACACAAGAACTGAGTTTTTTTATTTTTTTAATATACTATTATTAAATTTGATTGATAATATATCATTGTGTAACATGTAATATTTAATTTTTAAAAAATAAATCTGATTTATTATTAAATTTATTAATATATCAATATATTTTTATATCAGTAATATATCAAAATCTCGGTCTAGAGTTCCTGAGTCATGCCAAGGAGTTGAACCCAAAGAAGTTTACGGGAAAGCACCTTTCTATTTCAACATTCTCCTTTTTTAATTGCTGAAATGAAAGAAAGAGACTTTTCTATTAAAATTATCGGGTTCGGTAGGTTCTATTTTAAAATCAAGTTATGTCGTTAATTTCTTGAAGAGCTTACGACAATGGTATTTAATCACCTAATTTCTAAAATTATTATTGAGAAAAAAACTTTAATCTAAAATATAGTTGCTGATGATAACCACGGTCATCGTTTTAAATTGTGGGCATAATAGATATTGTGCGTGCAATATTACTATGGTAAGTTTTTTTCCACTTTAAGTAACTTTGCTCCACAATAATCCCATTTTTTATTTTACATTTATTTGTAATTTCACTAACCACTATATACCACACCCACCGCAACCACCAGTGGTGAAGGTTAGCCACAGCGAAATTGGAAATTTTACAATTTCTTTTTACATTTTTATTAATCTTTAAGAAAAAAATTGAAGTTTAGCTCTTTCAAAAATTAAAAAAATGTATATAATCTTTTGATATATTTTATTTCAGTCTCTTACTATTTTTATTCTAATTTCACTCTAATGATCGCAATTTAGACTCACCACCAAGAGCTGAATCAAATTTAGAAATAATAATATCATATATATTGAAAATAAAATTTATAAATAATTTCTAAGTATAAATTAAGAATGATTACTAAATATTAAATTATGAAATAAAATTATAAAATTTAATATAATAAATATAAAAATTTTAAAATTTAATTTTATATTCTATTTTCTGAACGTGTAGCATTGTTAATTAAGAAATGAAAAACATCCTTGGAAAACTTGTAAAGTGATGCTAATCCATTAGGACCGAAAGGTCCTCGGCAAAGGCACATGCCCTACGGTCATCAATTCAGGTGGCACACCGAACATAAGAAAAAAGGTATCCATGATTCATCTAATATATCTGATAATGTGTTTTATCAGACTAAACCAAAGTCATTTTCAGTGGAACATCTTATCTGCCTAATATTATATTCGCTTTCAATTTGTCACTAAAAGTTAGTTCCACGGAGGGGCAGGCTTCCATTATTCCCCACTTGTTTGCTTTCGGCCTTCCAAAAGAAGTTGCCCCAATGATCCATATTTTAGCATATAAACTTTATGGCTGAACTTTTAGGTTTTGACTGACATATGGTGAATTTAAATAACCTTTATCATATTTTAATATTTTAATTATATTAAATAAATAAAATATTTATAGCTATTTTAATATTTTGTAATTATATTCTTTAAAAGATATTATTAATCAAATAAAAAACAAATTTTTATTGTATTATAACAAGTTAAATGTTTTAATAGAATGATTGAAAGAATGTTAAAGTTAAATAGGTGGTTTCTGATTTATTACTGATCCAAGATGGAAAATGGAAGTGAGAAAATAAATTTTTAGTACATTAAAAATAAATAAACAATAATAACAGAATTAAATATATTATTAATTTTTGAATGAATATTGGATCGCTAAAACTCGCTAATGTGTGTGTGCACAGTCTGATTTCAGAAAAATAATCCGTCAGATTTAAATAATATGAAATTTGATTTATTTATATTATTTTAAGCATAAAACTTCTACTTTATCCAATGTAGTAAGATAAACATAAATGCCGAAAATCTAAAGAGTAAAATAAATCTAAAATTAAAAATAAAAATACAATAATTATCAATTTTTTATTATATTTATAGGATTGAATTTTACATAAAATATTTTAAATTTTATATCGGCATCAATGAAAATATAAAAAAGTAATAGTAATAAAATTTTACTAAAGAGCTAAAAATATTTCCTCTATTATGATCAAATTATTTTGAGGTGGCGTTTGATTCACAAGATCTTATATTCCTCGAAAAGTTTATATTCCCGCGAATGTCATTTCTAAGAATTTAATTAACAAAAATGTAACATTCCTATATTTGATTCATTATAAATTTTTTTAAGAATATTTAAATATCACATTCCCATTTTATGGGAATCTAAAATACTCATTTCTCTTTATAGAAATATTTTTAGGGAATATTGGGCAAAAAAGATTCTTAAAAATGTGACATTTTCAGATATTTTTTTTTCAAAACTTGAACTAAACATGAGAATATGATGTTGTCTTAAAACATTCCATAAACTAAATGCTACCTGAATAAAATTTGTTGGAAATTTCATAATGAAATCTCCGAATAGTATATTATTTTGGTTCCTATAAATTCTTTGCTTTAAGAAATAATCCCATTTTTTTTCTAAGTTTTTAATTCGATTTCTTTAAGAAAAATTATACTTTATCTATGTGTAGTTTCGTTGATTTTTATTTAATTTATTTGTGTTTTTTAACATAAAAAATTTCTCACTTGTAATTTTTATTATTATTACTTTATTTATTTAAACTTTTTATTCAATTTTTGATAAAATATTCTATAGTAAATAAATTAAGTAAATTCAGATGAAATAGCAGATAAATAAAATATAATTCTATTCATATTTATGTAAATCTATATGAATTAGTGTTAAGAATCTTCAATAAAAAAATAAAAATTATATATGTTTATATCTTGTTGTTTTAAATCGATAGCTACAAACTATTAATAATAAAATATTTGAATTTTATTATTTACAAATGCGTAGAATTCCAATTGATTTTTTTTTCACATGCAATGTATTGCAATAATTTTTTTTCATTTACATGTATAATAGTAAAAGATATATTAAATCAAGAAGATAAAATTAAAAATTTTTAATCCTTCAATAAAATGTTGATATTAATTTATGTGAAAATTACATTTTATTTACCTATAATTTTATTTAATTTATGTCATGAAATTTTTATTAAAAAAGTGGGTGAAAAAGTATTTAGATATAGAAAACATTAATGATTAAGTTAAATGAAAATCGGTAAGTGTACAAGTGAATAAAATATAATTTCATCTATTTTTTTTTCTTTTTATGTTCAAGATTAGGTGGATTCAATAGTGCTCTTAGGAATTTAATATTTAAGATGATGTAGTAAAATACATATCATTAAATAAAATTATTAAATTATTATCAAATTTTTTATAATTTTATTTAATAAATTATATTTTATCACGACACTTCAAAAACCAAACATTTAAAATTACCTTAACAAGTAGCTCAAGATTAATTGCTGGGCTCGAATATGCAAAAGATTCATTATGCATTCAATAAATGCCGTTCCTAAATTTTAATGAAATTTGCACTGTCGACTTGATGAGACGTGGTTAATCATTACAATATAATGAAAATATCTTTGTAACAAGTGTCTTTGCAAAAGCTCTGTGAAGTTTTCCCGGAGCCACACATAATAATTTTTTTTTTTGCAATAAATAAAGCATAAAGAGAAAAGAATTTGACAAATTTCATTCTATTTTATTGGAGCGAGTATCCAAGTTGGTTGAAGAAGTTGTATCAGATCACGAACAATATTCAAGATCTCGCTACACGACAACACCGTAGCTCAAAACCTTTTCTTTTTCGCAAATAACCATTTTTCAAACCATTTTTTTTTCCTCATAATACTTCAATTTTAATAATTTTTTTAATTCAAAACTGATCTTTTCCATCAGACGGTGAAGTCTTACCTCGCGTAAGTTGAAACAGAAAAGAAAAAATAGATAGTCATATATATATATATATATATATATATATATATATATATATATATATATATATATATATATATATATACACACATAAGATCTTGTATTAAAAAATTAAGATCACAAATAAAATATAAAACAATATATCATTTTTTAATAATCATATAACTTTTGATTATTATATATTGATATTGACTAATAAATATAAGATTTCGTAGATATAATTTTTTCTTTCATTTCTTATATAAATATACTGATCACATTTAAGATGCCTTGAATATATCAAAGAAAATGCTTGATGCACTTCATTTTTAAGGCGGAATTATGCACTTCCTTTCAATAAATAATAGGATTTACAAAATTATGAATTTTAAGATTTATAAGAAAGAAGTGAATACAGAAGGTGGGAATAGCATTATCCATGTATAAAAGAAAAATGTTAAACATCCTCACAAATTGTACCCAAACTCACTTCCGAATTACTATTAATAATATTGTGATCTTTCATATGTTTATATGATTTATTTAACATTCAAATCCAATGAATAATTTTAATTCGGGATGCATTGTAGGATAAACATTTCGAGACACCTAGTATTGTTCTATTTAAAATATGTTGACATAATTAAAATGACAAAAATTTAGATATCATGACCAAAAAAAATTAGAAAACCAAGCCATTTGGAGAAAAAAATTTATAATTAGGGTATTTTAACAGGAGAAATTAATATATATCAATAGTGTCATAACGGTTTAAATTATAAATTGGTGCAATATTATATAAATTAAATAAAATTTAATAATTTAAATTTATTGATACGTCACGATGATGTGAATTAATTTTTTCCTATTCCAAGAAGCTTGAAGCACCAAAAACTAAAAGAGTATAACATAAAATAGGAGCCCACATATACCTTTGATGTAAGTTGTTTAAGGACACCTAAAGACTCACTTTCACAAACACCATTATTAAACTTTTGACAACTCAAAGAAAAGCTTATGGCCACTAGTGGGTGTGACACCTTCAAAATCATTGATCCATTTTTATGACCTAAAAAAGATGTTGGGTCACTAACCAAAGCAACTTGATTTAGTGAAGCACTGTAAAGTATAATGCGGGCAACACTATTTGGTACACAGAGCCACCCATCCCTCATTTTTATTTGCATGTGGATGGATTATAACGGAAAGGAAATATATAATGATAAAATATTAAAATAATAAGAATATATTATTTATTTAATATTAAGTATAAATGGTTTAGAGAAAATAAATTCTTTATTTTTAAAGAAGGTACTTTCCTCTACTATTATAATTTTGAATATTATTTGTTTTAACTACAAATACGACTAGCATGTCAAACCTTTATTTATATATATGTAAATAATTTTTTTATAAAAAATACTTTCTGGTAAAATAAATAAAATTTTAATTTTTTTTGGCACTTTCATTCCCTTTTGTCAATTTGCTCTTAAATTTGATTTTATTATAATTTTCATGGAATCACTAATCTCCACTTTTATATGCGGACGTTAGCAATATTTACAGTTTCATTAAAAAAATTATTTAATGAATTTAATAAAAATAAAATAGAAATATACATAAATTATTTTAATGAAAATATTAATTTAAAATATTTAAGTCTTTCACTTATTATCTTTTATCTTTACAATATATATTTATTAAATTAAAAAATTAATTGTAGTGATAAATTAATTACAATATTATTTATTATTTTATTATGTGTAATGTTTTAGGTCGTTAAAATGCTATCATAGATAAGATATTTTATGAATGGGCTATGTAGTTGAATGTATGTCCACTAGCACCCCATGAGATGAGGGCAAAACGACCTTTTTCAGAGGTAAAATATAAATATATATATATATATATATATATATATATATATATATATATATATATATATATATATATATATATATATATATCTTTTTATGGTTAAAAAGTTAAGATTATAAGCGAATTGAATTGAAGTGAATTCTGACCAAAAAATTAAAAAAAATGAAGTGAATATCTACTTGTTCGACTATAAGAGTTAATTAGCTCGTGCATATCTACTACGAGCCGAACTGACTTCAAATCAGTTCTGATATATTTAATAATGGTTTTCAATAAATAATAATAAATTTAACAATAAATTTTATTTTTATATAATGATTATTATTTCATTCTTTTCTAGTTTATTTCGTAAATTTTTCTTTTTCCTTTTCTTTAAAAAAAATGGGAACACTTGCTCATTATATTATCTCTCATATTTATTTTATATTTTAGTAAGACTAAATCAATAAATTTTTCATGAAAAATTTACATATATAATTTCAAAAATATTCAAAATCAAAGGGATAGGGCACCTCTAAACCTAAGGAGCCTTCCCACTTAGCACTACACAAAACTTTCTCACATGTCTCTTTTTTTTTTTTTTTTTAACCGGCATCTAAGATGCAAGAAAATATAGAAAGTACGGGACATTTTTGCAAATCGCTAATGTAAACAACTCCTTGGTAAATGTATAAAATATAAACTCCTTTTTAGTAATAATAAAAGTGATAATTCACTTAATGAATATATACAAAATTTTATGATATGTTTGATTGAATAAAATGAAAATGAGAATGAAAATGTAAATACGAATAAAATAGAATGAAATAATCATTTCATAATTATATTTGATATGGTATAGAATGTTTGGTAAAAAAAATAATTAAAAATAAAATAAAAAAGTATAATTAATGATAATAATATTCTTATTACAAAAATAATAAATATCTTATTATATAATTTAGTATTATTAAAATATATGATATAATTAATAATAAAAATTATCACAATTAAAATTTTATCCTCAAAATTATAATTAACAAAAAAATTTCTATAATAAAAGCATAAAAATTCTAATTTACTAAATTTTTTATATTGAATTTTTAAAAAAATAAAAAATGACATATTTTAAATAAAATTATTAAAATATTTTAATAGAAAATTTAAAAATCAATATTTTTATCATATGTTAATAAAAGATAATATTAAAATATATGAAAAACACGAAAGATATATACGTAAAAGATCAATCAATGAATAATAGAATGATTCATTTTTATTATTTTTGTTGTGGAATAAAAATTTTATTATTCAATGAAATGGTCCTTTTCATTTCATAATGTATACCTAATAATTCTTTTTACCATTCTTATTTATATTCCATTCCGCTTTATCAAATGTGTTGGAACCCAAATGGAATGGAAAATAAAATCTCTATTATACCACTGCACTACTATGGCAGCTGACAAAAATAAACCCTTCTTTATATACGTGTAAATGTCCTCATCCAGTGATTACAAGTGGGTACTTAAGATTTGGACCAAATTGCTTAAAAAATCATGGGGAGATGATGTTGCAATAAAAATTTAGATGGCTAAATTTGCATACGTGACAGCACTGCACAATATACTGTCACGTAATTTATGTTTTTTTAATCACAATGAGATAATATAAGTTGAAAAAACAAGAAATATACAATAAATTTTAGTGTGTGATTGATGTAAATATAATTAAAGAAAATATAAAGCTTTGGTTATATATATATGATCGTATATACGTGCACACGCCTACTATAAGTTACAGGTGGGTTAAGAATTGGACCAAATTGTTTAAATCCTGGACGTTTGGTGATGATACTGCTGCAATAAAAATTTGGATGACTAAATTTGCGTCAACTGTTAAAATTATTGGCATCAAAATTATAATTAAGCAAATTTATTTGACATTCCTAATGTCTCCGAATACACCTAATTTTAAGATATGACTTTTTTTATTTTTCATTTTTTTATAATTTTTATCATTCTCCACCATTTTCATAAAATTCTATTATTCTTAATCGAGCATGGAGTCCCCATTTGCCTATCTCCGTTCCTACTTCAACCTTTCAAATATAAATAAGTTTATTTGCACTTCCTGTTACTTCTATCTTATTCTCTATTTCATATCAAAGCTTTTAAATCTTGTAAGAGAATGGACTGATTCAACTTATTTTTTTTCTAATATAAAGATGGGAGTAATGGGCAATGAAAATTAGAAAGTGTAAGTATCATTACTCTACAGGATATTAATGCGATAAAAGTCTGGATGAATAAATTTGCAGCGACTTTTAAAATAATTAAATTGTAATTAAACAAATTTATTTGATATTCCTCCAACCTCCACATACATCTTGAGGTAGTGGTTTAGCTGCTCCATCTTCTATTTAAGTAGTTGTCCATTTTTGCTATATATTTGCGTCAATGATTGTGACCCTCTTGCTAATTCAGTTTCTTTCAGAAATGTTTTCCATATTTTATCTTCTGATGTGTTCATGAAAAGAAGTACATTTAAAGGCTTAGCTTCACAAAAATTGAAATTTGATTTTGATTTTGTCCTTTCCCCCAGCCACATTCAATTATATACTCCAAAATTCATTACGTAAGATATTTGAAAGCTATTTGCATTAATGACATTTGTTAATCAATGCTTAACGAGCAATTATTATGCATTGAAAATTATATCTTCAAGATAAAATTTATGATATTTATTATATTTTTAACTAGAACGATAAACATGTTCTCTTTAGGATAAAATTATCCGCAACAAAATTAATTAACAGTTGGGTTTTATTGGTTATAGTTCTTATAGTTGCAGGGGTTCTAGGCCTTAACGATTGAGGTTTGAGTAGAAGTCGTCCGGCCCGGAAAAATAGAGTATTTGAGCTCTTTTTTTTTCCGATAGGTTCGATGGGACTTTTTTTATGGCCCGATTAATAATTGGGCCGGGCTCGGGCCAAGGCAAAAAAGCCCAATAGGCCCGGCCTGACCCGACCCGATTATAATAATTTATTTTTAATAATATAATTATATATTAAAAAATATAATTATATCTAATTATTTTTAATATAAAAAATATTAATTTAACATATTAAATATTTTATATATTTAAATATCATATTATCTATTTAAATATATATATTTTCTATTTAAAAAAATTTTATTAAAAAATAAAAATATATATATATTTCGAGCTTTCGGGCTGGGCTAAAATTTTTTGAAGCATAATCGGGCCGGGCCGGGTTCAGGCCATCAATTTTTTTGATTTGGCCCGGATGGCCCGACCCGAAACCCACCCGACCCCGGCCCATGTACACCTTTAGGTTTGAGGAATTAACAGTTAGATTTTTAGGGTTTAATGATCAAGAATCACAAATTTATTTAAAAATTCTTAATGGGTAGTTTTACCATTGAAATAGAGCTAAAAAAAATAGTTAATGATAAATAGAGGACGAATTTGATGAAAAACATAATATTTTAGAAATAGGGAAAAATATACACATTTAATTTTAGAAATTTGGCATTAGAGCCTTGAACTATATACAAAACCCTAATTAAAATTAATACCCATCACATATTTAGCTGCATGTTTTGTCAAATAATATAATCTTTTAATGGGACTTTTAAGTAAGGATCATTAGATTATTGTAATTTAGCTTACCGTGTAATTTTTTTGGTGTATAATTTTTAACTCAATTTTGTATATCAAATTAAAATTTTATATAAATAATTTAATTTCATAACTATATCATTTAAAAATTATGTAAAAATATGATTTAAAAGGCATATCAAGTAAGAACATTATTATTATATAACAATAAAAGGTGTAAATTATATTATTAGACTTGATATTCATGGGCTAGGATTAAAACAAAACTATCATATGATAATTATAAGTAATTATATAATTTTTTAAGTGATTATATGATTTTTAATTATATTTTAATTTTAATCATTAAAGCAAAAATTTAATGGTGATGATTTATTTATCTTTTTTCTTACATAAAAATGCTATTCTCACTTAATATAAATATGAAATAATATGGTAATGTTATATGCAATGAAAATAAAATTCGATTTCAAATACAAGTTAAGGATTGTTAATAAATATAAAATAGTATAACAAATTTATAAAGATCAATCTAATAAATATAAAAATTTTAAAAATTAATTTCAAATTTTATTTTAATTATTTATAATATTTTTGGAAATAATAATATGATTGGTGTTTAAAAAGTTTATAAAAAGCATAAAACGGATAATTATACCATTATTATGATATCACATCAGATTGGGTTCATAGAACTGTAATTATGGAATCTAATTGACTGATGACTAGGTCGGCTTTTGGAAGGGGCTAAAAATTTTGTATTTATATTTTCTTTAATGATCAAAGCTACATTAGTTGAATAACACTGTTTCCCATCCTCATAAGGAAAGTGCCAGAGGATCTAATTGGACACTTGGACGTGCTTTTCTTGCCATTTTGGAAGCCTTTATCATAAATCATAATCATAATTGTATAAAAAACTGCACATGGTATTAGCTTTGTTTTTTTTTTTTTTGGCAGAGCACATGGTATTACTTTTTGATATGGTCGTTTGAAGTTAGGTATTAATAAGTGGGAAAAGGAGTGCAAAAACTTCGACATATAAAACGCCGACCCTGGCTGGGCTGGCGAATCCGTGCGGATTTATTTCCATAAATATATATTTTACACGAGTAAAAATGGTCGAGTTTGTCGAAGATTATAATTAGTTGGTGCTATTTTTTTATTAGTATCGAATTAGAGGAAAGTAGTTTAAAGGATATTAGATTAGGTTAGATAATAAAATATCTACTTTTATAAATTGTAATTAGTTAATTAAGTTTTTTATTTTATATAATGAGTTAGTTAATTAAAACTAAAAAAATTATATTAGGAAATTAAATATTAAATTAAAAATTGGATTAAATTAAAAAAATAAAAATTTTAAAGAATTATCAAAAATATAATTGGGTCCATGCAAGTTTGTCCACCTGCATAAATCTATATAAAAAATAAACTGCAAATAAAGAGTTTCTGACCTTTCTTGACCTACAAGCTTGAAGCTTGTTTTACACCTTTATAAAAATTTTAACTTTGGAATACTATATGATATGTTCTTAGATATGTTTTTATTTTTATTTTCAAAAATTATTTTTTAAAATTGTTTTGAAAATTATTTTTAAATTTAAGGAAAACAAAGAATATAAGGTGTTTAATGAAACAAATAAGAAAAAATTTTATTTGATTAAAAAATTACTGTCAAGAAAAATAAGTTAAAAAATAATAAAAAAATATTTTTTATTTTTTATTTTAGAGTTACATATTTAGAATTATAATTTTTTAAAAACATATTATAATAAACAATTATCAAACAAAAGCTTTTATTTTTAAAAATATAAAGATAAGAAACTATTTTTAAAAATAATATACAAACAAAATTAAGGACTCTTGTTCTTTGAACTCTATTGATACCTAGGCCATAAATCTTAACTTTGGAAATAATTTTTAAATACAAAAATAATAAAAATATCTCCAAGAGCTTATTAGGTCATTGAAAAAGTCCAAGCTTTTAAGGAAAAAGTCAACCTCTAAGGAGGGCAATTAAATATCAATTTCACAAGAACTCAAAATTCTAATTTATCTACTTTGAGAATAGGCTCATAGAAAGTTCCCCTCTCTTCAACTCAAACTTAACTAGGAAGGGGAACACTAATTGCTACCATTATTACTTTTACACCCCAAAAGTAAAATCTTAATTATTCAATTATTTGTTACATTTTCCTTCGATTTCTACAATTCTGTATTGTGAGGGAAGTGATTAATTAACTAACTAATATGGTGAAAAATTCAAAACAAATATTTTAAGTGGAATGTATAAACTTTCATAAGAAAAATATGGATGACATAATGATGAAAGAAAATTAATTAATTAAATAAGTTTTGAATAAAACCTTAGAGTAAATAGAAATAAACTATTGGAGTTAGACTTAAAAAGGAAAACCTAAAGTGGTTACTTAAGGAAAAAAGCTTTGAATAACAAAATTAAAGGTTATAAGTGATTAAAGGTGAATTTGCAAATATGAAAGAGAAGTAGGGCAAAAAGACAAAAATGTTCTTGCCCTTATTTAAGGAAAATTTCAACCATTTTTTTTCATTTCTCCTCCTACCTAAAACCTTAATCCCTTTTCAATTTCATATTCTCTTTCTCCTTCTCTTCCAATTTCTTCACCAATCAAGTTGGAAGGAAATTAATCTCTACCAAATCCATCATGTAAACAAGGTAAGAGTTCCATCACAACTCTATTTTTTATAATTTTCTTGAGACTTGAAGGGATTTGGATGTTTATTCACAAGGGGGAGAATGAACCCTGATGTGGAATTTTTGAAATTTTGCTTTATTAGGATCAAGAAACAACAAATCCAACCTCTTAAATCCTCATCCATACTAGGTAAGTAAACATTCTAATGTTATTCATAAGATTTAGATGATTTTATTGGTTTGAGTTAAAATTTAGGTTTTCATGTGAAAGCTTGTGCAAATATGATGATTTTTTATTATTAATTGTATTTGATGTTAGATATTGCTTGAATAAGATATTTTGGATGTGCATTTATGCTTTGTATGAATAGGTAATAAGAAAAATGTATTTGGATAACAGTTTTATCAAATGAACAGTGAAAATCATGAGGGAGTTCTATAGAATCCTAGGCTACCAACCAACTGTTAGGACTAATGATCTCCTATTGGCTTGATGACTAAGCAAATTTTGTTTCTAGTAACCAGTTGTCGATTGCTAAATCCGTAATGGTTGACCATTGGCCATTACGTAATAGAGTTGCTATCTAAAGATATAAAAGCTATCTAGCTTGCATTAGTTCTTTATTTCCATTTATGTTATTTAAGTTTTATTTATTAAACATAAATTTAAATAAGGAAATGCCCTAATTAAATTCAAATAAAATATCAAAAATGAAAACTTCAAAAAATAAAAATTTAAATTTTGGACTTTAATTCAAAATAATGAATTTTCTAAATATTGTTATTTTTTACCTTATTAAAAAGTCATATAAAAGCCACTAAAAATTCATTAAAAATTATGCTTAAATTGAGTCATATCAAATTAATTAAGATCAAAATTTTTCCTTTTCAAATTATATGTATTTTATATAACTCCCCATATAAGGGCTTCAAACTTAGAAAATTTTCAAAAAATTCTAAATGACAGGCTTGATAGAAATGTGACATTAGATGTTATAGTTGTAATTATGGAAATTCAAACAATTTGTTTAGATTGATAAATTGGTAGAGACTTTGTTTGCATGTGAATATTGTTATTGTTACAACAATTTGATATTGTGTTTATTATTTATATGATATATAGTGGTAAAAATAATATATATGGCCATGTGAAGAGGTATAGTTATGTTGTAACATATATATTATGTTGTAAATTGAATTGTTATGCTACTAATTAAATGAATTAATATGTACAGCCATGCAAAAAGGTATGAATGGTATTGTATTGTGAAATGTGATACATGAATGAGATCAATGGTATTGAAATTGTGTGAATTATGATGGGGTGATATAATATGAGAACATCAGATCTAATAACCATTTACAAAGGATATAAAGTTGATTGGGAATCACTAAAAAAATTATTTGCTTTCTTTATGTTGTTATTATGTGTATGATTTGATAGGATTGTGGCATGTATAATTGTCTATGTTTGAATGATGACACTAATGAGTGCATGTGATGATTAATGAATATGTTATTGTTAATAGAATTTGTATTATGAAGGAGAAACTGTTTATAATCTTATGTATAATTATTAATGAGTTTTGATAAGAGTAGAATTGACCTTTTCATATGCTCATGATGTACTAATTAATGAGAGAGATCTTAGTTAGGATCCAAGAAAGAGTGTACATGAGTTATATCTTCTGAAAGGTAGGTTAAATTGTTGTGAACTCCTTTTTCCTTCCCTAGCAAAGGTATAGGAATATAATCATCTCTATTGGATATAAATATAAAGTTTTCTCCTAGAATTTAACTTTGATTATTCGTATTCTAGTACTAATATTCAAATTTAATAATTTTTTATTAGTTGATATTTACACACTGAGTTTAAAAAAAAATAATTCTTTTCCTTTCTCTATTTGTCTCTTTTAGGAATTTTGCCTTTTAAATGTCCAGCTTCTGTCAGATAGCCCGAGAACTTTGGCACCAATATAAGCATTGAGGTGGTTGGAATAATTTTGCACGATGATTTATTAACACATTTTGTATTTAAATTTTGAAAGCTACACACTCTTTGAAAACATAGCATACTTAGATATGAAATATTGCATTATAAATGTTGTAGGAAAGATTTGTAGATTGTTAACTAGATTAACTTCTTATGCTACTCACATGCTTTAGGGGAGGGTTACAACAATTATTGTGAGGGCTTGAATAAATAAGGTTCTATAGGAAAGCTAGTTAGCAATCATCCAATCTAAAGATAAGAACTATTTTGATCGTTGGAGCAAAGAAACTTTTTCCCATCAACTGCTTAGGAATCCTTTGTAGTCTGTGGCTTGGTGTTGGATTTGACCAAATTCAAATTGTTATTGATTTATGATTGTTTCCTCTTGTAAATTGCATTCTTATTCAAGTATGGTTTTTGCATTAGAGTTGGATTGGGATTCTTTGTCAAATAAGTATTTCTAAGTTATAAAAATTTATATTAGCCAAAGGTATAAGGTAAAAGAGATATATGATATAAGTATTTATAAGGGTCATGTGAGAACCTTCATAAAGGTTTTGAAGAGATATGGGCATAATGGCTAAAAAGTTATGAAATTATGGTTAAGAACCTTTTCATGTATTATCCTATAATATTTTGATAATATGATGGATATCTTCTCATTTATGATTTTTTATCTTAAATTTTGAAGTTTTTTCACATTAAATTGTTTGTGTGTTATTGTACTAGTTTAATTAATTTAATTATCTAATATTTATGTGTTTAGAGAGAGGATTTGTAGTAATTAGTATCAGACGGACTTGATCATATAAGAGTAATAATCCAAGAAAATAAGAATTTGATTTAATTCCACATGCAAGATGAAAATGATGTATTAAGTTGATAATAATGGTGATGGTGATAATGATGTAATGATAATGATTTGCAAATATTATGATGATTCACGAAAGTGTTTATAAGATTTAATGTTTTGTAGATGTAAGAGATTCTTACAAATGAAGAGGTTGTGGATAGACTCTAGTGAAACTTCTTACATTCAATTAAGGTAGAATTGCTTAATTTAAAAAATTGCAATGATAGAGAACTTTCATGATTGATGCTATAAGATTACTCTCATTTGACAAGATATGGAGCATAAATATTGGTGAAAATAATAGAAATTGTGTCAAGGTAAAGATTGTTAGATTTAACCTAAATTCAAATTGTTATCAATTTATAATTGTTTCTTGTTGTGAGTTGTATTCTTATTCAAGTAAGGTTTTAATGTTAAAATTGGATTAGGATTCCTTATTATACAACTATTTCTAAGTTATAAATATTTGTGCTAGCTAAAGTTTTAAGGTGTAGAAGAGATGTGATGTGGATACCTAATAGGGTTATGTAAAAATTCTTGTAGATGTTTGGGAAAGATATAAGAATAGTAACTAGAAAGTTATAAGGTTATAGTTCAAAATCTTCACATGCATTATTCTGTAATATTTTGATAATATAGTGGACCTCTTTTTCCTTGTGATTTTTTTCCTTAGAGTTTGGAGGGTTTTACCACATTAAAATATTTTTACATTTTGTGCTACTTTGATTACTTTAATTATATGATATTTGTGTTTTTGGAGAAAGGATATTTCCTAATACTTGTAAGATTAAAATAATGGCATCCCCTTGGTTCATAGGAGAGCTAAGCATGACATACCTCACCCTTCTCACTGTGGGCCCTCCAAGTTAGAGTGAACAAAAGATTTCTATATTCTTTGGATTACTCACAAAAGGTAAAACCTAACTATAGCAGCACCTTTAACCACTCAATGTTATTGCCACCACCATTGTGTAGCGAAAACCTCCACTACCCCACTCTAACATGTACCTAACACCTTTAACCACCTAATGGTAATCGTTAGTGCCTTTGTTTGTATTCCTTATCAGCAACCTTTCGTTATAAGTACTCCTTCACTTTACACCTTTAACACATAATAAGAAGAGACTAAGACCTAAGAATACACCCACACTTCCATTACTAAGAGATTACATCTTCATCCTATTACCTTCACTATTAACCACTGTTTGAAATGTTCTAGTAGCTAATATTATAAAATATACCCTTGAAGGTCTAAAGAGAGTGTGAACAAGGATCCTTTTCGTCCATACCAAAAACATTACCTCAAAGTGCTTATTTTTCACTCCACCTAAGCACCACATCTGAGGATTCCATTGATGTACATACCCTTCCGAACCTATCCCCCAAAACAAACTTTCACTTAAGAAAATGAACTACCATATATAAAGCGTTATTTCTTAGTAATTACATTGTTTTCATGTATTGAATTAAATATTGAAAATGAAATCCAAAACGAATTTCAAAATAAGATATTTTTTTATTTATACTAGCCTCTTTGTACACGTTCTTGTTTGTGTTTAGGAGTGCCTATTATTTGCACGACTTGTTTATATAAAATAAGTTATTTAAGAAGGGAAAAAAATATCTCTAGTTATTTTTTATTTGAAGTAGTTGAAGTTAGTTTGGTTTTTAGAAAAAAAAATTGAAAAATGGACACCAAAAATTGACAATCCCTTTTATTGAGTAGTATTAATATTCCTATTTTCGACTAAAATCACTTTTTTTAAAAAAATAGAAGTATTTACACTAAATTTATATTTATATTTTTATAATTTTAATTTATATAATTAAATCCTAAAATTTGAAATAATTTATAAATAATTTGTCTTTTTTAACTATTGTTTAACTTTAATTGATGAAATCTTTCATATCATTTTATGTATCAATTAAGTTTCACAAGTTGAAATATTATCTTTATTTAGTCATTTAAATTTATTTATTCCCAAAAAAATTATTTTTCTTCTGCTTTTTTAAAAGGCTTTTTATATATCTTCACTTAAAATGGTAAAATTTTACAGTTTAGTAATCCATGTATTTAGAGAAGGAAAAAAAATCCTTCTCCCTTATATCATCCAAAAAGATATTACGACATCATAACAACATTGAAAACTAGCATAATTAAGCATATGAAAAAAGTGGTTTGAATTTGGATGGGAATAATTTTAGTAAGAATAAATAAATTTGGATAATTAAATAAAGATAAAATGTTAATATGTAAAACTTTAATATAATTTTAGTAAGAATAAATAAATTTGGATAATTAAATAAGGATAAAATGTTAATATGTAAAACTTTAATAACACAAAAGATGATATGTAAAATTTCATTAGTTAAATTAATATTTATTAAGAGGAAGGAAATAATTACAATTATTTAAAATTTAATTACATAAATTAAAATTGTAAGGATAAAATTATAATTTTATTAAAATTATAGAGACTAAAACTCCTATTTGCCTCCCCCAGCCCCCTTTTTCTTCTAGGATTATAGATCTACCTACATATATGATGTTTCAAGTTTTGATGATCACAAATATTATCTTAGTCACGATCACATAAATTGGAGCTTGTGGTATTAAGTTAAACTCCATGACTATCAATAAAATGAAATCAGGTACACACATATGTAAAAAGGATTTAAATTTAGTTCTTTGTCAATATAAATGAGTTTTATAGTTACATTATATTACATCTATATATTGTTATATTATTTAAAAACCGTTAAAAAATTTTTATTATTAGTAAAAATTCTTAGTTATTTTTTATTTCTTTTAATGATGTGACATCTTCTAATTTATTGATAGTATAAAATATTTTATACTAAAAATAAATCAAATTTAAATTCATATAAAAAATTAAGGTCATATGTTAATATATATATATATGTATCATGAAACATTCTATATTATTTTATAGATTTAAATTTAATATATCATTAGTATAAACTAATTTCATAATATTATCCACATTTGTATTACTATATCATTAAAAAATTATTAAAATTATTTTATTATCAATAAAATTTTTTGATTAATATTAATTTTTTAATAATGTATTTCTTTATTCACTAATAGTGTGAAAAAAGTTTTACACTAATGGTAGATTAAATTTTAAATTTTATTTTAGAATAAGAAAAGAAAATTATTTTAGGAAGAGAGTTATAGATCGAAGAAATGCAAGGAGTTTCATATTTACGAAAATATCTTTTCATTTTTTATTTCAATTAACTTCATTGTTTCAATTTTTTTTGTCACACTAAAAAACAAATACAGAGGGAAGGAAAATATATGAGACTACAACAACTAATAATTCTAGACAAAATAACTATAAATTACACACATATTTAAAATAACACAATTAATTAGTTAAATCTTACCAAAAATCTAATAAGTTCCGGTGGCTGGTCTAGCTTGTTCTACTAACTATTCCCAAAAAAGTTGATGCTGGAATCTGAATTAGTGATGTTTACCTATTCGCCTTGAGATCAACTTAGAACTTTTCTTACAAATTTTTGGAGCCCTCCAATATTTCTTTTGAGCACGGTATTTGACGTATATAAACTATTTGCCAGTAGTTGAAATGATTGATATGCTTCTAATTCCATTTGAATTTTTTTTAACATATTCTTGTTTCATCAAATCTTGGCAGTTGTCCTCCATCAAACCTTACTTTGTTGAATTATGAGAGGCTACACTCACCTTTTGTTCCCAAACCCTGGCAAATAAATACATACTAGTTGAATTAGTATGTGGTGTGATAATTAGAATAGCTGGACTGTCACGTTATGGAGGTTAAGCTAGACTGTCACATATAAAAGATCATTTAAGACTTCGAAAATAAAAAAGGCAATACTAGAAGTGTCCCAAATACTCTTTGTTTGAGTGAGGCTTCCTACAATTGGATGTGAAATATTCTATTTGATCACAGTTAAAGCAATCTATTAATTCTTTCTTTTTTTTTAAAAAAAAAAAAGAACAATCTACTCTTTTTTTTATTTTTGGACTGTAATATTAGCATTTGGACATATTTTTTATATAAATGTGCAATCACCTTTATTTTAATTATACTTATTATTCATGGATGAACCCCAACTCGTGATTGCCTCTATTTATTTATTTAAGATTTAAGTTTGAGGTGGCATTAAAAAAAAAATTGGCTCGGTTATTTAATAAATATATGTAAGGTAGAAGTAGTAATACACAATACGCACAATATATTAAATTCGAACTGAGAATATACTAGGAAGTAGTGACTAGACCATTAAGGATGCTAGTTTATTTAATATATTCCGTTTAAGGGTAGAAAATAAAAAATGACAATATGAGGCGATTATATGAGCAAGGGTGGGGATATGCAACTAACTTAAGTCATAAAAATTTATACTGAGCATATTTGGATTTTTGTAGTAAAGCTATAAATTAGTCAAAAATATAAGTGTGTTAGATAATGTAAAAGGAATATGAAATCGGATTCCTACATACCGAATATCCAAAAGTTGCAGCGGAATATTTAGGATCTTATATTTGCTTTTACTGGTCGAATTGTCAATCACTTCGAAAAAATAACATGTTCACGGGCTAAATCTTTCTTATTGTGTGAAGAGAGAAAATGAGAGAGAATTCTTAGAAGTTATACGGAAATGATTTCTAACCAACCCGTTTACTTCCTTTATCTGCCTATTTATAGGCATTTATTGGGTTGGGGTATGGATCAAGTTATGGATCCATGTTGGGCAACCCGAACCCATAATCCAACATCTCCCACTCACACATAATGGAATCCATATTCTCTTAGCATTTCATAAGATAACATTATCTCTTATTCTTTGCAACAAATCATACAAGAAAATAGTCCATGTGACCAACACACTTTGAGAGCTCTTTGCTATACATCTGTTAAGAATATATAGCTTCTTGATAAATAATAAATCTTGAGTAGACTTTAAGTATGCAGTATCCTAGATCATTTTATCACATTTGAATTTCTCAAATGATCTCATTCACATGCATCATATGCATTAAATATTATATTCATAATTATAGACACTTTATAATTGGTATATCGGTGAATACAAATATAATGTGATACGTTTAATGATCTTCCTCTTTTCTCAAATCCTTGATTTTAATTTAATTTGCTTTTCCAGTAATATTCCACTAAATTGAATCTCTCATAATCCTTTGGTAACATTCTAAAATAGCAATTATTAAATTTAAATCTCAAGAAAGAGAATAAAGTTATAAGGGTACAAGTATGAGGACTTTATTCGCTCAAAGGTCTCACACATCAAAGCTGAGATCTAGACTTTGATCGCCTTTATTGGTCATAATTTGCACATGTGGTATGAAACACGTGCTACAGTATTCTCTCCTTTTTTTTCTTTTTATAGAGCATGTGTCTTTACATAATGTATCAATACCGTACAGATAATGGTTCTGACATGCTTAATGTTTAACTTGAGTTCATCAATCTACTCTTTCTCATTTCCATCAGAACTCATATATGGAAATTTAGATAGATGAAGTGAATTCATTAATTTACTTTGGTCTTATATATATAACCTCATCTTGTTCGTTAACAAGGTGACATTCATATTTTAAGTTTGCTCTCGATTATCACTCAGATAAGAAGCTTAAAATTGTCTCATCTTTTATCAATTAAAAAAATTGATGAGAGGTGATTACTCGTGTGATGAGAGGTGATTACATCTATATATGTAGGGTTATAATAAATATAATTATTATTCAGACATTAATATTCTATGAATATTGTTAAAAGAAATTACAATAATTGTATCAACATCTACACAATCCTTGGGATTTCACATGTTTTATAAATACATCCTAAGAAATAGGCTTAGTCATAGGATCTACTACCATCTCATGCATAGAAATGTATTTCACATTCACTTCTTTATGTGCAACCATATCTCTCACAAAGTTGTACTTTGTGTCTATATGCTTAGTCTTACAATGATATTTGTGATCCTTTGTGTATACTATTATTGCTTGGTTATCACAGTTTATTAAAACTAGATCAGCAATGTTAGCATTTACACCTAAATGATCTAAGAATCTTTTGAGTCACACCGCTTCTTGTACTGCTACTGAAAATGCTACAAATTCAGCTTCCATTGTGGATAAGGCTATGCATGATTGCTTCTTACTACTCCAAGATATGGCGCCATTATTTAGTAAGAAGATGCACCTAGAGGTAGACCTCCTTTCGTCTAAGTCTCCTCCCCAATTGGCATCACTATAGCTTTTTAATTGCAGATCATTTTCTTCATAACACAATGCATAGTTGGAAGTACCTTTTAGATACCTTAGTATCCTTTTAACTGCTTTCCAATGTGCTGGGCCTGGGTTAAATTGATATCGGCTTACCATACCAACGACAAAATAAATATCTGGTCTTATGATAGAGATAATAATTTCTTTGAACGATTTCTTGAAATCTTAACTCCAATAATATATGCAGCTTCACCCATATCTTTCATTTCAAAATTAGATGATAACCTTCTTTTAATTTCATTAATATACTCCTTGCTATTTCTAGCTATAAGTATATCGTCAACATATAACGATAAAATTATAAACTTGTCCTTAGACCTTTTTATATATACACAATGTTCTTCATCAATCATGATAAAATTATTTGACATAATCACGTTGTGGAAGTGAATATACCATTGTCTTGAAAACTATTTCAAGCCATATATAGACTTTAAAAGTTTGCAAACTTTATTCTCTTGGCCTTCTTTGATAAAACCTACAAGTTGTTGTATGTAGATTTCTTCTTCTAAATCTCCATTGAGAAAATCTCCATTGAGAAATGCAGTCTTTACATCCATTTGATGTAATTCAAGGTCCATAGTCGTAACTATAGCTGGTAATAAACGGATTGAAGTGAATCTAATAATAGGTGAAAAAGTTTCTTCATAATCTATTCCTTCTTATTGTGTGTAGTCTTTTGCTACTAATCTAACCTTATATTTTTCAACAGTGTCATTAGCTTTACGCTTGATTTTGAGAACCGATTTATTCCCAATAACCTTACGTGTTTTTAGAAGATTAACAAGTTCCTAAACTTGATTTGATCTCATAGATTCCGTCTTTTCTTCCATTGCTTTTGTCCAATCTTCCTTATTAGGGCCAGAGAGAGCCTCTGTGATATTTCTTGTTTCATCTTCATCTTGTGTAATGGCCACAAAGGCTTCACCACCTTTAATATCGAAACGATGACAAGGGATGCCTTTTCTTCCACTACGTTGCAATTGAGGTTCTGAAGAAATATATTTCTCAAGGATCCTTAAATTGCTCCTACTCAGACTAGGATCATTAATTGTTTGAGTATTCCTATTTGGATTACTTCTATGTTAATCAAAATCACTATCATTCGCACTCGAAATTGAAAACATATTTCCTAAAATTCTCCCACTCGAAGGAAGTGAGTCTTGAGTGCTTGTATCCATAGTTTCATATAAGGATAGGTTCTTAGTTATATCGCCCTGTTTGGAAAAATTATTCTCTAAGAATGTGACATCTCGTGATTCTAATTTTGTGAGACTCCCACTGTCATGTTCACCAATGAACACATAGCCTTTTGAATGTTCTAAGTATCTAATAAGATACATTTCTTTCCTCAAGGACCTAATTTTTCATGTGGGTTTGAGGAATCCAGAACATAGGCTGCACATGCCCAAGGTCGTAAAATACTTAGGTCAAGTTTTCGTTTCATCCATAACTCATATGGTGTAGTGGGAACTGATTTGCTAGGCACATGATTAAGAATAAACATGGCAGTTAAGAGTGCATCACCCTAATAAGTGATAGGCAAATTTGCTTGTGCCATCATAGATCTAACCATTTCTAGGAATGTTCGATTTCATCTCTTTGCAATAACATTTTGTTGAGGAGTATGTGGATTCGTCAACTGATGTTGAATCCCTTTTTTATCACATAATTGTCTAAACTGATTAAACAAATACTTATGACCACGATCAATTCGTAATGCTTTTATTTTTTGATCTAATTGATTTTCAACTAAGCTCATATAGCTTTGAAAGCAACTTAATGCTTCAAATTTATATGTTATCAAATAGACAGTACTAAATCGTGTAAAATCATCTATAAATGTGATAAAATAGAAAGCTCCATGCCTAGCTCTTACATTCATTGGACTACATATATCAGAATGGATTAATTGCAAAGGAAAGTTAGCTCTAGTTCCTTTTCCAAATGGTTTTCTAGTACTTTTTCTAGCTAAGCAATACTCACAAGTAGATAGATCTACTTTATCATAATTAGCCAATAACCTTTCTTTAGCTAGCCTATCCATACAATGTTAACTAATATGGCCAAGTCAAGCATGCCAAACATTCTCATCAATTTCAGAATTATACGACAATGCAAACATGGAATAACTAAGATTATATTCATAATAATTAGTATTCATGACAATAGAACCATTTCTAATAAAACTAGATCTATAATGAGTTGTTCCTAAAGATAATTCAATATTGTTATCAGCAAGATACATATTAAAACCAAGTTTTAACAAAACCAACATAAAGATTAAATTTCGATAAATTTGAGGTGCATATAAAATATCATGCAAGAGTAAAGTTTGGCCGACTCGCAAGACGAACTTGCATGTACCAATTCCTTGAACTGCAACTCGTGCATTGTTTCCCACATAGATCCATTTTGCTCCATGTGGTATTTGGTGAAATTCCACAAAGGTGTCTCGGTCTTTCGCTACATGGTTTGTTGCCCTTGAGTCTACAATCCACAAAGGATGAGAATTTGTTAGAAAAATAAAATTAGTTACATAAAGTTCACTAACTTGAGTATAGCTTGATACCTTCTTAGGTTTAGGGCAGTCACAAGCAAAATACCCTTTCTTATTGCAATTGAAGCATTTGACTTTGGCCATGTTCTTCTTAAAAGGATGTTTTCCTTTCCTATGTTGGTTGTTTGTCGATTTCTTGCTGAAATGAGTCATTTTTTTTCTTTTCTCCTGGGACCCACCTTTATATTTGTGCTTTCACCCAAGAACTTTTTCTGAACTTGATGAAACCATATACACATTTGTATTAAGCTTAGTAGGCTCAAGCCTTTCTTCTTTTAGCTCAAGATGGCGCACAACATCATCCATCATTTGGATGTTTTTCATTGTGGGTTAAATGCATCTTCATATGCTCCCACGAATGAAGTAAGGAATGAATTATAGCTTAGACTTGTTGCTTGTCGGTCAACACATGACCTACATCTTTTAATTCACAAATCATACTTGACATTTCTCGTAAATATTTTTTCATTGAATGTTCAAGTTTCTTTTTATAAGTGTCAAATCTATTTGTGAGTGATCTTAGTTTAGTCATAAATGTTCCACCAAACTTATTTTTCAAAGCAAACCACATATCCTTAGCCAAGTTATAATTCCTAAATTCTCGCATGATATCATTTTCCATGCTACTCAACAACGTAATGCGAGCGAGAGAATTCTTCCTTTTCCAAACTTCATAAGCCTCTCGGTCCTGACTATGCTGGGTCGTATTTCTTATCTCAGGCTCATCTAGAACAATATTGAGTGCTTCTAAAGCCTTTTGCTCTTCCAACACATATTGAATTTTCATACTCCAAATTTCATAATTGTCACCATCTAGTTTCTCACCCTTATTGAGTTCAGCGACAATGTTTTTGGAAGCAATAGCCATTGTATTTGTAGAAATACTTAGTTCTATATGTGGACAAAATTGCACGTAATTAATGTCTAGCAATACATATATATCTACTTTAGCTCTAATTAATTATGTTAGGACTAATTCACATGTAGGGTTTAGAGTCAAAAGGTTACTATGTTTCCAATCATCATCTAAATTCCTAATGTGATGTTAATGCTAAAATAATTAATTAAGTAAAGTACATTAAATAAAAGAACTTATAGATATGTAATTTCAATAATAATAATAATAATAATAATAATAATAATAAATTACATAAATTGAAATGTATTTCAACAATACAATACATAAAAGAAATTACATAAAGTGTCAGATATCCAACACCTACCTAAATCTTATAATGTTTTCAAATGTTTTATTCTTTGTGGAAAAGAGCTTAATAATAATAATAACAATAATAATAATAAATTACATAAATTGAAATGTATTTCAACAATATAATACATAAAAGAAAGTACAGAAAGTATCAAATATCAAACATCTACCTAAATCTTATAATGTTTTCAAATGTTTTATTCTTTGTGGAAAAGAGCTAATGAACCTATCATATAACTCTTGGGGAAACTCAATTTTGATACTAGATTTCCTATCTAGATGACAAGGGTTGTAAATATTTAGGTTATATCGGTGATTTTTACATTCTAAATAGTGTATTATAAATTTATGGATAATATAATTATATTGTTTGCATCCACTTGTTCTTAATAGGAAATCTAATATATTCCTTTGGTAATCTGTAGGTAAGGTTTTTTGTAAGGCCTTTAATTTTTTCGAATTTCGATTCATCTTTAAAGTACCAGCCCATATCAAGTGTTAAACTTTTTCATGAAACTTAATAATATGACTTACAAGTTGTACAAAATTATCTTTATAAACTTCTAGATCAGGTTGGAGATTTTTGAGTTCGATAGTCAACCTATTGACTTCTTCTCTTTATGCTAAAGTCCGTATGACTCATGGTGTACGTATGAGTCTCACCATTTTTCTGTAACATATACAGAAAATAAAGAACTTAATTAAATCTCCAAAATAATAATTTAAAAAAATTATGCTAATAAAATTATAAAAAAAATTTAAATAATTTTGTACATCATATAAATAGTATGTAAAAAATCTCACAATAATTAAAAAAAATAAAGTGTGAGAAAGAAAGAAAGAAAAAAAATTCTTTCGATATGGTATATCAAGATGAACGGTCGACTATAACATTATATAGAATTTGGTTTAAGTGGTTTTAAAGGCTAGTCAGTCCAAAGGGGCATGGGTTCAGATGTTGATAGTTTCTTTTTAAACTGTCTTTTTCTATTTTTTTTGGACAATGTGACAACTTTTTTTAACTGTCCTTTAAAAAAAAAATTGAACAGTTTCTAATAGTTTTCAACTGCCCTTTTGACAGTTTTCCCTTTTTTTAACTGTTTGTTCAAAAATAATTTTTTAAACTACCTTTTCAAAAAAAAATGATAAACTGCCATCCAATTTTTTTAATAGTTTCAAAAAAAAAATTTAAAAATTTTTCAAAACTGAATTTTGACAGTTTTAAGGGCAGTTTTAACAACTTTTTTAAAATTTGTAACTGTCTTTATAGTTTTTGTTTTTTTTTTGTGCTTATTTTCTACTTTTCACATCTTTCTATACTATATAGAAACCCACTAGCAATTCGAAACATGGTAGGCATAGTGATAGGATTTTATATATATATATAAAACAACCGCTTATATGTCTCCTTAATATCTCCTTAAATAAGCAACAATTCAAAACATGGCAGGCAGAGTGATAGGATTATATATATATATATAAAATAACGTGGGGATGTGCAGTTTCGGAAAGTCACATGGAACATAATTCATTGTCTTTTCCATAAAGATATCCTATTTTAGTCTAGAATCCATACACACACACCGACACAAGCGAATCAAATAAATTAATAGGAAACAATTCCTTAATTCAAGTCATGATTTAAAAAAATATTGTCAAAAAACATGACAAATAAATTACCATAAACAAAATGGCTGATGATAGTAAAAAAAAATCTCCCAAAAAATTTTATCATTTTCACAAATGTCAAGAACATGCATATATATTTGGGAGCGGCCAGAAAAACAAACATCATTCGCTTTGATACCAATGTCAGATAATGTAAAAGGAATATGAAATCGGATTCATACATAAGGAATATTAGAAACTTGCAACGGAATATTTAGAATCTTGTATTTGCTTTTACTGGTCAAATTGTCAATCATTTTGGAAAAACAACATGTTCACAGGCTAAATCTTCTTTATTGTGTGAAGAGAGAAAGTGAGAGAGAATTCTTAGAAGTTATGAGGAAATAATTTCTAACTAATCCGTTTACTTCCTTCATCTGCTTATTTATTAGCATTTATTGGGTTGGGGTATGAATCATATTATGGACTCATTTTGGATGACTCGAACCCATGATTCAATAGTAATGTTCATGTAAAGTAAAATTCGTGACTAACTTCTTTGCTTTCTAATAAATGGTTTTGTCTCTGCTCAAACAAATAGGTTAAAAGTTCAAAAAAATTTAGAGAAGACAAAACATGTTTTTTTATTTTATTATTATTTCATCCATCCACTAGAATATATTAGATTGGTTATAATGTATTTCAAAAGCTTTAAATAGGTTCTTGGCGTAATATTTGAGAGATATGGTGAATCGGTGTCATTCGTGCAACGAATTATTAAAAATTATTGAGAAAAAGGAAAAAATTATATATTTACTTCCAGTAATTAAATTTTAATACAATTATACGAAAATTTTCTCAAATTTCAAAACTTATATAAATCTTCGTTAAAACATAAAAAGCATTATATTTAAAGTCAAATTTGAATTTTTACTTAGGAGATAAAAAAAGATGATTATATAATTTAAATATATTTGAAATATACTAATCTGAGATACTTTTAATATTTTGTGATAAAAAGATACGCTTTGATTAAGTTTGAATAGGTGAGAAATAACCAATGAAAACATAAAAAAAAATTATAATATAAGGATAAAAGTGATAATCCATACATGTAAAATTTTAAATTTAAACTCCATACATTATGAAGAATAAAATTCTCAAGGTGATATTGAATTTTCACCACTAAAGTGTTATATGAAAAAAATTAAATTTTAATATAAGCATAATAATTTTTTTACTTGTTTGAATTTAAGCAAAATATATTTTTAATGTAAAATACTTAAATTATTATATATTATTTTATTTAAATTTTATAATTTCTTACATTTTATTAAAAATAAATATAAATTTAATTATATTATTTTATGTTTTAAAAGTTTAAATAAGTTTTCATATTAAAAAAATATCTTCATAATTTCACTAAATTTCAACGAATGTTAGGATGGTTTTCTCGTAAAAATAATAGGAACGTGACACGATCCGACCTGGGTCCTGATAAAATAGACATAGAATTGCACTGCACGTGGTGCGCACGACAAAACCAAGGGAGGTCCACTGAATTTGACCAAAATCCCCACCAAACCCCGGCCAAAACCTTGAGTACTGTCCCCTTTTGTTGCATAGCTGTAATCTAATAACAAGATCTTATGAAATAAGATTTGTCTTTTTTCTTACATGATAAATGAATATTTAGTCATTAAAATTATTCAATTATTTTTATTAATTTATTATTAAACTAACTATATAATTTTTCGTTTAAATTAAAAATAAAAACTATCAATTTTCATGTGTGTTTATTTATATACGAAGAAAATTTATATGAAATTTTATAAGTATTTATTATAAAATTTTCATTCAAAATTCTGTATGTATATTGAATTCTCCCATTCAATCTAAGGCCCACTCTTCTAGCTGGTCCAACTACCTATTTGACTAAGCATAAAAAATCAAGTCTTGAAAAGAAAAGGCAAATCAGAAATGATTAAATTAATCGAATCGGATCTCACCCGAAATTAACGGAATGTTAGCGGAAGCTTGATCGAACATTTTTATTATTAAATTATATTTAATATATTAAAATTTATATTTTAATTTAATTTTATTAATTTATTTTTAATTTATTTATTTTAAAATTAAAAAAATTAATGATAAAATATTTAATTTCTTGAAAAATCAAATTTTCACAATATTACCCTTGAATTAGGTATTATTGAATTATTATATATCCTTAACTATATTAGTTTAAATGGGAGTTTGCTTACTTGGCTAGTACGTAGGAATAAAATCTTGTGGCATTCCATGCTCCTAAATTTAGAACCTCCCAATGTTAACCATTTAGGTGGCATTTGATTCACGGGATTTTACATTCCCAAGAAAGTGTATATTCTTGGAAATGTGATTCCTAAGAATTTAATTAATAGGAATGTAATATTTTTATATTTAGTTCACTATAAATTTTTCTAGAAATGTTTTAATATTACATTCCCATTCTATGGGAATATGAGATATCCACCTCCTTTTATAGAAATATTTTGGAAAAATGTTGGGTTAAAAAGATTCACATTCCTGAGCCTTTTTTTTTTCAAAACTTGAACCAAACATGGGAAAATAATATTCCTTTAGAATATTCTCTGAAATGTTAAAAACGTTCCACGAACCAAACGTCACCTTAATTTAATGGGGAATTCTTTTAGAAAGCTATCCTGGCGAATATTCTCATATTCGATGAAAATATTTTTAAATCTCGTGATAATATTATGATTTTAATGCTATTATTTTTTATTTTGATATATTTGAATTGATATTAAAATTATGAATATGCTTCTTTGATTTCAAAAAATACAAGAGACATTAGTAACATAATTTTAAATATTACTATAAAATTAAAAATATTTCTATAATTTAAAATAGTTTTTTTTTCAAGACAAAAGTTTATGAATAGATAAGTTGCTCTACTCAAGACTAGGATATACCACAAACTTATTTAAGTGTTTATAGTAATATTTACAAATTTTCTTATTCTTTGAAATCGCTAGTATCGAGAATTGAACCTATAACACAAATGATAAAAAACAATGAACCTTACTAGTTAGGCCAACCTAAAGAATTATTTAAAATAGATCTTTGTTAATAAGGAACACCTCCTCCTCCTTAAAATCCTCACAAAAAAATAAATAATGAATCACTTCTTAAAGATATTATTATAAACATTTTTTTCTTATATTAAGTTAAGAACTTTTAATTCAAGTGACATTCAATATCTTTTGAAAATTTTATATCTTATGTTACATCTAAACTTCAATCTCTAATTCTTGTGTACATGCATCTAGTGATTTAATCACACCTATAATTACAAAAAAAAAGAGTTCGATAAAATGCATTTCATATATATGAACAAAAATGCATTGAAAGTTCATATATATTACATTTAGGTATTCTCACATTTTCCTACCAGCCACACATAGTACTAATTACTATTTGAAACTAAATAGTAAATGATAAATTTATTCCAACAAAAGTGCTTCCAAAATTCCAAATTAAAATACATCTTAATATTTATCCAATTTCCAATCGATCAACCAATAGTTAGTTAATTAAAATTTTTCCTGGAAGGGCAAGGCTTTTTAAAATTGCTTTAATATATCATGACAATATCATAGGTCCTCAAGTTTTGTGATTATATGTAGTTAAAATGTAATAGGTATTAAAAAATAAGGTTCAAAATTAAATTTTAAATTTTTTATATCTATTAATGAATAGAATTTATTAGTTTCTTGTAGACTAAGTTATATGGGCTATGAACCTATTTCTTTTAAGCTTATATTTTATTATAAATAAACATTACATACCTTAATTAAGGTTATGGTCTCACAATTCTTTCCTTAACATGGTATCTAGATTTATTTAAGTGTTCTTTTTCTACCCAAGTCAAAAGAAAAACTAAACTAAAACAACCTTAGCTTTTTCTTCCTCTTTACCCACCTTTTTCTCCTTTTTTATATGTGACTAGATCATGGTGATATCAACAACAATTTAGTGTTGCATTTTTTTAGAGAATTCAAATCATGTTGCATTTTTAGGATAAAGGCATTGTTTAATTCTATTACAGCATTGTTTGGTTTTATTAAGGCACTGTTTAGTTCTATTTGGCAATGAGTTAGGGTGGTTCTTATGATTTAAGCAATAATATAATAGATCAATAGCATCTAATAATGGCTAATTGGTGTCTGTGCAATATGCACATTGTTTTAGGGGTGCATGAGAACTACATGTAAACACTTTTCCTAATGTGTAATGTCTTCTTCGATGCCTTCCTCAATGGCTTCCACACCTCTCTACTAGCTGGGTTTGTGATTCAAACATTATCAGGTTATAGTTCTTTTATTATTTTGCATTTTGATTTAGTGTTTTAAGTTATTTATTCATTATCATCATTGAAACTGGCAAGTTTGATTAATTCAGGTAAAAATAAGTTAGATTTTAAGTCTCTTTTTTATTTTATTCCTATTATTATAAAAATAACTATTTAGAAACCTAATGCTAACAAATAAAAATATATTGCATGGGAAAAATCTTTTAAATATTTTCTTCAAGGTGTTGGTAGATATGATCACTTGACTAATGACCCATCATTTGATAACATGAAAACTTGATAGGTTATGGAGGATTGGTAATTATTTGTTTAGATAAACAATACCTAGGAAAAGATATAAAAAATAATTATGTATACTAAAAGATAATCAAAAACCTATGGACATTCCTCGAATCTTATTTTTTGGTAAAGTAAATTTAAGTCGCATCTATGACTTATGTGTATTTTTATTTCAGCAAAATGTGCAAAGCAAGATTATGCCTCAAATTTATACTAAGTGAAGCAATATCTATAAGTAATGGGATAGTCTCCTTCCTATTATTGAAAATGTCAAAGTAATGCACACTTAATGAGAACAATTAGCTATTATGTCTTTTTTTATGAATTTATCTATTGAACTCAGTCTTATTTGTTTGTAAATCTTATGTAACTATGAGTAGTTAACTTGATAATCTATTTTTTGTGTTTTTCGAGCAACTTGAGAGTTGTTATCAACTTCCCTAGCTACTTCTCTGGTTGACTTTTTTACTTTAGTTAGTTCTAGTACACAAGAAGGTCATAGTGATGATAAAGAAGGTAGAGGCAAAGGTCATAATACACCTAATAGTAATGTTTATTTTTATTGTGAGGAACCAAGTCACATGAAAAAAAAATTATCCTGAGTTAATTGGACGATATATGCTACTATTTCAATTCATATACTACAACTAGCACTTCTACACTAAAGTCAGGGCATATAACCTTGATTAATGATAAGTATAATTATTTAATTCAACTCCAACTTTCATAGTAGTTATCAATCCTATAGCAGCCACCCTTCACTCAATTTATTGCTACTTTGATCTAGACAAGTAATTTTACTGCAAGACTTTCCCATTCAAAATCTAAGTAGGTAATTAATTCTAGGGTCACTAATCATACATTGGGAGATATAAGCATTTCTTTCTTTTTTTACATCCTTATCTTCTTTTATCACTTTAACTAATGAATCAACAACTTCTATTGTTAGGAGTGGTAAAACCAATGTTCCCTTTAGTATTTCTTTAACTAATATTTTGTGTCTTCCTAAATTTTCATTCAATTTACTTTCAGTTAGCTAAATTATATGTACTTATAATTGTAATGTTTTCTTTTTTCATCATTACTATATTTTTCAAGATATTTTGATGAAGAAGATTTTTAGTAAAGGATATGAATCTAATATATTGTACATGCTTTATGTTAATTTCCTTCAACTTGCTCCTTCATCAGTTACTACTATTACCACTACCACTCCATACCAGTTACATTGTCTTTTAGGACATCCCTCCTTGCCATTCTTGAAGAAATTATGTTCTCATTTAAGTTTTATTTCACATTTTGATTGTGAGTTATGTTAATTTGCTAAATAATATCGTCAATCTTGTGAAATTAGAATCAATAAACGAGTTATATACCTTTTTGAATTAGCTAATTTTGATGTTTAAAGTCCTTATCCAATTATTTTCAAACTTGCTTCTTGTTATTTTATTACATTTCATGATGATTACTAAAGAACTACTTAGCTTTATTTAATGAAAAATTATTTTAAATTATTTGATATATTTTGTGCCTCTTATACTAAAATTATAAATTATTTTCATACTTTTATTCAAAATTTACCTAGTGACAATGTTAAAGAATATTTTTTTTAGCTTAGTTTTCTTTATATTTGTCTAGGTATGGTATTATACATTAATTTTCTTATATAGTTACTTCATAATAAAATGGGGTAGTCTAACAAAAAAAATCATCATTTGATGGATGTTTCACATGCATTTCTACTCCAAATAAAGGTACTTAAAGTATTTTAAGCAAAAATAATTTCCACAACTTATTTTTTAATCAATACAATGCATTTTTTAATAATTGATGGTGAAGTACCTTACTCTCTCTTGTTTCCTTCTTAACCATTGTATGATCTCATTCCATGAATTTTTTGTTACACTTATTTTGTTCATGATTATCAGTCTTAGGTTTCTAAACTAGATCCTTAATCTTAGTGTATTTTTCTTAGGTATTCTCGCACTCAAATAGGTTGTTGTTGTTGTTGTTGTTGTTGTTGTTGTTGTTGTTGTTGTTATTATTATTATTATTATTATTATTATTATTATTATTATTATTATTATTATTATTATTATTATTCTCTTGATTTGAAACATTATGTTGTGTCCTTTGATGTTACATTTATTGAGTTAGTTCATTTCTTTACTTCTACTACAGTTATTAATTCATTACTTAAGTTCAAATCTATTGAAGATTATTTCTGTGTACATTACTACCTCTAAGAACTCTATTCCTCAATAATAACTCCCTCTCCTATTAAATTTTTTTATTCTTGTAGAAAATATATCCCCATAACAACAATACCTCCATTTACTGCACTGTTAAGTGTTATGTCAATTATTGAACAACCACTAGCTTTGTTTTCTTTACTAATGACTTCTTTTTTAAAAGACTTATTTTCTCCACTCTCTAACCTTGGTGTTTCTATTACCCACCACAGAGGTGTTCCTAATTATACTTAAAAAAGTAGTCTTCCTACATCCTATCATATCTCTAATTTTGTGTCATATTCTATATTATCTATATCTTCCTAGTCTTTTATTACTTCCCTATATATTATCATTGTTCCAATAAATGTTTAGAGGCTCTTTTGTTAATCTTAAGTTTTATATGATGAGTTTTGATGATAATAAATAGGTGTTACAATAGTATTGTATGTCTTATACTAAAGTGATATATATTGTACAAGCCTTAGTAGACATAATATGTTATAGTTGATGCATATACATAAAGTGATGATTATACTTGTTCTCGTATATGCATGATGACAAATGAATGTTATAATAGAATTACATGTCTTTATACTAAAATGTTATAAAATCTTCAATAAATATGCTATACTATGATTAAAATAGCAATGCTTGATTATGTGCTAAAAGAATCATATTTTATACAAGCATCACTAAGTAAATGATTGGTCGAGATACAAGATAGGATGATTATGCATATTCTTATGCTAATTTTTCATATACATGAATATTGCATATTAATATCTTGACATACTAAATTGGACTAACTGCATATGATTTGTAAAGTTTATGTTTGTTATATAGGAAAGTCCAAGATGAAGAAGAGTGAGTGTTAAAGTAAAGGAATAAAAGATCATATTATGCTCAACTCAAGAATAATGAAGAAAGACAAGAAAGAAGACATGATCCAAGTATTAGAGATTGAGAAGATTAAAGTATTTGAAGGCTTGGAAGCATCAAGAAAAGGTAAGGAACTTGATTAGTATAGTCTTTTCATTTCAGGCTTAAACTTTCTTGTAAAATAGAGTATTTCATAATAAAGAGTTTAAACATGTTTTTTATAATCTTAGCTTGATTAAAAGGTTTTAAAAAGATAGCCCATAATCATGTTTTTACAAGATAGCCTATAGGGACTTTTCAAAAACTAATGAGATATGAGATTTTAATATTTTTAATTTTAACTTTTAGTTATTATTTTAATCATATCTCATTAAATACTTGTGATTTGATTGTCAAACATTTTTCATATGAAAATAGATTGAAAGAGCTTTTCATGGACATATCATTTGCTTAAAATTATCAATATATGAAAAGATATGATTTTATCAAGTTGAGTCTAGAAATTAGTTTTCTACAATTTGGTCGTAAACTCAAATAGCTTTTCAATGATAGGTTATTTACTTAAAAAAGACTTAAAATGAAGAAGTTATAACGTTTTAAAATTGAGTCTATATTTTTATTTAGGTAAATCAATTCAGTAATTAATTCTAAGATCCAAAGACTACTTTAGACATCTTAAATCGATTCTAACTGTCTGGGTGCACAAATAACAGCTAGTAATAGCTAGTTTTCCTTCCTAACAATCTTAAATAGCTATAATACTCCATGGGCTTCCTATATAAGCTAAGAAACATCCAATATAATTAAGAGAGAGCCTAAACCTCAACATTAAACATTATTTTACATCCTCTTTCATCAAATCATGATTTGAGCTCTAGTTTGTGAAATTCTTCTATTCTATGTGCTTTATTTGTTTCATCTACTCTTTAAGAGAGTTTGTATGAATTGATTTTCATCTTGTATCACCTTAGAATTGTAAAAAGTAAGGTATCCTTTGTAAAAGGAAAATTTGCTTAAGGAAAAGAAAAAGAATTCTAAGACTTTTTCAAGTGTCAATTGAAACTTGAAGAGATAGTAGATTGATACACAAGTTTGGAGAGCTTAGAGAGTGGATGTACACCTTGGTGAGGATATCCAAGGGAGGAATCACTATAAATTCTTGTGTTTGATCTCTTTACCCTATCCTTTTATTTCTGTACATGATACTCTAACTTTCCTGCTATAAATACTCTATTTTGTTGGTATCATTTATTGATATATTGTGTTATAATGCTTATGATGTTGCTTGGATATTTGAATGATCAAAAGAGAAATTCATCTATGTTCTACTATTTCTGTTTGCTAAGATATTATGTTGTATGCTCTATTCTTGTTGTGAATAATTATTGAATACATTGTACTTAATATTGATCTTGATCTTTAAATATTTGAATGATTGAAAGAGAAATTCATCTATACATTGGCTTCTTAATTCTTTACTTATGCATAGTTGACTAAGTAGCTTTACACAAGTGAATTGAATTGCTATATGTTGTGTGCAAACTTCTTCATTGAATTATTTTTTTGATGCCTTATTTATAGATAGTTAAATAAGTTATTTTATACTAATTCCTTGAATTATCACACTCTGACTACAACAAGCATCCTTATAAAACTTTTTTTGAATTATTTAAATTAAAATTATCCTTATAAACTTTTAAAATCAAGGGATTTTCAATGAGAATTTCAAAAATAAGAAAAGCTTTAAAAGCACTCAATTTATCCCCCTTTTGGATGTGGGTTGTCAAGGCCTACATCTTTCTCATGATAGGTGACATACTATGAATGAAGATATAGAAGCTCTTAAGGATAATAATACTTAGGAGCTCGTACCCTTGCCAAGTGGTAAAAAGTTTATTGGGTACAAATAGGTGTAAATAGCCAAAGTTAACCAAAATAGTTTTATTGCATAACTAAAAGCTCAATTGGTAACTAAGGATTATGCACAAACTTATGATACTAATTACTCTAAGAATTTTTCTCCTATTGCAAAAATGACATCTATTTGGCTATTTCTCCCTTTGGCTACCTCTTAACATTGGCCTTTTCATCAACCTAATGTCAAAAAATGCTTTTCTTTATGGCAATTTACATAGAGGAGTTAAAGTGAAATAACTTGTTAGGTATTTTCCTCAAGAGGAGAAAAGAATAATGTGTTAATTGAAAAAGTTTTTATATAGTTTAAAGTAATCTTTTTCAATATAGTTTGGTAGATTCAATGATGTGATAACAAAGTTTGACATGA
Organism: Sindora glabra; assembly: GCA_020226215.1. Taxonomy (NCBI): domain Eukaryota; kingdom Viridiplantae; phylum Streptophyta; class Magnoliopsida; order Fabales; family Fabaceae; genus Sindora; species Sindora glabra. Next base: position 62,447,847 of record CM035234.1, on the reverse strand, counting down.
AGAAGGATGATCATGATCATTCTATGTTCCATATATATATATATATATATATATATATATATATATATATATATATATATATATATATATATATATATATATATATATATATTATAAATTTGGGTGTATTCTTCTTACTATTTATAGTGATGACATTGTGATTCCAATAATGATCAAATAAGAATTTCATAATTAAAGAACTTTTTCTAGTCCAAGTTCTTAACTAAGGACTTAGGACCATTTTAGTATTTCCTAAATGTTAAGATTTTCTGAAGTAAGAAAGGAATTACTATTTCACAAAAAAAAATATGTTCTTAACTTTTTGAAGGAAACTAATTTGATTAGTTTAAAATCATGTGATACTCTTATGATCTCACATGTTTAGCTTGGATTTGAAGAAGAAGAATTACTAGAAGATTCAAAATGTTATAAAAGGTTAATACGCAAACTAAACTATCTTATTATCGTAAGACTTAACATTACTTTTTCAGTAAGTGTAGTAAGTCATTTCATGAATTCTCCAAGAACTTCTTATTGAAATGCAATTATAAACATCTTAAAATATGTAAAAAAAAATGCACTTAAACATGGAATATTATATTAAGATCATAGTCATTATAGAATTAAAAACTTCTTTGATGTTGATTGGACACGAAGTCCTATAGATAGAAGGTCTATTTTAATATATTGATTATTTTTATTAGAAATCTCATATCTTAAAAAAGCAAGAAATAAGTAATAATTTTTTATCTAGTGTAGAGTTTGAATATCGAGTCATGGTTTATATTACTATTGAACTTGTATGGCTTTTTTTTTCATCTTCGTAGTCAAATAGGTATTACTTCATCTGAAGCCATACAATTCTAGTATAATAATTAAGTCGCCACTCACATTACCTCAAATTCAATGCTTTATGAATGGATTAAGTATATAGAAATTGATTGTTATTTTATTAGACAAAAACTTCAAAAAGGTGTTATCAATTTTTGACATATAAGAACTAGAAAATAACTTACTAAATTTTTTTACTAAGGCTCTTCTAGGAAAATGAGTGGATGATGTTTGTAACAAGTTAAACATGCTTGATATCTATACTTTGAAGTATTGGTAAATAAAATTTATTAATTTCTTATGGGCTAAGATATATAGGTTATGAGCTTGTCTCTTGTTGTATTTTATTATAAATAAACATTACTTAAGGTTATGGTCTTATAATTTGTTTCTCCCTCTTAACAATATTCATTATATTAAATTTTATAAATTTGTCTCATCATTCTGACGAATCTTAATTTCTATTCATAACTGAATTTTATATTTCATATTTTGAGCATATACCATTGTTGTATATGTAATAATAGAAATATAAAAAGGCAAATAATAAAAACAATCCTCAAGGCTCTAGATAGGTATCGATTATTAATTCCTAACTAATCATATTTAATATTTTATTTTTATTTTAATAAGATAATAAATGATAATACAATTAATATTAAAATCACATTTAATATTTTAATGTTAGTATATTTCTATTTTAATAATATATTATTATTAAAATTAGTATCCCTTATTTATTATATTACTAAAAATAAGAATAAAAATATTAAATTTGATTAGTTGAGAATTAATAATTAATATTTATTTATAGCCCTAAAAACTATTGTTAGCATTTGTCTTATTATATTAATAGAATAATTTTTTATCTAAATGAAAATATGAACATCTGCTAATTTTTCCATATAAACATGGATATTAGTAATTCTACCATCTCTGATCATATATATGTTTTTAGGGTTTGCATTAACCTCTCCATCTCCTCCCTTTAAATCTTTTTCTCTCATTATTTAAAATTTGGGTTTGCATTAGGATTAAAAAATAGTTATCTAAATCTCATTAACTTAATAAGTGGTTACATAAATTATCAAGTGCATAACAACAAACATGTTAAGTATCAATTATACTTTTGTTTTCTTGGAAAATTTTATTAGTGGTGTACTAGTGCATCACTAAATTTGACTATTAATCAAACATATAAAATTTAATTTTTTAAAAAAGTAAACTTAATTAACAATCAAATCTTGTGGTACATCGATACACCACTAACTTAATAGTGTACCATAATTTCTTCCTATTTTCTCTACCTACTTACAAATATCAATTGTCTTTGAAAGTTTATAAGAAGACATATGAATGATTTTATTATAATTTTAATACATTCCTCACATGATCGTTCTACGAACTTAAAGCTATTAGGTTTCGAATTAGCATATGTAGCGAAAATTAAAATTTTTTTATTTGAATCCTACCAAGGATCCATGTAAAAGGGTATAAATTAATTTTAAGGTTTTACCTTTTGTGCGTTCATGTTCTTTCTGAACAAATCTTTGAGAAATTGAGATGAATCACAAATCCAATATCAACCAAAAGGTACAGCGTCTCTACAGTATCCACACGGAGTAAACAATGATTTTTCACCCTCTACGAATTTGCTAGCATACGTCTCTCTCACTAGGATTAGGATTAGTGCATTTTCTTGAATGATTTAAGATTTAATGATAGTTAATGTGTGCCTCTTAAAGTGTTATCTTCGAGTTCCTTTTATAGAATTAAGGCATATCACATTCCTAGTCTTACTAGGATAATGCTTCTAAAATCCTAATATCACTTAACAACTATCATCTTATGTTTATCCTTATCCTTATCCTTATCGTGAAGAAAGTGAGGAGATATAGGACTTATTCATTAATTATCTAATATTAGATAATATTATTATCTTATAATATAATTATCTAATATTAAATGGCATATAGTTATCTTATATTAAAAAATAATATTATCTCATAATATAATTATTTAATATCTAATAATATAATTATCTGATATTACTTTAATATCAAATAATATCACATAATATATCATATATTATATGAAAATATATTTATTATTTTAATAATATTTATATGCATGAAAGTAAGCTCAATTAATTGGATTTTAGTCCAATTAAAATTTAATTAATTATTATCTCACTCCTGCTCCTTTTATATTACCCTGTAGGTTCTTACTACATTGGTAATAGTCAACTTGTGAACTATAGATAGTGAGTGGTACCTAATAATACATTACTGTCATCCAAGTAGTAAAAATATTTGTGACTTAATATTCACTTAATTTGTGAACAACACTTTACAACATAGTCCATTTTATAATGATATCCAAATTAAACTAGAGGTATGGAATGTATCATCCTTGTTGATATTCAATTTATGTTTCTTGATATTGAGTAAACTAACTTAAACAAATGATTAATATCTCATATTAATCCATTTGAGTATGGTCATGCATTTCTTAATCTCACTCAATCAAGGGGCTCAAGGATATTACTTCTACTATATAATAGGAACAAAATTCTTATCTACATCACTCGCATTCCCCTGTATGATTCATGACACACCCAATCAATGTCCTATAATACATCCTGGTTAAAGGTGATACATGACGACATCAAAGTGTGTGACTTCTCATGTAAGAAACTGTAGTAACTTCAGGTTAAAGGACTACGTACATTATGGTCATATGAGAAAAACTAATAACATATGATAATCCATATAGTTTTCTCATTGCGGGCCAATCCAGCACATCTGTTCATTAACAATGTACTTATGTATTGACTTGATATCACATATCCATAATTCATAATTATCAGTTATTATACATGCTAGTCTTGATATATTATTACTATCCTTTTCACAATAATACTGGATTAGGGACATTTTAGAAATAGTAAAACTATTCTAGAGATAATTATTATATTAAGTTATAAGTTGTAAAGATAAAAATAAAAATAAAATAAAATAATTACATTACCTGAAATAAAATATAATATATTATGCATTATTAATTATTTTTATGATTAGTTTATAGGACACACACCAACAAAAGCATTAATATAATACATGTCCATCTTAATATGTAAAATGGAGTTAGCAAGAATCAAATCCTTGATCCTCTAGTTTAAAAAGTTTTGATACTATATCAAGTATCGATTGTTTTGGAAAGTTTAAGCTATTAAAAAAAGGCTCATGAATGATTTTATTATAATTTTAACACACTTCTTGTCAAAATGTGCCCAAAGGATGTCATAATGCAAATGACAACTATTTTACTTAATTTAAAATAAAAAAATTGAACTTGCCACTAATTTTTTAAAGTAAAAATTAGAAATAAAAATATGAATAATTGATAAAAATTGAAAAAGCAAAATATACATTATTTTAAATATTTTAGTGGTATTTACTTCCTACTTTATTAGTGAACTCACTAAGTGGTTAAAGCCATAATTGAAAGATATTAAAAAAAAGATCTTAAAACTTTTACAAAATAAGAAGAAAAAATAATATTTAAAAAATTGAAAGAAAGTAAAAAACTTGGAAACTTGAATTGATAAAAATAAAATATTTATAAAAGATAGATTTGACCTACAAAAGTAGGGCCTACATACCTTTAAGAGAAGAATTAAAGTTCAAGTAATGCAAAAAAGTATTTTTTTATATTTGTTTAAAAAATAATTTTGCTTTTAAAAAATATTTATTAAAATTATGTAAAATAAATGAATTTAAAATATAATAAAAATTATAATTTTTTATTTTCAGCATTTTATATTTTTAATTTTTATTATATGAAAAATAAAATAAAATAAGCAATCTAACAATGTAAATCTATCCAAATTTCTCTTATGATCCAAAAAATATTAATATAAATTTATAAACAAAATAAACAAACTCAATAATTATCATAAGTTAAATTAAAAATGTATATAATGCAAACATGTCCTATGCTTTGTAGAAGAGTTAGGAATCTTAATTTCTTAGGGGCGTTATCCTTAGGTCTAGCATAATTTTTACATAAAGTAGGATACTCTACCATCTCATCATCGATTAAAGAATCTAGAATCTACTAACGATAATTATTTTTAAATGCATGATAGATGGCAATTACATAATCAAACATAACAAGTTTAATCAAAGCATAAATCCACAAAACTCATCATTTTACGCGTTTGTCTGGCTTATAAAACTGCAACAATTCATCTATACCCACAAAAATCATAACAAAGCGAGAAAAACACGAGTTATAGAGAAATAGTAAAAGGCAAGAAGCCATAAGTAAATACAGAGCAAGTCAAGTACCGTGATAATTCGAACATGCCAATTATACTCCATGGCTGAAATTCTACAAACTCAATCGGTTATGACTTTATTTTAATCTCTTTCATCAATCAATTGTGGGACATTAAGTTAGTAATCACTCTATATATATATATATATATATATATATATATATATATTGTAGAAGAACCATGCAATATTTACTGTCATTATTTTTGAATCATTTAACTCTTACTGCATTAGAAATCACACACACATATAATTTCACTCGTTTTTTTTTTTTCCCAAATACTAATAATCAAATGCCAAAAGTAAGAATCACCAAATAGGATGTGAAATACATTTAACCCAGTAAATAGCATAAACAATAGGTATAATACCAAAGTTCTTGAATCAATTGATGATCGAAAATAATGCATCACCGCTAATCTTTCTTCTTTTTTCTCTTCTTTCTCTATGTCATTCCTTTTTTTATCTCTGATATGATTAGAGGTAGCAATTTTTAACATGATGTAAACACGATATATTTATTCGGATTTAGATTGACATATTAACTAATTTAAGAATTTATTCTAAATTTTTAAAAAATTTATTTGAGAAATAATTAATAATTTAATTATAAATAGGTATATATAATAAAAATATAAACTTCATATTTAATAAAATGATAATTAAAATTTAAAATAATATTTTATTAATAATTAAAAATATTTTTATGAAAAATGGTAAATAATTAATTTTAATAAATAATTTTATAATATAAAATTTTATTAATAAAATTATTAAATAAATAATATGGGTGACCTATTTTAATATATTTAATAAACGAATTGACTCAAATAATATGAATTATCACCCTTAGATATGACTCCTTTATAATTGGGGAGGGAACAAATCTCTTTGATGAATATCAATTCAAAATTAAGAAGTCACTGATTAAATATTTTTATTAAGTATATGAATTATAATTATTATTTTTTGTGATCTTTTTTATTCTTATTAAGAAAATAAGAATATCTTCTTCTTAATGTTATTTTTATAATTATCTTAGATTAAATTATATTTTTATTAAGGAGGGATAAATCTCCTCTTCTTGATATTAATTTAAATATTTAATTCCCTTGATAACAAACAAATGTAACTAAAATTATTATTAATCAAATTATCCATTTATTTAACTAGTGAGGGACTAGAATCCTATCCCTAATAAACTTAGTATTTTCAATAATTAATTAGAATAATATAAACAATTTTCAAAAAGAAAATGATAGCCACACATGCTAAATCTCTCCTTTTTTATAATTATTAGAAATAATATATTAACTTCTATATTTATTTATTTTTTTAAAACTATATCAAGTAAAAATGATTATGTAACAAGAAGATAACTTATGGTCAAAATTTAAATTTTTATGTTTTCAAATCTGTTTTATGTTTCAAATGCAATAAGCAATGACTAAAAAAGCATAAACAAGATTATTATTGATAATCAAAATCTTATTTTTCAAAATGTTAAAAGCAATGAAAATGGATGTATATATATTTTAGAAAGTTTTTTTGGGTATATTTTAGATATTTTTAAATATGACCTAAATAAAATACAATATTGACACCTCTTATGTAATAGTTATTTGAACTTGAAGCATAAAACTTGAATATAGCATGAATACAATATAATTTGAACAATTTGAATTAAGTAATATAAGAAATTCAAACCACCAAAATAATTGGTCTAATGATACTAAGTTACTATTCCATTATAAAGATCATAAGTTTAGCATAAAAGAATATTAATTCATAACTAATAAAAGAGTGTGCAACCTTTGACACTACTAGCGCTTTGTAGGTAATAAATTCACTCTAAATTATAGATATGATTTAAATTAAATATTTTATAATAAATAAGTATTCTTTTAATAATACGCAATAAATATAGTGAAGCTGACTATTCATAATCTTTATATTTCATCACAAAATAGTAATAGGATATTATTATAATATATCGTCAAATTTTACTATTAATTTTTTATCATTTAATATGTTGATTTAATTTGAAAAAATAAATTTAATGTACAATAATATTGAATAATACAGCAGTGTATTATAGTGATGTATCATAGTCCTTTTCTAAAATTTAAGTTGGATCCTAGTATTAATCGATAAACTTTTTATAAATTAAACTTAAACTACCTATAAAAAATTTGAGTCGTTTACGCATACATACGACGTAGAATAAAACTAGTCTAGGTAAAAAGCAAGGAAACGGAAATAAGGTTTGCCATCCTTTACAGGCTAGTCAGTCGCGGAAAAGCGAGGCAGCCGATAAAGCGAAGAGTACAAGCATGTTAAATTCACTTCCAAGTAAAGTGTCCACCTCTTTGTAGCACTTGGTGGCTCGGACGGAGACGCATACCCCGGGACCCTTTTTTTTTTCTAAATCAACATTTTTTTTATTATATATATATATTTAATGGTAAGAATAATAAAATTAATAAATGAATAAATGTAAAAAATTAAGAACTAAATTCTAAATATAACAAAAGTATAAAACATTTGTAATACATCAAATATCACTCCAACTAAGGTTCTCAATTTTTTTTTTTTGAGTTTTTAACTTTTAAGTTGCTTACTATATTATTATAGTGCCGTTCAAAATCATAGTTCTTTGCACTTATGCTTAGTGATGTTAGTTTTTTTTATTATTATTATTAGCAATTTTGTTGATTACAATACAATCACAACCATAATTGTTAGAATAATCTATTAATTGGGACCTTAATTTAAGGGACATGAATAACTATTTAATTTTTTAATATTTCTTTCAATTTATGAGATATTAGTAATTGAAAATATCATTTATAAAATATCGATTATTATAAAATTTCATTAATTAATGACTATAATTATTAATAATTAAAATAAATCTTAACTAGGAATTGCGGTTGGCATTATGGATGAACTAAATTAAAGACAAAGGTCTAAGGCTCAAGAGACAACTGATATATATGTCGTTTTTTCTTCTTTGTAAAATTTAAGTACGCTCAATGTAATATGATTTTGATGAAAATTATTTGTTCGGGGTTCTATATATATTTATTTTATTTATGATTATACAAGTAAATTTTCATGTACAGAATATAAAAATTTAATTTGACAAGTTTTTTTATACTATTCACTCTTTAGTTTTAACTTCGATTTTCATGGTCCAATTTTATTGTCAATTTATAAAATAAAAAATAGATTTAATTCTGCAAATTTAGCATAAAAATAAAAGTCAATATAAATAACTGAGTAATGACAAAGAATCAGAGTGCATAATGGTAATCATCCCGATATGGGGCCTAGGGCTATCTATGCCTTTGACCCAATTGAATTACATCGCCGCCATCATGGCTATGGCTTTGGGCTTGAAGCGGGAAGCATGAACATAATATGATTCAGAATGAATTAAATAATGTGAAATTTAAACTATTTAAGTGATTGAATTCATCGTATTAGATTATTATTTTATTTTAAAAGTTATAAATTTAATATTTGAAGACATTAATTTGTAATTGATTAAAAAGTAAAAATCCTTTAAAATTATTATTATTTTAATAAAATTGTATAGGTGATATGCTCGTTTTTTAAATACTAATTATAGTTTAAATCAAATATTATATAATAATAAAATATTTCTTCAATAATATATAGTAGTTATATCTTAACTTGATTGTTTTTACTTTCTCTACTTCATTTGCAAAATAATAATAATAATTTAAAATTTACATATACACTAATCGAGTCGAATTTTCTAAATTTGATTTGATTAAAGTCAAATTCAAGTCTACCTTCTTGTGGACTAATCTTAAGCTCCATGTGAATAATTTCACTCATCTGCACCTTGTATAAAATGCATAGAATAAAAATATTTCAGGTAAAAGCAAGAAAATGAAAAGAAGGTGTGCGATCCGTTGCAAGCTAGTTAGTCGTGGAAAAGCGAGGCCCCCAATAAAGCGAAGAGAAATTCACTTCCAAGTAAAGTGTCCCCAACATTGTAGCGCTTGGAGGCTTGGACGCGCGTGTCCGGGGACCACCTTTTGCTCTGCATTTTTTTGTTATATGTTTTTTTACTTTTATGAACTGTTTGGTTAGAAATAATCTGCAAGGAAAAAATCATAACAAATTTTTATTGCTTTTTCATGTATTTAATTTGAAAAAATGTATTTTCTATTTTTTAATGAAATTATCTCAAATAAAAATATGATAATTTCCTTTAATTTCTCAATAAATACGAGTCTCTCATCTTGAATTTTGTATTTATTATCTTCAATATAATAATGGACATAATAATAATTTATTTAAAAATAAAAATAATTATTAAATAATAATTAATAATAACAATGATTAAAAAAATAATAATATGCATAAATAATAAAATAAAATATCAATAATAGTTATAATAGTATAAATTAAATAATAATAATAACGATAATAAAATAGTTAATAATATAAATGTAATTAATAATTTTTTTAATATTAATATAATAATAAGAATAATGATAATTATACAGTAATAATAAAATATAAATAATTAATAATATTAATAAAGTGATAATAAATCATAATAATAAAATATTAAAAATAATTATTGGAAATAATAAATAAATAATGTTTGCATTTTTTTAATGGTTTACTTAATGCAAAGATAATTGAGTTTATTGATGAATAGATTGCATTTTTTTATCTTAAAAATATATAAAATTCAATATGAGTTATTAGATAATTAATGTGTAAATGAACCTGATGCATAGAAAAACTCACCTTTTTTATTTACTAGAAATTTTGTGAAAAAATTTCTAATACTATATTAATATAAAAAACTTAATACTATTTCCATACAAATATTGTTAAATGTATTATTTTTTCAATTTAACAATTTAATTTTTCTCAAAAATAGCTTATTTCTTATCAAAAATAGATTTTTTTTGCCAAGTTAGATTATTGAGTTAAAAAAATATAATTGATAAAATTTATATGAAAATAGTGCTAATATAACTTTAGAAAAATTTTCCAATTTCGTTGATTACAATACAATCACAACCATAATTGTCAGAATAATATATTAATTGTGACCTTAATTTATGAGACATAAATAATTATTTAAAATTTTAATATTTCTTTCATGAGATATTATTAATTAAAATTTCTCATTTATTAAATATTGGTTCTTATAAAATTTCATTAATTAATAACAATAATTATTAACAATTAAAATAAATCTTAATTAGAAATTGCGGTTAGCATTATGGATGAACTAAATTAAAAACAGGTCCAAGGCTCAAGAGACAAACTGATATATATATATATATATGTCTTTTTTTTCCTTTGTAAAATTTAAGTACGCTCCATATAATATGATTTTGATGAAAACTATTTGTTCAGGGCTCTGTATATATTTATTTTCTTTATGATTATACACGTAAAAATTTATGTACAGAATTTAGAATTTTAATTTGGCAATTTTTTTTCATGCTACTCACTTTTTATTTTTAATTTTGATTTTCGTGCTCCAATTTTATTGTCAATTTATAAAATAGCAAAAAAGATTAATTCTGCAAATTTACCATAAAAATAAAAATCAATATAAATAACTGAGTGATGATAAAGAAGCAGAGTCCATAATGATATTCATCATGTTAACCAGGGGCCTAAGGCTTTCCATGCCTTTAACCCAATTTAATTCCATCGCCGCATCATCGCTAGGGCCATGATTTGGCAACATCATACCGGGATGTGTGGCCTTTGTTCTCAATTTCTGCATTTCCACGCAATTTGTAAACACATGATGTTGTCGAGTGCTTGAAAAGTTAATTTAACTTTACACGTTGGGAAAAGAAGAAGAAGAAGAAGAAGAAGAAGAAAGAAATCTTCTAGATGCCAAAACCGTAAAAGTTGGTCCGTATTTAGTATTTTTATTTTCATGCATCGTCATTAAAAAAAATGGGAAAATAGAACAAAATACCACCACTTTCTCATCTTTAAGTCTAATTGCATTTATATTAATTTTATATTTATAAATATATGCTTTTTTCTATTTTTTCACCAGAGGGAGAGATGACTATGCTTAAAATTAAGAAGAAAAAGTTAGTCTGTGTGGAAAATGAAATTAATATATATATTTTTAAAATAGAAAAGGCATGAATGAATATAATTATACAAAATTTCAAAGAAAATAAATTGAATTTATAAAAAAAAATAAGAGTATCGTTATTAGTATAGTGGGATCCATTATTTTCTTTTAAATTTTCATCATTGAGTAATTTCGATTTAGTATATCATATGGGCTAAATGACATGTTATTTTTCCTAAAAATGAAAGAGGAAGCAAAATATGAGTAAAAAAATGGGGGGTTTTTAAGGTACTATAAGTGGTATTTGAACATAATATAATTAGCCAATTAAAAAAATATAAATATCAATTAATTGCAAATAAAAATAAAAATCACCTCAGCAACTAAAAAAAAAATGCAACTACCTCTTTAACTTAAAAATTAAAAAACAAAAATACGTCTCTCAATCAATCATCTTCTCAATTTTCACTATTCCTTTTTTAAACTTAACTATTTACACTGTAATTTTTTAAGATGTGCAATATAAATTAGAAAAATAATTATAGAAATAATTAATATTAAATTATTATAATTTGTGTTCTTAAAATATTTAAAATTTATGTTAATTTTTAATGTAAATAAATAATAATGATTATTTCTTTCATTAAGTAGAACTGAATTTTCTAATATCTGACAATTTTCCGTAGAATTACAAAAAGAGGAAGTGATGATGATATATTGAATCTGCAAGCCGTGTTGTGCTCTATTCTAATTGATATGTTTAACTTCTTAGGATAATTTTTTTAATTAACAAATGAAATAAAACTAAAAAAGAGATATAATTTACTTAAATTCGAAAGGAGAGAGAGAGAGAGACTAACCAGTGGTGGAAGTTGAACGTGTTGAGGAAAAAAAAAGGCCAAAAATATCAAGGCTCTCATTTTTTCAAAAAATATTTTTAGTAAAATATAGTTATAAAATATTAAAATAAAAATATTTTATTTATTTAATATTAAATATGTAGAATTTAAAAAATATTTTTATTTTTAAAAGAAGAATTTTTTTCCTATTATTATAACTTTATATATTATTTTTAACTATAAATACAAATAATATAAAACTCTTTCATTAATATACATATAAATAATATTTTCCTTTAAAAAATACAAATAGAACCTAACTATTACCAATGATATTTTGCCATGCAATAAGAGCATCATATGCTTTAAATTAGGAATATAATAACTTTGAATTACCCATAAGTAATGAAAAAAATTGGGTCCGAATCGAGCATAGACACTCAATTTCACTTTGATTTTTACGTAAAACATAGTCCGAATTATGCGCTCACCCCTTAACATAACTATACCATCTTCCAATATTTTAGCTCTTAAATACTCTAATTTTATAAGTTTTGATAATTTGGCATTATTTGAGAATTAGTTTATTACATTAATGGTTAAATAATTTAAATAACTATTAGTTGATAATTAATTATATTAATTAATTTAACCAGTTAATAATATTAACTATTTACATAAATATGTTTGAAAAAATTAGTTATTTATTATTAATTGCATATATATATAATGATATATAAGAATATGTATATATTTTATGATTTATTTAAATATTTTTACTTTAATAATATTTTAGATTATAATATAAATATATTAAATTTTTTAAAAAATATCATTATAATTTATTATACTTATTTATTTTTCCTTTAGAAAATGAACCATTATAACTTTCCATTGAAGAAATACTTATAATAATTTAATAAATGCAGTAATTATTATAGTTTATTTTGTAATTTTTTTAATATTAAATTTAAAATTCATATATTTATTATTAAAAATTGATGAATTATATATTTAATTATAAAAATAAATCTCTTACAAGTAATATTATCTCGTTATTTCTTTTTTTAATATGTATTATTTTTTAATTTAAAAGATATCATTTAACAAGAGATTAATAATTTACTCAATATAATTTCTATCATTTAGTGTGAAATAAAATATATATTCTCTTTTTTTATACAATTTGGTCGAAAATATATGATTATATTTTAATATAATTTATTATATTTATCTAGTATTTATTTAAAAATAAAAAATTAGAATTTATTATATATATTATATTTTTTCTAAGAAATAAATAAATATAATTTAGTATTTTCTTATTTATCAAGAACGGAAATGTAAAAAATTTATAATTATGAGCAAGAATGTCTTTATTTATACTAAATGCTAATCAACTATTTTAAAAAATTATTATTCTTAATTTTTTTAAAATAATTATTTGAAGGTTAATAAATTAACTAAAATAGTTACTTGACAAACATTTAAATTAATTGGTTGACTTATTCAAACAGCTAAAGATACCAAAATAACTAAAAGCAGATTAAAAAGTTATATATCAAACATTCTCTTTATTTCTATGCAATGCAAAACTTACTTTTTATGCAAATATGAATCGCGTATCCTAAGACCTTTTTTGGAAAAAAAACTCTAAACATTATTAATAACTATAATTTATTCTTGATGCAAATAATATTTATAATTAATATTTACTAATAATATTTAGTATTTTCAATTATCGTAATATCAATGAAAATAAATGAACATAAAAATTAATACAAGATTCTCGATTATAGACTATAGTAATGATTGACGGAATAAATATTCATATTTTATTAAATTCATATTAATATTATTTTTTACTGAAGGAAAATACTAATTTGTATAAATATAATTACTATTCAAAATATGAGTAGATGTTTATATTGAATAAATATTCATAGTAACGATTAATATAAATATTGTAAATTTTAAATAATTAAAATGTTATGAATTGTATAAAAAGGTTTTATAAAACTCACAAAATTGTATGTATACTAGGTAGTATGAAAGAATTTCCCAAAATATATATAAATCATGCAAAAAAAAATAAAAATCATATGCATACATTATTCTTTCATATTTCATGCAACTATAAAATTATGTCATTACTTACGATAACGACTTTTAAAACAATTGTCATACAAGCTATAACTCCCACAGAGCATACTTATAACTTCCGGTAAGTTTACCATAAAATATTATAAATATCGTCATAAATTTTATATAATAGATAAAGTAATATGCATAATGCCTAAATTGAGGTCGCATGGTACGGAAGCATATACCAATAATGAATTGAATTGTTAACAAAGTAGTTAAATGTGAATCAATTGTCAAAAACTTGAATACTACCTTAGGTTTCATATTTCAATTTTTTCGTTGTTAACGTAAAAAAAAAATGTTAGCCACTCTTTGTATTATTTGTTGTGTGAATAATATATGTTTTAAAAATGATAGATAATTTTTTCACCAGAAAATGATAAACAATTTGTATCAACCACTTGTTAAACATGACTTGCTTTTTCAAAGGAAAAATGAACCATTTCTTTAAAAAATGTTGAGATGCCAAAATCGCTTAATGATAAACAGGGCGGTCGAAAGTGGTCTGGAGTTGTTTTTAGTCAGAACCTAACATTAAATTAGGAATGCTCAAAATATGTAAAATCTCTTTTTACCAATGAATTGAATTGAAGGTTTGTCGGTTAAGAGAGTTACTATATTAATATCAATTAAAATTGATAAAAAAAATTTATAAAATTTGGTTGATTGGTTAATGGCAATTAAGAAGTCTTTAATTACACAAAATTGATACTAATTGAAATTTTTTAAAAATTGTAAAATTTGATTAATTAATTATGGGGTTTTGGAATTTTGGTTCTTATTTTTTTAGAATTGTGTTGTCTAAATTTCATATATAAATGTTTAAGTATTAAAATATTATATTTTAATTATTTTGAATATTGTTAAAAATATTATTTAATTACTAAAAATATCCCCATTAATTAAAATTTTAGTTATCAATAATGTGTTATGACAAACAATAATCATCAATAAGGGCAATGACTAGCAATGGTCAATAAGAATATGTGGTGGGTGGTGATAGCCATCGAGAATTGGTGATGACTAGTAGTGGTCACCGAAAATAGATGTTGATTATCGGTGATCATCAACAATGAGTGATGACTAATTGTGGCTACCAATAATGCATGGTGGTAAATAATGGTAGGTAGTAGTGAATGATGATTATTAATGATGTGTGGTACCCAATAACAATTACCAATAATGGATGATGGTTAATAATGATTACCAGTAACAAGTAGTGGTAGATGGTGGTCATTGACAATGGGTGGTGGTGAATAATGGTTATTAGCAATGGATGATAATTAATAATGTTCACCAAAAATGATGGTGATTGGCGATAGGTGATGTTGGGTAGAGGTCATTGATATTATATGGTAATAAGTGGTGGTTGACTGCGATAAGTGGTGGGATAGGCAAAATAATTTTTTTATATCAATTAAATATTTTTACGTTATGGGAATGCAAAATACTACCTCCCTTATAATAATATTTTAGGAGGATATTTACCTAAAAATATTCTTGAAAATGTTCATATTTTTAGGAATATTTTTTTTTAAATTTGATCCAAACATAAGAATCTCACATTTTCCTAAGACATTCTTGGGAATGTAAGAAAGATTTCATAAATTAAATACTACCTTCTAATTATTTAATCATGAAATCTTAGTTAGCAGGTGTTTTAAGGCCAATTTTGCCCATTAAGTTCATAGCAAAATATAGTGTTATAGTACCATAATTTTTTAGGTTTTAATCCATTAGTATCCAATTTTAATCAATCAAAGCCAAAATAATCGATTAAGTTCGATTAAGATTTAATGATTATTCGGGTTTGATAATAGAAGAACATGGTAACAATTAGAATTAGTTAACCTTATCTAAATATTTATTTTGACCTACTTAACCCATAATCGGCGTAAAATCTATTTATCAATTTTCATTAACCTAAATAACCTTAAATTTGGTATCACAACATGATCAATAATAATGCAAATATGTTTTATAAATGTAAACATAATATTTGTCCTCAATTATTTGTATTGTTTCACATAATAGTATCCTACAAGGCCCAAGTATTTTTATATACTAACTACATAATAGTTATGGCTACCATAACAAGTTATGCATTGAAGAATTTTACTCTTGAGTTGCAGGTGGAGGTAGAGGAGTTTCAATAACACACTTGAAAAAGGAAAATGGCTAAAATAATGAGTCATTGAATCAACAATTATAGTTAACTAAACAAGCATATATATATATATATATATATATATATATATATATATATATATATATATATATATATATATGTTACATCCATTCAATTAAACATTCTAATTCTTATTCTTAACCATGCAGTTCTATAATCCATACAATATTCACAATATGACAAAGGTTACAAATAATATCAAGGATAAATAAATAAGGAGATAGTTAAACCACCTTATGACTTTTAGTCATCTTTATCCTTGCTCTATATCTATTCTTATTCTTTTAAGTTAGCTTGCCTTATTCCCTTTACAAATGTTTTCTTGGATTCATTTATTCTCTCTTTCTCTCTCTCTCTCTCTCTCTCTTTTCTTATCAATCACCCTTTTCACATTTCCAATTATAATTTAATTCAAACACAAATACATTCCCTTTAGGAATTTCTTCAATAGAAACATAAATAATTGTGTTTGCATGTCTAAAATATGGATATAGAAGCTATATAAGCATACATTACCTTAAAATATCATAAAATGAATGAAATTAGGAAAACAAGGAAATACTTGAGTATGAAGGTCTAGAAGCAAATTCTAACCCTTATAATCAAGTATATGTTAGGTTTCGGATCATCATATGTAGCGAAAAATTAAAATTTTGATCCAAATTCTACGTAGGATTCATGCAAAAGGGCATAAATCAATATTAAGGTTTTACCTTTTATGTGCTTATATTCTTTCTGAACAAAACCTTGAGAGAGCAAGATGAATCACAAATCAAACGCTGGCTAAAAGGTATAGCATCTCTATGGTATCTACATGGAATGAATAATGACTTCTCTCCCTCCATAAATCATTAGGATACGTCTCTCTCTCACTAGGATTATGATTGGTGCATTTTGGAGTGATTTTAGGGTTTAATAGTAGCTAATGTGTGTTTAAGGTACTGCCTTCAAGTTTCTTTTATAGAACTAAGGCATACAATGTTAGGAATTCGAATTATTACATGCAGCGGAATTTTAAAATTTTGATCCGAATTTTACCTAGGATCCATGCAAAAAGCATAAATCAATAATTAAGATTTTACCTATTGGGCACTCGTGTTGCTACTGATCAAAACTTAAAAGCGGATGAATCAAACATCAGCTGGATGGTACAGCATCTCTACAGTATCCACACGGAGTGAACAACGACCTCTTACCCTCCACGAATATGCTAAGATCCGTTTTTCTCTCTAGGAATTAGGATTGGATGTTTTCTAAGTGATTTAGGGTTTGTATGGAAGCTTTGAGCGTATCATTCATGTACTGCCCTCAAGCCCCTTTTATAGAACTTAAGCAAGCCACAATCCTAGTCCTACTAGGATAATACTTCCAAAATCCTAATCACACTTAACAACTCATTTTATCCTTATCTTAGAGATAATGAGGAGAGATAAGACTTATCTATTAATTATCTAATATTAGATAATAATATTATCTCGTAATATAAATATCTTAATTATTAGATAATTGCATATAGTTATCAAATATCAAAATAATATTATCTCATAATATATTTATCTAATATCTGATAACGTAATTATTTGATATTACTTTAATATCAAATAATATCACATAATATATATATATATATTACATGAATTTATTATTCTTAATAATATATATATATGCATGAAAATAAGTCCAATTAATTGGATATTAATATAATTATTGTCTTATTCCTACTCCTTTTATGTGACCCTTTAGGTTCTTACTACGTTAACAATGATTCATTATTGAGCCATAGACAGTGAGCGGTATTTAACAATACATCACTGCCACTCAAGTAATAAGAATATCTATGATTCGACATCCACCTAATACATGATCAACGTTTTGCATCATAATCCTTTTGTAATAATATCTAAATTGATACTGAATAGACTTAAAATAAATGATTAATATCACATATTAATCCAATTGAGCATGGCCATGCATTTCTAAATCTCACTCAATCAAGGAGCCTAAGGATATTTCTCTTTTATACAAGAGTAACAAAATCTCATCTACATCACTCACTTCCCTTTGTATGATTTATGATACACCCAATCAATGCCCTACTTGTCATCCTGATTATAGGTGACATAGGACAATATTAAAGTGAGTAATTCCTTATGTAGGGAACCGTAGTGACTTCAGGTCAAAGTTTATGTGTATTTATAATCATATGAGAATAACTTATGACACGTCTATCCATGTAATATTCTCATAGTGGGTTAGTCCAGTACATTGTTCACTAGTAATGTACTTATATATTGATTTGATATCACATATCCATGATTCGTAATCATCAGTCACTATACATGCTAGTCTCGATATATTATTACTATCCTTTTTGTAATAATACTTGATTAGGGGTATTTTAGGAATAACAAAGCTATTCTAAGGATAATTATTATATTAAGTTATAAATCGCGCAGAATAATAGTAAAATTATGAGAACAAAATATAATAATTAAATTACCTAAAATAAAATATAATACATTGTGTATTATTTTAATTATCTATATGATTGGTTCTTAGGACATACACTAACATACAACATTCCTAGTCCTACTAGGATAATACTTCTAAAATCCTAGAATCATTTAATAACTATTATCTTATCCTTATTATGGAGAGAGTAAGAAGAGATATGACTTATTCATTAATTATATAATATTAGATAATAATATTATCTCATAATATAAATATCTAATATTAAAAACGCATATAGTTATCAAATATTAGAAAATAATATTATCTCATAATATAATTATTTAACATTCAATAACATAATTATCTAATATTACTTTAATATTAAATAATATTACATAATATATTATATATATTATGTGAAAATAAATTATTATTTTAATAATAATTATATGCATGAAAATAAGTCCAACTAATTGGATTTTAGTCTAACTAAAGTCTAATTAATTATTATCTTATTCTTACTCTTTTTGTATGACCCTATAGGTTCTTACTACGTTGGTAATAGCCTATTTGTAAACTATAAACAGTGAGCAGTAATTTAGTAATATATCACTGCTACCTAAGTAGTAAAAATATCTGTAACTCAATATTCACTTAAGTGTGAACAATACTTTACAATATAGTCCCTTTTGTAACGATATCCAAATCAAATTAAAAGCATGGAATGCGTCATCCTTGTTGATATTCAATTTATGTTTCTTACTATTGAGTAGATTAAAATGATTAATATTTCATATTGATCCATTTAAGCATGACCATGTATTTTTTAATCTCACTCAAACAAGGGGCCCAAGGATATTACTCCTACTGTGTAATAGAAATAAAATTCCATCTACATCATTCACATTTCTTTGCATGATTCATGACTCACTCAATCAACGTCTTACAACATAACCTGATTAAAGGTGATATATGACGACATCAAAGTGTGTGACTCCTCATGTAAGAAACTGTAGTGACTTTAGATCAAAGGACTACATGCATTATATTCACATAAGAATAACTAATGACACATGACAATCCACATAATTTTCTCATTACGAGCTAATCTAGTATATTTGTTCACTAACAATGTACTCATGTATCGATTTGATATCACATATCCATAATTCATAATCATTAGTTACTATACATGCTAGTCTCGATGCATTATTACTATCTCTTTTGCAAAAATATTTGACTAGAGGCATTTTAAGAATAGTAAGATTATTCTAGAGATAATTATTATATTAAGTTATAAATTGCGCAGAATAATAATAATAAAAAAAACCAAATATAATAATTACATTATCAAGAAATAAAACATAATATATTGTACATTATTATAATCATCTTTATAATTAGTTCATAGGACATATATCAATAGTATATACTTGCTTATGAGTGTCCAGAGGTAACTTTAGATGCTATACTAAGTATATACTCACTTATGACCATCCATAGAGCTCCAATACTTGTATACTTAAGTGTAAGCATCCAAAGAGTAATTTATACTCACTTATATGCTTGAGTATATTGCCTAGATTTTATTGATTTGCTATAGAAACATTGTATATATGGTCAATTGCCCTCAAATCCAACAGATACACATCAATAAAACTAAAAGCCAACACAAATTCTTCACCTAGACTCATTCTTACACAACCAATATAAAAAACTCATTTCATAATACATGTCATCAACACTAACATCTTAATTTCACAATAAATAACAATTATACTCAATGGAATGAAATCTTACAAAATATTTATATTAAGTAGATTATATATTTAAAGGTGGATGGAGAGATGAGAAGAATTTAAAGAAACAATCAACTTGCCCTATTGTCACAAAGTTAAAGAATTTTAGCTAAGGGTTTCCAATTCTAACCCAAATTTTCAATAACCATCTATCATGAACTTAGGAATTGGAATGAGTTAGCTTACTTGAAGAAAAATCTTAATGGTTAATTGATGATGGAAGCTTGAATTTCCTTGTTAAACTTGTAATGTAAAGTTTAAGAGGAAGAGGAAGATGTACTGGCCAAATTGAAAGAAAATAAAGGTTGAACTTTTGGTTAAGGGAAATATAATGATGTTTAGTATGTTAATGGGCATTTGAGTGATTCTTAAAGCAATTAGGGAAAAAAGGGAACAATAGCTTCTAGATCTCCTTTATACACACCTAAGCAAATCTAATTTCACATTAACATTTAGTTATTTTATTCTTTCCTCTCTTTTTTCATCTTAAAACCATATTTTCCTTAAATAAAATTGCATTTCAAGCACATCCACAATAATTAAGTTATTTACACATACACATAAATATCAACACAAAGAAATAACAAAGATTTCTAATTTTCCAAAGCCATAACAATATTTGGATTTGAATTAAGAAGTTAATTTTAAATTTTGAATTTGAACAAAAATTTCAATTTTGTTTTGCAAATGGACATACAAAATTTAAACTTACATTATTAAAATTAAATTGATCCAATTTTATATTTATATTATATATTTAACATATATTACATGATACAAATCTTAATAATAAAGAATTAATACATATACAAATATTCTTGTTCTAAAGGGTAAAAGATAAAAAGTAGTATATGAAAATTGACAAAGCCTATCATTAAAATACATTTCAAAAGAGGACCAAAAAAAAGTTAAGGCTCAAAAGAGGTCCAATTTGCACTTATCCAGAGAGTTGTGTGAAACATTGATGATAGCCCAAGTAATGGGTTCAAAAGTCACCAAAATATTCCATGTACTTGAATCATTGTAAGGGTTTAAACAAATTAGTTCTCATAGAGATTTGGAACCATCTTATAGTCAGTCGACTTAAGGAAAGAGCTACTTTGGTTATGGAAAGTGGAAATTTCTCTCCACAATACTAAGAATTCTTTTAATGGTGGCTTGGTTGAATTGAAATGAGAAGCTTATCCATGGTACATAGGAGTATTGAGCATATCATGTTTAAGCTTCCTTACCATGAGCCTTTTGTTTAAGTAAGAGAGTCATGATGATTCTTATCTGCTTATCTTGATAACCTTAACTTATCCTCATACCACAAAATCACTTATACTGATCTATGTCTATTACCATAAATATCTCATTTTAACTATCCTTATTATGATTATTCCATTATTATTCTTATCAATTATTATAAATTTGATGATATGATTAACCTTAAGTTAAGTCAATTGATTATGAAATGTTAGCTAAGCTATTACCTCCCAATGCATATATAGAGTCTTGCATGCACTCATGCAAGACATATAACAAGAAATCCTTATTAAGAATCATCACAAAAGGCACTTTTTGTCTTGCTAAAATACTTTACAAGGAGTGTCATTTCTTTTTCTTTTAAGTCACTTTTAGGTGACATTTGATTCGTGGAATCTTACATTCCTAGGAATGCAATTAATAGAAATGAAATATTTCTATATTTAGTTCATTATAAATTTTTCTAGGAATATTTTGCCAAATTCTTAGATATGCTATATTATGATGTTTAGTTTATATTTGATATTTTTTAGAATCTTGAAATTGTTTAAAAAATACTCTTATCAAGTTTTTTTTATTATAAAATATAATATAGTAAATCATATTTTTATTTAAAACTACATAGATAATTAAAAAAATTTTAACACCTAATAAATTAAATTTCAATATTTAGCATCTAAAAATTTATTAATATATATATAAATATTTTACATTTTTTATATTTTAATATTTAATGTATTATATTTTTATATGTTATACTTTATTATATTTTAATATTTTATACTTTATTATTATAAGTATCATTATTATTATTATATCAATTTTCAAAATGAAGCGAATGTAATTTATTTAAGTTATTATTATAATATTAAATATACTTGGTACTTCTCTTTTTACAAAATTATAAATTTTTATGACTAAATCATTTTTATAATTATATTCCATATAATTTTTAAATTTTACATTATAATTTCTCTTCTAATATAAAAATATTATTATTTTATATTTTTATGTATAAATATTTAATTTTTTAAAGAAACTCCAAGTTTGTTGTATTATTTTTTAATAAAAAAATCATATATATATATATATATATATATATATAATTATGTTAAAATAATATTCTAAATATTAGGAACAATAATAAAAAAGGAATTATAGTTAAAAAATTAATGTTATTATATTTCTTAGTAGTAAAAATAATTTAAAAATAAAGTGATAATTATTTCACAATTTAAATTAAAAATTATTTGATAAAGTGATAAATAAAATAAAGAATTAAAGGTGAGAATAATTTTATTATCAACATTCCTATTCCATGAAAATTTAATCCATTGGAATATTTTTAAAAAATATTAGGTCAAAAATATTTTTGAGAATGTAATATTTTCAGGTATTTTTTTAAAATTTTAAAATAAATATGAAAATGTAATATTTTTTTGAAACATTCATAAGAATGTTAAAAATATTCTGTAAACCAAACTTAATTTAAGAAATGCACTATCATACTTATATTCTCAATCCTAAAACTCTTAAGAATGAATGATGTATATAATGATTTTTTTCAGATATATTTTCTTTTATAAATATATATTAAATATAATCTATATGTAAATATAAATATTTTAATATATATTTTTAGATTTTAATTATATTATAAATCAAAATATAAAAAATGAATTTAAACAGGGACGGTTTGAACATTCCATTGTAAAAAGAGGCCGAACACATCAGAGCTACGAACTACGAAAAATATTCAGGTTCAACCATGCTTGGATTAATAAAACCAAAATGCTTCGCCATTAAAATAAGTCCGGCTTGAAATCACTGTTAGGATTTTGCCAACTCTTGAAAAAATAAATTTGATTTATTATTAATATAAAATATTTTACATTATCAAATAATAAGAACATATATTATTGAAAAATAATGTAATTAAAATTTTTTAACTATCATAAAAAAATTTTAATAATTTTTTATTAGCATAATAATATATGAATGAATAGATGATATATAAAATTAAATATTTATTTTAAATTTTAAACCCAATAGAAAATGGGTCAAATTTGGGAGGAGGTTACGGTGATATCACGCAATTTGCCTAACTTTTATTTCAATGAATTTGACTCTTTGCCGTTTAAAAGCCACGGGCATTGAACGCCGGAGTTTAAAGAATTCATGATGAGAATGGAACGAAAATTTGCGCTAACCCTGCAAAGAAAATGATAGATTTGAAATTTACTTTTATAAAGAAAGGATCTCAAAAAGCAAAGTTTAGATGTGGTGAGGAGCATGTGTTATTCTAATCAAAGTTTAGATGTGGTGAGGAGCATGTGTTATTCTAATCAACAACTAACTAGTTCATGTAAGATTTTTTCATATGATCTAATTCACCAAGCATTTGTGTCAAATTTTAAAATTATAAAATAAGATCGATTTATTTAAAAATGAGTTTTTCTACCATACTTTCCTAAAAAATATAAGTTTTTTCATGAGAACTTGCCTAATCAACTTGCTCTATTTGTCACAAAATTAAAGAATTTTAGCTAAAGGTTTCCAATTTCAATTTCTTTCCCTCAACCCAAATTTCCTACAACCAACTGTCATGAACTTGGGAATTGGGATGAGTTAGCTTGCTTGATAAAAAATCTTGATGATTAGTTGAAGATGGAAGCTTGAATTTCCTTGTTAAAGCTGAAAGTAGAGGTTAAGAGAAGGAGGAGGAAGACATGTCGACTAAATTGAGAGAATGAGGGTTGAACTTTTGGTTAAGGGAGATATAATAATGTTAGATATTTTAAGGGACATTTTAGTAATTCTTAGAACAAATAGGGCCAAAAATAGAATAACAACTTCTAGATCTCCCCCATACACATCTAATAAAATCTAATTTCACATTAACATTTAGTTATTTTATTCCTTTCTATTTTCATCTTCAAACCCTGTTTTCCTTAAATAAAATTAAATTCCAAGCACATCTACAACAACTAAGTTATTTATACATGCTCATAAATATTAATACAAAGAAATGACAAAAATTTCTAATTTTCCAAAAGGTGTAACAATATTTGAATTTGAATTAAGAAATTAAATTTGAACAAAATTTTGAGTTTTGTTTTGTAAATGGACATACCAAATTTAAACTTATATTATTAAAATTAGATTAATCCAGTTTTATATTTATATATTAAATATTATATTCATATTATATATTTAACACAAATCTTAATAATAAACAATTAATATATATATAAATATATAAGGAAATACTCTTGTTCTAAAGGGTTAAAGATATAGGCTGATATATGAAAATTGACTAAGATTGTCATTAAAATACATTTTAAAAAAGGATTTAAAGTGTGTTAAGACCCAAAAGAGGTCTAATTTATACTTATCCAAAGAAGTGTATTTAAAGTGACCAAAACACTAATGACAATCCAAGTAGTGGGTTAAAAAGTGACCAAAACATTGTAAGTACTTGAGTTGTTGTATGGGTCTAAATAAATTGGGTCTCACAACGGTCTAGAGTCATTGTATAGTTGTCGACTTACGATAAAAGCAATTTTAATTATAAAGAGTAAAATTTTCTCCCCACATACTAGGAATTCTTTTAAAGGTGGCTTGGTTGAATTTGAAATGAGAGTTTCGTCTATAGTTTGTAAAAGTACCAAGCATATCATGTCAAACTTTTTTACCACAAGCCTTCTGTGTAAGTAAAAGAGTTGCAATGATTCTTGACCCCTTATTTTGATAACCCTAACTTATTCTAAGCTCACAAAATTATTTATATTGATCTATATTCATTAGCATAAATATATCATATAAATTATCCCCTATTATGATTATTCCATTATTATTCATATTAATTATTATAAATTGGATAAAATGATTAATCCTAACTCAAGTCAATTGATTATGACTTGTTACCTAAGCATGCAAAATATTTTAGTCACTTTTAAGGAATCCATCATCATACTAATATTTTCAATCCTAAAACTCCTAAGAATAAATAATGTATATAATATTTTTTTCCAAATATATTTTCTTTTATAAACATATATTAAATATAATATAATATATATATAAATATAAATATTTTAATATACATTTTTAGATTTTAATTATATTATAAATAAAAATATAAAAGTGAAGTTAAACAGGGTCAGTTTGAACACTCCTTTTCAAAAAGAGGCTGAACACATAAGAGCTATGAAAAATATTCAGGTCGAATCATGCTTGGATTAATTAAACAAAAATGCTTTGGTATTAATATAAGTCCGCTTGAAATCACTGCCAGGATTTTGCCAACTCTTAAAAGATTAAATTTAATTTGCTATTAATATAAAATATTTTACATTATCACATAATAGAAAAAATATATATCATTAAAAAATAATAATTAAAATTTTTTTACTATTCGTAAAGAAATCTTAATGATTTTTTTATTAATATAAAAATATATAGATAAATGATAGCATAAAATTGAATATTTATTGTCAAATTTAAACCTGATGGAAAATGGGTCAAATTTGGGAGGAAGTTAAGGTGAAATCACCCTTACATCCTATGAGTATAATTTGCCTTAATTCAATTCTAGCTTGTAACTTTTATTTCAATGAATTTGACTCTTTGCCATTTAAAAGCCATGGGCATTGAATGTTGGAGGTTTAAGAATTCATGATAGGAATTGAACGGAAATTTGTACTAAAACTGCAAAGAAAATGATGGATTTAAAATTTACTTTTATAAATAAAGGATTTCAAAAAAGCAAAGTTTAGATTTGGTGAGAAGTATGTGCTAATCTAATCAACAACTTGCTAGTTCGTGTAAGAATTATTTTTTATATGATCTAATTTACCAAGCATTTGTGTCAAATTTTAAAATTATAAGATAAATTTGATTTACTTAAAAATGAGTTTTTCTACCACACTTTCGTGAAAAATATAAGTTTTTTCATGAGAACTTAAGAGGAAAGTCATAAAATTTGTAATTTTTTGCATGAGATTTCATAAATTTTTAATAAAAATATTAATATGAATTTATATGCAGCTGACTTGCACTTCAGTGATACGGTAGCACCAAAGCAACTTTCTCTTCCTTCTTTGGTTATATCTCGAGTTTTACTCCACGTGTATGTTAAATAACCTATGACTTTTGCCATTTGAAAAAAAATTACAATTCTAGTTTTTTAAACTTTCAATTAAAAAAAATTTCAAAATTTTTTGAATTTTTATGGAAAGTTACAATATTAATGGAAAATTACAATAGTTATATTAAAATATGTTATTTAATTTATAAAAAAGAATGAAATATACAAAAATATAGATTATGTGTATTTTTATTATTTTAAATATTATTGTACATAATTTTTATATAATTTTAAAAATTAATGATAAAAGAAAAGAATATTTATGTCATGTTTAGTACAATTTTTATAGGAATATAATAGAAAATGAGTATTTAGTCATATTATTATTCATAATAAAAAACTACAATTTTTATCTAAAAATATAATTTTGATATCATATTAATAATACCATCTATTAATTTTGATATATCTTAATAATATAATTTATTTTTTGACTCAATATCAGTTAAATTCTTTGAATGTAGTCCTAATATTTCTTACTGTAAAATAAATATTGAACTATTAATATAACTTTATTTTGAAATCAATGAATAAAAATAGTATAATTAGACCTAAGTTATAATTGCTTTTTCGTTAATTCTGAGGGAAAAAATGTTGCATGTACTTTTTTTGACTAATTATACGTCGTATAATTCATTAGTTTTGTTTAAAATGTATCATTATTATTGGTTCATTCTATATATTCAAAAATCCACTATTTATATTTATAGTTTTACTTAAGTTATAATTAATTGAACTTTAACATATAAATAGGTTTTATACCATGCTTACTCATATATTATTATATTGTAAGAAAAATCCTAATTTTTTTACTTTTTAATATGAATTTTAGTTACATTTATTTTTTTAATACTATAACATCTTTGTATTAACTAATAATATAAATGACTTTTAGTTCACAATAAATCAAATTAATTTTGACACATATGACATCATTTAATTAGCTAAAGCAGTATCATTTCTCAGATATTTTTACATTAATGTATTTAAATATATTTTTTTTCAAAATTTACATTCAAATTTAAAATTTAAATTTAAAATTAACAAATTATGTAAAATATTTTAATAATAATTTTTATTAGTTTATTTTATAATTCACCTTTCTCCTTAATAAAAATACAATGGTAAAATAATTTTAACTCATTTAAAATATTTTTACAATAAAAATACTTGCAAATCATATTTAAAAAAGAATTTAATTTAAAGAAATTTTTTCCAAGAGATGTAGAAAGACAACATACACACCAAGAAAATATTAAAAAATTTAAATAAATAAAATTTAAGATTAATTTTAAGATTTTTTTATTGAAAATAGAGTATCTAAATGACTTATTCAATTTACACATTTTATATTAAAATTTTAGATTATTTAATATATTTTTATAATAAAAATATATAAAAATTATATTTAAAGATGAATTAAATTAAAAAAGGCTTTTTAACAAATATAAATATTTTATTTATTAATAGTGTAAAGAGTAGTACCCACATAGTAGAGCAAATATAAATTATGATCTCACTAACTGATTAATATTTTTTAATCATTCTTATTACTAATTACATTATCTATTTTAATAAATAACTTTCACCTCAAAGGAAAAATTATCATATATTAGTCTATTTTTTTAAAAAAATTACACAAATCACTCTAAAATAAATATGTTATACAATGCAATTGATAAAAAAAGAAACAATATATGAATTCTGAAGTATAGATAAAATTTCATTCACGTGCATTTAATTTAAAATATAATACTTAAAATTTGATACCAAGAAAATATTGATAAAATTTAAATGAATAAAATTAGCTTTAATTTTTAAATATTTTTATTTAAAAATAAATTTGTAAATAATTAATTCAATTAATAGTTTCTATAACCTTGATTTATTTAAAATTTTTATAATAAAAATAAAATATATCATGTTATATTTATATATGTAGTAATATTAATGTTCAAATTCTAAATAACATTAGTGAACATAAAAAAATAGTAAAGTAAATTAAAATAAAAGAAATAATATATGAGCTATAATATAATAAGAGTTAGAAATGGAATATGTAGTGAATTAATTCAATAAAAAAAGTTTCACTTATTAAAAATAATTTTAAAATAAAAAGAAAATAAATGAATTATATTAATATTATTCAATAGATTGCATTTTTATTTTAATTAATAAGAGTGGACATAATTAAAAAATTAAAAATATATAATGAAGTAGATAAAATGAGAAAAATAGTGTGTGAGTTGTAAAACTTTAATAAAATTTCAATTTATATATTTTTAATTTAAAATAAAATACTAAAAAATTATTACGAAGAAAAAAGAAGAAAATCTTAACAAATAAAATTTAAAACATATTTAAATATTATTTATTAAAAATAAAATATGTAATCAATTAATTTTGGAAATAATTTTTTATTAAAATTTTGATTTATTAATGTTTAAATAAGTTAAAAATAAAATATATCATATTATATTTACATTACTTAATGATATTATTGTTTAAATTATAAATAGAAAGAATGCACATAAAAAAGAGAGAAAAATATGTAGTAGTGAAAGTAGAAAGATGAGAAAGGTGTAAAGTGATAAGAAAATAGGATATAAAATAAATTAATCAATCAAATAAAAATCTTAAAATTATTAACTTATTTAAAATATTTTAATAATAAAAAATAATATGACATATTTATACTACTCAGAAATATTAACGCTTAGATTTTAAATGTTATAAATGAACAAAAATGGATAAGAAAAGCATACAATAAAGTAGACAAAATAAAGAAAGATAATAAATGACATATTAAGCCTTTTCAAAATCCTCCTGATTAATACATATTTATTTTTACAAATAGAACTTAAAAATTAATATAAACATATATTGAAAAAATTTAAATACATAATTCTGATTTAATATTCAAATATTGTTAACAATAAATACAATATGCAATTAATTAATTCAATTTATCATAATTTTTATACCAAAATTTTAATTCATTTAAAATATTTATAAAATTTAAAAATAAAATATATAATATTATATCTATAATACTCGATATAGATGTATGAGTTATAAGCAATATAAATGGATATGAAAAATAAAAAAATTGAAACAAAGAAAATAAAAAAAATAATGTCTGAACTAATAAATAATAAGAGTTAAAGATAATACATATAGTAAAATAAACTAATTTAATTAAATAAAAATTTTAATTTATTTAAGATATTTTAACCGTAAAAAATTATATTATAATAAATATAATTTGTTCAATAGTTTTAAGTTGCAAATAATATAAATAAACAAAAAATAGGTTATACAATATATGAAATATAAAGTTTTGACAAAATTTCAATTGATATATTTATAAAATTTTATATAAAATTTATCAAGTTATATATAATATTAATATTTGAATTATAAGTAACAAAAGTGAATGTGAAAAATAAGAAAATATGAAATATACTAAATAAAAGGTAAAGAAAGAATGCTTGAGTCATAAAACTATGAAAGTTAAAACTAAACTATATAATAAAGTAGATTAACTTAATTAAATTAAAATTTCAACTTATTTAAAATATTTTTATCATAAAAAAATTCTATTGTGTTAAATTTTTATTATCCAATACCATTTGAGTTGTAAATAATATAAGTGAAAAGAAAAAAAAATGTAAAATAGTATATGAGAAGGTATAAAGCATTGAAAGAAAATCCTAATTAATATGTATTTAATTTGATATATAATATTTAAAAAATAATTTAATTAAATAAAAATTTTATTTATTTTAAATATTTTTAATCTAAAAATATTACACTATATTAAATTTATAATGTTCAGTAATATTTAAATTATAAATAGTATAAATAAAAAGAAATATAGATAAAATATAATATATTTTTGTTATAAAATATTTTAAATAGATAAAATATTTGATATAAATTATTTATGTAATTACATATTATATTTTTAATTCTTATATTATTCAATATTGAAGCGACGTTATTTTTCTTATTTGTTCCATTAGATCTTCGTTTCTTTTTTCAATACAATACCACTCATGTTATTTGTAATTCAAATGCTAATATCATTAAAAAAATATGGACATAATATGATATATTTTATTATTTTTATTTTAAATAAGTTGAAGATTTAATTTATTTGAATTAATTATTTATTTATTCTATTTTTAACTCTTATATTACTTAATTTACAACTCACCAATTGTTTCTCATTGCATTTCCTTCTTTTTTTTCTTTTTCATATCCGTTTCTATTACCTATAATTTACACATTAATATGATATATTTAATTTTATTATCAAGATATTTTAAACAACTTAAAATTTTAATTTGGAAAGTACTAATTAAATTAAATAATAAAAGTTTTACTTTTAAATAAAAGTATTATTAAATTAAATTAAAAATTAATTTATTTAAATTATATCAATATTTTTAAATTAATTTTTAAGTATTATATTTTAAATTAGATATAATTTTTAATATTTCACACATTATTTCTATTCTTTTTTTCTATTTCATTACATTTTTTTGTGTTTTCCTGTTCAATACTTTTAATTACAATTTAAATATCAATATCATTAAATATATAATATAAATGTAAGAAAAGTTGTTATTACAAAAATATTTTAAATAAATTAAGAATATAATTTAATTATATATTATATTTTCTAACTTTTATATTATACTCTGAAGATTTATTATTTATCAATTTAAATAATAATTACAAAATGAACATAATAAATTAGATTTTATAATTTTCATAATTTTTTATTATATATATATTTTTTTATTTTTATATTAAATAAAAAATTGATACATGTACGTTACACTGGTTAAAATGTCAATAAAAAATAAAAAAATAAGACAGTAGGCAGGAAAATTTTTTCTCCTAATCGAACACGTGATTCCCCTCTCCCAAAAATCTCTGGATTCATATAACGTTGGATGTATGAATAAAATAAGATATTCGGGCGCGCTTTGCCTTTGGCATTTGACGAAGTTTTTGTGTTACGTTATATTTAAAATTTAATTTATATATATATTTAATAATTTAATTATTTTTATTATTTAAAAATAAAAAATATATATTTAATAATTAAACTATTTGTATCATTAAAAAGAAATAAAATAAGATGCTCGGACTCGATTAATCCATAATCCATAATAATGTGATTTGGCCTAAACAATTATTGAGAAAGATGGCACCCCACTTTCTCCACCTTGCTACACTAAACTCCAACGCCATCCCCAAGCGAACTCAGAAAGCTAGCGGGGAAGCGACTTAACAAACAATGTGTTAGAGAGAGAAACAGAAGCACAACGAGACCGGTAACTGTCTTCCATGGGTACCTTATTCTCTCAGATCTTGAACAATCCCTAGCCATTTTTTCACCAACGTTCTTCGCATTACGCTTCAAGATTCTCCGTCTTTCTTCCCGTTACTCGTGTCCGATTCCTTCTCAGCTTCATTTTCATCTAATTTTGTTTCGTTTCCGTTCAGTTTTCGCTTCAACGCGATTCATTTTGTTTGTCCGTTTGATTCCCGAGAATATCTGGAATCCAGTTCCCTATGCCTGGTTTCCAGAGCTTTCTATGGTGTTGAACCGATTCTTGTTTGCTTTTGAGTCTACCTTTGAGTTCATTTGTTGCCACAGGAGGTTTATGCGAGTGCAAGGGAGGATTATTTTTCGAGTTTGACTCAGTCTTCGTTTCATCTGTTGGCATTTCCGGTTCCCGAGTGAGCGAGAGCTTGTGAATGGCGGTTATAATGATGTCTATGTGATAGAAGGAAGAGGGGGAAATGGATGACAGAGGTGGCTCATTCGTTGCTGTTAGGAGGATTTCGCAAGGTCTTGAACGAGGCAACACCTGCCATTCAACTTCTGGTAAACTATGATTTAAATTTCGTTCTAACTTTTCTATTTCTGTTTGTTTGCGACTTTCTCTCTCCGAAAGGCTTGCTTTACTTTTCCCTCTTTCTCCCTCTACTGCTCTATTGCTATCTCAATTTTGTGAGGCATGGATACGGATCTGTGAATTGGGATTGAATTATGTACGATTAAGCTGAAGTTTTTACTTCCACAATGTTTGCTGATATTCAAAATTGTATTGGTGGGTTTAAAATATATATACATGCTTTTTTTCCTGGTACGATTGCATTTAAGTATTATCTTCCAAAACTGTATGGAATTTGTTATATGGCTTGATGGCTTGATTGACAGGACGAGCACGCTGTCTGTTCTACTTTCACTTTCACTCGCTCTTGTTTGATTGGGTAGTTTTGAAGTCGCTACAGGTCGCTATGGATTTCGTTTTTCTAAGTAAATGTTGCTTTCTGACATCCAAATCTAATAATTTTTTCTGCCTTATGCTTGATTTATACGTACCATTCATAAATCTTACTTTCATGACTGTACCTTTACTCATCTAATGGCGAATGCGTTTTTATAATACTTGAAGCTGGAGTCATTATGGGACCCAACTCACAGTGTCCGGAAGAGAGCCAATTATACAGTGGTAGGATTTGTGAACTGAGCAAGTCAGTTGTCTTGTAATCCACTCTAATATGAGCTTCAACTTACGGCTCATTTTAGTATCTACTTTGGTCAAGAGTTCTTTTAATCATGTACGCTCTTTAATTTGAGGTGGCATGGCGTGTGGATGTTCAATGCCCACACCTTACAGAAGCCAATCATTAATTAGAATTAGAATAATAGGCAAACTTGTGCCAAAAGATGATTTGGAGTTTGTTTATTTTGGTGGGACTTGGATTTATCAAGTCTAGGAGAGATGGACGGGTTACTTGAGTAGTCAAGTTGATATCAACTTATTCCTTTTGTTTTAAATTTATGAAGATTTGTTTAATTTAGACATAGTGTAGCTTAGATAAACTGTTAATAATGAAAATGCCACATTTTATAGGGATGAATATCTCTTCCTCTATTAGTAGTTACTACCTCTTCCCTTCTTCATATTCTCTGTGTAATTTATCAGTTTGCTCCTGCGGTACAGTTATAGTGTTCTACTTGGCTATATTCTTATTGCCTTATACCCTTCCAGATTTCTTACACCGTTTCTTTGAAGCAAGTCAATTATGGCAAGAAAATGCATAATTCATTCAATCAACCATTTAACTGTTTCCTGTGCTGTTGCTGAGAAAAGGAGAAAGGTTCCGACCATAGTGTTGGAGTATAAACTGAGGGAACTTCTACACAAAGAAGAATAATTGATTGCTCATTAAAACATTATTTGCATTTTTGCTGCCTTATAAAACTTAAAACTTAGTCTTCATTTATGGCACTTTATATTGTGGCAGCTGAGGTTGTGGCAGGATCAGCAGCTTGGCTTGGCAGAGGTCTTTCTTGTGTCTGTGCGCAGAGGAGAGAAAGTGATGCTCGTCCCTCTTTTGATTTAACTCCAGCACAGGTAATCCTGTGATTTCATCACTGAATTAAGTTAGTGTTTGCTCCTTTGCATTTGCTCTATTTTTTGTAATTTCCACCTCCATCTCTTGTAAAAATTTGGATGAAACTGTGGCAGCACAAATCTTTATAATATTGAATCTTGTAACTTTTAGGAGGAATGCTTGCAGCGGTTACAGAACCGTATAGATGTACCCTATGATAATTCTATCCCTGAGCACCAGGTATACTTTCTATTAAAATTTCAAGTCTTTGGGAATGATTTCGTGACATTGCAAAATCTATGGAAGATTTTTTCATTATGTACCCTGCACCCATGGCTCCTATTTGCAATATTTTATGCCCCATAACTGTAATTTATTTGTGCTAGTGTTGCTTTATTGTAGGAAGCCCTAAGGACCTTATGGAATGTTGCCTTTCCTGAAGAAGAACTCTGTGGCCTGATATCTGAGCAGTGGAAGGAAATGGGTTGGCAAGGAAAGGATCCATCAACAGATTTTAGGTAAACGTTGTACTGATTGTTTTCTTCTCACGGCTGTATCTTGTCTTCATGTTCTAACTCACTGCATTCTACTTGTGGCTAACTGTTTCAATTTGGAGTTATTTGGCAGGGGTGGTGGTTTTATATCATTGGAAAATTTGCTGTTTTTTGCTAGGAATTTCCCGGTATGACCTGTTCTTTGTTTGTTTACTCCTCGTTAGTAAACCATGCATGTTTCAAGGCAATTATCTTGCATGTGGGATTCTTTCCATGGTAGAAGTACAATTTGAATCATGTTAACATATTTTTCTCTCTTCTGCATCTTTGCCTTATGTTGAGAGAAGGGTTGTAGCATCTTAGATGCTACAAGCAATGAGGATGAAATTGAAATTAAAATTAATGGTCTTGTTGACAACAGTTATTAAACTGCATATCCTTCTCCTTGAGTGTCATGTGGATTGTGGAGTGTTGTTTAGTTGCTACTTTCTGAGATTCACCAGTTGTGAGACATCTCAAGCCTGGGCCCTCACCAAATGACCATGGATCATTTGTGTTATAAATTCTTATTGTTCTAGATACTCAAATTATGGTCATTAGTTGGTTTTGATTATTTCAAAGTTCAAATGGCAAAGGAAGAGTGAGTTTGGTCAAATACCATTCTTTCTTTTACTATACAGGATTGTCTCATTGCCCTTATCAAAGTAAATGATTTTAAATATAGTCTTCTGTTTGCATGCTCAAACCCCTGTCATCAGTTCCGTATTTCACTTTTGGTGTTGAAATTAGAGTATAGTGTGCTTGTTTGATAACCTGTATATCATGAATTCTGAATGGGATCCTGTTTTAATTTAGGGTTTGTCGTGAACCATGTATATCCTTGCAGTTTGTGTTTGTCTCCACGCACAGTTGATTTTATGTGTGTAATTCTTGCACCATTCTTTATTCCTCCCCATTAAACCATGAAATTTTCTATCAAACTTGCACTTGGCCAGTTGTCTTTACATTAATTGATGTTTTCTGTTGCAGAAATCATTTCAGGACCTTTTGCGGAAGCAGGAAGGAGATCGATCGGTGTGGGAATACCCATTTGCTGTTGCTGGTGTGAACATTACATTCATGCTTATACAGATGCTTGATCTTGAAGCAGGTTCATAACTTATCTCATTCAATTTTTTTATTCAGTGCATCATTTTTAGAGGGAAGAATGGGATTTTTGCCTTTATATATGTGCATTTTTTATTCTGAATTATTATTTAGAAATTTCATAGTGCATCACCGAGCTTTCCTTTTCCTTTTTTTTTTAGTTAAAAATTGAGCAAATATGGATCCCAGGGTTTTACCAGTTGTCAGTGTCCTTAGAATTGTAAACATGGTAATACAAACTGTGGCAAATTCGAAGTGTGGCGTCACACTCCTTTTGAAAATTCCCTTCCAATAGTTATTTCTGTAGCAAAAGAGATGAAAATGCATGTGGTAGGTGCATCATCAATATCATCTGTTAACAATGTGCTTTGTCTTTACAGTCAAACCACGAACATTGGTGGGAGCAACTTTCCTAAAATTTCTTGCAGGTATCTGACTATTGATATATTTTTGTTTTGCACGTCTCTTCTTCCATTTCATTGGAATCCAGTGGCAAGGCTTGTATGTATAAAACTATAGCACCAGGATCTTGAAGTATTTCAATATATTGCAATGATTTTTACTAATATACTGTTGAATGTGGTATCTGGGGCCATAATTGTTGAATATTTCAGATTGTATTTATGTATCTCTATAAAATAGGGGACTAGGTAAAGTCTTGCGTATTCAGCCATTTTATCTTTCAATGGTATTTCCGTATTGTTTATAAACTCTTTAACTGCTTTCTTCAACTCACTTTAATTCCTCAACATGATCAATGTCCTGCTCAAATAATATATTGCTATTTTATGTAACTAGAATCATTCATGTTTGCCTGACAGAAAATGAGTTGGCTTTTGACCTTCTCTATTGCATAACATTCAAGCTGATGGATCATGAATGGCTTGCTATGCGTGCATCATACATGGATTTCAATGTACGTTCTCTGACTTGAATGAATTCTGTAGAGGTAGGAAAAGGCTATGGCACGGG
Source organism: Sindora glabra (assembly GCA_020226215.1). NCBI lineage: Eukaryota > Viridiplantae > Streptophyta > Magnoliopsida > Fabales > Fabaceae > Sindora > Sindora glabra. The sequence goes on along the minus strand of CM035234.1, from coordinate 62,410,714 downwards.
CAACCTGGACTGATGCAATATGATATTAGAAAAATTTGGGAATTTTTGATGTAGAGTATACATGTTGCAGACTTGCAGTTGAATATAAAAGGTTTGAGAAACACAGCGGAAAGATTGTGTGAGCAATTTATAGAGTAATCATCAAGGTTTTCTTTCTTAATAATGAACTGACCCTGGGGAAAATGATTTTTATTATTGCTTAATTTAAGAGGTTGTTTGGGACATACACGTGTTCCTTTTCTCAGCTAACCTACTTCTAGCATTTGATTGCAAGTGAGACTGTCTTTGCTGATATTCTATACCTATTCATGCTCTAACAGACAGTTATGAAATCAACGCGGCGTCAACTAGAGAAAGAGCTTCTGCTGGAGGATATTACACGGCTGGAAGATTTACCATCATACAAACTTCTTACACGATAGATTTCATATCTACTTTCTAGAGTCAGTCAGTGTGTTAGTTTTAGCTACAGGGTTGTGTACATGATATGATGTTCCTCATTATAATTTCAATTTCTGCCAATTCAGCAATTAACCCTCTGACTTTTCAGCAAGACTGGGCCAAAAATTTCAAGTCATCAAGGTATAGGTGTGGCGCTTAAAGCTTGTGGTCTGGTTGGAAGAAGATATTGTCTGATGTGCCACCAGGTGTCTGAAAGTTAGGTTTGCTTGGTGCCAAAAAAGATTATATGACAATGAATTCTGGTTTGTCTATATGTATTTTCCCTGAGGTCTATTAATCGATGGGCAAATGCCACATGCAGCGTTGTCCTTCAGGCAGTTAAATATAATTTGATTACTTCTGCCGGTCTTTATTGTGTCAAGGAATTCATCTGCTGCATATTTGATTAAAAAAACTGTCTCTGGAACAGTGTTAATGCGGAATTGTGTAAGAATATATATGCTTGCCCTTCATGGAGCGCGATGAGACATCAATTTCTATAGCACTGTTTTTGGTGAAATAATTTTCATTTTAATAGAGCAAAACTCGCTTTCGATTTTTTGAATAGGAATGAGTCTAAAGGCTCCTCCCAATAATATTTGGGATAAATTACACTTATCTTTCCTGAAATTTATTTTAATTACACTCATGTTCCTTTTATTATTAAAAATACAATTACCTCCTCTTTTTTGTTTTTTTTTAATAAGTAGGGGAGGTGAGTGCATGTATAAAATAGAGGAGTGGAGAGATGAGTATATATTTTTGAAAATGTAGGGGTGTATGTATAATTATACTAAGTTTGAAGTCAGTTGAATGTAATTTATCTACCTCATTGTTCTTCTTTCCACAACTCTTGCATAGATTGGTTTTGGCGAACTGGGGGGTGGGTGGGATTTCTTAATATCATATGAAGTCATTTTAAATATCAAATTATTTATGAATTTTGATTTAGTATAGTAATTTTAATTATTATTATTGTATTTAGTCATTTAAATGATTTGAGTCTCTTGTACTTTTATGGATCATATGCTAATTAAAAGTTAGATGAAAGATTCATGGTAGATCGAAATTAACAAAGGACCTATAAAAATATTGGGGCGTATTCATGTAGACCACTAGATATAACAAACGATTATGGATGTTGCACTAAATCAAAATTTATAGATAATTTCATATTAAAAATTTATTTTAAAGATAACTTCAAGTAATGACTGAAAGATTCTCACGTGGGGGTAACTTTCTGATAAATAACGTCAGTGTCTCATGGAAAATGTAGAGAATTTTTGCAACGGTTCTGAAATTGGCTATTATGATTCCTTTAATTTCTTGGGTGATAATAATATTTTCCGATTGCTAAAAATACAAACATTTCACTGAGAAATGTATGCCATTGGCGGAAGTGCAGAACCCACCATTAACAGCCAGGGCAATAGATACAATGTTCCAGCTAACCCCTTTGCAAAAGAGGTGACTAAAAGAGTTTACACAGCTTCAAATCAGTTGGCAGGCTGGAATTGGAGGTCAGAGGGAGATTTGATGCTAAATGGTGCCGATTTCACTCCATCTAGTGCTGGAGCTTCAGCAAGCTATGCCAGGTCCTCAAGCTTAGGAGCCAAGTCTTCTTCTATGGTTGGATCCATGACTGCTAATGCGGGTGCACTTGGCTGCCGCAGAGGCCGCCAGTGCTAGCTTATATCAGACAACTGAATTCGCCAAAGAAAAGGCCATACTTTCTCCTTGTGCTTGATTTTCAGTTCCCCCTATATCCTAGTAGTATCTTATATCAATTGCTTTTCCTCGCACCTCATTGTCCTCCATATCTTGACAAGTGTACATCAATTACACAAGTCAATATATTGTGGTTACCAATTTTCTTCATTCCACATTTGAGACTGCTTATGAGTTCTCAACCTCAGCGGCTCGGCCTGCTTCAGATGAAACAAACAATGCCATTTTATGAGCAGGTGCTGAAGCGTGGTCCGATGTTTTTCTTCGTTTTTCTTCTATAGTCACCATTTTCCAAATGCATATTTTTTTGCAGTGCAGAGTCATGGTTGTTACATACTGTTCAGTCTTTGCAAGTTCCATAGGATTTGAGTGAGTCGAAGGTTTCTGTTTTCCTTTTTGTTCCTATTTTTTACTCTCTGTATTTTCTTGTTAATTATACAAGAAAAATTATGATTGTCAAACTTGAGTTATGGAAAACCTTTTATTAAAGATGATGATGGAATAGCAAAAGTGGTGGTGGTTTTTTTTCTTTAATTTTTAGCTTTTTCTTTGTCAATGCAAGTAATCTTCTTGCCATTTTTTGTTGAGCAATTGTTGTTGCATATCATTTAACTCATCTACCAATATTTGTTTCCCAACCAACATTGCATGATTCAGTCATGTGCAAACCTGGACCCCCCACACAATACTCAGTCATTATCTTTTTAATTAACATTTTGACCGTTTTTACTATCACTGTCCCAGCAAAAGCTGTGATGTTAACTGGTGATTACTTGAGATTTGTCCTCTCTTTTGATATATAAAATATTAGTGGTAAAATCATGGACGAAACTAATGAAGAATTTCAGTAATTATTTGCAGTAAATTCTGTTCCCTCAATTTGCAAAAGAGCAAATACTTGTCATGAAAGCATGAATGCAATGAAGTAGTATTAATTTGGCATAATATTGTTGCAACGGTATACAGTAAGTGCTAATCTCACGTGTCAACAAGGAATCAGTTCTTTATTATATAACTCCACCGTTGTCATAGTTTATTATTATTATTATTATTATTATTATTATTATTATTATTATTATTATTATAAGGGTTTCTAGAATTTGTTACCATTTAGTCCATGTAAGTTTGTTTTCGGCCAAGTTAGGTAATGCCAGCCTATAACTCAGGGGCCATTCTCTCCCTTTGAGTTGTATTAGGCCTTTGACAGCTAATGTAAAACTTTGTCGAAACTTTAAACATGGATCGCATGTGACAATTTAATTGTGCTAATATTAGGTTGTTATCTAAAAGTAACGCATTGTATAACTCAAGTACAATGACAAATGAGCTAAAGCTGCTATAGCGATGCTTGGATGTAGTGTTAAATGATTAAGGGTTCTTACATTTTTCTAGATGGATGTGGGTAAAAAGGCTAGTTTGAGAGAGCATAATTAAGTTTGACACTTAGAATATCAGTACGTTGACAAGAAAATTTTTAGAGGTTGTGGACACCATAATTTGGAGAAGGATTAACATCATGTATCTTCAAGAAATTAAATGGGTTGGAGAAATATCTATGGAGTTAGACATTACAGGATTTAAACTATGGTGCACATGAAAAGTTAGGGGAAAGACTAGTGTTAGTATTATTGTAGACAAGAATTGAAATAAGAATGTGGTGGATGTAAAAAGGATTGGGGATAAGATCTTACCATTAAGATTAATAGTTGCACAGGAGACTATTAATATCATTAACATTTATGCACCATAAGTAGGATTGGAGGCATATTTGAAAGAGAAGTTATAGGAAGATCCATAAAGGTTGGTTTAAGGAATTTCATAAGAAGAAAAGATTCTCATTGGAGCGGATCTAAATAGATATATTGGTAGTGAGACAAGGCAATTTTTGGGAGTTCATGAAAGATTTGATTTTGGAGAACTCACTGAGGAGGAGCAATTTATTCTTGATTTTTTTATAGCATATGATTTCAAGATTGCGAACACTTATTTTAAGTAGCGAGAGAAGCATCTAATCATATATAAGAATGGAACCTCAAGGTCATAAATTGATTTCTTTTTAGTAAGGAGCTAAGATAAAAGAGTCTGTAAGGATTACACAGTGATTTTAGGAAGAGCCTTACTGCATAGCATAAGGTCTTGATTCTTAATGTTCATTTTAAGACCTGAAACCAAAAAAGATAACAAGAAAAGATAACAAGTTAAAAATCATAGAATCAAGTGGTGATAGCTTAAGGATGAGAAATAAATGACTTTTAAGAGAATATTATTAGAGGAAGGTAATTAGGAAGTATAAGGAAGTGCTAACCATACTTAGGATGAGATGGTTTAAATAGACTAGGATGGTTGCTAAAGCAGTCTTGAGTGAATCAAATTAAAGGTTTTGGACTGAGAGATAACGAATTTTGGTAGTGGAATGAAAGTGTACAAGAAAAGGTCAAAATAAAAAAAGATTATTTTTAGGGCTTACAAGTATGCAATAATGTCAAAAATTGGAGAAGGTATTAGACGACTAGGAATGAGACTAAGAAGGTAGTGAGTGAGGCATGATCCAAGGATTTTGAGAAGTTCTATTGAGATCTAGGAACAAAGAATGAGAATGAAATATTTATAAGCTTACCAAAAATAGGAAAAGGAAATCAAGAGATTTGGATTAAGTGAGGTATATTAAGGATGACGAAGGACAAGTTCTGCTCACAAATGAAAATATCAAAGAACGATGTGAGAAGTATTTTTATAAACTTTTTAATGATAGGCAAGGATTGACAAGGGATATGGAAGGATTAGAAATCCAAGAGGATGAACAAAATTTAGCTTACTATCGTATGATTCAAGTTAAGGAGGTAAAAAAAGCTTTTAAGAGGATGGATAATGGTAAAGTGGTTAGTCCTAATAGTATTTCTATTGAAGTTTGAAAATATTTAGGAGAGTAAGGTACCTTATAGCTCACTAAGCTATTTAATGAGATTTTAAGATATAAGAAAATCCCATATGAGTGGAAGAGGTGTATTTTAGTGCCTAAATATAAGAATAAAGGAGATATGCAAAACTGTACAAATTATCGAGGAATAAAACTTATGAGCTATATGATGAAATTATAGGAAAAAGTAATTAAGTACAGATTAAGATACAAGATTAGGATTGCAAAAAGTCAATTTAGATTTATGCCAGGAAGGTCCATAATAGAGGCTATTTATCTTTTATGGGGGTTGATGGAAAGGTATTAGAGTAAAAAAATGACCTACATATGATTTTTATTGAATTGGAAAAAGCTTACAATCAAGTACCAAGAGAAGTATTGTAGAAGGCTTTAGAAAAAAAAAAAAGGAGTTTATATGACATATATCTGGGCTATATAGACATGTATAATAGGGTAACTATAAGTGTAAGAACTCTCAAATGTAAGATAAAGAACTTTCCTATAAGGATAGGTCTACATTCAACCTTGAGTCTTTACTTGTTTAATCTAGTTTTGGATGTTTTTACTAGGGACATACAAGAGACGATCCTTAAATGCATGTTGTTTGCAGATGAAATAGTTCTAATTAAGGAATCAAGGCCAAATGTCAACTATAAACTTGAGCTTTGGAGATAAGCATTGGAATTCAAGGGTTTTTGCTTGAGTAAGAGTAGTATAGAGTACATGGATTGCAAATTTAACAAGAAGCAAGATAGAAATGATTCAAAGGTAAGAATTAGAGAGGATGTCATACCACAAGTGTCTAGTTTTAAGTGTTTTGGGATCAATATTACAAGGCAATAAGAAAATTGATGGAGGTGTCATAACAGGATATAAGCTAGATGGTTAAAATAGAAAAATGCATCAAGGGTTATTTATGACCACAAAGTACCTATCAAGTTAAAGGGAAGTCTTATTGGACCACTATATGACCAGTTATGTTTTATGATAGTGAATGTTGGGCTTTGAAAGAATAATAAAAGCAAAAAATGAGGGTAACAAAAATGGGAATGTTAAGATGGATGTGTAGTCACACAATAAAAGATAAGATACTAAATAAATGCATACAAAGGAATATTAGAATGACACCTATTGAGAAGAAGATGACAAAAAATAGGTTAAGGTACACACAAGAAAAGACAAGATACGAAATAAATGCATACAAAGGAATATTAGAATAACACCTATTGAGAAGAAAATGACAAAAAATAGGTTAAGGTAGTTTGGATATATGCAAAGAAGGCCATTGGAGGCACTAGTGACAATAGTTGATTACATGATCTTTAGTCTTGTAAAAAGGTGTGGAGGGAGGTTAAAAAGGACATTAGAGGAAATTATAAAATGAGATCTCTTAATGATTAATATTCCTAAAAATCTAATTTTGGATAAAGCCTAATGGTATCATGCAATCTATGTAGCTGATCTAACTTATTGGGATAAGACTATACTATTGTTGCTATACTCCTAGCTTATGTATTGGTGTTTGCAAAGAAATGTAGGCTTTAGCATCTCCTGAATTGGCAAGAAAGAAATGGAAGTGGTTAAATTCCTTGAATAGTTAGGGATCACATAATTATTTTGCCAATTCAATTGTTAGGTCATTGATTCAACTGGTATTAAAGTCATTAGTATTTTTTATGTGAATAACATAAAGAGTAATATTAGTTTTTTTAATGTAAATAATATAAAGAATAATGTTATAGGGAACTTGAACTCTTAAGAGGTTGAATATTTTTACTTTTAGACTACCTTTTTTTCAAATATTAAGTAAATAAATTAAAATTAAAATTAAAATTATAAATTTTAACATATTAAATGCAATCTAATAGTGGAAACACTCAACTTTTTAAAAAGTTAAACTTCCTATAACATTACTCTAATATAAAGTGTGTTATGAGTATATAATATATATTAGAACAAATATAATATTTAATCTCTCATTTATAAAAATATAAATAATAAGTAGAATTTATTATTTAGTCCCTCATTTATATGGGTGTAAATATTAAAATAAATATAATATTTAGTCCCTTATTTATACAAGTATAAATAATCAGTAGAATTTATTATTTATTCCTTCATTTACATGGGTGTAAATATTAGAGTAAACACAATATTTAATCTATTATTTATCTAGTAGAAACTGATTATGAGGAAGATGAAATTGCAAAACCCTTTCATGATGGGCATGATGATGAAGAAGAAAGGAATGATTCACTTCTTGTAAAAGGTGAGAGTTAGGTCATAAGACCCATCATGATATCAAGGGGTGTCCAAAATCTTAAAGCCCCATACCCGAACCGAACCGATATTTGCTATTTGGGTCGGTTTGGGTCGAGCTAAAGAGGCTAATATGGGCAAAAAAACATGAAAAAATAGGTTGACATGGGCGGCACAGGTTTTAAAATTTGAACCCATTTGGACCCTTACCCGCCCATAACCATTTAACTAATTTTCTAAAAATCCTTACCCTTTCAACTTAAGTCTAAGTCTTTGACTGTATGAGTTTACCGTGACCCATCCCTTTAACTTTTTGGTCTTTTCTCTCTGCCTGCTTCGCTGACAACTGACAAGACAAGTCTCTAAGTCTTCTACTTTCTCTCTATTCTCTTTCACCATGCTACTACACTCTGTAGATTGTAATGCCGTCTGAGCCTCTGAGGCTCAATTCAATGCAAATTATGCAGTGTCATTTTAATTTTTAAGTTTCTTGCGTGGTAGTACGACATCGTTTGGCTACCACTAGAAAAGTGAAAAATTGGAACTTGGAAGAAAACTTCTAGTGCAACCTCATTCAGTCCTTCTTCTTTAGACCTCTCCTTCCCTTTTGAAATGAAAACCCTAACAAAGCTTACAGCTGTGTCTTTGAGTATTTGGTGAGCAAAGGGAGGTGAAAAGGATTAGAGAGCCAGGGACTAGGATTTTGAAAAGAGAAAGGGCTAGAACTGCTAAAGCTTCTTTTCGTTGTCTTCTCCCTCCCGTAGTGTCAACTCTTGAGGGAGGTATGTGTGATAATGCTAATCTTCTCTATTGTATCATTCTGATCATCTTTCTTATAGTTATGATTATTGTGAATATCTCTTTCAATGTTGTTGTGAGAGAAAACAAAAAGTTGCTGGTGCTGATGAAGATGAAACCAAAGCCCTTTGGCACTGAGGAGGAAAAGGTACCAGGAATGCTCCTTTGTATCCTATGTTTAAATTGATTGCAATTTATTGACATTCACTGATCTTCATGCTTATATACTTTTTGCAGTTTTTAACCAAGGGTTAATCTCTTAACTTTGGGATTAGCTGTTACTAATATCTTAACTGGTCTGGTGTGGCTTTCAATAAGATCGAAATCTATAACTGCAGTAAACTATTTGCATCCATATCTAAAGCACTCTCTTAACCTGCTTATTTTTCAATTGAATTTAAACATTTTATCTTCAGAGGTTTGTTCTTAATAGCATTAGTATGTCTCTATGTGTGTCTTGTTCTTAATAGCATTAGTATGCCTCAGTGTTGTATGTCTCTGTCTGTTTCAAGAAGAGAGCATGTAAACTACCCTATTTTATTAACTCTTATGTTTTTATTTTGATAATAGTCTGTTTAGGCATCCTATCCACAGAAGAAGAAGTTCTCATGTAAAAGATGAACCCAATGAGTGTTAAAGAATTTTTTTTTTATTTTTACAATGATAGAATTCTACCCATATTCCTAATAATCTTAATTATAATGTAAGTCAATTTCAAGAGCTATTAAGCTTATTGTGGCTCTCGTCAATCTGTTTCTCCTTTTTGATATGCTATTTGTAACATTTTCTAGACATTACAAATATTATGAAAAAAATAATATTTAGATTGAAATGCTTGACTCTTTGGCCCAGGAATTGTATTATTTGCTTTTGGTAGTTGCTTTGCTGGTTATTTTTCTCTAATTCTGTCTTATTTTTGTTTTCAGTTTCTTTCAATTTTATTTTGATTTGTTCATCCAACTAGAGACTAACACCCGAGTTTCTTTTTATTACTCTAACTATAGGTATAACAATAATTTTGCTAAACAAGAAGGGCTGTCTATCACTAGAGTTATGCTCAATGTCATCCATGGTTGCAAGGTATTTATATCCATATATATTTCCATCTTCGAATGGCTCATTTTATCAAGTTAATATATTTAAAGCTAATATTGGATGTAGATAAAGCTGTGCCTTGAAGTAGTGAGTCATTTGCAGGAATTAAAAGACTATTTAATTGCCATTTACAATGAACTGCTTGAAAACATTAACAATTACAATCCTACACAGATAGAAAGCTTCAGCAAGAGAGGTTTGGCTTTCCCTTGAAATTATTTCTAATGTTTGAGAATTTGAATTTAGGTAACAATAACACAGGAAAAAAGATTATGGAATGAATAGGATGAAAATGTCAATAGACTGCTTAAACTTTAATTTTTTTCCTTTATTTTTAATTATGAAGAAAGTGCATCATTATAGCTATTTTTTTTTGTTATGCCTTTTATTGTTGTTATTATTGTCTATGATTTCATTTGTTCTTTTACATCAGAAACTATCATTTTGATGAAATTCCTAAAAGTTGACTTTTAAAATCATTATACCCTCATTATGGTTGTTATACTAAATGATTTCACACATACACATAATCTTTGTCATGTTAGTGTTGTTTGAATCTTGCATTCTATAAGGTGATTGATTTGAAACATGACTCAAAGAATTGTTTAAGACATAATACGGTCTTATTTCATGTCATTGCATATTTTCAACTGTTGTAATGTTCTGTTTGGAATTAATATCTGTTGCAAATGTGCAATTATATGCAGAACATGAATTAAATACTTTTTAAACATAACATAGTGATTTCTTCTCATTTATTTTAGTTCTTATTTTCCTTTTTCCTTTTTTCCTTCTGACCTTATTGCCAATACAAAAGCAATTAAGAAGTATAATTGAGTAGATCTGTTTCCTTTGAGTTCTTGTCACTGATTTTAATTCTTTTGCCTAATTAATTTATTTTCTTTATTTGTGATTCTTGGTAACGTGGGGAATTATATGATGCTTATATATTCAGTGTAAATGTGAGTAGCTAGCTATCTAGTAATCCTTTGTAACATAGCCTTGTAATTTAGTTTATTCCTTATGCTGATTAAAAAACAATGTTTCATTTTATGGTTGCTATGTAGTTTTTTACAATAGAGCCTCAAAAAGGGAATGAGGATGCATGTTAATCCATCCAAGAAGTGTCTTAACAATCCATGGCAAACGCTCAATCCTCAACAAATCAAGGGAATGATGTTGCATCTGGTTCAAAAATGCCCAAACCAAAAGGCAATACAAAATCCAATGGTAAAGGCAAAGAGATTCCTGCAACCAAAATTGTCCAAACGAAGGCAAAGAGAAAGGCTCTAGCTAATGGAACTAGGAAAAAGGTAATGGCATGGGATCACTTTACATGCGTGCCAGAAACTGAGTCAAGAGAGCCTATGGCTGCTTGTAATTACTGTGGAAAGAGGTACTTTTGTGATCCTACTTCATATGGAACTTCTAGCATGAATAGACATCTTCGGGTATGTCCAAAGTTCCCCTATGCCTTATTGTTTGATCCTTCTCAATCTTTACTTTCATTTGAACCTAAAAAAAAAGGTGATGGAAGTTATGTTGTTGCTGCCCCATAAGTTTGTGATGGGTAAACAAAAAGAAAAGCTCTAGCAGTATTTATCATTGTAAATGAACAACCACTTAAGGTTGTTGAGGGGTGGGGGTTTAAACATTTGTTAAGTAAACTATAACCTCAATTTCATGTTCCATCTAGACAAACTGTGGCCAAAGATTGTTGGAAAATGTACTTAGATGAGAAGGGGAAGTTAAAAAAAAATTTAAAATCTAATTGTTCTAGGATGTGTTTCACAATAGATTGTTGGACAAGTGTCCAAAATTTGAATTACATGACACTTACAGCCCATTTTATAGATAACAATTGGAACTTGCAAAAGAGGATTCTAAATTCCTTCCTAATTCCCAATCATAGAGGAGAAACCATTGGGAAACATGTGGAGAATTGCTTGCTTGAATGCGGAATTAAAAATATATTTACTATCATGGTAGACAATGCTTCCTCAAATGATATTGTTGTCTCATACTTGAAAAAGAGGTTTAAAAATTCAAATGGGTTAGTATTGGATGGTAATCACATGCATGTTCATTGTTGTGCTCATATTTTCAATCTGATTGTTAATGAGGGCTTGAAAGATTTTCATTCTTCAATTGCTGCAATTAGGAATGCAGTTAGATTCATTAGATCTTCTCCTTCTAGATTAGGTAAGTTCAAATGTTGCATCCAACAAGCTACGATTGAAAGTGCTAGCCTAGTATGTCTCGATGTTCCAACTAGATGGAACTCAACCTATTTAATGCTGCAGTCTACCCTAAAATTCTAAGAGGCTTTTGAGAGATTGGAGAATGATGAATCAAGTTTTAGGGACTACTTTGATGAGAAAACAATAGGGCCTCCTACTGTAGAAGATTGGAAAAATGCTAGGGTCTTCACTAACTTTCTAAAAAAAATTTATGATGTAACACTTGAGTTATCTGGTTCTCTATTTGTAACTTCAAACAATGCATTCACTCAACTTGCATTGATTCAAACTGAATTATCGAAATGTACTTCAAGTGAGGATAGTGTCTTAAATGGAATGGCTATTTAAATGAAAAGCAAATATGACAAATATTGGGGAAATGTGTAGAATATAAATCCTTTGTTATTTATTACTATTGTGTTAGACCTTAGGTACAAGCTTGCTTATATAAAGTGGTCTTTTGATGAAATTTATGATGCTGTGACTGCCCATGACCTAATTTGTAAAGTGAAGTCAAACTTGCAACAATTGTATGATTGGTATTCTAAGGTCCATGGGGAAAGGAATCAAAGTAATCTAGTTAGCAATGAAATTTCACAAGACACTGGCTATAGCTTTCAAGAAAATAAACATGCACATAAAGCTTAGGCTGCAACATTTAAATCTCATCTAAAAGTTAAGGATTCTATAGAAGCAAAAAATGAAGTTGATAGATACTTAAGTGAAGCATGTGTTGATAGAGATGACAACTTTAATGTCTTAGAATGGTGGAAGGGGAATAAGTTCATATTTTGTGTTTTATCTTTTATTGTCAAAGATGTGCTCGTTGTCCCCATTTCTATAGTAGCTTCAGAGTCAGCATTTAGCATAGGAGGGAGAGTTTTAGATGTGTTTAAGAGTTCATTATCTCCATAAACATGTGAAGTATTAATTTGCTATCAAAACTGGATCAAGCCCACCCTATTTCTAACAAAGGATTGTGACTTTATTCAAGAGTTTGAAAATTGTGAAAAATTTGAGAAAGGTAAATGCATAACTGTCTAATTTATTGTTATCCTCATAAGTTTCTAAAGCATGATATTTCTTTTCCTTTTTTTTATTTTCAGAGCTTGGTAAGATTTCAAAATAACTTGCTACTGTGGAGTTGCAATCACAGGATAACAGTCAATAGCTAATGGTTGTTAGGTAGATTTGTCTTCCTCTATATGTGTTTAACAACTAATAATATTACCTACAATTACTTTCTGCATTGACGAAACTACCAATTACATTAAAAATATACTTAACTCCCTGTTGACATGCTTGCTATTTTTTTTAACTAAATCTAGATTTATAATAAATTTCTTTTACAGTATGATTAAATAAATATTGACCTAGTTGGTTTCTACCTATTTATGTAGGTATTGAAGTTAGCACTAACAGATAAAATTAGGCAATACTTACCTATTAGTGTGTTGTGTTTTTTGATTTTTTAAGCTATAAGTAATTAAAGTATTAGTTTCATATTAAATTTATTTTAAGTTCTTTCTTTCTTAATAGTATACTAATTTAAGTTGTACTACACTTGGTTATGTATGCACTAAAGCTAGTAGTTGCTACAAGATTTTGGAAAAAATGTACAAGAAAGGAATCATGTTGATTAGCTATCTATTAATAGCTATTTTTTAATTTTTTTAAGATGTAAATACGATTAGGATGTGAAAAATATGACTAGCAGAATGGTGCCTTGTTTTAGCATTAGGCACGTTGATTCTTTTTTGTAAGTAAATGCTTCTTGTTGTAAGTAAAGGAGCCTTTTGTAAGTTGTAATTAAGAACACAAGGATACAGAAACTGTGTGGCCATGAAGAGTCGCAAAATGAAAGAATTGGTTAATGATAGGGTTAAGAAGTTTCAGACTTCAATGTTCATTTTGTGTAGTTCACCTCTTAAAAAAAAACGTTGGGTTGTCTGGTGTGTGTTTTGTACTGTTTCATTTTAAAAAATATTTTTAATTAAGGCCCAATGTTTAGCAATAATAAAGTTAAAAAAATTCAAAATTGGGCTGTCTGGTACATCTTCTGTACAGTTTCATTTAAAAAATATTTTTAATTAAGGCCCAATATTTGACAAAAATAAAGTTTTAAAAAAAAAAGCTCGGCTTGGCCCATTAATACCCATTGGACCCATCAGAGCCCAATAATGAACAGGCTCAAGATTGATTTGGACAGAATTGGGCCTTAAATTGAGGCCCGATAATTATATGGGCGAGTAGATTGATTATCCTAACTTGGCCCGGCCTGACCCGTTAACAGCCCTAGTCCCTATACAATAAGGCTCTTGGACACCTGTTATTTCTAGTAAATAATCCTTAATTATTCATTTACAATGGCTAATCACTTGTAAATCTCAAACAAGATGAAATAGTCTAAAGAAGGTAGATAATAATTATAAGTAAGCATAATTCATAATATGTATTATAAACTTTATCTTTCTTGTCTTTCTAGGTTTAGCCTTATTTTCTCACAAACTCACACATAATGTTAGTTTATAAGATCACAATATAGCATTATTCACCTCAGTTTCATCAATCATAACCATTCCATAAATTATAGCTCAATAGTCATTTCATAATTAACTTTGATATAATTATAGCAAATTAATCACACCATATACTATTAATACAACACATCAATGCCATGCCTTCATTACATGGCCTTAAACAAAATAAGATTTTAATTACCTCATTTACATTTAATTTTTAGGCAATTCAAGTAACATTAGTCATACACATTTAGAAAAGGGATAAAATATCATTAATACTGTTTACATGTTGATCCCATTGATAAACAACCTTTGAATGAGTAATTTTAGATGATACTATGATTAAACTGTAAAACTAAGGAGAAGAAGTGGTTGTGAATCACTTTAGCCATTTTAGTAATGATTTGGAAGAAACAAAGCATTTTAAGACTTCTAATAACATTTTTGAAGCAATAAATTGCTTCACAAATTACTTCCACCCAATAAAATTTGGATCGGAGAAACATTTCATGTTTGAGCAAAATTTTTATTGTTCATGTGATATAATTTCCCAATAACCAAGATAAAAGCACCATTAAACCACTCTTCATCATAAATACACAATTGACATAATTCATATACGTCATTTTCATCATTAAATCTAGCCAAGCATAATCATTTGACATAATTTCAATATTTTTTAGCATAAACATAGGAAAACCCAAACCTAGTGATTAATTAAGTAAAACCAATAAATTCTTGCAAAGTATGGCTAGAATATTTGCTCACCTAGTATGGAGAAAGAATTTATATGAATTCAAGGTTCCTTAGCTCTAATCACACAAAAATTTAAAGTTTCTCACATTAAAGCTCGTTTTCTTCATTTAAGCCTAAATGCAAAATCTTGCCTAATTTTCTAAGGTTGATGTAAGGGAATTCAACAAGAAGGAAGTCTTACCATGATTGGAGAAATAGATTAATGATTGATTAGCTTGACTTGCTTAATTAAGAGATGGAGATAAGGAAGAGGTAAAGGAAGTTAAGAGAATGCCAGAAAGGTAAGTTAGAAATTTAGCAATAGTGAAGAGTGGCTAAGTAATAAGGGAAAATGAGGAATAGTACAAGGTCAAATAAGTATATTGTTCTAAATCTCCTTCATACTCACACGCTTAATTTTAAGCACTTATAACCTTTAATCCATTCATTTTGTTTAACTTGTCTTACCTTCTTTATATGAAATTCTCACCCCAATTTTCATTAGAATATTAAATTCTTTTTTACTTAATATCTTATTCAAATTTCTTGATTACAACTTATCCATTTTCATGCAATAAATACCACACAATTTCTTTAATGTATATATAAGTGCTAAATCATTCTATCATTTAAATAAATCAATAATTGAAATTACTAAATAATCCATGCTTGAATTAATGAATAAAAATTTAAATTCTTAGGTGTATAACATCAATGAAATTCCTTTCTACAATAATTCACTTCCATAACAAAACACCAAATTGATAAGTCAAACAAAGTGGTAGATGTGCTGGGTGGATGAAGACTTCTACTCACAAGTTTGCATACTTAAGTTGATAGGTTTGAAAATTTAAAGGGGTAATATAAGAATGATTCAATTTTCAAGAAACTAATTAGGTAACTACAAAGTCCTACAACAACAAACTTATTTTATCTCTATAATGGGTACTTGCTTCATGGAAATCAATTTTGCATACCAAAAAGAACTTTACCTAAACATATCATAGGGAGTTACATGGTGGTGACTTGGGAGGTTAATTTAGAAGGGACAAGACTTTGGCTATGGTAGTAGATCAATATTATTGGCCAAAAATGAGTAAAGATGTGGAAAGACTTGTACAACATTTTAAGGTCTACCAATGTGCAAAAAGAATTCATAAAACACTAATTTATATAGTACCTTATTGCCTTTTCTCCTTAAGTTCATGTTAGTATGGATTTTATGCTTGGATTACTAAAGATTTTTCAAGGCCATGACTCTATATTAGTTATGTTTGATCATTTCTTTAAAATGGCACACTTCATTCTATGCTGTAGAAAAGTTGATGCATTTAATGTGGTTAATCAATTTTTAAAAGAAATAGTGCAATTGCATAAAGTCCTAAATTCAATTGTGTCTAAGAGAGATGTAAAATTTATAAAAGGCATTTTTAGATGTCATTCATAAAGGGATAATCAAACTAAAGTATTGAACTAAAGCCTCTAGAATTTATTATGATGTATTGTTAAAGACCATATCAAGACTTGAGACATAATCTTATCATAAGTTGAATTTCCTTACAATAACTTTACAAATTGTACTACTAAAAAGATACCTTTTAAAGTTGTTGATAGGTATAAACCTTAACATGTTCTAGACCATGTTCCTTTGTTACAAGAAGCTAGAGTTAGTGAAGATAGAAAAGTATATGATGAACATATTCAATGAGTACATGATGAGGTTAGGGCTTTTATTAAGGTTGATTATGAATAGTATAAAGATAGAGTAAACCAATCTCAATGTTTTATGGATTTTGTTGAAGGTGAAGAAGTTATAATGCATTTTATAAAAAGAAAAGTACATAAGAAGAGCACTTCACAAGTTAGCATTTAGGAAAAGTAGGTCATTGCAAGATTTTAAAAAAGATAAGCTCTAATATTTACATGATAGAGTTGCAAATGATCTTCAAATTAGTCCTATCTTTAATGTTGTTGATTTATTTAAATTTTATAGGTCTAATAGTGATATTAGACCACCAAAAGATAGAGTTTGGACTAAAAGTTTATCCAAAAAGCCAATAGAGGTCATAAAAATAGTCCTTGAAAGGAAGAAGTGAGATCTAGAAATGGGAAGAAATATTAACAGTTCCTAGTCACTTTGATTTTTTGAAAAAGAGTTGAAGAAAATTGATCCCTCTAAATATGATTAATATATTCATGCTTTCCATTCAAAACAAAATTCCTTTCCACTTTGAGGGAATTATTATAGGAGCATCTTAGAGAAAAATGGATGGGGAAAAAAATATAAGATATGCCTCCTGCTATACAATAGTTACCATCATATGGTAGCTTTTGGCAGTTGTTTTTGTTGTAGCTTTATTATATTTTATTAAATTAAATTAGGTAACTAGTTTTTTAAGGTTTAAGGAATTGTCTTTAAGAAATCTTAAAGGTTAAGTATTGTACCTTATACAAAGGGGATTAATGGTAATTGCAATTTTTATTTTTTAATAGAAATTTAGAGCTAGTTCTTTTAGTTTTTCCTAGTTCATTAACCATAGAACAACCACCTTGGCTATGTATATAGCCTCCATTTCATTCCTTTCTACTTTGTTTATCTCTTAGGCCCTAGAATTTCTTATCTTGCACTAAACTTAGATGAACATTAAAGCCAATTCAAGAAATACATAAGATATTCAAAGGGAAAAATATGCCTAAACATCAACACAGAGTGGCTAGATAACATCTAGCTTTAACAAATTTGCTTTTAAAATTATTGTAGATTTAAGAAGAAATAAGAAAAGAAAGGCACCAACAAGTGGTAACACTTATCATAGCATAAAAAAATAACTTTTCACTTTATTATTTCTCTCATGTGAGGAAGGACATGCATCTAATTCCCACATTCATTGATAAATTAACCTAGTAAAAATTGAAGATGAAATTATAGAGCCTATTTATGATGGGTATGATGTAGAAGAAGAAAAGATTGATTTACTTCCCATAAAAGGAGAGATTTTGGTAGTATAATGTATTATGACAACATTTAGGGTTAAGGAGACTAAAGATTCGAGGTGACATAGTATCTTTTGCATTAGACTTACTTGTAGAGGTAAGGTTTGGAATGTCATTATTGATAATGGTAGTAGTGAGAATATAATAGCTAAGGAAGCAACAAAAAAATTGAAGTTGCTTACCAATAAGCATCCCAATCCTTATAAAGTTGCTTTGTTTCAAAAATGGAATAAAGTAGTAGTAATTTCAATGTGATTAGTTTAATTTTTAATTGGTGATAATTAAAAAGATGAAGTATTATATGATGTAGTGCCCATGAATGTTTGCTACATCTTATTAGGAAGACTATGGTTGTATGATTAGAATACGAAGCATTTTATTACTCCTAACATTTACACCTTTCAAAAGGATAGAAGAAAACTCACATTTTATCCTTTAAAAAAGGAACTTCTTTTTGACACCAAGAAAAACGAAAAAAAAATCGTCTCCTAAAAGTTAGTAGATTTCAAAAAGAAAGCAAAGATGGTGAGGGAACTTATGTGTTAGTTAGAAGAATTGTAAAGATTGAAAGGGAAGTAGAATATCCTATTTTACTTGAAATTAATGATCTTTTAAGTTATTTTTTAAGAATAGGTTAATGAAGAACAACTAAAAAGACTACCTTTTGTGCGAAGTGTACAATATGCCATTGATTTAATTTTAATCACCTCACTACCTAATCAACCAACCTATCAAATATTGCTACAACAAAAGAAAGAAATTTAGAGTCAGTTCTTCCTTAGTTCATTAATTAAAGCATAACCACCTTGGCTATGTATTTAGCTTTGATTTCATTCCTTTTTACTATGTTTATCTCTTAGGCTTTAGAATATCTTATCCTACACTAGATTTGGTGCAAATAAGAAATTCTAAAATTTGGTGTAGAATTTCTTATCTAGTTCCATATTTATAAAACGTCTTCTTGTCAAGTCATTGATTCAACTAGTATTAAAATCATGAGGTTTTTTTATGTACATAATATAAAGTGTGTCATGAGTATATAATAAATATTTGAGCTAACACAATATCTAATCCTTTAGTTATAAAAGTGATTGTTATTATATCCTTCTAATTTAATAATTAATACTATTAGTCCCTTATTTTTTTTCCATTTATTGTAGTTACTCACCTTTTTTTTCACTTGTAATACTAGTATAATTAAATGGCGAAGAGAAAAAATATAACTAAAATATAATAAGCATGAATTTGACATTATTAAGATGAGAATTAACAATTCATTTCAATATTATTCATTTCTTTTAACATTACAAGCGAGGGAAGGGATAGATAATTACAATAAAAGTAAAATATAGGAATAATAATAGCTATAAAATTTAGGGATCTAATACTCACCACCTTTATAAATAAGAGATTAACTATTGTATTTACTAGTAAATATTTCACATTATTACTAACTTACCAAGAAGCATTTGTCTTCCCTAAAATATCATTAAAAATAAAAAATATATACTAACCTCCTTCAAGATTTTTTATCACATCTTTTAATTCCATAAAATTTTGAAAGCCTATACAATTTAACCAATTTTAGGACCATATGTTATAAACATATATTTATTCCATCCAACACTGGCCTAATCTCCCTTTTAATCATAAATGCTAACTTTATATACATACATATATGCACATATATAATGCTTTCATTTATTATAAGTTGACAATCTTATAGGTTATTTTTATAGGTCTTCAAACCAAACCAATCAAATCTATCTATATAAGAGAATGGTTAATTTTGCCTTTTTATTTAACTTTCAAATAAATAATAATATTTTTTTCTACCACATGGCTTCCTTTAGCTAAATCTTTTCCTGTTCTTTCGATTTATTTAATTACTTAATTAACATAATTATTTTCACATATCACTATAATATTATCTAATTTTCTGCTTAAAATTTACTCACTTTACGCTTTGCTTCTTTGATTTTCGTGCTCTCTATTTTTTTTATCACCAACTTCTTTGAGAAACTTTCTTTTCCCAAACTTAAAAGTCTAAACTACTACCACCAGTTCTTCTTTTTCTCCCTTTCGCTCCTCTTCATTTTCTAAATCTCCCTTATTCTTCATCTTCATCTTTTTCACTCTCTCTCTTTGATGGTCCATCTCTAATTAGGTCACACCCTTAACTATGCCAAGCTCAGTTCTAATTTGTTACAACTCTAGGAATTTAAATTTTATTTACCTAGATATTGATTTCTCATCAAATAGGTTTATTTGTTTTGCTTGGATGATATATTTTAAGTTCTAAGAGAAATTTGAATTAATGAATATATAGGAGAAATTTGGATAGTAAAATAGTTTAGTGAAATACTAGGATTTGGTTTTAATTTAAAATAGAAAGGAATTATAAGATAATTTTTATATGTTGAATAAGATAAATAAGAAGGCATTAGTTAATGAATAGAAAATGCCAACTTTTCATTTTTCCAAAATGCCTTTAGCCCATATTAACCCTAAAATACCTAAATATCCTAAACCCTTCTCCACTCCCTTATTTTTTTGTTCTCCATCATTAACTTCTCTAAGAAGAAGAAGCTCTTCATTCCTCTATCAATCTTATTTTCTTATGGTAAGCAATTTATCAATTAATGATTTCTTATTAACTAATCTCCTCCATACTCATCTATCTTCCTTCTTATGCTTGAATTTCAAGGATAAATTTATCAATGGAAGTTAAGCCATAACACATAAATTCTTCCTTGTTTTATGAATATAAGCTTTAATCATCTCATCTTACATTGCAAGCATTTATCCTAAGCCTAATGAGTAGTATTTTGCCTAAAATTTAACTTAAACTCATTAAATTATTAATTTTTTATGTTTCATAATTTGTTTAATGGTTATATATAAATATGATATTTGATGCCTTAGATTGGATGACTATATAAAGAATTTTAATGTTTAGAAGTGGTATTTAATGTTTGTTAACAATTTCACTAAGTTTGGTATATATTAAATGAAGTTTAGAGGTTGTTAATTGTGGATGAATAATGCTCAAGCAAAGAAATCTATAGAAAACTAGTCAATAGTCAATTATACTTGTCTAAGTTGCTTTCTGGACTAGTACAGTTAGCTACAATAGCCTAAGATTTTCCATTAGACAATGGTAGTTAATTATGATTGCCTAGAGTTGCTTTCTAGATAGGGTAGTTAACTATATAGTTGACTATGATTGTCCAAAGTCATCTTGAAACCCTTATACTCAATTATATAGTTAATTATGGGTGTTAGAGTTTGTTTTGGACACTAGTAGTCAATTATATAGTCAAGTACAACCTTATTTCATTATAAAATCATCCATTTTAAGTAAATACAAAGCGTTGGACCTTTCTAAACATGTAATATAAGATTAAATGACCTTAAATAAAAAATAATAAGGAGTAATATGAATGATAAATCAATTAGTATTTTCTTGAGAAAGTGGAATCATATAAGAATAATGTTATTAACTTATAAACCTTAGAAAGGATGGTCCTTTGGTTTTGTTTATATAGAGGTATACCTTGTAAGTTCTTGCTTATGGGTAAATATGTATATGAAAATGTTTCTATTATGATTGTGATACCATAAGCCACTAATTAAATTGATTAAGAATTGATCATTTTGTTATGAATTATGCTATAGTTATGAATGATGAGTTGGGGATGAATAATGTTATAATATGAATATTATCCATTAGATTTATGTGTTAGCTTGTGATTGTTAGGTCACAAAGTGATCTTAAAGGGATAAGGCTAGAGCTTATGAAGGGTAAGAATGATAAGAATCATAAAGAAGACACTTGTTTGTATTTATGTTTGATTATAAATATTACCTAGTTCCTATGAGTTTTCCTTTTTTTTATCCTTGATAGGTATTACCCCTATAGGTAATTGGTTACCTGATATCAAATTGAGGATATTCTTTGAATGTATTCAATATCTATGGACCTTATCTCATGGAGACTTAGAAGGACATAAGATATTTTTTTCTTCCACTTGTTTGATTAATTTATAGATTATTTTCAAGTTATTAATTAGGTAGAATATTTTCCATTAAGTCCTATACTTTACTTCTCTGTGGGTTTAACTTTTCAAATACATAGTAGAATCTTCCACCTTTTCCACCACAATAAACAAGATGCCTTCCCTCAAGGGTATTGACTCTATTTTTTAGTTGTTTTAACAATAATTATATTAGAACACTTGTAAATTTGAATTAGTAAGATTAAATAGTATAATGAGGCTAAGTCTTTTTGGTTATGATAGGATATGAATCACTAAGATATGGTTATGTAGTTAGGGTAACATATGCCTTTACCTATAAGGTTATAAGTTAACTTAACTATCCGTTTGATGAATTGATCATTCTATAATGAATATTTTAGAAATGAAATGCATGACTGTCATTTTCTATTGAATGAGTGCATAAAAGGAATTATTCTCATGTCATGATATAAAATGAATGTGATTTAGGCTTATAGGAGTATTAAAAAAAAATTCTATGTTGGTTATGGTTAAGGTGAGTCATGACATGATCAATAGTAGCATTGTTTCTATCTACCATTAAAAATCTTAAGCCTCTTTTGTCACCATTTCTTTTTCTTACTTTTACATGATTCCATCTTTGCCTACTACATGACATTGGCGAGATTGGAGTAGCTCAGTTCCAATCTCTAAAAGTTAGACTTTTTTGTATGCTTCCTCAATTCTAATTTCTTTTAGTAAAAAAATTTTTAATCCTATTTGTTAAAAATTTTTAATTTTATTTTTACTTGTTAATGATTGCAAATGACTTATTTGATGAATGTTTTAACATAAGAATAGATTTTGACTAACTTGCTAATGGATATTTAATTATATTTTCCAATTTATGACTATAAAAAATTACTTTACTCAAGAGTTGATGATGAGGAATAATGAATAATCATTTGAGAGTTAACCCTATTTCAATACATGAAAAGATAGTTGGAAAAATTAAGTTATGTTCTTATTTTTTTTTTCTTTGGATAATTGTTCTATTCAAGTGTTTGTTATGATATTAAATGTAAAACTTGATTTCTTTTGCCTAAGAAATACAACTTTAAATTAGCTTGAAAATAATTTTTTCTCACATGTGAGTTTCTTAATATTCTACATATACATAAGTGAATTTTGCATGTTCTTAAATGCATTCTACATATGCATAAGTGCATTCTGTAAATCTTTACATAACCTAAGAAAATGAAATGACTCTAAAGCTCTTTTTTCATAACCTATAGTTGAATGATTTCTTTTGTTGGTGGCTTTATTATTTTTTCCTAACTAACTAATTTATGTTTCTACAATTCGGCCATTAGTTGTAGAAATGTCAATCTGACTCATGTTTAAACTATATTTCCTTTAAACTCATCATTTGTGGAAATTACTATCCAATGTATTAGTGTATAGCTTATTAAGAAGAACATTGCTATTTCTCCCGACTTCATGTGCCAAAAATATATATCAAATTCAAAGCAGTCATAGGATTAAACTATTGAATATAGTATTAATAATCAATCAATGCACATAAATGGTTTTATCTCATTCAGAGCATTGTTCGGCACATATTTTTTGGGATATTTATTATTTTCCTATTAAGAAATAATAATGGTCTCTTTTAGTTCAACTTTGATTAACCATGATAAGTATAACAAGATAAAATGCTAGATTTATAACAAGATGGAATAGCTAGTGTGAGATTCATCCTTAGGCTTTTCATGTTATAACCTAAAACTAATAGAAATTTTCCATTTTTTGAGCTTTTTTGCCATAACTTATATTGCTTTCATGCTATTAGTCATAGTTAAGTTATGAAGGTTTCTTTCCTTCCCTTAATTTTTATTGTATCCATCATTGTGGTTAACATCACCAAAGATTTGGATTTCCATTATCTTGCATTGTAAGATATAAGCATGATATTCAATCCAACTGCTCATTTGCTCAGGTTTTGGATATGAGCTTTGAATTTCAAAATTTTGATTCTTACTTTTGTTGAACATTGGTGCTTAATGATATTTGTTCTTTTGAATTGGTAAGTTCTCTATTTCGATATTCCTACAATAAGACTCTAGTAGTGGTGTTGTTAAAGTCTCTTTAATGATTAAGTTAGCACATTATAATGTCTTAGTAGGAAAATGAAAGTAGAGATGATTGTGTATACTTAAGGGTATATAGGCACTTGAATGAGTTATCTTAATGGTGATCTCCATTAGTTCTTAAAGATATCACTATAATTTTACTGGACTTATGTGTTTGGTGTTTTTTGGCGTAGGATCTAAAATCTAATAACCTTACTAATATAGCTTGATAAGTTATTAAATTTATATATTTTTGTACATTAATTTTAAATAATTTTATGGCATATTTTTATATCTTAATTTTAATTTTATATTTAATTTTTAATTTATTTTATATGAAATAAAATGCTAAAAGTCCATTTGAGAGTTTTTTTTAATTATTGCAAATAAAATAAAAGGAAAAAAATGAAAAGTTAAATCACCCTTGGCATTATGTTGGAGAAAAGAAGAAAAAGGCCATATAGCTTATTGAACTAAAGCTCAAAATGTGACTTTATGGAAGGTAATTGTGGGCCATTAGATGAAACCCAATAAAAATCTATAAGCACTTGTGAAATTGCTTTGGAGTGAAGTTCAAGATAGAAGAGTGACTTAAAAGTAAAGCATCTAGACATTGCATTTTTCCAAGTATAAAAAGAGGATAAAAGGAGATTCAATGGCATCACGATGCAAGGAACTACGCAATGTTCAACAATTTCTTCAAAGTCGAAAAGCATTTTCTTTGTTCCTATTTGAGATTTTTATTTTTTTTCATAATTTTGATTCTATTTAATTTTACAATCATGAACTAAATACTATTTATCTTAGGATTGTATTAGATCATATTTCTTGATGGATTAATTTTTGAAGCTTTTTATTGTTATTCATCATTGCTTATTGTTAGTCTATTCTAATCTTGAATGTTTTTTGAATTGTGTAGCTAACAATTTTGAGATTTATAAGTTGAGTTGAATGAGTATTAGAAAAGAAAGTTTACATCATAGGCTTTTGAATAGGTAATACTTGTTTAATGTGGAATAGGAATATATTTATACCATAGGTACAATCTTGATAGTAATTATGCCTAATGAGTTTTTTTAATTTTCAATTCACATTTGAATATAGTATTTTTAAGTTAAAAGAATATAAAATTCATTTATCAAAAGAGGGTAAGTTGTATATTAGAGTATTGATTAGTAATAAAATTTAGTGATGATCATTAGGAAGTTATAAATTGAATTAATTCAAAATAGGTAAAATTACAAACCCTAGGATGATTTCTTGATTTTCACAAACTATAATTTTTTTATTTTTCTTGGATTTTAAGATTCTATTTTTCCATTTTTATTTAATTATTTTATGTTCATTTAAATTCTTGTTCTTAATTGTTTTCAATGAAAATCAATTCAAGATAGTTTTAGTACTTAATGGGATTAGAATAATTCCTTGTTGGATTTTATCTTTGAAATTATTCATTGTATTATTTATTGACTGTGTGTACTTGTACGTTTATGTTTATTATTAAATTTCATGATAAGTTTTTAGTGTTACTTCCAAGGAAGTGTTTTCTAATTTTAATAATATTAATATGAATTGAATTTGATTTTAATTTAAAATTTTAATTTTATTTTTTTAGTTTATCTTATTTTTCAAGTACTACTTTTATTGTGCCTGTAATAAAAAAATTAAGAGCTGGTGCCATTAGATTAAAAGATTTAGAACACTTTCCTGAATATTAAGAAAGGAGAAGGGCAAATTTTGATTCAACCATGACTAGTGAAGATAAAAAAAGTTTAAAAGAATATGATGTACCTTTAGTTGATGGCATCCATTTAAGTATTAGCAGACTTGCCATCCAAGCTAATAATTTTGAAATCAAGCTTATGATCATTCATATGATTTAAACTTTAGTATAGTTTAGGGGACTACCTAATGATGATCCTAATGCTTATGTCTCTATTTTTCTAGAGGTATATGATACTTTTATACATAATAAAGTATCAGATAATATTATCAAACTTTGGCTATTTCCATTATCACTACAAGATAAAGCAAATAATTGGTTAGCTTCTCTTCCTTCAGGATCAATCACTATTTAGGATGATTTAGCTTAGAAATTTTTAGCTAAGTTTTTTCCATTGATTAAAATTACAAAGAGGATTCACATTACTTCTTTTATGCAACATGATTCTGAATCATTTTATGAAGCATGGGAAAGGTATAAAGATTTACTTAGAAGATGTCCACATAATGGCTTACTAAAATAACTTCATGCCTAAACATTCTATAATAGACTGCTAAGGCTAACAAGAATAACAATTGATGTTGCAGTAGGAAGTGCCTTTATAAGGAAGCCAATTGATATGTCATATGATCTATTGGATTAAATGGTTACAACTTACTATCAGTGACCTTTAGAGAAATTAGCACCATGAAAGGTTGCTGGAGTTCATAAGTTTGATGCTATTTCAACCTTATCTAATCATGTTGTTGTGTTATCTAAAAAGCTTAATATAGTGAAGGGTCCATTCAATTCAAAGTTCTTTAGTAGTTTGTGAAAATTATGGAGGAAATCATGTTCAAGCAAAGTGCCTAATCAATGCTACATCAATTTAATTTGTTATTGATCATAATAAGCAACAAAATAATCCATACTCAGATTTTTATAATCTAGGATGGAAGAATCATCCACACTTTTCTTATAATAGTAATCAAAGAGCTACATTCTCATTGAAGCCACCTATTTATCCTCCATAGTATATAACCAAGACTAACGTTATCATTTATAATTAAATAGCTTTGATTCATAATTTGGAGGTATAGGTTAGAAAATTAGTCAATGCACTAAACAATCATTAGATAAGTTCTTTGCTAAGCAACATTAAAGAGAATCCCAACAAAGAAAGGATAGAGCACTGTAGCACTATAACACTGAGGAATGGAAATGAACTCTTTAATGTTGTGGTTATAGAAAAAAGAACTCAAAAAGAGAAAATACAACTCATGACTTTGATACCAGTTTAGCAATAACTCATGAAAAGCTTTAATTGTCAAAGATTAATGAATAGGAGCCTCATAATCCACCACCTCCTTTTTCACAAAGACTTCAACGGCATTAGAAGGACAAACAGTTTTTGAAATCTTAGAAATTTTTAAAAAATTACACATTAACATTTCTTTTGTTGATATATTAGAATAAATGCCTAGTTATGCTAAATCCATGAAAGAAATCTTGTCTAAAAAGAGGTGTTTGGAGAATGGTGAGATTGCAACACTTATTAAAGAGCGCAATGCCATTTTACAAAAGAAACATCCTTTTAAGTTGAAATATTCAAGGAGTTTTATGATATTATACTCCATTAGGAATCAATACTTTAGTAAAACTATTTGTAATTTAAGGGCAAGCATCAATCTAATGCCTTTGTTTATATTTAGAAAATTAGGCTTAATAGAAACCAATGAAACCATAATGATTTTGTAGTTTGCTGGTCACTTATTAAAACATTTAAGAAGAATGATTGAAGATGTTCTTATGAAGTTAGGAGCTTGTTTTTCTGTGCAAACCTTATAGTCTTGGACATGGGAGAAAATGAAGATATACTCATAATACTGGGTAGACCATTTTTAGCTATAGGTAGAATTATAATTGATGTGCATAAATGTGAGCTTATTATAAGACTTTAAGATCAAGTAGTGAAGTTCAATGTGTTTAAGGAAATAATGCTCCCTAGTGAGGATAAAACATGCTTTAGAGTTAATATGTTAAATAAATTGGATGGGTTCCAATTGAATGCTTATAAGAATGCCAAACCATATAATGAAAAGATTGAGTAATGGCATGACACTAGACAATAGTGGAAGTATTACTTAGGCAGAGTTATTGATCACCAACAATATACATTCGGTCCACCTTAATCCAGGTAAAGGTTACAAGTTAAGCTAAAGACTATAAATTAGAACTACAAATTTTATCTTTGTTTTTGTTAAGTTTTTACTTTTTAGTTATTTTTTTTTTGTTTGGCTCAGTTGTTTTATGTTTTTTCATTTTGCTACTATGCTTTTGTTTTTGTTTTCACTGGTAAGAGAATTTGTTTAAGTATGGACTACAATTCTTTAATGTTACAAGCATATTACAGTGGATCCCAATGATCTTAAAAATAGGGAAGTTTCCTCTTATCTAATATGATAAATGGAGGACAAAGTTAAGTTTAAGTGTGAGGGTGGAGAATATTCAATTTTAGTTACATTCTTGCCATTTTCTTGCTATCATTTTTTTGCCATTTTATTATTTTTGACATGTTCTTGCATTAAAAATTAAACAAATTATTTTTCATGTTTTTAGTATTGCTTTCTTTGATAATCACAAGTTAATAATAAATTCTTGATTGGAAGGGAATATGATTTGGAGAGAATGATAGATGCTGATCTTATTAATTGATGGATTCATTTGTTAATTTCATTTTAATCATAAATAAAGAATCTTTATGAGTACTTTATACCATGATTAGGTGAAGTTTTTGCCTCTTAGTGAAGAATTATGTGAGCTTTATAAAAATAAAATTATCATTCTTTTAGACATGCTAGAACTTGTTGAATTAACTTTTGAAGTGAATTCCTAGATAACATATTGATTTAGATATGATTTAGGCCTTTCTTGGATCATTTAAGCCTTTTGATCCAACCTTCTTGCATTAATATCACAATCACCTTTTATGAGTCTTATTAGATGAAAAAAAAAATTTAACCACCACTATAATTTCTTTCTTATAATCTTTTAGTCCTAAATGTAACTAGCTCTAAAAATTATAAATTTACCCTTCAAGAGAACTCTAATAAGAAAATTTTCAAGTTAGAAATCATGAAAAATGACTACTTAAAAGAAATAGCCCACAAGTGATTTTATTTTTATTTATAAAAAAAAGAAAAAAAAAGAATGGTAAAAAAATAAATAAAAGATAAGAAAAGTGAAAAAAAAAGAAAGAAAGAATGAGAAGAATGGTGTGTTCTATTGATTGAATTCTATTTTGTGTGTCATTGTTAGCTCTTTTAACTTTGATTTTTATTTTCCTTTCATTGGTTAGCTAATACCTTTATTTGACATTACAAGTTAAATAAAGTCCTATAGATCAAAATTGATATATCTGTCTACATCAATGATGTTTATAATATTGGACTATACTTAAAGATTCATTGATTTACATAATTTCAATTGAGAAGCATATTTGAAACTTGTGATTGGCCATACATATACACACATACAATTCAAATTTTATGATGGAATGTTGTTAGTGTGGGAATCTTGATATTTCTTGATGAGTATCTTGAATGGTTTTTAAATTATATTTTTGGTGAAAATCTTTGAGGCATTCACAATAAAAATCTCAAGAAGTGATATTTCATTTTTGAATTTGTCCATGATTTTAATTTCTTTTTCTTTGTTCGAGGACAAACAAATATTTAGTTTGGGGGTATTTGATAAGTTATTAAATTTATATATTTTACTACATTTATTTTAAATGATTTAGTGGCATGTTTTTATATTTTAATTAAAATTTTATAGTTAATTTTTTAAACTTATTTTATAGAGAATAAAATGTTAAAAGTCCATTTGATAGTTTTTTTTAATTATTGCAAATAAAAGAAAGGGAAAATGGTTTGAATTGCCTTCAGTGTTATGCTGAAGAAAAGAAGTAAAAGGCCATATAATCTATTGAACCAAAGGTCAAAAGGTGACTCTATGGAAGGTAATTATGGATCATTACACGAAACCTAATAAAAAGCCTATAAGCTATTGTGAGATAGCCTTGGACTAAAATTCAAGATAGGAGAGTAACTTAAAAGTAAAGCATTTAGAGGTCAACATTTTTCCAAGTTTGAAAAAAGGATTAAAAGAGATTCAATGGCATTATGATGCAAGAAACTATGCAATGTTCAACATTTTCTTCAAAGTCCTAAGGCATTTTCTTAGTTCTTATTTGAGATTTTCATTTTCATTTCATTATTTTGATGTTATTTAATTTTACAATTATGAACTAAATACTTTTTATTTTAGGGCCGTAATGGATCCTATTTCTTGATAGATTAATTTTTTAAGCTTTTTATTGTTATTCACCTTTACTTATTTTTTGCCTATTCTAATCTTAAATGTTCTCTAAGTTCTCTAGCCCACAATTTTGAGATTTATGAGTTTATTTAAATGAGTATTGAAAAAGAAAGTTTATATCATAGACTCTTAGTGATACTTGTTTAATATAGAATAGGAATATATCTACATTATAAGTAAAATCATAATAATACCTATGCCTAATGAATTCTTTTAATTTTCAATTTGCATGCAAAAATAGTTTTTTGAGTTAAAAAAATATAAAATTCATCTATTAGAAGAGGATGAGTTACATATTAGAATATTAATTGGCAATCAAATTTAGTGATGATTAATGGAAAGTTTTAATTTAATTCATTCAAAATAGGTGAAATTATAGGTCCTAGGATGCTTTCTTGATTTTTATAAATTACTATTTTTTATTCTACTTGAATTTTAAGATTTTATTTTTATTTAATTATTTTGTGTTCATTTAAATTCCTACTTTTAATTATTTTTAATGAAAATCAATTCAAGGTAATTTTAATACTTAATAGGATTGGAACAAATCCATATTGAATTCAATTTTTAAAATTGTTTATTATATTACTTGTTGATCATTTATACTTGCACGATTGTATTTATAGTTAAATTTCACAACATGGCCTAATTAGCTTAACTAATAACTAGACTTAATAGAATTGGAATAATTACTTGCGAGATTTGATTTCTAAAATTATTTATTATGTTACTTGCTAATTATGTATACTTACATATTTGTGTTTATTGTTAAATTTTACAACATGGCCTAATTAGCCCAGTTAATAACTGGACCGATCCTTTGACCAATAGACAATCTCAACCCTCCATAATAAGGCTAATTTGGTTACAAACTATTATGGCTTTGTCAAATATAGGACTTCAAGTAGCCCAAAGGAGTTTGGCCCAATTACCGAGTATTTAATCAATTTATATGCTTTGGTTTAAACTAATATTTTTAAACCTAGTTCAGCCATTGACTCGACAGGGTGAATGGGTCACGATTAGACTAATTCAACCAGTTTAACCAGATGGTTGAATCAATTGCTATATTTAAAATATAAATAAATATTAATTTTATTGTAATTATAATAATCATCTAAAAGGCAAATGATAAAAAAATTATCTTTGTAGGAAAATTGATATTAAAACATCCAAGGCAACTAAAGTATACCTTTGATATATTAATACGCAATACCTTTGTATTTTAATAAATTCAACTTCAAATATACTACTAAGCACTACCTTTGATATATACTCTAATATAAAGTAAATATAATAATAATTCATATTATAATAAATACTTAATAAAGTTGCAATCTTTAAAATTTTAAAAAATATGAATGCTATTATATATATATATATATATATATATATATATATATATATATATATATATATATATATATATTCTAATATAAAGTAAATACAATATTAATTATATTAAATTTTTGGATTAGACTTTGTTAAATGTAAAAAATAAAAAAATAAAAAGGCCGAACCAAGTCAGCGGGTTAATTAGGTGATTTGTTTAACCTCGATTTTTACTGGATTGGACTGGGCCAATTTCGATTTTTCCCAAAATGGATTTAGGGGTTTAATCGGTCCATTTTTTAGCCTAGGCACTAGTTGAACCAGTTTGGTCCAGTTTGAGTTTTAAAACATTGCTTTAAACTTATAATTTTCAATATTAATCTTATGTAATATCAATACAAATAATATTAGTATATTACTTGAAAATTGTTCTAAGCTGGTATTGAAATAAAAGAAATACTAGTACTCCTTTTTTATATTTTGTAATTTTTTTTTATAATCACTTTCTAATTATATTAAATACTTGAGATTAAAATAATTTTTATGAATAATAAGAAAGGTAATTTTTTATATATTCTAATTTAAGTTGAAATAATAATTATCATCATAATTTTTTATTTCATTTATAGACTGTAGTATACTGAAAGTCAATTTTTTTTAACAAATGAAACATTTTCACATCATATTATAAACAAAGGATATAATTTTTTATTATATTAAAAAAACAAGGGATCACAAATGTTTTCCATGTCCGATGCGGGTCTGATGAAAAAAGGGCCCGGTGATTGTGATTTTATCATTTAACGCTCAAGTGTTGTAAAATTTTTGAGTGTGTTTGGATATATTTCTGTTTTTGTATTTTTAAAAATTATTTTCTTATTCTTAAAAATTATTTTTGGATTGAAGGAAAATAAAGAGTAGAGGGTGGTTGATGTTATAAATAAAGAAATATTTTATTTAATAAACAATCTTAACTCTCTATAACTAAAAATTGTTTTTTTTTATTTTTAAGTTATATATAGAGAATAGTTTCTAAAAATAAATTGTCAAATAAGTTCTTTTACTTTTAAAAATTAAAAATCAAAAATCAAAAATCAAAAATTATTTTTAAAAACAGAAAACAAACAAACCTTTTATTTCCCTTGTCAGGGTGAAAGTGTTGTAGAGTCCAAAAGAAAAACCCGATGTTAGTGTTAAGTGAGGTAATTGAGCTTGTAGGTTTTATTATAACTTCTCATATAAATTTTTTTAATTTTAACTTCACACCAATTTTGCATATGTGGAAATAGATTCAAAAAAGTTCTTATCTTAATTTTTTTATAATTCATATTCATATATATTTTTTTATAAAACGTGTGAAGAGTACAAAGAATTTTATAAAATTGCATATCATACATATGATGTATGCATCGTATTATACATCATTCAGTATTTTATTCATACGTAAGGGTGAGGATTAATTGATACTTTTGAATTTAACTACATTAAATAACTTAAAAATATATTACATTAGATTATTAATTTACAAGCATATGTATTAATAAATTAACTATTCAACACAAGTTTTCAGTAACGTTTCAAAGGCAGATTTGATATTTTTTTTCTTGTTTTGTATATTATTTATTACTCCCATTGTGTTTGACCTTTACCGAGCACCATGTCATTAGTGGAAGTATTGACCTTTGGTCTTTCACAAACTTTCGATCCGGTCAGAATTTCCCAATCATAAATTTCACAACGCACCTTTTTGGCTTAATCGCGTACAAAATATCTTACAACCCGGGGGGGGGGGGGGGGGGGGGCATATATGATCCTTGCATTTAAGTTAAAATTTATGTATAAATTGGTGTTTGCCCTGTCAAGCTAACAATAGGTAATTCTTCCATAATCATCATATAATTTAACCCGTGATGGAATTATCACTATAAAACTTGTTAGAAATTAACAAACATAATACTAAAATTCAGTGTTACAAGAAACTTAACGAAATTGTTTTCAATGGGACATGGAAAAACGTCGATGAGGCCAATATCATTTAGAGTAAAGTAATTTCATGAGCAGAGTAATTTCTCAAGACATTGAACATTTCCACTGCAACGTTATTTTTATTATTCTTCAAATATCAAAATAAATAAGTCAAATAAAAAATGCATCCAATAATGAAAACACTTAAAATCATAAGAGGAAAACCTCACCATAAAATTACCCTTAGCAATATCACAAATTTTAATATATGATGTAATAATCACCATCTGACTTGGCAGAATCCAACATAGCCATAATTAGACTTGCAGATAAAAATCAGAACTTTGATTCAGTAACATACAGTTACACCAGATGCAGGATAAAATCAGCAACTGCAATATTAATCAAACACATTTTACTCGTAGATCCAGGAGTGGAGGCTGCTTTTCCAGGCGACGGGTCCCTCAGGAAACCACAAGGCAATTTCCTTCTTTGCACTTTCAACAGAATCGCTTCCATGGATTACATTCCTGCATAAGTAAATTACTTACATCAGATGTCATCAAGGCCCCTTACACAGCTTTGTTGAATATTTCAGATTCTGCTGAATATCGGTTTTAAATATATCATATATGGAGACATGATGGTTGATTATAGGAGATGAATTTGATTATATGCGATATGATTTTGATAGGAGAAGATACGGTTATCATAATTTGGGATTGTAAATAGCCTATTTTTAAGGATTGTAATTAAACTTAACTAGTGAGGTCTAGGGAGGATAGATGGATGCTGATTTACCCCCATAACTAGAGAGGCTATTTTCATGATTTGAACTTGTGATCTCCAGGTCACAAGATAGCAACCTTGCCGTTGTGTCAAATTTCACCCTCATTCATATCAATTCACTTGTCCCAATTAAATTATCTCATTCCCTAAACTCGCTCCTCCGTCTCCCCCATGACATTTAACATACTTTATATGCATAAAATAATTAAAGTCTAAAGTTTCAATCAATATTATAA
Organism: Sindora glabra; assembly: GCA_020226215.1. Taxonomy (NCBI): domain Eukaryota; kingdom Viridiplantae; phylum Streptophyta; class Magnoliopsida; order Fabales; family Fabaceae; genus Sindora; species Sindora glabra. The sequence continues at coordinate 62,376,451 of CM035234.1, read as the reverse complement.
GAAAATCAAGTGAACATAGTAATATAAAAGTTCACAGGTGACATTTAATTTACGAATTTTTTTTCACATTCTTGATAATGTTAGAATTTCATATTTGGTTCAAATTTTAAAAAAATATACTTGGGAATGTTTTCAACCCAACATTCTCTTAAATATTTTCATAAGGGGAGGTAAGTATTCTACATTTTCATGATATAAGAATGTTTTAATAATATAAAAAAATTATTTTATCCAAAAAAAAAAAAAAAATACCCACCCTTTTGTGAAATTCTTACTATTATTAATATCTTATTTCACCAAAACTTACTGTAATTGACCACTGCAAGCCACCCTCAACAACCAATGATCATTGTTGTTACCACTCATTGTTAACCATCACACACCATCGGTAGCTGTCATTGGCGGTATCGATAACTTTCATCAACTATTGCTTACTATTAGTGACCATCATTGCCATGACTATTGCTGGTAACTTCCATTTGCTACCAGCCAATGATGATGACCTTCATCGGTAATCATTTACTGCCAAAGACCACCATTGATCACTACATGGCACCATTGATCACTTCTCAACATCACCGAATTGCCATTTACCATTTAATTTTCAAAGAAAATATTTTTGATAATATAACAATTTTATTAAAAATATACAAATTAATCAAAAGATAATATTGTAATATTTTGAGAAATTTTTATAATTGAACCAAATATAGTAATGTTACATTTTCAAGAATTAAATTCCAAGGAATATCAAGACTCTTGAGAAAGTATGATTTTACAAACCAAATACCAACATAAAGTATATTTACTTCCCTTAAAATTTAGTGTAATTACACTCGTACCTCTTCTGTTTTCAAAAATATAAATTGACTGACTTCTTCCAATATACGCTTAGCTCTCTTTTTCTCTATTTTAAACATACAATGACCCCGCTTTTTTAGAAAAATAACAAATAGAATGGGTGTTGGTTTAATTAGATTAACCCTCAAAAGATTTAAGTGTAAGTTGAGCTACATTCAAAGCAATAACAAAAGCATTCAGCATTCCTTTCAATTAAATGTTAGTCAGTTTCCATTTAATAAGCATATTCTATTAGTAATATAACAATAAAATACCATCGTACATAAATCATAATCTAACAGTAATATTGAGATTCCATTTGATAGTCATACTTTTCTTCCCTCATATTTCTCAGAACGTAGAATTCTTGAATCTAGTGTAGCAACAATTCAGAAATTATATAGCCTCAATGACTAAAAATGATCTATAGAACAGTAATATTAGCCAATAAAGCAGGCAGACAACGATTTTTCAACCTCAAATGCACTTAAAACTAAGAGCAGCGTAAATACATTCAAACTAAAATTGAAAAATTTGATAAAAAAATCTACATGCCAGAAGAATATGATCAATACCTGCCAATGTCAATAGCAAAATCACCACGGATTGTTCCAGGGGCAGATTCTGCAGGGTTAGTGGCACCAATTATCTTTCGACCAGTTGTCACAACATTCTTACCCTCCCAAACCATAGCAACAACAGGACCAGAAATAATATAATCCACCAAACCCTTAAAGAATGGCTTTGCTGACAGGTCTGCATAATGCTTCTCAGCAAAAGCACGGTCAACGGTAATGAGCTTTAAACCTGAACTCAAGTGACAAAAACTTAGTGACATTGAAATTGAGGAACCAAACAACTTATATCCCCTGCATCTCTAGACCCACAAATATATAAAAGAGATAATCAGATTCAAACTATTTGACATTACTTGGATCATGTTGTCCTCCTAAATCTTCAATTAGAACAATTTGAATCATGTTGTCAACTTTGCGTCCAATTAGTAATGAAAAATTCTAGGTGGCTAATGGCTAATCCCTGCATTATGTGACATGACTTGCCTAATATTTTGCAAAGCCAGAATAAAGTATAATACACAAAGAAAGAAAAACAAATATGGAGGGAAGATTCATAATGTGACCCCTATTTTGATGTGCCACCTGACCTCCAAGCTTTGATTGCTGAAATTAGGTGAAAAGTCCAGTAGAGTTTCATACCACCATTTTGATTCCACACCAGATGACTGGGGTTCTAGTTTCAATATTTCATCAATGTCTGTTCTTAATACTGGAGGTTTGATGGGGCAAAAGTATAGTTGGGGTCCATGGTGCTGTAATGTCTGTCTTAATTGGACTTAGGAAGAAACTTGGTTGAAATTGTTGCAGGTGTGGCATAGACAACCATGGCTTCTAACTTTCCCTCTAATCATTTTTTTTTTTTTTAACTTTGTTCTTCTTAGAACATCTGATTTAGCAATCTTAAAGCATGAAACCACATGCCACAAAGAGATTCTCAGCAGAACTCAATGCATTTAGGCTGCGTGCACCAAGCCAATTTAAAAAGAGAAAAAAAAAAAAAACCACATTATTAAATAGAGGAGAGATAATGCATAACTGTGAAATAAAGAATTGTGTATTCCTCTTCTATAATGCTTACTGCACTCCCATGACTAAGAATTTCTCTATGCCACATTGACTCAAGTTTCATACATAAGACATTTCTTAAGTAATCAAATGGCTGACTAATGTTTAGAACCAAGTTACTACAATTCAGGGTTTACATGAAATAAAATTGACACTTTTAATTTAAGGGGACTAAAACTGACCACTTGGTAAATTTAGGAGACCAATTTAAGCAAATAAAAAAATGTAAACTGGGACATAAATCTCATTAGAATGACTTCGAGCGCCAAATTATCAGCTAAAAAGCACCTCTCAAAACCTACACTTTGACTTATTGAATTGACCATTGTACAGATGGAAAGCTAGCATAAAATGATGCAAAAAATTTAATTAACTGGAAGTTACCTTTCAGGGAGAAACCCTTCTTCTCAAATCTGCCAATAATCTCACCAACCTGTAAAAAAGTTAAGAATCTATAAGAAAACACTTCACCTATGAAATGTAATAAAATGTTGTGAATGATGCATACTAGGGAAATATTATCCTTAAATTCATTTCACTAAACCTCTTAAATTATCAACATCTAACACTGCCCAATATAGAAAAGAAATTTCTAATACAAATGAACTCAACACCCAAAAAAAAAAAAAAGAAAGAAAAACCATTTCTCGAACGGCTGCATAGCAGACAAACGAAAATAACAACTTACGAAACCCCAGTTTAGTTTAATTGCCCCCCCCCGGGGGGGGGGGGGGGTTTGTTAAGTCACATTGTTGACTCATTCAAAAGGGATTTAAAAAAAATGGAATCCTGATTACATTGAACTAAAAAACACCATAACCAAAAATTAATTCCAGCTTCAGGAAAAAGGAAGAGAGAGAGAGAGAAGGGACAATATCAACACTCTTTTTGTTGAAAGAATTTTCCCAAAAATATTTCACTTCTTTGTACATGCGTAATTGCTATGAACAAAATAATACACGGTAACATGATTTATGTCATCCTTATGACGTTGACCAAACAAAATATTTTCTGATGTATAAAAACAAGTAAACGAAATTCCTACGGACGTCAAAACAAAGCCGAAATTTATCGTCTCGTCTAAGGCCCACTTCACTATCCAAACCACGAAGGCAAAGAGAGGAAGATGAATAAGGAAGGACATACCAGTCCTCTCTGGACGCCATCAGGCTTGATCATGATAAAGGTGTGCTCCATCCGGCTTGTTGGCTGTCTGTAGTTGAGCTCGGAGGCAGAGAGCTTGGGTTGGTAAGACTGACGAAGTTTTGCTAGGAGAATGGTTGACTTACACTAGGCAACAAAGAAAACCCTAAGACCTAAATTTACAAAGAACTTTCCCAATGTAATACGGTGCCGTATGCCTCTCGACTGAGACTAAAAAAAAAAATTAGAGCTTTTTTTAATAAGATGAGCAATAAACTATTTAATGTACATATAAAGTATTAGGTTCAAATGATGAGTGTAATGTCCTGAATTTTTAATTTATCATTTGAATCTCTAAAATCTAAAGTCGTAAAAACGAAGAGTACATTTGAATTAACTTGGTAGGTGAATCTTAAGTTGAAAGGAATTAAGTATAACTATAATCGAAATTTTGAAGGAAAAAGGGTAGTAGGAAAAGAATTAATTTTCCTAAATAGTATAGATGATTAGAAGAAGTTAGAAAACTCTAAAAATGAAAGTTGTTAAAGTCTGACAGTGTAAGGAATTTTAAATAAACAAAAATCATATGGACTAAATTGCAAAAGTGCAAAATCGGGTGGAAGTTAAAGTGTGAATAATCAAGAATTTAGGATCTAATATGAATAATCAAGAATTTGGGATCTAGTATGTAATTCCATAAAGTATGACCAATAGACATATGACAAGTGTCATTATTAGAAGAAAATGGTAAAAATAGCCTTACTAATTGATGAAAAATGATTAAAATACCCTTGAAAATTTTAAAAATGATCAAAATACCCTTGAAATTTCATGAAAACTCTTTCTTCTTCTCCATTTCTCCTTGAAGCCGTGGATGACTCCATGAAAATAACTTGGAGCGTGTGAGTGAGAGAAAGAAGAGAGAGAAAATTTCTCTTAGCTTTTTCACCTAAAAATAGTGAGAATTAGGCTTAGGTGTAGAAGACAAAGTTGCTCCTCTCATCAAGCTCTATCTATTGGTGTGTTTAGATTGAAGAAACCTCAAGTTTAATCAAGTTTGGTGAGCTTTAAGTGAGGATTCTCAAGTTGCTCCAAGAGGTAAAAATGTTCTCCTCTAAAAGCTCTTTAATATACTCTTTTTAGTTTCTTGAAATTTTGATGTTGGTGTGGTCAAAGGAGGTTGACCATGAAGTTTTGAATAATTTGAGTATGTCTAATGATATTTTAGATGTTATTATGTTGATATATGGCTTTAATTTGGTGTAAAAACAACAAGAAATCACGATGTACAAACTAGGGTTTTAGAGGTATAATGGTATATGTATGGATTTGGCATGATTTGTTTAGAATTTGGCTAAATTGATGAAATTAGAATGATTCCTATGAATTATGAAGCTTATGGAAGATGAAATTTTGAATTATGAAAGCTTGTGTAAAAATCACCTTTTGAAAAGCCAAAACCGTGACCATGGAAAAGAAGGAGGGAAGGAGATTTAGCCATTTAAATTGTGTTTTTGGAAGATTAGAATAATGTATTACAATGAAATTTAGGAGGTATTGGAATGTACATTAAAATTTGGGTACTTCCTTCATGGCTTAGTGTATGTGAAGGAAGTGAAGAATGTATGAAGTTTAAGAAAAATGATGATATTCTAATAAGAACTATGATGTGTATTTTTGTAGATTAAGAAGTGACAAGTTGGAAAGGTAAGAGGAATTGTAAAGAAGTTTTTAAGTAAGGGTAAAGGAAACATCACTATTGGAAGCTTTTAAAAGGTAGCTAGCTTTATCCTTAAGCTCTATTTTCTATTTACATGCTTTTCTGTATCTTGTGCCATTGTATGGAATGTTTACAAAATTGCTGTGTGCGGTACCTATGGCCCGAGTACCTCGAGAAGACAGTAAAATGCTGTATGTGAGGCCTATGACCCGAGTATCTCGGGAAGACAGTGAAATTGCTGTGTATGAGGCCTAAGTACGATTATCTGTGATGACCATCTAGATATCTATATGAGTCCTTAAATGGGCTTGATGATTGCTGTATGTGGTGCATGATTCTTGCAATGGTATTAGATGACAATGGTATGAAATAATGTGTTAAATGATTGATTAATTGATTTTCGAATGTATATTTTTATTGGCTTAAGGATCTGGAATGACTTGATATGTTTTTCTTGAAATAGTTAGCTACTGGGAAACCTTATTTTTTATGTTTCTATATTGTTATTAACCATTTTAGGTGATGCTTCTAAAAGCCCTCTTGATAAAGGAGAATAATGTTTTGAAGTTGTATTAAAAATGTTTATATAGTTTGTGATGTTAGTATGTGATGAATATATATTTTGTAAGTTGAACTTTTGTATAATTATATGACCCTTGCCTATATTATATGAAATATATGAATTTGATGTATTGTGAGTTGGTTTGGAGTAGAAGGCAACTTAGTATGCAATATTTATGAAATTGGAAATGACCAAATGAACAGTGAATTTGTAGGCAGTAAGAGGAGTATGTTTGCAGGGACTTTTGGTTAAGTTTTTATGCTCTAAAAATTATGATAAAATTCAGAAGTGAACTTCATTTATTTATCCTCCTCTGTGCCAAAATTCAGCTTAAATAAGCCTTTGTGCTATGTGAATTTATTACACATTTTGGACTGCCTTGTTATCGTCACAGTGCTGAGTATTAATTGTAACTCAGTGATCAGAAGGATTAAATTAATTAATTTTGACCTGAAAATTTTATGGAAAGTATATAACATGTTAATAAAGTCACATACCAAATTTGAGCTTATTCGGAGTTAATTTACCCCCTGAACTAAGGGCTTACTTTTACAGTTGTGAATTCTGGACAGCACTGGGACAGGAACACTTTACTGTGAGTTTTGAAAAGCCTAATGATGTCTAAATTATGTAAAATTTTTACATGATGAATTTAACACGTGAAAGGCTCATAGAATTAAATTTCATGATTTTTGGAGTTTTAAAAAGTATTTTTTCATATTTTTGAAGTTGGTCCAGTAATTTTGGAAATGAGCAGAAAATTTCTGAAACTTAGAATTTGTAATATTTTGTTTCGTAGAATCTTAAATTAGCTTCTAAAAAGCCTAATTGCATAATAATTACCTATTTAATAAGGATTAAGGTGTTAATAAGTAAGGGAGTTACAATGAGGAACAATTCTTAATGCACCAACAATAATATTGATAAAAAAATTAAAATTTAATTAATTTATAATTGAATTTGTGAGTAATCTTACACATAAATTTAATTTTAAATAATTTTATAATTTCAAGGAAAGATTAATTAATTATTCAGAATGTTGACTTCACATGTCCTTATAAGTTGTCTAATAATTTACAGTTTGAGGTTAGGTTGGAAGCTCGATCTTTTAATTTGTTATTATTGTAATATACAATTATGAATATAAAAATAATGAATAAAATATCTAGACAAAATATACATATTTAAATAAATAATAAAATATTGAGTATATAACTATACATGATGTATCTTCAATTTTTTATGTTATTTTTAGAGAAATAAAGCCATTCCAAAGAAATAAAGATATAATTGTTATTTTGTAATCTATTATCTTTTTTATTGGAATAAATTATTTCAATACAACAAAAATGTATATTTATCCCTTTTCTAGAATTAGCCTTTCCTTTCTTAGGAAAAAGAAAAAAAAATCTCCATCCTATTAGGATACTTCATTACTTTCTTCCAAAAAAAAATGAAGTTGTTATATTAATTAATGTTTGAGTTGTTAAGATTGATTTATTCATGAAGTGTTATGATTTTTAAAAGTTTGATTATCTTTTTACTTTTGGTTTTGCATTCTTAAAATCATTAAAAAATTACTTTTTGGTTTAGTTGTTAGCTTTGAATAAAGTGTGCTCTACCTAAGGACATTTAAATGGTAAATGTGGGAGAATTTGATATGTACAATATTTTATACTTATTTTCCTTATATTTAAGTCTCTTAAGGAGTGATTGTGCTTATTTTAATAGATTTAGGGTTATTTTAAAGTAAATCATGAATTTTAGGTTAAATAGAAAACAATGACTAATTGTAAGAATTTAATACTATTTTTAATTTTTTACCCATAACTTAGGCTTTAGACTTTTTTTTTGGGTGATCTTTATATGGATGAAAATCTAAGAATCTCCAAAAATATTATGTTTTGTGAAATAGCTGGTTCAAATGTTTGATAGGTTGAATTTAGCCTTAAGGATGATCTGGTGGTACCATCCTAGTACAGCGAATTTAACCTTTTTTCATTATTTGGCCTATAACTTGAGTTTCAAGACCCTAAATTGCAAAATTCCAATGCCTTAAATTAGCTAAGAATAAAGCAAAATGTTTCTAATATTTTGAAGCCATGTGACATCATTCCTAAGGAAGAAACATAATCCTAACTAGAATGATGTGAATTAGACAATATTGGACCTATTTTAGTGTTTGGGTAATAACCTAGGTTATAAGTCTCTGAATTTTGAAAATTCTAGTATATTAGTTTATAAGAGTTAGCCTTAAATATTTGTAACCTAATTGAGCAAAACCAAAAGGTATATATATGGCAAAAATGTAGCTAGCTAGAGGCAATTTAGCAATAAGCAAAACAAAGTTTTTCTTCTCTTAGTGTTTTAAACTTTCAAGCCATAAGTGGCTAAACTTTCTTATTCTAGTTTAAGGGATTCAAAACACTATTTTTAATTGATTTTGAGACCTTGCTTTTCATATTTTATCTTTAATTAATTATCTTTATTCATCTACCTCTTTTATTAATGATTATATAGATAGTTTTCTAAAAAAGATTTGTTAGTTGATTATTTTTGTGATTATTCTTTAAAATGGTTGATTGAATTATATTTATGATTGTGAATTGATTCAATTAGTTGCTATTTGTTATATGAACTAGAGGGTAGGCTTCATGATTTGGCACTTATGGCATTATTTAGTCTATTTCAATTGAATTTCTCTTATTTTTACTCTATTTTCATTTTAATTGAGTTCGATTGGATCTTAATAATATTGGTTTTAATTAATCAGCTTCAATTTGTTAATTCTAATCACATATTTAGGAATAATTATGGATTTCTATATTATTTTCAACAATCAAATAAATAATTAAACATTACTTATATGTTATGGTTGATGATGAATTAACATATTGGTGTACAATTCTTTAAACTAGAATTTATTTTGTTACAAGTAAACTCTACTTTTATTTCTATTTTCAATTTATAAGATTGTCATCTCTTGCTCTTTAATTTTATTTTTCTTGCATTAAAAAATGCCCTTTATTTCATAACCAAATTAGAAGTAAACTGAAGCCTAATTTTCATAGGATCCACTTGATTCTCTTTTACTATGATTTTGTTATTTCGATTTAATTTTGGTGTGTTATAGCACGCATTAGTAACACATGTTAGCCTTAATAATATTTAAATGATAAATGTTGATATTGATAAAACATTTTGATATGCTTAATTATTGTTGAAAACCATTTTTCATATTGAACCTAAATTGATCTTAAAGTATATTAGATATTAAATTAAGGATTTTTACTTAATTAGATTCAATTGTAAGAGGAAATTAAGCTTAAAAGATTTCATTCAAAATTAGAGAAATTGGTTTTCAAAATTGAATTCTTGTATTCAAATGTATTTAATAAGAGTTGGTGCTAAATTAAGGCAATATATTGTTATGAAATGCTTAAAGTTTGAAAATGTTTTGAATCCAAAAATTAAAGTTTTCAAATGTATTTAATAAGAGTTGGTGCTAAATTAGGGCAATATGTTGTTATGAAATGCTTAAAGTTTGAAAATGTTTTTAATCCAAAAATTAAAGTTTGAGGTCCATGAATTAATTCCCCAATCATTCATGTCCTCTAGAAGCTTTCTAAATAGGGTGATGAATTATTCTTTACTTCAATTGAGCCATTGGATGGTTTGAATCAATTGCTCAATTAATTCACGTGCCCTATCTTTATTTTTCTACAAAACTGCATGTTGAATTGATTGTGTAATCAATTAACTTGTTCAAAGCAAAATCATGTAAGGTCAATTGATTTACCTTATGGAAATTCAATTTTTTTCAATGTGAGGAATAAATTCACTACTGCTTAACACATTAATAATAGCTCTTTTCCTTATCTAATGGGCATTTAAGGCACTTAACTCTTATATAAAGGCTTAAACATGAAGAAAACTTAAATTTTAAGAGCTCTATTGTCCCATTAACATAAGAAATTCATTTCTTTGCTCTCCAATGATCAAAATACTTTAAGCCTCTAAGATTCAAATTCCTTCTTGCAACTCTTCATTATGTATTCAATTTTAAATAGTGTTAGTTAAAATTTCTTTATATCAAACTTATATTTCTTGCATTGTAGGGTGACGTATCCTTAGTAATTCTAAGAGTAAGGTATCTCTCATTTAGAGAGTGCTTTGAGTGAGGAAACTTAAAGGGATTTTATTGCATTCAAGAAGAAGATTATAAAGACTTCTTCAAGTACTCGAATCAAACATAGAAAGATAGTAGATTAACAAAATCTAAGTAAACTTGGTAGTGGATATAATCGTTGGAGTGTTGGATCTTCAAGACTAAGCCACTATAAATATTATGTTTGCTTTTCTTTTCCCTATCGCTTTAATTTTCCTATATAATATTTATATTAATGTCTAATGGTATGGATGATTATTTCCTTTGTATGATTTAAATTACTTGAACTTCAAGGTCAAATGCTTTTGTTATGTTTTTAAGTTTTTTATGATTGAAAATTTCTCAAAAATTGAATTTGTTTTTGAAATGTGTAAATTTCTAAAACCAATTCACCTCTTCTTAGGTGGAATCCTTGGCTACAAGACATGCCACCAAAATTCAATCTACTAGTGTAAAATTCATCATTATGCTAATCAAATTCAAAAGCATGACAATTTATTCAATTATGTTATGAAACTATCAAACTCATATTAATTCCTACTCATGATAGTTGCAAACTCTTAACCATTAGAAAGTAACTTAAAATCACCAAAAAATGATGCAAAAATAGATAAAAAAACATTTTTATTTATTTTTATTTTTTTAAGAAACTCAAAAGCATTCAAGGAAAAATATCAAATAAATCTTAAAAGTCTCCTCCTATGCTTAAATCTTACAATGTGCTTAATGTAAAACACATAAACAATAAAAATACTAGATAAGCAAAATAAAAGTGAATAAAACAAGGATCTAAATCTAAAAACACTTACATTATCTCCTAAAAAGCATCTTTCTTTAATGTATTTGGCTAAACAATCTTGTTATTCTTTTTCTTCTTTTTTTCAATTTGCTTCCAATTCAAAAGCCTAAAAATCGCAAAAACTAGCAAAATGATATAAAAGGATTAGCAAAAATAAAGAAAAATAACTTGAAAATAATTAACTAATCCCTGGTAACAGTGCTAAATTTTGCTATGCATTTCTTGCACCAAAATTATTAGTGAAATTTACTCTAACTAATAGCAAAGGTGAGTCTAAGTTAAACTCAAGGAATAAGTGGCCAACTTAGATGAACAAAAATTTTAAAAAAAGGAAAGTTTTCAAATGCAATTAAATAAAAAAAACATAATTGAAATAAAATTAAAATAAAATATGAAAGTTTTAGTTCGGCAAAATATTACATTCTAATTTTTAAATTTATCATAGACACTAAATTGATTTTACTTTTAATTTAACTACTTGATTGAAACTTACTCGTAAACTGACAGTAATCAAGGTCCTAATGTTGTTTAATTTAAACAAGTGCCAAAATAATCTCTTACTATTGATTTTAATTTAAAATAAGTGCTATAAACCAAATCAGTAATAGCATTAAACATCTAGAACAAGGTTAATACTAAATTAATAATTTCATAAGTAAAACTAGTCAATTTATCTTTTATTTTTTAAGCAACTATGATTCATCCAAGTGTCAAATCATTAAAGCTTAATTGCTACTAATTATAATCAATCATAGGTAATCTACAAGTGAGTGTGATTGTAATTAATTATTTAGCTATAGACTACAATAGATAGTCAACTAATCAACCATAGTTAGCAACCTATATAAATTGTCATTCATAATAATGAACAAAAAAAATAAGAGATAATCAAATTAAAAGTAGAATTTATAGCAATGTCTCAAAATCAAACCAAATTAAAGTGATAATCCTTTAAATTGATATAGGTTCATCCTATCATTGCTTCTTATAAAGAAAAGAAAATAAAAGAAGAAGAAGGAGAAATACTATCTAGTGCGTGCTATTGCTTTTGGAGACATAAGTTCCTTAAAATCTAAATTTATTAGGTTTTTCATTTATTGGGCTAGTTAGAGATGAGTTTGAAGGTTATAATGAACATGGTTTTTATTTTAATTTGGAAATCTAAAACATAATTTACAAACCAAAACAATACTAGAGTTTGCTATTGTAAAATCCTATAGGCTACCCTCTTAACTACCATAAGACCCCCTAAAAAATACATACTTTCATAAAATAAGTCTTTAAATATGTTCAATTGGATCTTAGGTAACTGTAGGCATTGATTTAACACCATTTGGACCCCTAAAGCTACATTTATTTCTAAATTAGTGATGTTAGGTCAATGAAAATATTGTTTCATCTTCAGGGCTAAATATGAATATCCAAAAATTCAAATGTTCAAATTGAGTTCTAGCTAAAATACAAAAGTTGTAAAACTTCCTCTTAACTTTCTAATGACATAAAGATAACATAGTTATATCTTTAGAACTCAAGTTATGATAAAAAAATATATAAAATTGTGTTAAAATCTAACATTAACCGAATAATTCAATAACATTCCAAAATCATGGTCCAATCACAAAAAAGGTCAAATTCATTAAATTAATCACATAAAACACCCTAAGAGTCAAAATATTTTGGATACTGATATTTTTATCAACATTTAAGAGTACATGATGTGCTATAAATGAGTATGTATGTATATATATATATATATATATATATATATATATATATATATATATGTATGTATGTATGTATGTATGTATGTATGTATATGCTTGGTTATGAAACATTATGCATATTTATGTATGATTGTTAAAAGCATGTGAGTTTAACATGTTATGAACAAGAATATGGTGCTTCGCTTACATGATGTATGTATGCTTAAGTATGAGTTATTTAAGCTATATTTTGAATGTCCTGTATTAATTACTGCTATAGAATTGATGATTTACATTAATCGATAGATGTCAGTTTACAATAAAATTAACATTATTTTGATGTAATGACATTTTTGAAATTATGTGAAAATTTAAGATAATGGATAAGAATACAATCAATGTTTAAACCTTGTATGAAATCTTAGAACATTAGTTTTTTACTTAACCATCATTTAAAATGCATTGCAAAAGACTTATTAGAAACTATAAAAGCATATAACATTGGTTTTAGTTAGCAACCATTTTCTCAAAAGTATTTCAAGAGTCTCATTGGAAACTATAGAAACATAAGACATTAGTTTTATTTAACAATCATGATCTATTTTTTCAATAAATTTTCACTCTAACTTTATTTTTTAAAAATGAATTATTTTGACATCTTACTTATCAATATGCTTTTTAATATAATGAGTTTAATATATAAGGATCCTATTGAACTTTCACTCTACTTTCATTAAGAGAATGTACAATGGAAGAACCTTAAACTTCATTTTCCCCCCCATTGTATACTTTTTCATTTTGCATGAAGTAAAAGTTGAATAAAAAAGTCTATGAATGGAAGAGTTATTAATCTTTTACACCATTTTTATCAAGAAAGTGTACAATGGGAGAACTTTAACCTTTAGTTCTCTCCCATTGTATGCTTTCTTATTTTCCATGGAGTATAGAAACTAAAGAAATTGGAGCAATAACACTAGAGTTTGCATTGAGATAAGGATTTTGATACATAGTAATTTTTCTATTATTTTTGTGTATTCATGTATATATGTAATTTTTATTTATTGATAATTTAGTATTATTACTTTGCATGAGTTTGTAGAGATATCATTTCTTTTTTATCATCTATTGTACTTTCATTATGAACTGAGCAATAATAATTAATTTATTTAAATTCACAAAATTATTTCTCTTTACTTATTTGTGTATTGTTTTTACTTAAAATTCTATACAATAGGCATTTGGATTATACAAATTAAAAAAGAAAAGACATATCAAAACAAATATAACATTTCATGTTAAATTGCTTTAAAAATAACTTTCTTTTCATATTTTATTGTTTATATAATAGAAATTTGTAGTGATTAGAGAAGACATATTGAAACAAGTATAACATTCTATGTTAAATTGATTCAAAATTAAGTTTCTTTTCATATTTGACTTATATAATAGAAGTTTGTAATAATCCAAAGGCCTTTACTAAGGAAACAACAAACAAAAAAAATATCAAATTTAAGATTAATTGACATTTAATATAATGACATTTTCTTGAAATTTAAGGACATCTAAATGAATGTCATTTATAAAGAAGTTTAAATAAATGAAAATAAAGACATCTAAATAAATGAAATTGGAGACAACTTCATGAATGAATTTATAACATCAAGTTTTTATGGTGATCGTTATGTAATTTCATTTTAATCATCGTGATAGTTTGTCATTAGTTTACACATTATTTTAGTACTTAAACAATATCTTAAGTCATTTTAACTATACATATGGCCAAATTTATGATATCAATTTTTAATTAGTAATTGAAATCCAATTATTTTGCTCTCAGCCTATAAATAAGGTTCTTCATTAACCAATCTTTGATCTTTCAAGATAGATTTCTTTCCATTAGAAAGAGGGCTTTTGAGTTAGGTAGTGTAGATCTTGGTATTCAGCATTACCCTAGCTCTTTGGAAAGTTCAAGGAACTTTCAAATTTTCTTACAAGGACTTATATCCACATCTTAGAACGAACCTTATGGTTTGCACTCTTCATTTCATAAGCCTTCTCTGTTAATGGATTCCAAAAACCAATGCTTTTAGAAAGTCTAGAATTGATTAAGGTTCCTTCCAAGAAATTTTATCCATACTTTGGCCTTAAATATAAGAATTCTATAAAGTATTTAAAAGGATTTTGGACAAGAATTCTTCCAAGTTATTTATAGAATGCTTATGTTCACTATTAAAGTGTAGACACAATTCCTTTAATTAAAGCAACTTGAGGAAATTCTAGCTCATTCTCAATGTTAAATACTACAATCCACACTATTTATCTCAATTTCAAAAGTTGTCTTTTATAACGCATATAATTGAATTAATTTTATTCTTATCTACATTTTTATTATATCTGGCCATTATAGAATTGTTTTGGAAACATTTTAGGATTATTGCAAAATTAGTTTTCGAAAAGATTACCAAAGTAAAAAGAAAAGAAATATATTTATTGATAAAATGCATTTATTTATTACAACATCTATTTTTTTTGTTATAATCAACATTAAACATTACTTAATAAGATAAGATCATTGTATTAAAGATGATAGTGGTTTTTCCAAATCAATATATAATGTAAATTTTAGATATTAGTTATAAAATAATGATCGACATGGAAACTTCAACCATGGGCTCAAAGTGAAAAAAAAAGGATAAAGTATGGTGTGAGTTGAAAATAAAAAGAGTGAAGCACAACATCATTTACAAATTTCATCTCGAAGCTTTTCCTACGAGATATGCTCTCCTTTCAACTTTAAAATAATTTTTTTAATTTTATATTTTTTTCCACTAATTATTTCATAGGACTAAAAGCTTAGTTAACTTGTAACTAAACATATAAGATTTAACACTTCCTAAAAATGCATAAAATATAAATGTAAGGAATTTTTTTCCTTGCGTTTGTTCTTAAAATTTACTTTTTTGGTCTCCCAATCAATTTTATTTTATTATCTATTATTTTGATGCAGCTTTTACATGTTTGCATATGTAAAAAATTTGATCTTGTTCATCTTCTTTAGTATTCTTTCATATTATCTACTATTTATTCATGTGAAAATGTGTAATATATCAATTGTTTCATGAACTCTTATTGTATTTGTATATATTATATTCAAAAGGCTTTTCTAGGTGAGTATAAACTTTATATGTTGAGTATCATGAAAGATTAGCAAAATACTTATCTCTGATTGTGGTATTGTATATAACCTTTCCCTATTTTCAATATTTTATTATTTAGTTTATTCTTTAAAATTGTTTAAATTTAAATTCTCTAGAGTAATAAGATATTTTAGCTTTCTATATTTGACTGAGAATATAGGGAAATAGAGAATAGGAGGGAGTAAGGAACTAAAGGTTAAGATATGGAGATGCGTTCAGGGTTTAGGATGAAGAAATATGGAATTAGGGGCTAGGGCTTGAATTGGTGAGGTGAGGTAGACAAACAATATTAGCTATTTAAATAAATCAATATAGTATTATGAGTATTAGACATCAATTTTTAAAAAGTAAATGATGCATAATGTTATTTCTTAAGATGATAGAAACATAAATGACTTTAGTTTTCTTGAAATTAAAATTAACATTATTTCTATATTTTACAACAATTTACTAACTATTATTAAAATTATATATATTATGACACTTGATTATACTTTAGTCATTTTTCAATGTGTAATGTCTTAAATATTTGATGTCAATCAGTTATTCTATAGTAATAAATAAGATTATTGCCATGAGAAATTTAATGGATAAGCATAATGTTGATAAAATGGTCCTTATGTAAGTGACAAATGATGACTTAGACAAATTGCTATTTAAGCCTTGTGATATACGAGTTATAAATTAATTTTAATTTAAGTTAAGATTATTTATATCAATAAATTTTTAATAATTTTTATATCATAAAAGGTATTATAAAATTTTAAAATATGATTTATAGTATTTATTATGCAATAATATGTTTGAATTTGTAAAATTACAAATTTTTAACATGTATCTTAGTTTTTGCTAAATAAAAGTATGAAAAATAAATTAATTTTTATTACCAAGTGCAATTTCATCATAATTTGAATCCATAACTAAGTGAAAAATTTTAATATAAAAATAAGTATAACAAAAAGTAAATAAACAAATGGAAACTCTCATAACTTGTTTCTTCCAATGAATATTATCGGAAGACAAGATATAATAATGATATATATGCTTTTAATGAATTAATTTTTTATAAAAAAATTATGGTCAAATAAAAGTGTTGTGATTTCCTTTTCTTTTTGGCTAAAAAGTTTCTTGATTTTGCTTCTACTATGATTTAAATTCAAATGTGAGTTTTCCATTTAGATTTGGATTGCGTGATTACAATTGTAGCTTGTAAGCACCTAGTAATTAGTTTAAGTGGATTATATGTAAATTTATAAGTAATAGTAAGGCCTATATTATCAAAGCTCACATTAGGTGTTTTAACTTGCAAATACCTTAAAAATTGATTAAAAAAGTGGGTTATGCGCATATCAAAGATTATTGAAAAGGGTTCTATATACTTTATCCAAAAAATTATATATAATGAAAGATAACCATAATTTCAAACCATCTTAGTCATATTTAATAGAAAAAAATATTTTCTTTGACAGAACATAGTTGTTCTTATTAGGATTTAATTAAGAAGTCAAATTTAAACTTAATAAAATTTTTGAAGTTTTTTTAATGTTCTTAAAATTGATTAATTGAAAATTTTTAGTATTGTATTTGCTAATAATTTTTTTGAGTCACTATATAATTACTACTATAGATTTGCCCTTTAATGTTGGATATTAATGTTAATTAATGTAAAAATTAATGTATATATGGTGCAATAGCATTTTTGAAAATAAGTACAACTTACTATATCTGTTAACATAATTAGTTAACATTATAAGGCTATAATATCTAATAAAAAGTGAAGTGTTGGAAAATTAGTCAAAAGAAAAATGTTTGCATGTTAGTTGTTTAAAGAAAATAAAGGCAAACCGTTAAATTTGAAGAGTAGTCAAACATTAAACATTAGTTCCTATGTATAACCCTATTTGAAAGTGATTTTTATAGGAAACATTACATATTAGTTTTAGTAACAAGCAATGTGAAAACATATATAAATGTCAATTGTTTATTAATAACTAACATTTAAATTGCTACATACACAATGGATAGCATCTCTATTACTTAGATCCATAAATAAACTAGTATTGCATGATGATTTACTCTCCATTTTTTATGCTCTCCACTTAATTTCTTTTAGCATTTATTCAATAATTGTATAAGATTAACCTTTTACCATCTTTATATATCTATTCCTATCTATCTAAGGTATTTTCTTTTGTTCTTTTATGTTTTATGAGCATTTTTTGTTTGTAATTTTTAGGGTTAGATCGGTAATGTTGTAGTTTTTTGTTAAAAACTTTCATTTTCATGTTTTAAAATTACTTTTCAATCATTATTTATATGTTTTAGAAGCATTATTTAACATAGTGAGTTAACATACTCGATTACATGTGTTGCACTCATATTTTTAAAAATGTCATTTTTACTTGGATATTACTTTTTTAGAGTAACTTTCTACATTAGTGTGACTTTATTTCTTAGATGTTATTCTTGAAAATGTTAATTTGTTATAGGTAAAGTTTTATTCTAGTATTAAACCAAATATGTTAAAATAATATGCAAATTATTCTTTGTAATTTAGGTTATCACATGTATTTGTTCGATTGTTTATCATATGTTGTTTGGCATATAAGTTAAATATTTAGGTTAGTTTTGTTAAAACTTTTTAAATAGAAGTAATATAGATTTGCTTGGTTCTAATAAAGGTGGTTAAAGAAGAAAGAGAGCTAAAGGCCTTAGAATTAAAAATGATATGATCTTTAATTATGCTAAAATGGGAAAGGTCAAAAGCAAACTTTGATGATAATAGAGCTGCATGTGGGCCTAGTAGAACTAAATTCACTAGTTACCTTGATTCCTTAGTACACATCAAGGTACTTATTATCATTAAGCATTACTACCAAGTGGAAAAAGACATTAATGATGCCATTTAAGATGATATATTTGTAACAAACTTTAAAAGTTATCTCCATTTTAATTTTTATGTACACATAAAAAGAAGTCTTGGATTATTAAAAATGTTTGTCATTTGTCTGTAGGTTTCTTTACATATTACCTTCAATATTTACCAAGATTATGAAAACCATGTCTTTTTATTAGTAGGTAGGAAGTGGAAGGATTTTAAAAATAACTTGAGAAAGCAGTTGACCCTATAAGGATAAAGGTAGGACTTTATTGGTGTATATATCTTAAAACCAATCATATGAATGATTATAAATTTGAATCGTGTTATTTTTAAGGGCAATTACAATTATCATATTTATACATATATTTTTTGTATAGTATATTTAATTATAATAATAACCTTAGAATAATTGTATTATTAAATGTCCTTAGTCATATATCATTGTAGATTAGGTTGCACTGATATGTTAAAACTAGCATGCGTGATTACTTATATGAGATATTAAGTCTACACATGAGTACAAGTTAAAGAACTTATGTATTGGATGAACCCATCTTAAGAACACTACATGGACCATTATATGAGTGTCATGAATAATTTTTAGTGATCATCAACATGATCATTTAACCTGAGATTGCCAAGGTTCCCTACATGTGAGTTTCATATTTTGACACTACTTTATGTCACTCATAGTTAAGTGAATGCAATGATAGTTATTAGATGTGTTATATATTATGCAAAGGGATTTATATAATTAAGATGGAATTTGTTCTTCCTATATAATAACAGTGACATTTATGAACGCCTTGATTAAGTAAAACTGAGAAAAATGCATAACCATACTCAGATGGATTAACATAGAATGTCAATTACATCTGTCTTAATCATTTTATTTAGGAATTAAGAAACTTTTGAATTAGGCTATACGAGAATGACACAATCTATGTCTTGTGCTCAATCTGAATGTCTAGCACAAAAGGACATACATGATGATCACATGTAAAAGTTTAATCAAATTACTGACTTTCTCATTACTTAGTTAATAATGATGCGTAGTTAGATATCGCTCATTATTTATAATTATTAATATAATTCATAATCCTTACCAATGTAATGAAAACCTGTAGGGTCACATATTTAGAACCTAGCAGATTTGGAATTGATGGGCCTAGTATATGGGAATTTCATGTTATAATTATTAGGCTCAATTATAAGCCCATAATTATACATGAAACAATGCCTAAATTAGTTATAGTTTTTTTGTGCACCTATTTAACTAAGTGTATTGGGTGTTAATAAGTAAAAAAATCTATTATTAGTCACAAATCTCGATAATATAAAAAACTCTAATAGCACTTCTTAAGTATAACTCTAAAAGGGATGCAACTAGTACTATAAGGCAAAGAAAATGAATTCCAATCAATGCACGTGAGACATTTGCTGGTGATTCATAGATTCATGTGGATACCTCAAAGTTTTCGATTGGAAGTAAGTCGAAAAGGGTGATCAATGATCGAACCACTGAAGCATTTGTAAAAGGTAATTAAATTCTTGTCTCGATCTAATTATTTCATATGGATCCTTGGCTAGGATTAGTTAATTCCATTGCATCTATTTGGCTCCTGATCCCAATAGACTTACCTCTAGAAAATATCACTAGATTAACTAGTAAAGGTAAGAAAAGTTTATGAAGTTATGTTGTTCAAATGAGTTCCAATCAAAAGAAGTGTACAAGTTATCTAAAGGAGGGTATAGGAATCTTAAAGAGGACCTCATTAAGGAAAAGACTAAAGTTGTAAAGGAGGTTATTAATTAGCTTAGAGACTAACCATTAGTGTTGTTGCCCCATACAATAACATAAATTATGGGTGAAAGCTAGAGTTAACACTTGAGTCAAATTTATAATAGAAAAGAGTTAGCAAGTTACCTAATGAATAGTAAATGATGTTATTATTTTATTTATTAAATATAGGGTATGTTGTTTATTTACTAGCACATAACTAATCATGTTTGATTATATTATGCTAGGATAAGCTCATGTAACAAGCCACACTAGGAAAGTTTTAGCTAGGAGAGAGGATAGGCATCTTGATTATTACATTAAGAACTTAAGAGCATCCTAGACGTGTGAAGGACATTCAAAGATTAGTAGGTCTTAAAAAACATGTCAGGGGAGCTTTAAAATGTTCTTGCAATGATTAATTATCTGAGCAAGAAATGGAAAAACCAAGGGATGAATTAAAGGATAAGATTTTGTAGCATTTGTTAGTCATCCTTTAATGGAAAGGTAGGATATCTTCTACCTTAAAAGAAAAGAAAAAGGTATAGATAGTGACCCCTATGCCATCATGTGGGGAGCTACTATCTTGCTAACCTCAACTCTTTCATCTACTTACTATAGGTAAATTCTTGTTATCTTACTACTTGTTAGCTTTAAGGTTTTATGTGATAAGTTTTGATGATGACAAATAAGTGCTTGTCATATCATTAATGTCTTTATACCAAAATGTTCATAAACATGCTAAATTATGGTTGCAATGCTAATGCTTGATTATGTACTAAAAGAATTATATTTATACAAGCATCATTATGTTATGATTAATCAAGATGCATAATATAATGATTATGCATGTTCTTGTGCTAATTTGTTATATAATTTATATATGAATCAGATATATTAATATCTTGATATATGAGATTGGACTAATCAAATAGTTTGCAAAGTTTATGAACTTTTTTATAGGAAAGTCTAATAGGTACAATAAGAGTTAGTATTGAAGTAAAGGAATGGAAGATCATATTATGCTCAACTCAAGAATAAGAAAGAAAGACAAGAAAGAAGATGTGATCCAAGTATTGAAGGATCAGAAGATTAAAGTGTTTGAAAGCTTGGAAGCATAAGAAAAAGATCAAGGACTTGATTAGTATAGTTTTTCATTTTAAAGCTTAGACTTTCTTGTAAAATAAAATTTTTCATGATACAAAGCTCAAACATATTTTTTTAATTTTATCTTGATCAAAATGTTTTGGAAAAATAGCCTACAATCATGTTTTTACAAGATAATTTATAGGGAAATTTTAAAAACCAATGAGATATAAGATTTTGATCTTTTTAACATTGACTTTTGGTCACTCTTTTGATCATATCTTACAAAATACTTATGATTTGATTATTAAACTTTTTCCATATGAAAATAGACTTAAGTAACTCTTCATAAACATATTATTTGCTTAAAATAATTAATATATGAAAGAGTAATGATCTTTTCAAGATAAGTCTGAAAATTAATTTTCTACATTTCAATCTTTTCTGATAGGTGCTCATTATTTTGACTATATCTTAAAAGCTACAAAAAATAAAAGCATGAAATTATTTTTATGTGAAAATAGACATAAAGGGTTTTCCATGGATAGGTCATTTGGTAAAAATGATTAAGGCATGAAAAAGTTACAAATCATACAAATTGAGTCTCAAAATTAAATTTTTACAAATCCACTCTTTTTTACCTTTGCTTATTATTTTAAACATATTTTAAAAATTACATTATATATGAGCATAAAATTGGTCCTATTTGAAAGTAGAATCAAATAGGTTTTTAATGATAAGTTATTTGCTTAATACAAACTTAAAATGAAGAAGGTATGGTATTTTAAGTTTGAGTTTACAATCACCAATCAATTCTAGATAGGTAGAGATGAAACAATTAGAATTGATTAACCAATCATTGTGACTATTCTAGTGCACATATAATGGCTAGTTTTCATTTCTAACTACTATAAATGGCTATAATACTCTATAAACTTTCTATATAAGCTAAGAAACATCAAACACAATAGAAAGAGAGAGGCTAAACTTCAACTTCTAACATTATTTTACTCCTTTTTTAATCACATCAAGACTTAAGCTTTTCTTTGAGAAATTTTTTATTTTAGAAACTTTATTGTTTCATCCATTCTATAAAAGAGTTTGTTTGGGTTGTTATTTGTCTTTTATCATTTTCTAATTGTAAATAGTGAGGTTTCTTTTAGAAATTCTTTGAAAGGATAAGGTATCTCTTGTAAGAGAATTTTTGCTTAAGGAAAAGAAAAAATTTGTAAAGAAGCTTCTTTAAGTGCCCAGTTTAAACTTGAAGGGACAATGGATTAAAACACAAGCTTGGAAATCTTGGAGAGTGGATGTACACCTTGAAGAGGATATTCAAGGAAAGAACTATTATAAATTCTTGTATTTGATCTCTTTAGCTTATTTATTTACATTTTTGCATTATACATTGTTATTCTTCATTATAAGCTCTATTTTTGTTTTTGTTAATTTTTAAATATATTATGTTTTAATGTTTTTGTGGATGCTTGGATGATTGAATGCTTAAAAGGGATGTATATTTATGCATGTGCTTCTTGATGATTTCTCTATGCATAGTTGACGAAATTATTGAATATATTATGCTTTAATGTTGATCTTGATCCCTGAATGATTGAATGATTGAAAGATAAATTCATCTATGGATTGGCTTCTAATTCTTTATTTATGCATAATTGAATAAGTTTCTTTGCACAAGTATTTTGAATTGTTATGAGTATTATGCAAGCCTTTTCATTAGATTATCTTGGATTTATTTTTTAATGAATTGTTTATACATAGTTGAATAAGTTAATTTGCACTTATTCTTTGAATTATCATATTTTAAGTGCAAATATCTTCATAGAGCTATTTTGGAATTATTTGAATTAAAATTATCTTTATGACTTCCCAAAATTAAAGGGTTTTCAAAAGGGGTTTCAAAAATGTTAAAAATTTTTAAAAATACTCAATTTACCCTTTCTTAGGCATGGGTTATCAAGGCCTACACTTGTTACTAAGAACTTTTTAATCATGCTATAGTTTTACATTGATATTGATTGACTTGTTTATTTGTCATTGCGAGGTAGATGTACATTTGTACTTATGATTGTGAGATCCCCTATTTGGCAAGTGGTGAAAGGCATAGTCTTTCCAAACCATGTGCTCTACATTATTACACTACTAAGGGACTAGTGTAAGGTAGTGCTAAACATCACTAAGGATGTTATAGCTATGTTATAATTGCTAATGGAATAGGTGACCATAATGATCCTAGCACTTGGCATTTACCTAGTTTGGCAAAAGGCCTTGATTTTATTCTCCATAGAGATAAGGTTTTCCATCACTTTAAGTTTATTATTTATGATATAACAAAATATTGTCTAACATGTTTAATTATCATTTTTTCTACAATCCATTAGGTATCTCCAAAGGAAGAAAATGCAAGAAGAAACTAAAGGAGGATAAGGAAGATAATCTCAAGTTCAAAGAATCAATGATTTTGACAGCTTACCTTTAATGAAAAAAAATAAAATTTAGCATATGGCAGAAGCATCGCTAATCCATTGCATAGAAGATTAGAATTGATGATCTCATTCTATTAGAAATGAGGAAGAATATCATCGAACATGAATATGTATTCTTTTATCTGAGGATCCCATTTTTCATTTTCTAAGCCTAGAAGATATAAAAGTTTTTAATACAGAGACTTAGATTAGGTGCGTATAACTTTAACCATTAATGTCTTCCTTTTTGGTGCATATATTAGACATTATGAATTCTATTACTTATGCATTTTAAAAATGATAGGTACTTGCATGGTATTACCTAGGATAAGAACTTAAGTTCTTACTTTGGTTTCTAGATCCCAATAAGACCCAAGAGGTAGGGACAATAGTGAAATTTTAATATAAATATGTACACACAGCGATGTTAGTGAACAAAAAGCAATTATGCTACACAATACCATACTATGAATGGTATATGGGTGCAAAGATGGAGTTCAATTTATCTTTAGTTATATTTTCTCTTTAATTATTTTACTTGGATACCGAATGTTGTAAGCACTATTAGATGTTGAGTATCACCTATTCAAAGGATAGAAAGATCTACTAGCTTAACTTACTGAGCTACAAACTATGCCCAGGTTGGCAGGCAATATTCATAAAAGTTATGAACATACATTACAGGTTAAGTAACTTCACCAACAGGATAGCCAATGAATGGGTGCATATGAAGGTAACATTCTTATGCATGTTTGGATACCTACACTACAAGAAAACGAGTAACCAATAGTGGTTTTCTAACGATGATTATCCTAAGTGCCACTAAATGAAGAGAATTTAACAGATCCTTTAGTGCATGTAGTGGCAATTTTTTAGCGGTAGTTAATAACTATCGTTAAGTATAACTCCTTTAGTACGCACACCATCTGTGTTTCACATAGAAGCTAAATAAAATATTATTTTCTTACTAATTTGAGTTTGCGCATGAAGAGAGAGAAAACTTAAAAACACTCTCAAATAGCAAAAAAAGAAAAACACTCTCAGGGTTTAAAAAAAACAAAATAAATTATAAAGTAAGGTAAGGATTTCATTGGTTTTCTTTCAAAGGAAATGCAACTAAAGTTTGATCGTCTTAATTTTACCTTCCTATTCCATTTAATTATCTCATTGTTTTATGCAATTCCTTCTTTTATTTCTACAATTACTTCTAATTATTTTTTCAATTCCTATAATTAAATTCCTTAAAGTTTTGTTTGATGCATCAATGTGCCTATTTCATCCTCAATAATCTTTAATCAATTTCTATAGTATGGTTAGTCTTTGATTTGGGGTTAAGGTTAGCTTTTATGATTAAATCTCCAACAATTTATTTAGCTATGCTTATTTTGTGACTGTGACCGCGAGTATTATGCTTCATTATTCTCAAGCACGAATGGATTTAGTCAGATTAAATAGATTACAAATAGAAATTGGTCAGTTGATTTAGGAAATTGCCTATTCTCAAAGTCATTATTGGTGTTCCCAACCCTTACCCCCTAAGCTCTGTTTTAAGTTGTGAAATTGTTAATTGATTTAGGGTAATCTATCATAGGTGATTTATTTCTAATTTAATGGCTTTTTGTTTTGCTTTTTCTTCTAGTTTTATGTCTTGTTTTGCTACATTTTTCACATAAAAAATAAATAAATATGTCTTGAAGCACATTGACCAGGAAAAAACTAGAATATCCTAAGGATCTCTAAAAATTGTTCTAAATATATAAGCTAACAATCATGATATATGCACCTTATATAAAGGTCCATTACTATGAAACTTGGCTTCAAATAAACTCAAAATCAACATATCTTATAAGATATACCATGGCATTTGAAAATTACAATAGAGCATATTAAAATAAGATATAAATCAAATTATCTTTTTAACAAGAAAAAACATGTACAAAGGTAGGAGAATAAAAGTTAAACTAATTAACAACTCCCTTTTTTGTACATAATATGCTTGTAATCTGAAGGACTTCTTTGTGACAAGAAAATATAAATAGGAGCCTAGGCTAAAGCATATTTGAAATTTCTATAGTTTTAAGTTCCTCTAATTCTAATCATTTATCAAGCAGCATATGCAGCAAAATATTATAAGCATAAAATAAGTATACATACTTTAAAAGAATGTTATTTTGTAACTATAGAACAGAGCAAAAAGCGCTTGAACAAAATCATACTTATTACTTTCCTCATATAGCTAAATCTAAAAATGCAAAATTATAGGTCCAATTTGGCATCATCAATAAAAAATATTAAGCCAAAAGAAAACATAACAACAATATACTCGTGATATTTTTAGTTGTGAGAAAAAATTTTACTTTTTAGTTGAATTTGTTGATGCTAAGATATAATAAATCATACTTAGTGAAGGCATGAGCATGTTATTTTATCATAAAGAATTTGAAAACACTAAACACTTAAAATTATCTCTAGTATCTAAATTCTTCTTTTTATAAGAGAGTCTCTTAGGTTGTCTAAATATTATGAACTTCTTTGTATGCTATGTGGGGGAGATTTTATTATTATGGTTCACTAAAAAGGTTATTAACTTATGTTTTTGCAATTTGGGCAAGATAAGATTGGTATTGTAAATTTGCTAAGTATAATTGGGGATAGGTTTTTATAGCTATAGTACCAAATTCATAAGAGATACTTAAGGAACAGTGGCTATTATG
Source organism: Sindora glabra (assembly GCA_020226215.1). Lineage (NCBI taxonomy): Eukaryota > Viridiplantae > Streptophyta > Magnoliopsida > Fabales > Fabaceae > Sindora > Sindora glabra. Next base: position 62,349,735 of record CM035234.1, on the reverse strand, counting down.
GACATGCATATAGGTAATCTAAGTTATTAAAATTATAATAGAGGATGTGTTAGGAAGCTAGGGGAATGCTTTAAGAATAACGAGTCTATTATAGAGGTTTCAAGAATGGTTTCTATAAGTAACTAATATAAAGAAATAGAGCAGTGGAGTTTAGTTGTAGTAAAGATAAATTTTTTACTTGCATTAAGTTTTATTTGCCTGAGTTAAGAAGGAATTAAAATCCCTTATTTTCAACCAAGGACCAATTAGCTTTTTAAGAATTGAATATAAGCTTTAAGGCTTTCATTTATTTATACTTAAAGTTCAATGTGGATAATTCTGCCAACAAAGTTCAATAAGCTACTTTTCCAAGTAGACGGGTTGGACTTTAGCTTTTGAATGATGGAATGAAAGTATAAGCCTTAATCACTGGATTTTTTACAATACAAGAAAATCCCTAGATATTTCCCTATGTCTTTTATGAAATTAATATTGCTAAAGAAAGAAAAAAAAATAGAGCATAGGAAGTCATTAATTTTAATAGTGCTTTTCTATGCAAGTAATAATCAAGTTTAATTAAATCTAGCCAAACTAAAGAATAGCACTACATCTAAGTTGTAGAAAAAAGTTTAGCCTGTGATATATGTAGTTTGAATTGCTTAAATCCAGTTAAATAACTTAGAAAACATTTACCTTGCCAAGTATGCCAACAACAAGATTGATTTGTTCCATTCTTAGTCCATCTACTTGAAAAATATCTAAGTAGAAAACTTAATAAAAAAGTGACTGATGCCCTTTGATAAAATTAATTACTTCATGAACAATTTTATTCTTCACCTATATCATACAAATAATTAGAAATATATCATGGATTATCAATACAAATAAAATAGAGCTTGCTTTTCTTTTTTAATAGAGGAAAAATAAAAAAAATAAACAAAAGAAGGGTGATACATATAGTTTTGATAAAAAAAAGCATTCATACATTTGGTTGCCATGTTAGATAGCTAACACACTTTATTTGACAGCTTACAATAAAAACTAAGTCTTATCTTATTAGATGGGGTTAGTTACATAGATCAAATGGAGACAATATGCTCAATAAAAATCATATCTTTTATGGAACCATTAAAGCTTATGTATTTTTTTTGAAAGACTAAAGCTAAAAAAAATAATTGCAACATTGAAAGACTAACAATAGGTATGACAAATAGCCTTAAAGATAGAGTTATGTAAATTGCCTAACAAATGTCTTAAATGAATACTTTTCAATAGAAATTACCAATTGAATAGGGAATAACAAATCCATAAAGAAAACAAAATTTAAGATTTTGAAGAATAGGAAATTGAGGACCAACCTTAAAAAAGTTTGATATATCCACTAAAGAGGTTAAAGAAAAAACTAATATGAAAATTAGGGTTATAATCATTTTTTGTTAGTCAACATCCCTGGCCACATTTTAATTTTTATCTATAACTAATCATGGTGGACCACTAAAATTTACATGACATGTGTTATTAGGTTCAAATAAATGTATAATCATAAACACTTTAACTTATCCTATTGCTGTCTTGTTTCTATGATTGATTTAAGCATTGTCTTGTTTGGAAAGAACCAGAAAAAGTATGAACCTTTAGTAAATTAAAAGTTTCTTTATATGTCTTGTAGCTTCTTTGTTATTGTGCATTTAACATGCATAAACTTTGAGATAATTTTTCCTTTCTCTTTCTCTCTTACTTTCATTCTTATTTGTGTGATAAAATCTTGTAACTTAGCAATGATCAAATCTTGGATTAATTTACCCTATAACACATCTCAATACATTAATAGACTATAATAATTTTTGGATTTTACAAGTTGAAACAAGTTTATTTGAAGGAGAATAAAATATCCTTGTATTACTTGCTCATTTAGATTTTGGTTAATGACAGAAGAAGTGTTATATCACTTACTTCTTAAACAATTTCCTAGGTTTTCTATGGAGAGTCAATAGTAAGGGAGACTTCTAATAGTGGGCATAATGTGAATGAGCCTAGTACTTTCCAATCTAGCAAAGATCCTATTCTAAACATGATTAATGATGCATTGGAGTACTAACTCACCATGTAGGTAAACCTTCCACATCCTAAGAACTAAATGTTGGAGATAGGGTATTAGGTGAAAGGCTAAGTGATCAAAGTAGAGATGTTATGGAGTTACTTAGGGATGGAAATCAAGAATTGTATGAAGGATGTACTAAACATACAAAACTTTCTTTTATTATGAGCCTATAACACATAAGTGTTTATATGGGATTAGTGATATAACAATGGACATGATTGCATAATTTTTAAGTGAAGCATTTAGTCATGCAAAGATTCTTGAGTTATTCTACGAGGTAAAGAAAATTATCAAGAAGCTTGGTGAAATATCCTAAATTAAATTTATAATTCTATAATTCGATGTTAATGGATAATTTTTCATTTACTCGGTTAATATATGATTTAAATTTATTTTTTGAATTAAAGGATTTGGAGTAATGAAAATGATATTTATAATAATATTTGAAATTTATTATTTTTTATATATAACCATTATTAATTTAAGATTAGTTTAAAATAATTTTCATAAAAAAATTTCTCACAAGTTGAAAGTAATTTTAGTGATGATGGATGCAATGATTTATAAAATAATTTGGTGGCATTTGATAAATTATTTTCAGAATTGTGAAAGTTTAAAATAATTATTTATTTATGGGTTTTAGAATTTATTAGGTTAATACCAATGAATACATATTTATATATATAATAATTAAAATAAGTTCTTAAACAAAATCAATTTTATGAAAATGAGTTTTAAGATAAGTTAAAGGCTGAGATTTAATCAAATAGAATAGAAGGGTTAAGATTATGTGTATCAATGAGCTTAAATTGGGGTGATAAGAATTGTAACAAACCCCTTAACTTAGCTTTAAAAAAAAAATCTGGTTTCTCTTTATCCTAACTTTACACTGCCTTTTTTCTTTTTATTATTATTATTTTTTAATTTTGTGGCTAGCTTTCTCTTTTTGTTTTTTTTTTTTTGGAGCCATCCTCATCTATCTTTCCTAGACCAGTACCGCCCAGCCTCTCTTTGCCTTTCTTATTTCTTCATCTCTTTTTCTCATCTTTCTCGAGCTTTTTTGCTATTGTTGCTCTGGTAGGTTTGTCACCGACATTTTTAGCCACAACTACAAGTAGCTTCAGCTCCTCACTCAATCCCAAGATGGGTACTATTGCATAGGGAAATTGTAGCTGTGTAGTATCACTATCAGCCTCTCTCTTCTCTCCTTTTCTTGCTAGCAACGTAGACAGATAGAAGTGTTATTGTTAGCTGCTTTAATTTACAACCAACCATAGCTATTAGTGGTATGAGGAGCAAAAAAAAAAAAAAACTAGCAATGATGTGATTGAAAAAGGCTAAACAAAAACTTTTGTTGCTTGCTAGTGACTAATTACCTTTCTGGCACCGGTAAGCTACCAGCAGCCCCTTTAAAAGGTGATAAATCTATTTATGTGAATAGTGTTTTTGATTTGTGATATTTAAAGGTTGATTTGAAGATAAATTGTGCGATATATTTGGTGACCCATATGAAATAAAAACATAATCTTTATGATGAAAATGTTAAAATAAGATGATTAAGAGTATATATAAAACACCAAAATTTATTATGGTGAAAGATTCATGCAGAATCTAGAAAGAAGATAATTTAAGGGTATTTTGTGTATATGATGTTATAATAATATATCAGTATATGTGCATTTTATATTATTTGATAGTCAAATGGTGTGAGTAAAAGAATTAGATTATTATACCCTAACGTTTTCAACAATAGTTATATATTTTGGAGAAACACATTTGAGTAAATTCAAATGCATACTAGTAATTTTGGAAAATATGATTTTTATGATATAGAATATTGAATTATAATGATTAAAATGAATATAGTGCATTATGTTCCAATGTATTGTTTTCTTTTAAATGACTCAAGCTTAAATTGAATTCACTTATTTTATATATGTTTGAAATATATGATGAAGATTTTGGAAATTGAAAGCTTTATGATATAGAATGTCAGAATAACATATTTAGAGTATTTTTTATGTATTATATTCCAATATTTTACAAATTTGAATATAATTTAGAAAGATTATTTAAGTACTTGATGATAACTTGAAATAAATTTAGAGCAAGTGTAAGATTAGCTTAAGGAAATAATAGAATAGATTGGAGGAGTAGATTAAAAGGGCACTAGTTATGGCACCTAGTTTTATTATTTCATTTATATGGTCTTGATTCTAAAATCTTCATAATACATTATACTTCTAATTTCTTATGATTGACTCAAGAAAGAAATAACAGAATTTCAATAGAGAAGGTTAAAATATTTTAATTAGATTTTAAATACAAGAATGGTAAATTAAGGAGGAAATAAGTAAATTTAATATATTTACAAATTACTCTTCGTAAATGGTGATAATAGGAGGAAAATGCAAAAGAGGAAAATGGTTGCTTCAAAGCTTCCAAGATGGATCAATAATAGTAAGTGAGTATATATTTCTCCACTAATTTTATCTTAATAAAACATAACTTAATTGTATTCTTCTTATTGGTAATATGGATTTCATATTTATTATATGGGTTTAGTTTTGTGATATAAAAGTAACTAGCTATTGATGAATGAGTGCATAGTAAAAATGTGGTTATGTCATTATTAGCTATTAATTGATTGATTGTGATAGAATTGCAATTGATCATATCACTTATTTATGTTATGTGCTTTAGTTACTTGTAATTGTTGACTAGTAGTTTATATGGGCTTGTATTGGATCTAGTAATATGAATAGAATAAAGCTCTAGTGAATTGACTACATTGTGAATTAAGCCTTATAAGGTAATGAAATATTGTGAATTGTGCTAGAAAAATGACATCGGATATTATTTGTGATAAAGAGATGAATCCACAAGCTAGATGGAAAATTCATGACTAATAATAGTTGAAAAAAGTGTAAACTCAATTCTAAAATAAAAAAATGGTTATATATATGTTTACTGTAATTAAGTTTGGAGTGATATTGAAACTTTGCTTGTGATTAGATGCCATTGTTTCACATGATTGCAAAGACATAATGTAACTATGATAATTTGCTTGTATTTTGGCCTTAAAGGCTGTTTATGGCTATGTTAACTACCTAAAATAAGTAGTATATGTTGTGATGATGATGTTGTGCATTATCAAATAATTATATCTTCCATGAGTCTTATGCAAGAGATCACCAATTCCAAGATTTGATTCTATAGGTTTCAAAAATTCAAGTAATAAATTTGTTAATAGTTTTTAATTTATTATATGTTTAACCTATGATTATTACATGTTAAAATGATCTCTCTCAAGATAATGGTGTATATATGCTTACTGTGTTTTCGTAACTCACTTTATTTAATTTCAAATATTTTAAGGTTAAGACATGAGCTTATTATATTCACGGAGATTCAAGATTGTCTCACTAAAGGAATTTAACAATTGGAATTAGAATTAAAATTATTATAGAGATTTGATGGATTATATGATATGTTAAACTGATTATATATGTTTAAGTGTGAAACTATATAGTACTATGCGTGTTTTGATTTCTATCGTATCTGGAAAATAAATATGTTTTGAATTTTAGAGTATGTGACCCTTGGGAAGTGTATAAAAATAGGAGAGATTTTATCCATTTTTTCATAAAAATTTTAAAATAAAATTTAAAATCCTTTGAAATTTGGAATTTCCTGTTAGATAGAAAAAGTGAAATTTTATTAAGGTTTGTGGAAACCATTAATCGGATCCACGCCGATTATGATTGGGAGTGGGTCATGACACTTGGTCTTAACTACACAAAAATAATTGCATGTCTAAATGACTGTGTATTGTATTAGGGTATTGGGGTGATGATGCAAGTAAGGAATCATGTGATGGATGTCATGCTTCAAGATGGAAATCAATATGTAAAGGTGCTAAGGGGATGCATCTAGTAATATGAAGGAAAAAAAAGATGATTCCTGAAAAGGTTCTATGTTACTTTCCACTCCAACCACGTTTACAAAGATTATTCATGTTATCTAAGATTGTTAAACAAATGAGATGGCATGTTATGGATAGTAATGAAGATGGGTTGATAAGGGACTTAGAAGCATGCATGGAAGATGTTTAATTCAATCCACATTGATTTTGTTTCAAATCCTAAAAATTTGCACCTTGGCTTAACTAGTGATGGTGTCAACCTTTTTAGGAATTTGAGCACTAATTATAACATATGGCTTGTTATTTTAATCCCTTATAACTTGCCCCTTTGGATCTGTATGAAATAAAGCTTCTATTCATGTGTGCATCTCTCAGAAGCTAATTATAAGATGATTATAATAATGCACAATATATCATATTTTATTTTAGACAATGCAATTATTATATTCTATTTTATTTTGATATTTGCAAAATTTATAACTTAATATAATAATTATCCTTGGAATAGTCTTACTATTCCTAAAATGTCCATAATTGAGTATTATTATGAAAGGGATAGTAATAGTACATCAAGACTAGCATGTACGATGATTGATGATTATGAGTCATGAATATGTGATATCAAGTCAATATATGGGTATATTATTAGTGAACAGATGTATTAGGCTGACTCTATAAGAATACTACATAAATTATCATGTGTCATTAGTTATTATCATATAATCATAGTGCATATAGTATTTTAACTTAAAGTTACTAGGGTTCCCTATATGAGGAGTCACACATTTTGATGCTTTCCTGTATCACCTTCAAGTAGGATGTTGCATAGAGCATTCATTAGGTGTATCATGAATCATGCAGAGGAATATGAGTAATGTAGATAAAGTTTTGTTCCTTCTATATAGAATGAGTAATATCCTTAAGCCCTTTAATTGAGTAAAACTAAGAAATGCATAACCATACTCAAATAAATTAATATATGATATTGATCATTTGTTTAAGTTAATCTACTTGGTATCAAGAAATATAAATTAAATATTAATGAGGATGATGTATTCCATGCGTTTAGTTTAATTTAGATATTGTTATAAAAAGGACTGTGTTGCAAATTATTGTTCACACATTAGGTGAATATTGAATCACAAACATTCTTACTACTTAGGTGATAGTAATGTATTGTTAGATACTACTCATTGTTTATAGTTTATAAATGGGTCATTATCAACATAGTAAGAACTTAGAAGGTCTCACAAAAGGAGTAAGAATGAGACAATAATTTATTAAGCTTTAGTTGGACTAAAATCCTATCAATTAGGTCTATTATTCAATGCATATATATATTATCAAGGTAATAATATATTATTCACATAATATAGAGTATATTATGTGATATTATTTGATATTAAAGTAATATAAGATAATTATGTCATTTGATATTAGATAATTATATTATAGGATAATGTTATTATCTAATAATATTTAGTTATTAATATTAAGATAATATTAGATAACTAAATAATAAGTCCTATCTTTTCTTGCTTTCACCATGATAGGGATAAGGTATTAGTGGTTGAGCGAAATTAAAAAAAAAAGTAATTTCATAGTAAAATTAGGAAAATGGCATGCCTTAATTTTACAAAAGAGCATGAAGGCATCACTTTATATTAGTGAATATGAACTGCCACTAGAAAAACTAAAAATTCACTAAAACCTTACCCTTTTGTGAGAGAAACGTCTTCTAGTAGATTCGTAAAGGTTAATAAGTCATCATTTATTTCATATGGATATTGTAAAGGTACTATCACTTGACTGTACTTGTGATTTATGATCTATACTCCAAGAAGTAATCATTTTATACATAATTCTTGATCCATGTCCCTGTGCATTGTTTTGGAAAGGTTTCACAAAATTTCTAAAATTCTATTATGCTTAAGTGTATATGAAATCCAATAGTGGTATTAGAGCATTGGATGGGCATATATACATTATATCTTTTGTTTCTATAGTTTCTGTGTTGATCTAAATTTCCTATATGTTTTTTCTTTAAGGATTTAGTGTTCCAAATGCATAAAATGTTTATGCCACCATTGTGTTGTTGACACAAAAGGATACACTACATTTTATACATAGTAATAAAGGAAGTATATATTGTTTATGCAATTTCATCCTGCAATTTTTAGGTGATTTTTTATGGTTGTAGCATTTTATAAGCATAAAATGTCTTTGTTGTTTACCTTATAGTCACGATCTTGATGATATTGACATTTTGCGATATTCATTAAAGATATAGTGTATATGTTTTGTATGTATTACTGCCTATACCATGGATCACTCCACCATTGCCACGGTAAAAGAAATAGTCATAGTGATTCACAAATCTATCCTTGAAAGCCACAGGTCTATGTTCTTTAATGGTAGAGGAATTACCTGATAGCATGATGGGGTCATGCCACAATACTAAGGATTGGTATGTGCAAGAAATTAATTTTGTTTACTTTTTAGGGGCTCCACCCCTGATACCCTGCAGGGGTGTTACCCCTTGACTTCACTTGCTAATCGTTTAGTAGGATTGTAGTTCTAACTCTATGTAAGGTTCAAAAATATATGTCATTTATATATATATATATATATATATATATATATATATATATATATATTTATTTATTTATTTGCAATTGTGATATATGATGCATGATTGTGTTACATAGTTTTTGTGGCCGAATTTTAAATACAACTTATGAGTCATGTCTTTCTCTATTTTTTGATGTATATTCTTTTCTTATCTTACTCTCTTTAAATGTAACTCAGGGTTTCTACTTTAAAGTTATATTCAAAATAGAGCATCTTAAAGTGGCATAAAGAGAAGCTAATGATTTAGTTTTTTAAGGCCATACTATATGACATTTTAATTTCTTTACTATGCAATAATATTGATAAGCATGCATTTATTATGTGATAGCATATTCTTTGACTATTTCATAGTTTTATCCATTGTATAATATATATATATATATATGTAATGTTGTACTTTATTTATTTGCCTTATATGATGTATGAGATACACTAGATATAATGTATGAAAAAGTAGGCTAATTATGGTGAGATCTAACAATAATTAATTTAAATACCTTATCTAAAATATTAAGTTAGTAATAATTAGTGGTGCTTTCCAGTGCTTGGCACTCATTAAGGCCTTAATCGACATAGGGTAGGTTTGCTAAAGTAAAGTACCTTATTTATCTTGGTAAGATGTGACTAGATGATTGTGATATCCGATTGTTAAACATTGAGTCCAACTTAACTAGGATATCTCAATAGGATTAGGACTTAGAGGCATAAAGTTAGACCTTAGTTCATAAAATAGACTAGAACAAGTGTTGTTCACCTAACTATTTAAGATTCGTATATGATGCAATTAGCAACTATTGCCTACCTGAATAACTAAATCTTAAGTGATCAACCAAAGCTAACTTAAAGGTTAGTGAAATATGGATCTTGGCCTACTAGAAAGTCTCAACAATGTGACTTTTTGAATTAATAGTGAGGACTATTAATTTGAATAAATAGTGGAAGGTACATTTAATAAAAGACCTTATTAAATGTTTAAAACTTAATACTTATTTTGCATATTTTTTTCATAGATAACTAATAGCTAATGCATCAAATAACTTACCACTATGATCAATCCTTGAGAAGGATAAATTGAATAGTATAAACTTCTTCAATTTGTATAAGAATTTAAGGATAAGCTTCAAACATGAGCAAAAAATATATGTCCTAGAGGAACTTATTCCTCAATAACCTAAAGTTAGTGCCCTGCATGCTCAAAAAGATGTTTATAAGAAACATCATAATGATGCTTTAGATGTCGGTTGCCTCATGCTGGTTACTATGGATTTTGAGCTTCAGAAGCAACATGAGAACATGGAAGCTTATGACATGCTTAAGCATCTTAAGAAGCTTGATGAAGGCTAAGCTTGGTATGATAGGTTTAAGGTGACCAAAGCATTGTTTTAGTGCAAACTAGTAGAAAGAAACCCTATTGAGCCTCACATAACCAAAATGATTAGGTATATTGAGAACCTTGAGAGATTAGATGCTTCACTAGGCGAAGATTAGCCATTGACTTAATGCTGCAATCATTACCACAAAGTTATGGTCAGTTTGTCATGAATGAAATTGACAAACTACTATCAAAACTATTAATCATGTTAAGAATTGTTAAACAAAATTTTCAAAAAACTAAACCTGATATCATAATGATGGTTCAAAAAGGTAAGGGCAAGGGTAAGAACAAGAAGGATTCTAAATCCAAAGCTAAGCCCAAGTATAAGTCATTTATACTAAAACCAAAAAAAAGTATGGTTAAAGAAGGGAAATGTTTGCATTACAATGAGATTGGAAGAGAAACTATAAAGTTTATCTAGAAAATCTAAAAAAGAAGAAAGGAAGTGAGACTTCAACTTTAGGTATCTATGTTATAGAAATTAATATTTTTACTTCTACATTTGGGGTATTAGATACTAAATGTGGTTCTCACATTTGTACTAATGTGTGGGAACTCCAAACGAGTAGGACTCTGGCTAGAGGTGAAGTGGGCTTACAAGTTGGCAATAGAGCAAAAGTTGTTGCCTTAATTATAGGAACATATCATCTATCCCTATCTTCTAGCTTAGTGATTGAATTAAAGGATTATTATTTTATGGCCTGCTATTAGTAGGAATATTATTTCTATTTCTTATTTAGACAAGAAAGGTTTTTCATTTTTAATAAAGGATAAAAGTTATTCAATTTATTTAAACAAAATATTTTATTACAGTGCACAAATGTTCAATGGATTCTATATTCTTATTCTCAAAATGCCTATCTATAACATAAATACCAAGTGATTTAAATCTAACCTATCTCTGGCATTGTCGTTTGGGCCATAAAAATTAGAAGTGTAGATCCAAGCTTTATAAAGATGGACTCTTGGATTCATTTGATTTTGAATCATATGAGTTATGCAAATCTTGTTTATTAGGCAAGAGGACTAAGGTTCCATTCACTAGACATATTGAAAAGGCTAACAATCTATTAGATCTTAAACATAGTGATGTATATGGGCCTATTAGTTCTTCTACTAGAGGACGTTTCCAATGCTTCATATATTTATTAATGATTTTAGTAAATACAGATATGTGTATCTTATGAAACATAAATCAAAATCCTTTGAAAATTTTAAAGAATTCAATAATTAAGTACAAAAGTAAGTTAGCAAAAGTATTAAAACACATTGATTAGATTGAGGTAAAGAATACTTAAGTCGAGAATTTGATGGCTATCTAAAACAATGTGGTATAGTATCACAACCTACTCCACTTGGAATGCCACAGTGGAATGGTATCTTAGAGAGGAGGAATATACCTTATTAGATGTGATGTGATCTATGATGAGTCATATAGATATTTCAACTTCCTTTTGGGGGGTCTTCTTTAGAGATAACTACTTTTACACTCAATCATATTCTCTTTAAAATGGTTCAAAAGACTTCATATGAGATATGGATTGGGAATTGTCCCAGCATGTATTTTATAAAGATTTGAGGTTATGAGACCTATGTAAAATGTCAAACCTCTAATAAGCTTAGACCTAAATCAAATAAGTGCTATTATGTAGGGTATTCTTGTTGGGAATTCGGATTATCACATGCAGCGGAATTTTAAATTTTGATCCGAATTCTACCTAGGATCCATGCAAAAAGCATGAGTCAATGATTAGGGTTTTACCTATTGGGCACTCGTGTTTCTACTGATCAAAACTTGAGAGCGGATGAATCAAACGCCGGCCGGAAGGTACAGCGTCTCTACGGTATCCACACGGAGTGAACAACGACCTCTCACCCTCCACGCGTCTGCTAGGATGCGTTTTTCTCTCTAAGAATTAGGATTGGATGTTTTTGAGTGATTTAGGGTTTATATGGAAGCTTAAAACGTGATTATTAAGTGCTGCCCTCAAGTCCCTTTTTATAGAACTTAGGCAAGCCATAATCCTAGTCCTACTAGGATAATGCTTCCAAAATCCTAATCACACTTAACAACTCATCTTATCCTTATCCTAGAGATAATGGGAAGAGATAAGACTTATCTATTAATTATCTAATATTAGATAATGATATTATCTCATAATATAAATATCTTAATATTAGATAATTGCATATAGTTATCAAATATCAAAATAATATTATCTCATAATATATTTATCTAATATCTGATAAGATAATTACTTGATATTACTTTAATATCAAATAATATCACATAATATATATATATATATATATATATATATATATATATATATATATATATATATATATATAACGTGAATTTATTATTCTTAATAATATATATGCACGAAAATAAGTCCAATTAATTGGATATTAATATAATTAAAGTCCAATTAATTATTGTCTTATTCCTACTCCTTTTGTGTGACCCTGTAGGTTCTTACTACGTTGACAATGACTTATTATTGAGCCATAGACAGCGAGCGGTATCTAGCAATACATCACTGCCACTCAAGTAGTAAGAATGTCTGTGATTCGACATCCACCTAATACATGATCAACGTTTTACATCATGACCCTTTTGTAATAATATCCAAATTGAACTGGAGGCATGGAATGTGTCATCCTCGTCAATGTTCAATTTATATTTCTTGATACTGAGTAGACTTAAAATAAATAATTAATATCACATATTAATTCAACTGAGCATGGCCATGCATTTCTAAGTCTCACTCAATCAAGGGGCCCAAGGATATTTCTCTTTTATACAAGAGTAACAAAATCCCATTTACATCACTCACTTCCCTCTGCATGATTTATGACACACCCAATCAATGCCCTACTTGTCACCTGATTAAAGGTGACATAGGACAATATTAAAGTGAGTAATTTCTCATGTAGGGAACCATAGTGACTTCAGGTCAAAGGTTTATGTGTAGTTGTGATCATATGAGAATAACTTATGACACGTTTATCCATGCAATATTCTCATAGTGGGTCAGTCCAGTACATTGTTCACTAGCAATGTACTCATGTATTGACTTGATATCACATATCCATGATTCGTAATCATCAGTCACTATACATGCTAGTCTCGATGTATTATTACTATCCTTTTCATAATAATACTTGACTAGGGGCATTTTAGGAATAGCAAAGCTATTCCAAGGATAATTATTATATTAAGTTATAAATTGCGCATAATAATAATAAAAACAAAATATAATAATTAAATTGCCTAAAACATAATACATTGTATATAACTTCAATCATCAATATGATTGGCTCTAGGACATACACCAACAATCTCCCACTTGGACTAGAGCCAATCACTTATGTATCTAATACCAAGTGACATAGTATGACCATTATGCTTTTTCTGCGCTAAAGGCTTTGTCAGTGGGTCGGCGATATTATCATCAGTTGGTACTTTGCATATCTTCACATCTCCTCTATCGATAATTTCTCGAATGAGATGGAAGCGCCTAAGTATATGTTTGGATCGCTGGTGAGATCTGGGTTCCTTGGCTTGTGCAATGGCTCCATTGTTGTCACAATAGAGATCCACTGGGTTTGTAATGCTAGGAACAACGCCAAGTTCAGTAATGAACTTTTTGATCCAAACAGCCTCTTTTGATGCATCAGATGCAGCAATATACTCAGCCTCTGTAGTAGAGTCGGCCACTGTTTCTTGCTTTGAATTCTTCCAGCATACAGCACCACCATTCAGGCTAAATACATAACCTGACTGCGATCTAAAGTCATCCTTGTCGGATTGAAAACTGGCATCAGTGTAACCTTTTACAACAAGTTCTTCCTCTCCTCCATATATTAAGAATGAATCCTTAGTCCTTCTTAAGTACTTAAGGATATTCTTAACGGCAGTCCAGTGAGGTTCACCTGGATTTGACTGGTACCTGCTCGTCATGCTTAAAGCATACGAGACATCAGGACGAGTACATATCATGGCATACATGATAGATCCAATTGCTGACGCATATGGTATCTTATTCATCCGGTCCTTCTCATCTTGTGTCGAAGGACACTGAGTTTTGGACAAATTTATGCCATGCGACATAGGCAAAAATCCTCTTTTAGATTCTTGCATGTTAAACCGTTTTAACACTTTATCTATGTATGTACTCTGACTTAGGCCAAGCAATTTTCTTGATCTATCTCTATAGATCTTAATACCTAATATATAGGCAGCTTCGCCTAAGTCTTTCATCGAGAAACAATTCCCTAACCAAGTCTTTACTGTTTGCAGTGTAGGGATATCATTTCCGATGAGTAGTATGTCATCCACATACAATACAAGGAAAATAATTGTGCTCCCACTAACCCTTTTGTAAACACAAGATTCATCTTCATTTTTGATGAAACCAAATTCTTTGATTGCCTCATCAAAACAAAGATTCCAACTCCGTGAAGCTTGCTTTAATCCATAAATGGATCGTTGTAGCTTACATACCTTTCCAGCAGTTTCAGGAATGACAAAACCCTCGGGCTGTGTCATGTACACATCCTCGAGGAGCTTTCCATTAAGAAAAGCTGTTTTGACATCCATCTGCCAGATTTCGTAATCATAAAAAGCTGCAATAGCAAGCAAAATCCGGATGGATTTAAGCATGGCAACTGGGGAATAGGTCTCATCATAGTCTATACCATGAACTTGCCTATAACCTTTTGCAACTAATCGTCCCTTAAAGGTTTGCACGTTACCATCCATGTCGGTTTTCTTCTTGAAAACCCATTTGCACCCAATGGGTTTTACCCCTTCAGGTGGATCAACCAAAGTCCATACTTGGTTAGTATACATGGAATCCATCTCAGATTTCATGGCCTCAAGCCACTTCTCAGAGTCTGGCCCTTTTATAGCTTCTTGGTAAGTTGTAGGCTCATCTTGATCCATGAGTAAAACATCGCCATTTTGAGTTACAAGAAATCCATATCTCTCGGGCTCATGGCGTATCCTACCAGACTTACGTGGGCCTTGTGTTACTTGAGCTAGTTCCTGACCCACAACATCTTGTGGTCCCTTTCCAGGCTCTATTATAGGTTCAGTGTTACTTTGTAGGTCTCGTACTTCTTCGATTTCTACTTTTCTCCCACAGTTTTTCTTAGAGATAAATTCTCTTTCCAGAAAAACACCAGTTCGTGCGACAAACACTTTGCCTTCAGTAGGATTATAGAAATAGTATCCCTTAGTTTCCTTAGGATACCCCACAAAGTAGCACTTATCCGATTTGGGTCCAAGCTTATCAGAAACTTGACGTTTTACATAGGCCTCGCAACCCCAAATCTTCATAAAAGACAAGCTAGGACGTTTCCCAGTCCATATCTCATATGGAGTCTTTTGAACCGTTTTAGAGGGAACACGGTTAAGCGTAAAAGCAGCTGTCTCTAGAGAATGCCCCCAAAAGGAGATTGGAAGATCTATATGACTCATCATAGATCGTACCATGTCTAACAAGGTACGATTTCTCCTTTCTGAAACACCATTCCATTGTGGCGTTCCAGGTGGAGTGAGTTGTGATACTATACCACACTCCTTTAGATAGTCATCAAATTCTTGGCTTAAGTATTCTCCACCTCGATCTGATCGAAGTGTTTTAATACTTTTACCAAGTTGGTTTTGCACTTCATTCTTGAATTCCTTGAACTTTTCAAAGGATTCTGATTTGTGTTTCATAAGATACACATATCCATATCTACTGAAATCATCAGTAAATGTAATTAAGTACTGAAAACCTCCACTAGCAGGTGAACTAATGGGCCCACATACATCAGTATGTATGAGACCCAATAGATCATTAGCCCTTTCACTGTGTCCAGTGAATGGTGTTTTAGTCATTTTTCCTAGCAAACAAGATTCGCATATTTCATATGATTCAAAATCAAATGAATCCAAGAATCCATCCTTATGGAGCTTGGATATGCGCTTCTTATTTATATGGCCCAAACGACAATGCCAGAGATAGGTTGGATTTAAATCATTTGATTTAAATCGCTTAGTGTTTATGTTATAGACAGGCATTTCAAGATCAAGAATATAGAGCCCATTGAACATTTGTGCACTGCAGTAAAACATTTCATTTAAATAAACTGAATAACTTTTGTCCTTTATTATAAATGAAAAACCTTTCTTGTCCAAACAAGAAACAGAAATAATATTCCTGCTGATAGCAGGCACAAAATAACAATCCTCTAATTCTATTACTAAACCAGAAGGTAAAGATAGATAATATGTCCCTACAGCTAGCGCAGCAACTCTTGCTCCATTGCCAACTCGTAGGTCCACTTCGCCTTTAGCTAGAGTCCTACTCCTTTGTAGTTCCTGCACATTTGTACAAATGTGAGAACCGCATCCGGTATCTAATACCCAAGATGTAGAAGTTGAAACATTAATTTCTATAACATAGATACCTGAAGCGGAAGTCTCACTTCCCTTCTTCTTTTTCAGATCTTCCAGATAGACCTTGCAGTTTCTTTTCCAATGTCCAGTTTGACCGCAATGGAAGCATGTCCCTTCCTTAGCCACACCCCCTTTTGGTTTCAGTGCAGAGGATTTAGACTTGGGCTTGCCTTTGGATTTGGAATCCTTCTTGTTTTTGCCCTTGCCTTTTCCTTTTCCTTTGCCCTTTTGAACCATCATTATGGTTTTAGGCTTAGTCTTCTGCAAATTTTGTTCAGCAGTTCTTAACATGCTTAACAATTCTGGCAGTGGTTTGTCAATTTCATTCATGTTGTAATTCATGATAAATTGACCATAACTCTGTGGCAACGATTGCAGAATTAAGTCAATGGCCAACTCTTGACCTAGTGGTGCACCCAATCTTTCAAGGTTCTCAACATACCCAATCATTTTGAGTACATGAGGCCCAACAGGGTTTCCTTCTGCCAGTTTGCACTGAAACAAGGCTTTTGTCACCTCAAACCTCTCATGCCGAGCTTGGCCTTCATAAAGCTTCTTAAGATGCTCAAGCATGTCATAAGCTTCCATGTTCTCATGTTGCTTCTGAAGCTCAGAGTCCATGGTAGCCAACATGAGACAACCGACATCTAATGCGTCATCATGATGCTTCTTATAAGCATCCTTTTGAGCTCGAGGGGCAGTAGCTTCAGGTTCTTGAGGAACAGGTCCCTCTAGGACATACATTTTACGCTCATGTTTGAGGACTATCCTCAAATTCCTGTACCAGTCCAGGAAGTTTGTTCCATTCAGTTTGTCCTTCTCAAGGACCGATCGCAGTGATAAGTTATTTGATGTATTAGCCATTTGGTTATCTACGACAGAAATATGCAAAGTAAGTATTAAATTTAAAACATTTAATAAGGTCTTTTATTAAATGTACCTCCCACTATTTCATTCAAATTAATAGCCCTCACTATTAATTCGGAAAGTCATAGTATTTAAGCTTTCTAGTGGGCCAAGATCCATATTTCACCAAGCTTTAAGTTAGCTTTGGCTAATCACTTAAAACTTAGTTATTTAGGTAAGCAACACTTGCCAATTGTATCATATACAACTCTTGGATAGTTGGGTGAACAACATTTGTCCTAGTTCATCTTATGAACTAAAGCCCAACTCTATGCCTCTAGGTCTCAATCCTATTGAGATATCCTAGTTAAGTCGGACCCAATATTTGACATTCGGATATCACTATTATCCAGTCGCATCTCACCAAGATAAACGAGGTACCTTGCTTTGGCAAACCTACCTTATGTCGATCGAGGCCTTGATGAGTGCCAAATATTAGAAGGCATCATTAATTATTACTGACTTAATATTTTGGATGAGGGATTTCAACTTAATTATTATCAGATCTCACCATAACTAGCCTATTTATTCATGCAATATATCTAGCATATCTCATATATCATATAAAGTAAATGAATAAAATAGACTACCATATATCATATATCACGCAATGAATAGAACTATCACATAGTAGGAACACATTCTATCACATAATAAATGCATGCTCATCAATATCATCACATAATAAAGAAATCAATATATCGCATAGTATGGCCCAAAATTCTATTTTCTAATGACATTCCTAACTAACTCCTTAGCTTCTTCTTGTCTCATAGATCCTTAGCTTCTCCTTGTTCCAAGCAAAGAATACTCCATTGCAATTACAAATTTACAACAGAAACCCCGAGTTACATTCGGAGGGAATTGAGATGAGAAGAGAATATACATTAGAGAAATAGAGAAAGACACGACACGCAGGTCGTATTTTAAAATCCATCCATTAAAAACTCCAAGGGCCATACTATGCAACACATTCATGCATCATATGTAATAATTGCTAAGAAATATATGTAAACAAGATAAAGAGGATGATTGACATATATATATTTCATAACATCTTTATCATAAAAATCATGTTTTAAAACGGTGCCTTAAGAACAAAAACAATTTTTGAACGCTACGCAGAGTTAGCACGGCGGTCCCGCTAGCCGGTTAGCGAGCAGGGGTCAAAGGGGCAGCGCCCCTTTGCCGGGGGGTGTGGGGAGCGAAGCCCCCCGGGCCAAAAATTGAATACATCTGACATTCAAATTTTGATTCATTTTGCCAACAATTGACACACCCCAAGTCGAACAATTCGACTATATGATTGACATTCAAATCATAGTTTAAAATAGGATTTACGTCCTAAACACTTTGAATAATTTTAATCATATCAAAACAGATCCAGCCATATTCAAATAATTTAAAGCATACATATACCTCATAGACCAGATTCAACTTAATCATATTAAACGAATTTAAACAAGTCTTTACAGATTCAGAATTAATCACATCAATTCTATGCTGACTAGGTTTTATGCTTTAAATGCAGAGAACATCACATGTTCAGAACAGATTCTACGCATATATGAAGCAGAAAAATGCATGATCATATTCATACAATTAATCTCATCAATTGATAATCTGATTCAAAATTCAAATCATATATATCATATATATATTTACGAAATCAGAATCATACACGAGTAAACATATATCACATATATATCTAGTTTAAACAGAAACTGATTTGATATTAATTTATCACATAAATATTCATCAAAATGTGTAACTTCTGATTTAAACCGAAACAGATTTGACATGTATTTATCATATAAATATTCATCAAAAACGGTAAAACACATAATCAGAACTATATATTTTTGCAAGAAGCTCTGATACCACTGTTGGGAATTCGGATTATCACATGCAGCGGAATTTTAAATTTTGATCCGAATTCTACCTAGGATCCATGCAAAAAGCATGAGTCAATGATTAGGGTTTTACCTATTGGGCACTCGTGTTTCTACTGATCAAAACTTGAGAGCGGATGAATCAAACGCCGGCCGGAAGGTACAGCGTCTCTACGGTATCCACACGGAGTGAACAACGACCTCTCACCCTCCACGCGTCTGCTAGGATGCGTTTTTCTCTCTAAGAATTAGGATTGGATGTTTTTGAGTGATTTAGGGTTTATATGGAAGCTTAAAACGTGATTATTAAGTGCTGCCCTCAAGTCCCTTTTTATAGAACTTAGGCAAGCCATAATCCTAGTCCTACTAGGATAATGCTTCCAAAATCCTAATCACACTTAACAACTCATCTTATCCTTATCCTAGAGATAATGGGAAGAGATAAGACTTATCTATTAATTATCTAATATTAGATAATGATATTATCTCATAATATAAATATCTTAATATTAGATAATTGCATATAGTTATCAAATATCAAAATAATATTATCTCATAATATATTTATCTAATATCTGATAAGATAATTACTTGATATTACTTTAATATCAAATAATATCACATAATATATATATATATATATATATATATATATATATATATATATATATATATAAAACGTGAATTTATTATTCTTAATAATATATATGCACGAAAATAAGTCCAATTAATTGGATATTAATATAATTAAAGTCCAATTAATTATTGTCTTATTCCTACTCCTTTTGTGTGACCCTGTAGGTTCTTACTACGTTGACAATGACTTATTATTGAGCCATAGACAGCGAGCGGTATCTAGCAATACATCACTGCCACTCAAGTAGTAAGAATGTCTGTGATTCGACATCCACCTAATACATGATCAACGTTTTACATCATGACCCTTTTGTAATAATATCCAAATTGAACTGGAGGCATGGAATGTGTCATCCTCGTCAATGTTCAATTTATATTTCTTGATACTGAGTAGACTTAAAATAAATAATTAATATCACATATTAATTCAACTGAGCATGGCCATGCATTTCTAAGTCTCACTCAATCAAGGGGCCCAAGGATATTTCTCTTTTATACAAGAGTAACAAAATCCCATTTACATCACTCACTTCCCTCTGCATGATTTATGACACACCCAATCAATGCCCTACTTGTCACCTGATTAAAGGTGACATAGGACAATATTAAAGTGAGTAATTTCTCATGTAGGGAACCGTAGTGACTTCAGGTCAAAGGTTTATGTGTAGTTGTGATCATATGAGAATAACTTATGACACGTTTATCCATGCAATATTCTCATAGTGGGTCAGTCCAGTACATTGTTCACTAGCAATGTACTCATGTATTGACTTGATATCACATATCCATGATTCGTAATCATCAGTCACTATACATGCTAGTCTCGATGTATTATTACTATCCTTTTCATAATAATACTTGACTAGGGGCATTTTAGGAATAGCAAAGCTATTCCAAGGATAATTATTATATTAAGTTATAAATTGCGCATAATAATAATAAAAACAAAATATAATAATTAAATTGCCTAAAACATAATACATTGTATATAACTTCAATCATCAATATGATTGGCTCTAGGACATACACCAACAATTCTAAGGAAATCAAAGGATTATATTTCTATAATCTTTTTGAGGGCAAAGTATTTGTTACATGAATTAGTATTTTTCTTGAAAGAGAATTTATTTCAAAGAAAAATAATAAGAGGAAAGTAGAAATTGAAGAAGTTCAAAACTTATAAGATAACATTGAACCTTAATAGAGCTTGAATAGAGACCACAAGAAGTTATGGCTCAAAAGCTAGCTCAAGTAACACAAGGCCTATATAGGTCTGGTAGGATATGTCATGAGCTTGAGAGATGTGGATTTCTTATCTCAACACAGTGATATTTTAGTCATGGATTAAAGTGAGCCCACAACCTACCAAGAAGCTATTAAAGGGCTAAACTTTGAAAATTGGCTTAAAACAATAAGATCTGAGATGGGTTCTATGTATACTAACTAAGTATAGACTTTTGTTAACCCACCTAAAGGGGTAAAATGCATTGGGTGCAAGTAAGTTTTCAAGAAGAAAATCAACATGGATGGTAATGTACAAACCTTTAAAGGGCGATTAATGGCAAAAGGTTATATGTCATGGTATGAACTATGATAAGACTTATTCCCTAATTGCCATGCTTAAATCTATCTAGATCTTACTTGCTATGATGGCTTTTTATGATTGTGAAATCTGGTAGATGGATGTTAAAACTACTTTTCTTAATCGAAAGCTTCTTATAGATATGTACATTACACAGTCTAAGGGTTTTGTCACTCTTGAAAATGCTGGAAAGATATATAAATTATAATGATCCATTTATGAATTAAAGCAAGTTTCATAGAGTTGGAATCTTTGTTTTGATGAGGCAATTAAGGAATTTGGTTTCATAAAAAATGAAGATGAATCTTGTATTTATAAAAAGGTTAGCGGGAGCACAATTATTTTCTTTGTATTGTATGTGGATGACGTACTACTTATAAAAAATGATATCCCTACACTACAAATTATAAAGACTTAGTTAAGGAATTATTTCTTAATGAAAGACTTAGGTGAAGTTGCCTATATGTTAGGTATTAGGATCTCTAGAGATAGATCAAGAAAATTGCTTAGCTTAAGTCATAGTACATACACAGATAAAGTATTAAAACATTTTAACATGCAAGAATCTAAAAAAGAATTTTTGCCTATGTCATATGGTATAAATTTGTCCAAAGCTTGGTGTCTTATGACACAAGATGAGAGGGATCACATGAATAAAATACCATATGCATCAACAATTGAATCTATCATGTATGTCATGCTATGTACTAGTCATAATATCTTACATACCCTGAGCATGATGAACAAGTACTAGCTAAATCCAAGTGAACATCATTAGATTGTTGTCAAGAACATCATTAGATTCATTCTTAATATATGGAGGTAAGGAAAAACTTATTATAAAAGGTTACATTGATACTAGTTTCCAATTTGATAAGGATGACTTTATATCATAGTTAGGTTATGCATTTGCCTAAATGGTGGTGTTGTAAGCTGGAAGGATTAAAAGTAGGAAACAGTGACCATTTCTACTATAGAGGTTAAGTATATTGTTGCCTTTGATGCATCAAAAAAGGCTATTTGGATTAGAAAGTTCATTACTAAACTTAGCATTGTTCCTAGCATTACAAACTCAATGGATCTCTATTATGATAACAATGAGACCATTACATAAGCCAAAGAACCTAAATTTTATTAACAATCCAAACATATACTTTAGTGCTTCCATCTTACTCATGAGATCATTGATAGAGGAGATATGAAAATATGTAGAGTACCAATAGATGATAATATTGCCAACCCACTAACAAACTCTCTAGTATGGAAAAAACATGATAGTCATACTTGGTCACTTGGTATTACATATATAAGTGATTGACTCTAATGCAAATAGGAGATTATTGGCATGTATGTGTCCTAGGAGTCAATCATAAGATGATTGTAATAACATACAATGTATCATATTTCATTTTAAACAATACAATTATTATATTTTATTTTATTTTAATATTTACGTAATTTATAATTTAATATAATAATTGTCCCTAGAATAATTTTACTATTCCTAAAATGTCCATAGTTAAGTATCATTGCGAGAGGGATAATAATAGTATATCAAAACTAACATGTTTGGTGGTCGATGATTGTGAGTCATAGATATGTGATATAAAGTCAATACATGTTAGTGAACTGATGTACTAGACTAACCTTTTGTGAGAATACTATATGAATTATTATGTGTCTTAGTTATTCTCATGTGACCACAATGTACATAATTCTTTAATTTGAAGTTACTATAGTTCCTTACATGAAGATTTATACTTTGATGTCATCTTGTATCACTTTTAATTAGGATGTTACATAAGGTATTGATTAGGTATGTTATGAATCATGCAAAGAGATGTAAGTAATGTAGATGAGATTTTATTCCTCCTATATAGAAGGATGATATCCTTGAGCCCTTTAATTGAATGAGACTAAAAAATGCATGACCATGCTCAAATAGATTAATATGTGATATTGATAATTTATTTAAGTTAGTCTACTCAATATTAAGAAATGTATATTGAACATTGATGAGGTGACACATTCCATGCCTTTAGTTTAATTTGAATATCTTACAAAAGGGACTGTGTTACAAAGGGTTGTTCACACATTAGGTGAATATTGAATGACAAACATGCTTACTACTTAGATGGCAATAATATATTACTAGATGCTGCTCATTATCTATAATGATATATTACTAGATGCCGCTTACTGTCTATAACCCATAAATAGGTCATTGCCAATATATTGAGAACTTACAAAGTCTAACAAAAAGGGTAAGAATGAGGTAATAATTTATTGATCTTTAGTTAGACTAAAATTCTATTAATTAGGCCTGTTATTTAGTGCATATATAAATTATCAAAATAATAATATATTATTTACATAATATATAATATATTATGTGATATTATTTGATATTAAAATAGTATCAGGTAATTATATCATTTGAAATTAGATAATTATATTATAGGATAATGATATTATCTAATAATATATAGTCATTAATATTAACATAATATTAGATAACTAACTAATAAGTTTTATCTCTTTTCACTCTCATTATAATAGGGATAAGGTATTAGTGGTTAAGTAAAATTAAAAAAAAGGACAGTTTCCTAGTAAAACTAGGAAAGTGACGTGCCTTAGTTTTATAAAAGAGCATGAAGGCATCACTTTATATTAGTGAATACAAATTGCCATCAGAATAACAAAAAATGTACTAAAACCTTAGTCCTTTATGAGAGAAACGTCTCTTAGCATATTTACAAAGGTTGAAAAGTCATCATTCACTTCATGTGAATACTGTAGAGGTACCATCACTTGACTGTGTTTGTGATTTGTGATTTATACTCCAAGAGATAATCCTTATATATATAATTCTTGATCTATGTCCTTGTGCATTGTTTTGGAAAGGTTTCGTAAAATTTTTGAAATTTTGCTATGCTTAAATGTATGTGAAATCCAACACCTTCATCTTTCCAATGATCATTTATGGAAGAAAAAGGCCTAGAAATAACATCAATATCTATCTTCAACCTTTTATCCAAGAATTAAAGGACTTATGGGATAGTGTTGTTGAAACAATTGATACATTGACAAATTAAACTTTCAAAATGCATGCAGCTCTGATATGGACCATTAGTGATTTTCTCGAACTTAACAATTTATTTGGGTGGAACACATATAATGGTTTAACTTTCCATACTTGGAAATTTAATTTTAAGCCTCAACATTTAACATTTAGTAAGAAATCATATTTTACAGGTCATTGTCATTTCTTACCCTAAAACCATAGATTTAGATTTAATAAATCTTGATATGATGGAAACACATAGTTAAGGAACCACCCAAAATATTATCTGGCTCTAAAATTTTAGAACAATTGGTGGATATTGATGTGCAATTTGGGAAGGATCCTAACTCTAGGGAACATGGGAAAAAACCTTCCTTAAAATCAATAGAAGGAAATGGAACACAACAATGGAAGAAAAAAAACATATTTTTCCAACTTCCATATTGGGAGTTCAATTCATTACATCACAATATTGATATCATGCATATTGAGAAAAATGTATGTGTTAATATTATTTACACATTGCTTAATGAACAAAATAAAACCAAAGACCATCTCAATGCTCATCAAGACTTACAAGGAAAGAATATACATTGTGATCTTTAGGCTAATGACAATGGAAAGTTCTCCCTAGCTTTATTTTCCTTCACAAATGCTCAAAAAGATGTCTTTCTTAGTAAATTGAAGAATGTGCTAGTGCCTAATGGATATTATAGTAATATATCAAGATGTGTTAATTTGAAGAAACTCTATGGACTAAAAATCTACGATTCACACATTCTTATGGAGCAATTACTACTAGTCACTTTATGAAATATAATACAAGATTATTGTAGTTCTAGTTAAGCTATGTTTATTTTTTAGGAAAATATATCATAAAACTCTAGACCTAGTTGAGCTTGATAAGTTGTAAAATCAAATCATGTTTACACTTTGTCATATGGGGATGATATTTCCTCCATAATTCTTCATTATAATGGTTCATATAGTTATTCATTTAGTTGATAAAGTGAAATGTGGAGGGCTTGTGCATTATTGTTGGATGTATCTAATAGAGGAGTACATAAACTTTGTTTCATTTATTTTTTCAACTCTCTTTTGTCCCCTCTCACCTTATTACTATATCATTTGTTTTTACATGATCGGTACTTAGGTTATTTGAAATCTTATGTTAAGAATAGGGCTCAACCTAAAGGCTTTATAGTTGAAATCCTACATACTATCTTCCTAACGATTAGTTGACTAATTGAAAAAGTGTCAACTTTCATACTATCACATTTGGAATTAACACAAGCATATAGATATGTGTTATTTAATTTAGTTATTGTTGATCCATTTATTAAGGAATTCAGGAAATAAACAAAAAGATGGCTTTGAAATTGAATTCGTTCCAAGTCAGATATTAATAAGATAGTGAATAAAGAAGTTGTTGATTAGTTTTCTAGGCATATAAGTATTATTTCTTATATCATATTTGATGTACGATAAGGTTTGTACTTATAAGTTCAATGATAGGTAGTTAATTTCATGTTTTTATTTTTCTAGATAATAAACATTGGCAACTAAGATGAGATTCCTATTAATTTAAAATATTTAGCTTGTGGAACTTTGCCATGTGCTAAAAGGTATAATACATATAATATCAATGGTTTTAAATTTTGCACGATCAATCGAGAACAAGGATTGAAATCACAAAATAATGGAATCTTTACCACTACTAAGTTAGGATATTATGGAATATTGAAGGATATCCTTGAGTTGAATTATTATGGTTAATTCTCAATTATTCTGTTCAAATGTGAATGGGTCAACATTGCGATTGGGATAAGAAAAGATCAATTTCAATTTAGTTTAGTCAACTTTTCTTGATTAATTCATACTAGTGAGCATGAAGACCATGATCCATACATCTTGGCTTCATAAGCATAAATGGTATATTATGTAAATGATGAATGGATAAAAATTGGAGTGTAGCAGAATACTTAAAGCTAAGATACCTATATAATATGGGGGATGAAGGTGAAGAAACATTTCTCAAGAGTGAGGCACATACTTTTCAAGATATAGGCTCTTTTTTCCTAGATGATGATGAATGTATGCAATTAGTAAGAGAGGATGTAGATAATGAAGTCATAGCGACCACAAATCCAAAAAACATGGATATTTGAGTAGTTATGATTTAGGTTTGCACTTTCTTCATGCATAATTTTATTTCTTAACTGATTGCTTTTAATTTTTCTTGTTATCCTTCAAGTTTTATATTTTTTAACATTGTTCTTTGTTTATAGTATATATGATTAAGATATTTTAATGATATTTACTTATATTAATTGCATATGTTTTTATTTATAAATATTTTACCTTGCTTGCAGCCATGCAAAAGCGAAAGCACTATAAAGATAAAAGTAAAGCAACACTATCGAATCCTATACATTTTACTAAGCATGAAACTTAAACCTTATCACATGTTAACTTTAAGCCTACTGCATAGTTGTATGTTCCTTTTAGCCCACTAACTATTCCACAATCATAAGCACCTCCTGGCCTATAAGCTTTTCCATAGTCATAGGCTCGTCCATAATCACAAGCTCCACTTAGCCTATAGGCTCCTTCTAATACATAATCTCCTTCATAGTCATAGGCTCATCCTACTACACAAGCTTTTCCATAGTTATAAGCTCCTCCTTTATTACCCTAAGATCCTTTTTAAACACCATAAATTCCTACATTATCCCAAGGTCCACCGAGAAGCCATTAGAGAGTTAGAGTTATAGGTAAATGCCATTATATTTTGTGATTGTAAATATTAATATGATTAACACATACTGTAACTATATTTATATTTATCACATAGATGAGTTGGGATATATAAAGGTGGTCTTAATGAAAACCTATTTAATTATCTTAAAGTCCAAATAAGTAATAATACTTGTATTTATGGACAAGTTTTAAGACACTTTGCAAGTGAGCTCGTTGATTTACCAATCATATACATATACAAAGTGTCATGACCCGTCCTAATCATGATTGGTGTGAATCCTATTACTAGTTTCCATGAGCCTTAACTATTTTTCACTCTTTCTATCTAATGAAAGTTTCCAAATATAAGGGGCACTTAAAAATTTCTTTTAAATTTTGCAAAAAAATGGATAAATTCTTCTCTATTTTTGGACACTTCCTAAGGGCCACACACCTTATAATTCAAAACCCATATTATTTTTCAGATATGATAGTAATCACATATATACACAATACATTAGAGTTTCAGATTTATACAAACAAATGATTCAACACATCAAATGTTGAATCAATACCATTTTTATTCTTAAATTCTATTCCTAACCTAACAAGAATCTTAACTATCAAATCCTCAATCTAGGCAGTTTTTGCTTCTCTAAGGATGTAACAAGCTTGAATATGCTCACCATAACCTAAAAACATTAAAGATACAACATAATGAGTTACCAGAACTCAATGAGCTAGAAGAACTTAATGAGCATATATCTACTAATATCTTATAGGTGATTAATTTTATATATAATAATCATAACATAATCATATACTAAATTAGAAAATGTTGGCAAACTAATTTCCTAAATTTTTAAAATATATGCAACCATGATAGAAGTCCACTTACACATGACTTAAACTTTATTTCTCATAGCATAATCACAAGATCTTAACTTACACATGACTTAAACTTTATTTCTCATAGCATAATCACAAGATCTTAACTTTTTATTAGAATTCAAGATCATATACTACCTATTCTAAGTAGGCAACCATGATGGAAGTTCACCTACACATGACTTAAACTTTATTTCTCATAGCACAATCATAAAAGTCTTAACTTTTTATTAGAATTCAAGATCATATACTACCCATTCTAGGTAGGCATCATACTTACAAATAGCCATTAAGGCTCAAATGCAAATAGATCATTACAATCATATCATCAGTAAAAGTTCATCACAAACAATCATATTATATCACATATTCAAATAAAGTAAACATACATATAGCTACTCTATAGTATCAAGGTCAATTATATACTTTTCTCAACTATTAGCCACGAATTTCCTATCCAGCACTCAAATCCATCTTATATTCCTTTCAATTATTAGCCGAGAATTTCCCATCTAGCTTTCATATCAATTCTATATTCACAAATTTCAATACGATTATTAGCATGATCCTCAAATAGTAAACACATGAGAGCTAAACTTTCACATCGTAATTATGTATAGCATTGCAATACAAAGTCATAGTTTTGTCATTGGACAATATCAAGCCCATAACAATATAGGTATTCCTATATAATATCATTGAGTTCAATCACAATCCATTAATAGTTATTACCATATTATGCTTTTGCTGCACATTATAATCAATTATAATTCATTAATAGCTAATCACTCTTATATTATGAAACTAAGTTCATATAATAAATATGATGAAATAAAGAATGATCTTGAATTGGATTTTAAACAATAAAAACAGAAAAAGATAGAGGATAGGCACCACAATCACAGATTAATAAGCCGAAGGAAAGATTGCCATAAGATAAGGCCTCTTGATAAGATCAAAGATAATTGATTCACTCAAGAACCTAAGAGTCACAAGCTCTCAATCTCAAATTGTATTCAAAACTGAATAAAAATTTATTTACAAGAGCTTATATACCAGCCCCCATAAGCAAACCCTAATGGGCCTTTTATATTAACAAGCCCAATTCTAATTGGCCCAATTAAAATTACAAGTCTTAATGCCAAAATAAATCTAAAAATAAGTCCCGGCCCATATAGCTCATTTATTATAAAAATACTAAACTAACTAAATGCTATTGGATTCATTGGAGCCCATATCTTCCAAATATATGCAATTGACCATCTTGGACTCTTCTAGCTTCAAATTAGGCCTACTTTCAAATAAGACAACAACCATCTTCTCTAGGTCTCCCTTTATCCTTTTTGCCTTTGCCCTTGTCATTGATCCTTGAAGCCCTTCCAATGCCTTCAAGCCTTTATCTTTAGTGGGTTTTCTTTGATTTTCATCAATCCCTCCTTCTTCAAGAGAATTCACCCTCGAAATTAAATCTTCAAAACCTACATTAATAGGGGAAAGATTAGAAACACCAAAATGAGCACTCATATCAAACTCACCATGAGAATTCAAATTAGGAAAACAATTATTGTCTCTTCATGACTGGGAATGAACCATCTCCATCTAGATATAATAAGGATTCCTTGGATTTGAAACACTTCCTTTTCCACTCTTGCAACCACCCGGATCAAATACAAAATAAGTGTCAACAATCTCATGCAAGCATATAAAATTATCAATTATAACAAGTTTGTCAATGAAAGCACATAGAACTTGATTCCTTATAAGCTTCTTACAAAAATTAATCAAACCATGAAAGCTCTTAATTTCACCAACAAACTTAAGTGGAGACCATTTTCTAATCGTTTTCACTTTTACTTCATTGATCTTTATTCCTATGCCACTTACAATGTGATTCAAACAAGTAATTCTTTCCTTGTAGAATGAGCATTCCACACATTGAGCATACAATTCATCATGTACAAGATCATATAGATGTGGTAGCCCTTTCCAACTCTTTAAGTTTTCAAACAAGAAGAACCATCCCTTGGACTCATGATAACAATGAAAACCAGCACTAACAAACTTATTCTTAAAAATACTCAAAACATAAAAGTAATAGAAACTCACATAAAACTTGTAAGTAAAAACACATAAACTAATAACAGGAATTTTACCTAAATAAACCCTAACAAATTTATTTAAAGAAGTATGCAAGAGATAATTCATTAAGTTCATAAAAACACTTAGTCCATTAGATAAACTAAGAAGTAAAGACAACCATTCATAGAAACCATGTTTTACTTGGAAACTATTTTTCTTTTCAACATCTTTTCTCAAGGATATTTGATGATATCTCCATTTCAAACCATGTTTAGAGAACACAAAAGGATCATGTAACATATTAAGCACAATATCAAGGGGATCCTTAATGCCAAAATATTTTATCAAATCATGTCCATAGGCTTCCCTACTAAACATATTTTTATGAGAACTCTTAGGCACACACATTTTGTTCATTCCATACAAAAATCTATCATACATAAAAATATCTCCAAAAATTATTTCCTCACAAGCATCAACATTTGAAACACCATCAATAAATGCAAGAATAGCAAAATCAACTAAAGGAATAACAATATTGAGTGGAGAACTAGGAAGTCCATAATCATTTGCATACAAAATTCTAATGTTTTCAACACTCAAAATTTTTTTATGCAAATTAGAGATGAGAGTGTACCTCTAAGACAACATATCAACCATCACAATAATATTACCTTGCTCTAATTGGGGCATTTTCCTTCTCACAATGATAGCTCTTTGGAAGATTCTTTTGGAAGCACTTCTTTGAATTCTTTCAAAATAGCATCATAAGTATTTCACAAAACAATTTCAAGATTGTTAGTATTTTCATAAGCTTTCTTGTACGAGACAATTGGCCTAGAAACATACAAAACCCTCTTTATCCCACTTGCTTTTTTAATAAGTCTCAAATTTTGTTTGCTCTCTTTTTCTACAAAATCACTCTATTTCTCTCTCAACATAATTTTTCTCTCACTCTTTTTCTTCTCATTGCTCTCACTATTTTCTACTCTCTTCTCTCTATTATTTTCTTCTTTTTTTCTCTCACTTCCTTCTCTCTTTTTCTTTTTTTCTTCCTCTCTTTTCTTTTGCATCCTTAATTGATCTTCATACATTTGTTTTGGGGTTAAAGGATTGAGTTTTATTCTTCTCCCATTCACTTCAAAGCTATATGTGTTGAGGACTCCATCATGTGTAACCTTCCTATCAAATTGCCATGGTCTTCCAAGTAATAAATGGCAAGCATTCATAGGAGCAACATCACATAACACCTTATCATGGTATTTGCCAAGGATAAAAGAAACCAACACTTGCTTTGTCACCTCTATTCCGTCACTATTATTCAACCATTACAACTTGTATGGAATAGGATATGGTAAAGTAGGCAAATTCAACTTCTCTACCATTTAGGTATTAGTAACATTAGCATAACTTCCACTATTTATGATCGCATTACACATCTTACCTTTAATATTAAATCTAGTGTGGAAGATGTTCTCCCTTTGATCTTCACTTTCTTCCTTTGCTTGTTCTCCCAAGGCTTTTTGAATTTTTAGTGCTCTTTTAAGTGGACAATCAATGGCATGATGACCATGCTTTAAGTATTTGAAGCATTTGTCCTCGGAATGCTTTTGATGCTTTTCAACTTTGACTTTCCTCTTAGACACTTCTTCCTTAGACTTTGATGATGATTCCCCTTTAATTCTTGAAGATGATTCAGACTTGCATGGAACTACTTTGTCTTCCTTCTTTTCAACATTCCTCTCCTAAGATTTACATGAAGAATTATAGTGGCTGCCATGAATGAATTTTTCCCTCATAATAACTTTCATCTCTTGCCAAGTAGAAATAGACCTTGCACCCTTTCTTCTTCTAGCTAAATCAAGTTAATCCCACCAAATATTAGCATAATCACTAAATTGATAAGCAATCCTTCTAATTCTTCAAATTCTTTTGAACAACAATTATGAGCAATTAAGTTAAAGTTCTATTAATAACTTCGGTTTGGCCATCAGTTTGTGGATGATGAGTTCTAGAAAATAACAATTTAGTGCCAAGCTTTCCCTATAAAACTTTCCAAAAATGATTAAGAAACTTTGTATTCTTATCAGATACAATGCTTTTTGGCATGCCATAAAGCCATACAATTTCTTTAAAGAGTAAATTTCCAATATGAACCACATCATCAATTTTAGGGCATGGAATGAAATATGTCATTTTAAAAAATCTATTAACTACTACAAATATTGAATCCTGACCTCCTTTTGATTTAGGTAGCCCTAAAGTAAAGTTCATGGATATGTCCACCCAGGGTTCACTAGGTATAGGTAAAGGTATATATAAACCATATGGTAAGACTTTAGATTTTGCTTTTTTACAAGTAGTACACCTTCCATAGATTCTTTCTATATCATGTTTCATTCTAAGCCAAAAGTAATGCTCATGCAAAATATCTAAAGTCCTTTTCATGCCAAAGTGTCCCATTAATCCTCCCTTATAAGCTTCCTTCACAAGTAAAGCATAGAACATTGAGGCACATACAACTTATTTTCTCTAAACAAGTATCCATTAATCCTATGAAACTTACTAATTGCTCTTTTTTTTTGCATGCAACAAATACTTTAGCAAAATCATTATCCTTTTCATACAATTCTTTGACATATTCAAAGTCAAGCATTTTTGCATTAAGAGAAATATGAAGAGCATACCTTTTGGATAAAGCATTTGCAACTATATTCTTCTTAACTTACTTGTATTTGATGATATATGGAAAGGGTTTAATGAATTCCAACCACTTAGCATGCATTTTATTTAGCTTACCTTGACCTTTAAGGTGTTTCAAAGATTGATGATTTATGTGAATCATAAATTACTTAGGCCAAATGTAGTGTTACCAAGTTTCCAATGCTTCATAAGTGCATAAAGCTCCTTGCATATGTTGGATAATTCAAGGTTACCCTACTTAGCTTTTTAATGAAATATGCAATTGGTTGCCCTTTTTGCATCAAAATAGCTCCTATACCAATTCTTGATGCATTACATTCAATCTTAAAAGTTTTGTTAAAGTTAAGTAACGCTAGCATAGATGTAGAGCACAATTTTTCTTGAAAAATATTAAAAGCATGATATTAAGCTTTGTCCCACTTAAAGCTAACAAATTTCTTAATGACTTCAGTGAGTGGCGCGGTAATTTTGCTAAAATCCTTCATAAAATGTCTATAAAAACTAAGTTATGAAAGCTTCTTACCTCAATAATGCTTATAGGTATTAACCATTCCTTTATTGCCTTTACCTTTTCTTCATCAACTTTTATCCCTTATGCACTTACAACAAAACCAAGGAAAACAATCTTACCTAAGCAAATGCTATACTTTTTCAAGTTAGCATATGATTTTTCCTTCCTCAACATATTAAGTACATAATACAAATGACTCATGTGTTCATCAAGATTCTTGTTGTATATCAAGATATTATCAAAATATACAATAACAAATTTCCCAATGTATGCACATAAAATATTATTCATTAATCTAATGAAAGTGCTTGGTACATTAATGAGTCCAAATGGCATAACTAGCTATTTATGAAGTCCATATTTTGTTTTGAATCCAGTTTTCTACCTGTCCCCATCCTTCATCCTAATTTGATGTTATCCAAATTTTATATTAATTTTAGAGAAGATACTAGACCTATGCAATTTATCTAGTATATCATTTAATCTAGGAAGGGGATGGCAATACTTTATCGTGATATTGTTCATAACTTTACAATTAATGCATATTCTCCATGATCCATTTTTCTTGAGAATAAGAAGAATTGGAACTACACAAGGACTCAAACTTTTTCTAACATATCCTTTCCTTTTGCCATGAGCTCCTCAACTTGCCTTTGAAGTTCTTTTATCTTTTCTACATTACTTCTATAGGTTGTATGGTTAAGAATAGTTACATTAGGAATGAAGTCAATTTGATGCTCTATTCCTCTAATATATGGTAACCCACTCGAAATTTCTTTAGGAAACACATCTTTAAATTCTTATAACAAAGAACCAATAACACTTGGAAGAGAAAGGTACAGAAAGTTAATGTTTAAACAAACCTCTTTGTAAACTAATACAAATAAGTTATCTAGTAAGATAAACAACTCACACTTTATTTTATTTTTGCATAAAAATTATCTTTTCTCTTTCTTTTCTCTTCTTTTTTGAATTTCTATCTTTAAGATTCTTACACTCTTTTTTTTTATCTCTCTCCTTTATTCTTTAGCTTACTCCTTTTTTTATTTCTCTCATTTTTCAACTCACTCTTCATTTTACTTCTTTTATTTTTTAACCTATTCTCCTTTTTATCTTTATCTTTCTTCATTTTGAGCTAATCTTCATACACTGGCTTGAGAGACAAAGGAGCAAGTGCAATGGGTCTCTTGTTCATACAAATGACTACTTATTTGTATACCTATCTTTAGTTGCCCTTCAATCAAACTCCTATAGTCTTCCTAAAAGTATATGACTAGCATGCATTGGGATTATATCACACAGTACTTTATTAATTGAGAATGAAACTAAAACTTAATCTTTAACCTTAATTTTCCTATAATCATTTAACCATTATAATTTGTAAGGTCTAGTTCATCTTCTCAACTAATGTAGTATATGCAACATTTGTACAACTTCCCACATCTATAATCATATTGCATACCTTATTGTTTATAAGGTAGCGAGTTTAGAAGATGTTTTCCTTTTGCTATTTATTGTCATCCTCGTTAACTTAGGAATTTAAAACACTTCTGGTCACAAGTGCTTCTCCCTTGGTTACATACTCAACTCTATCATTACTAACATCTTTAAATGAAGGCATGGATTCATTACTATCACTTTCAGTCACTACTTCATTGTCATATATAATCATAACTTTCTTGTTAGGGCATTGTGAAGATATATGACCTATTCCTAAATGCTTGAATCATTTAATATCTTTATTTCTAAAGGGTTAGGAATTTGATTTACCTTTGCCTTTTAAAGCCTTATCTTTGCCTTTAGAAGCTCCTTTTTGAATAGCCTTTTCTTCTTTCTACTAACTTGATTTGTAAAAAGAACTAGAACCCACATTGTACTTTGTTGCCCTCTTGTGCTTTAATTGTCTTTCTATTTTTACAGTCATATGCACCATGTCTTCTAACACTACATAATATTGTAGCTCCACTACATGTGTTATTTCCATATTTAACCTATTCAGAAACCATGCTATTAAGGCTTCCCTATCTTCCTTCACATTAACCCTCATTATAGCAATCTCCATTACCTTATAATGTTTTTCCACACTTTTAGAACCTTGTGTAAGAATCTACAATTTTTTATAGTGGTCCCTATATTAATGATTAGGAATATATCTCTTCCTCATTAGAGCTTTCATTTCCCTTTAAGTCTTTACAAGTCTCTCACCATTTCTCCTCTTATTCAAAAATAATTTATCCTGTTAAACAATTACATAATCAGTAAACTTAATTATAGCTAGTTTCATCTTCTTTACTTCAGAGTAATTATGGTAATAAAAAATTAATTATATCTTTTTCTCTCACTCCAAGTAAGCTTTAGGGTTATTTCTTCCTTAGAAATAAGGTATATTCATTTTAATGTTACCAAAGTTCCTATCTCTTAGAACAATCATTTTGTAACCCCTTTCATATTAAACTCCTTTATGCCTATTTTTGCCTATTTTAAATTCAGACTCAAAATCCTCCTCAATTTCACCTCCAATTTCATTTTCAGAATCAAAATCATCCGTATCCCTTTGCTCTCTTATATCATGTCTTCTAGGATTAAGATTTCTATTAGGTCACTTCTTTTGTAGATTAGTAATCATATCTTCTTGCCTATCCATCCTATCCCTCACTTCTCTAAAAACTAAATTGAAACATTCAAACTATTTTTGCATGACTTTTAAAGTACACTCTATGTTCTATAGATCTCTACCACTTGATATTTCCTCCTTATTTGCATTTTGAAAGTTGCTAGAAAATTTATTAGAAAATGAATTCCTCACACACTTCCTCATGTGTTTGCTTTTAAAAAATGTCACTTGACCCTTGTGTATCAATCTTATATAGGCTTTTTCTATGACAATGGTCTCACACTCTCTAACTTTTTTCCACTCTTAGTCTTCTTTATTAGCTCTTTAGAGAAACTAATTAAACTCAATCAAAGGCTATCACAAATTCTTGTAGAATTTAATCAAACAGTAGGACAAAAAGAGAAATAAAAGTGAATGTTCATAAGAGAACCCAAAGAATTTAGAACAAGAAACTAAAACAAGGTTTAGAGTTTTAACCCTAAATCATAATCAATTAACATAATTCCTTTTTTTATTTTTTTAATGATTTTTGAATTTTTCCCTTTTTTTAGAATTTTCAAAATTTTTTATCCTTTTTTTAGAGTTTCAATTTTTTTTCAATAATCAGAATCAATTGAGATATTGCTTCAAATAACATTTCTTTTTTTAATATTTTTTACCAAAATACAAAAAAATAGAACCCTAGATAAAAGGAATAGAATCTAGAGATAAAGAGATGAAGAGTCATAAAGAAGGAAGAACAAATGCAAAACGAGAAGAACAAAATTACAGAATGAAAATTTAAAGGATATAACTTGGTCTTAAGTCAAAGCTCTTATAATTAAGATGGTGTGGACCAAAGAAGGTATAGAACTTATGAACCCACAACTAATTCAAATATACTCACCCCAAAAACATGAAGAAATAGGTTTGGTGATCCACTTGAACCCTTTAGTACAAAGAAACAAGGATTGAAGTGCTGATGACATCACAAGATTGATTAAGTCTTTATAAGTCGAAAAGTTCAATAAAAAATCAAAGAGAGAATTCCTCTCAAATATGAAATTTCCAAAAAAAGATAATTTTCATTCAACAAAGTTTGATTACAAAAGATGTAGAGATGCTGTATTTATAAACCACTTAACTTAGGAAAAGAAAAATCTAGAAATATGACTAATTGGCCTAGGCCTACTAGGAAAATGAAAAAACATATTGATTAGCATGACTAAAATTCATGCAATTACATCAATTGATTATAAATTATTGTTTTTAGTCGAAAACAACATAATTCATCCCAATTTAAGTGTGCCCATGCATAGTGCTTGGTCCAAACCCTTTGCTTTGTATTGTTTTGGTCCAAAATTTCTTTAACAACTTTATTTTCAGCCCAAATTATGGTAAGGATGTGATTTGTCCTAAGATCAAGTTGAAGAGAATTTTGTTTGGTCCAAATGTCTTGAATAAGTCTATTTAAAGTTTCTTTGATCCTCTTGATTTGTGCTCTTATAATAGGCCTACTTGAAATTTGCAATAAATCCCTTGAAATACTTGAATTAACTTGTTCTAAACCTTGAGTTGTATCAGTTTCTTTATATATAAATTACAACTTTTATGTTGACATTTTATAAAAACTTCCAAAATTTCGAGTACTATCAAGGCCTTATTTTAATTTTAATTATATTATGATGAAATTATTAAATAATATGCATAATATAATTCACCTTTTATTTTTTAACCTTCCGCAACTTAATTTTTGGCGCCATGGTTCAGGTCTTGTTCGGCACCGCAGGTTATAACATTAGTGGGTGGTATCTTTGTTAAAATTGAAGGAAAATGATGCACCATAATGACTTTTTATTCTTTCTTTTTTTGGGTGAAATTCAAAAGTTTCTCAATTCCTATCCAACACAACCACGTTGAATTGCCAAATAAAGATTTGCTCTACTCCAACTTGTCATATATTTGGAAAATCGTAAGATGCACATTATATACTATATTAAGTTATTTATAAGTTTTGATTCAATATAATAATTGTACTTATTTATATATAACAATTTAAATGAGTGAGCTTCTGCACTTTCATAAATTTTTATTAATTTTGATTTATCATAAAACTTTCTTTAACATTTAATTAGTGTAAAATTAACTACACTTATTTAGATGATTACATATAATAATTACATATATATATATATATATATATATATATATATATATATATATATATATATATATATATATATATATATATATATATATATATATATATATATATATATATATAAAAGAATATCCCTATGTTGGTCCCCTCCCCCCCGCGGGAAGCTTGCATGTTCGTCCCTTATGATTTATCCCGTCTTGTACCTCGTATCCTTTAATATATGACTGTATTAAATGAAGAGGTGGCTGACCACCATATGTATGTCATCCCCTCTTGGAATGTTAAGCTCGATCCAATGAAATAAAATTTCTAGTAGTCTTATGTGTTGATACGGAATTTGGATCTTCTTCATTTGTTTTTGTCAATTTTCTATCAATTTTAGGGGATGAAAATCCAGTTTGTATTTTAGTATTCACAGTTATTTTTATTGAATTCACAATTTTAAATAAAAAAATTTGAATCTACCTTTTTACGAAATTCATCACATATATTTTTTAAGAAATACACTGAATTCAAGTTCATTATTACATATGTTTAATGAGTCAATATTTTTCAGTGGGGGTGGAAAATATTTAGGGCTTTAGGTCAGGTTAATTTTATGTGTTTTGTATGTTATTTATTTCTCACACAATAACATTTATTTCTTTTTAAAATAAATTGCCCTAATCATTTTATCTATTTAAA
The DNA here is from genome assembly GCA_020226215.1 of Sindora glabra. NCBI lineage: Eukaryota > Viridiplantae > Streptophyta > Magnoliopsida > Fabales > Fabaceae > Sindora > Sindora glabra. The sequence goes on along the minus strand of CM035234.1, from coordinate 62,310,832 downwards.
AGGAAATACTATTTAATAATAATTGATAGACAAAATTTTAAAATTAAATTAGAAAAAATAATAACTTGATTAAGGAATTACATTATGTGGAATTTAAAAAGAAAGCAAATAAGCTAAATAAAATATAGGAAAAGTTGATGAATAATTCAATCAATGCATAAATTGGGAGAAAGAGTATGTACTTAGTGTTAGAAATTACTTGCAAAGAATTGATTCTAATCCATAAATTTTACTAAGATTAATAGTTCAAACTAGTATTTTGAAATCCAACTTGATTGTTAATTCAGAATGGATCAAAATTGGATTGATTCAACTAGTTGAATCAAATAGTTAAATTGATTAATGTATTTTTATATTTTTAAAATTATATATATTTTATGTAACTCTAGAATATTATAAAATAAAAATTAAATATATAATTGTCATTATCTAGTAGTAGAATGGTATTTTAAATTAAAAAAATATTATGAATATTGATGTTATCATAATTATAAACATCAAATCTAATATAATATTGAAACAAATGAGAATTACAAATCATAATTGATAGAAATTGATTTCAATAGTTAATTTCAATCACATATAGGTATTTTACTTTAAGTTGATTCTTTTAGAACTTAAGCTGTTAAACATTTAAATTTTTTGAGTTATGACATGTAATTTTTTTTATGTTTATATGTAATTATATAAATAATAAGTATATTTATTTTATATGTGTGAATAACACGACAATAATGAAATAGTTATAGATATATAAATAATGATATAATTTGCACAATATTTATATTGTATAAAAAATTTGTCACACATAATATAAAAACAATTGTTGGCTTAATAGTTGTAAGCTTGGTCATAAGCTTTCATGCCTAGAGTTTGATTCCTTTAGCGACTAATACAATAATTTTTTTTCCTTTTACATTGAGTATACTTTAAACCCAAAAATGGGTCACTAGTTGCGGCGGGTCTTTTGAGGTTTTCCTGGTTGTCAGCGATTCAATTCGAGCTAACGGCTAATCCAAATTTATGCTATAATTCAACTTATTTGTTGTCCCAAGTCTTGGTCAGACCAGATTAAGTTGGACTGAGTATCAAAATCGTAGTTATTTATATTTATATTATTGTAAATAAATCCCTCACTACATACATACATACATACATACATGGAAAAGAATCAATTAACATGAATTGTTGATTGTAATTTCATCCATGGTCACAAAGAAATCAATTTTTAATAATGGAAAAAAAAAAGTAAAACATACATTAATTAATTACTCTTTCTTTTATAATAATTCTTCTTTGTGATCTCTGTCATAATATCCTGCTTTTAAATTACATAAAAAAATTGACACTTTGCAAATATTATTTTTTATTTCTTTTTTAATTAAAAAAATTATCTAATACCAACAGATAAATCATTGTTAATTTAAGTCCAAGTCATGTGAAGAAATTTCTTCAACTTTGATATTAATAGATTGGTTTACAATTTTATTTGTCAATAAACTTTTGTTAAATGTTTCGTTTTTTATTATAAAAAATATTTAAACTTATTTAAATAATAAATCGAATATGTGCTGATGATACACATTCCGATCACTCCTATGGTTTGTGCATGCAAATTCCAAAATTTGGGGGTCATTTTTCATATTTGCCAACTGTGTCACTTTTTCCTTTTCCTGGTTCACATAGATCATCAATACATCTAGTGATTCCTACTTTAACGCATCCCCCATTGCATTGATGCATGGGTCTAAGTCCCGTGCATGGTAGAATGCGCCAATTAATGACAAATGTCTTACAAAGAATTTCTCATTTAATTTTTTTCTTGAAAGGAAAAGAGAAGGTATGAGTAAACAACGTTGATTATTCTCCCTCAGCATTAATATAAAAATATTTATTCATTATAAAATATTCAATTTAAGTTATTGTTATTTAAAAGATGAGTGCATCATTACATTTCCACTAAATTATAGCAATCTCAAAAATTCTTCGTTTATTACAGATTAATATCCCTTGAAATAAAGTTGTAATATGCAATTTTTGTATTTGAGTTGAAATAAAGTGGACGACAGTGCAACTTTCACATTAATGTGGGGATAGCCTGTTGGCTAAAATAACATTCAACAACTCTTAAAAAAAATCTTATCTTTACCGTTCTAAATTCAGTTTTGAATTTTTGTGTGTGTTTGATTTCTACACTTCTACTATGAAAAACTTTCATGTTAAATTTTGAACGAGTGAATATAAGTTGCAAAATGTAATGAAGATATTGCAAAAGTTAAAAGTCTTTTTTGCGTTGCCAAATTCAGTTGCAACTATATAATGAGTATTGCATGAACGCTTTGCCATTAATTGTTAAAAAGGTGCGAGTTTAATCATTAATAACTACAATTGTAATAAATTGTGAATTACTCCTTAGTTTCTATTTATCTATTACAATTAATTAATTTTACATATATTAAGGAAGTAATTTAATTTGTTTATTTTTAATAAACTTTTCAAGATTATTCTTTATGCAGAAAATTCAAGATAATTAAAAATAGAGATAGAAATGTGATGGAATAAATGTAAGTTGATTGATGGTATAGAATAATGGAATATTTATAAACAAAAAAGAAGGATAAGCTTGAAAAAAGAATATTGAATACTTTATTGAAATTCTAAAGTGATAAATAAAAATGAACAAAAAATTTATTCAAAATCTAATAAATAAAAAAGAATGAAGGGAATATTTTTTGAAGTAAATCATCAATTAGTCCCGAAAGATAAATATTATATCAATTTTTATTGAAAATTTGTTTTACATCAATTAATTACAATTTGAAGAAAAAATTTCTTTTGGTAATTAATTTGAAGAAAATTTTGATATGAAATTTATTTTTCAAGAACCTATTTGATGTAAAATAAACTTTCAAATAAATTAATGTAACATATATTTTTTAAGGACTAATTTTGTGACTTAATTTTTTTAATTGTTACAAAATATAATGAATCACTTGTAAGTTAATTCATTAATTTTTGATTTGAAGTTTGAATACTTGATCATGTGTTTCTATTTTTGTATAAAAAATTTGCAAGATATTTCGTTAGGAGTCGCAAGCTATATGTGATATGGGAAACTTGCTAATACTACCACTTCTTTGAAATAAAGTTCATGAAGTGACATCTCATTGCAATTTACCATACTTCTTTCCATGACACATTTTGCTGCAAACTTAGTAGGAATTTTTGCGCAAACTATCATATTTACAACTCTCATAGAGCATGACTAAATTCTTAGAAGTTATTTGTACGATTATAAAAACACACTGTAAATATCAAACTAACACTATTAATTTTTCATTTTTTATTTTTATTACAATTATTTATTTTTTTATTTATAATATTAAAATAAATTATGAAAAGAAAGAATATAATTGAAAAATGAATATGTACTTAATATTATTAAGATAAGATTTAATAATCAACTTTACTATTTTTTTACTTATTTTAACATTGTAAGTGAATAGAAAAATAAATGATTATAATAAAAATAAAATAAAATATTAATAATACTAATTATAAAATTTAATGATTATAATGGTCACGCTAATTGTTATGCTTACCCTTATATACTATACCATGTGTTTAACTCTTTAAAAGATATTTGCATGATTTTATGTAAAAATCGTAATACTATGTAGTCTTGTTGCAACTAAAAATCGCTTGCAATAATTTTTTAAACTAATGGCAAGTATCTATATATGGCTAATATTATGGAGAACTCGATTTCATAAGAGGTTGAATAATTCCATCATTGAATTACATTAAATGTATTGAGATTTATATTTTTAATTTTAATTCATTTGCATTAATATTAAAAAGGGTAGTTCAATGGTAAAACATTCAACTTTTTATAAGTTTGAGCTACCCCATAGTATTACACTTTACAAAATTTAGGAGTTTTTTTTATTCAAACAGGAAGTAAATTTTCATATGAAGTTAAATTTTATAGGAAGTAAATTTTCTTGTGAACTTATCAAAAAGTGTTAAAAATTATTTAGTTGACTCTTTAATAGGAACTAACTTCTTGGGTTTGTTTGATTTAATTCTAAACTTCCTTGAAATTATTATTAAAATAACTAATATATCCATCAAAATTTTGATATAAAAAATAATAAATATTAATAGATTTTAATTATCTTTAATTATATTTTCTTAAAATGAGAGAGAGCTTTAGCATAACGGTAGAGTTATTGCCGTGTGACCTAGTGATCACGAGTTCGACTCGTGGAAACAACCTCTTGCAAAATGCAAGATAAGGCTGCGTATAATAAACCCAAAGTGATCCAACCCTCCCTAGACCCCGCACATAACAAGAGCTTTGTGCACCGAGCTATCCCTTCTATATTTTCTTAAAATATATTACTAATTTTCTTTCCATCATAATATTTTTAAATTGGTATATTTTTATTTTTCAATTTACTATATAAAAGTAAAATAAAAATGTGTTTATTTAAAAATTTAAATATCTCTTATAAATATGTATCTTAAATTATTTTAATATAATCAAAATGGAATATAATTTAAATGAAGCAAAATATAAATAATTATACTTATTCTATTTATTATGTAATTAAATAAATAATTTTTTTATATAATTAATAATTATATGTAAATAAATATATTCATATTTTATAATTAATAAATTATATGTATTATAGTTTTCAAATGGGGATGATAAAAAGTTAAATTGATCCTTAATTGAATTAAGTTGGAATATTTTAGTATTTCTATTTATAAAAGACATATGGCATTTTTGTAATCTAGAGGTGTATGTAAATAACTTTTTATAGTTTGTAAGAAATAAAATTTATTCTATTTTCTGTATTTTTATAGTTAGTCGCCAACTAAATGACTTAAGAAAATCCTAGTTTCTAAAAAATACACTTCCCATGCTAATTATGTGAACCAAATAACCTCTTATATATCTTAACATTTTTATTAATTAAGTTGCAACATAAAAGCAATTTTTATGACCTTTTTTATACCATTTACATTCATTTATGTAATACTTGTGTATTTTTTGTATCAAATAAAATATATATAAATAAAAGGATAATATTATAAGAAGTTTCACCTCCTAAGAGATTAAGTATTTCTATTATTGGATTACAATAAACATATTAAAATTTATAGTTTAATCTTAATTTACTTATTTTGAGATTTAAAAAAAAAATACAATCCAATGATAAAATACTTAACTTTTCAAGAAGTGGAGTTCTACATAACATTATGCTAAATAAAAATCATTGAAATCACCTATATTCCCCCCACGTATTGGACTCCCGCATGAATACCATTCTTTGATTTGATTTTGATAGACATGAAATTTTACTTTTCAATTGGTAGTTAGAAGAAGACAACTGTACCAAAACAAAAAATATGATAGGATCGTGTTAAAACTAATGAACCTTTCTTGAATTTATGGCACTCGTGGAAACTTTTGAACACCAAAACAATAAAATATTCAGTTATGTAGTCAATTTATGAGACAATTCAATTAATCTAACAATTAGTTATCAATAATTTAAAAATATTAACATGAACAAAAATGCATTAAGAGGTACTCTAAGTCAAAAATTTTATTAAGTAATCCTCTAAAGCATCAATAGTGATGTGGATTTTTTTGTTATAGGTTTGGGAACGTGAGGAGGAAGCTAGTAAGGTGATTGGCTATAATAATAATAATAATAATAATAATAATAATAATAATAATAATAATAACTTGAAGATGGCTCTACTATATAATCAAATCAGGATCTTAGAAATTCGTACATCATCTCACTCAAATCCTTTCGATTCCTTTCTTCTTGTGTGATCATGGTTTCCTCTACTTCACAAATGTTGGCCATTTTGCTATGGCTTCTCTTTGCAACCACGCTCAACTTCAACATGTGCTGTGCAAATATGAATGTTCGCTGCAAGAGAAGGAACGAACAGTGCTTTCAATCTGTTATTGGATTGCATTTAATGTTTTAAGATTTGTATTTTTAATTTTAGTTCATTTATTTTAAAATTTGAAAAAATACAATCTAATAATAAAATACTCAGAAAGTGAAATTCTCCATAACATTGCTCTGAATAAAAAATCATTGAAATCACATGTATTCCCCACACGTATTGGACTTCCTGCAAGGACACCATTCTTTACTTTGATTTTGATAGACATGAAATTTTACTTTTCAATTGGTAGTTAGAAGAAGACAATTGTACCAAAACAAAAAATATGATAGGATAGTATTAAAACTAGTGAACCTTTCTTGAATTCATGACATTAGTAGAAACCTTTGAACACCAAAACAATAAAATATTCACCAAAAAAATTTACTTATCAATAATTTAAAAATATTAACATGAATAAAAATGCATTAAGACGTAGTCCAAGTCAAAAATCTTTTTATTAACTAATCCTCGAGAGCATCAATAGTGATATGGATTTTTTTGTTATGGAATATAAACATAGGTTTGGGAACGTGAAGAGGAAGTTAATAAGGTGATTGGCTATACATAATAATAATTTAAAGATGGCTGTACTATATAATCATATCAGGATCTTAGAAATTCGTACATTGTCTCACTCAAACTCTTTCGATTCCTTTCTCCTTGTGTGATCATGGCTTCCTCTGCTTCACAAATGTTGGCCATTTTGCTATGGCTTCTCTTTGCAACCACACTCAACTTCAACATTTACGGTGCTAATATGAATATTCGTTGCAACGAGAAGGATCGAACCGCGCTTTCAATCTTCAAGCATGGCATCGAAGATCCCTTGAACAAGCTTTCCTCATGGTCCAACGAAGAAGATTGTTGTAATTGGAGTGGTCTTCACTGTGACAACATCACGGGTAGAGTCATAGAGATAGACCTCCATTGTTCAGAGAACGTATATTACTTTGAAAATGGAAGCAAATGTTTGGGAGGTGAAATCAACTTCGTATTGCTGGAACTTGAATTCTTGACCTCCTTAGATTTGCATAATAACAACTTCAAGGCCGTTCGTATGCTAAGTCACAACTTGTCGTCGGTTACACCTTATCATCCTCTTACTAATTTCTCCAATCTTCGTTATCTGGATTTATCACATAATGATAATCTCTATGTGGATAATCTCAAGTGGGTTTCACAGATCTCTTCCTTGAAATATCTTAACTTGAGTTTTGTTTCTCTCCATACAGAAACTCATTGGCTTCAATGGTTGATAATGCTCCCTTCACTTTTGGAGTTACATTTGAGTGGCTGTAACTTGAATGGCATCTCTCCATCCATTTGGTACGTCAACTTTACTTCCCTTGAAGTACTTGATCTTTCCGCTAATTCTCTTGATTTCGAGCTATCTGAATGGCCATTTAACCTCACTAGTGGTATTTCCTACATGAACCTCAAATACAATGATATTCGAGGCCAAATGCCTAGAGATATCTTAAATCTTCAAAATTTACAATCTTTGCTTCTAGATGGGAATCATTTAAATGGAACAATTCCAGAATGGATGGGGCAGTACAAACATTTTGAGCATCTTAATCTTTCTCACAATTTATTTTCTGGTCCTATTCCAGCAACATTGGGAAATCTCTCATCCTTAACAGATTTAGATGTTAGCTCCAATAATCTGAATGGAAGTCTTCCAATGAGTCTTGGGCAACTTTCAAAGCTGGAGAGCTTGTGGGTTGGGTTCAATTCTTTTTCTGGCATTCTATCGGAAAAAAATTTTGAAAAACTTTTCAAATTGAAGAAATTGCAATTGGATTCAAATGAATTCAGTTTTGACTGGCAACCTCCCTTCCAACTTGAATTTTTTACGATGAGCTCTTGCATGCTTTCTCCTGAGTTTCCTTCGTGGCTATATACACAAAAATATCTATCTATTCTTTACCTTTACAGTTCTCAACTTTCATTCAACGCTGAAGAAAAGTTCTGGAACTTTGTGGCCCAAATTGAATATGTTGATCTGTACAACAATTCAATAACTGGCGATGTATCTAACTTGTTGATAAATTCATCCACAATTTCTTTGGATTTTAATAGATTCAGAGGAAAGCTACCACGTCTTTCACCAAAAGTTCGATATTTTAGCATAGCTAATAACACAATCTCGGGATTTCTCTTTCCACTCTTATGCCACATCATGGACAAGGAACGTGAGTTAAATGCCTTGGATTTGTCGTATAACTCCTTGTCTGGAGAACTAACTGATTGTTGGATGCATTGGAGATCTCTAACACATGTGAATTTAGAAAGCAATAACTTCATTGGTAAAATTCCTCACTCCATGAGTTCATTACTCAATCTTCGGACATTACGGTTAAATAACAATAACCTGTCTGGAAATATACCTCCCACATTGCAAGGTTGCAAACAACTGTCTCTTCTTGACCTGGGGTTTAATCAAATTTCGGGAAACTTGTTGATTTGGCCAAGCCAATTAACAATGGCTCTCCTACTTCGATCAAACAAATTTTATGGCCCTATTCCAATAGAGGTTTGTCACCTTTCCAATCTTTTAGTATTGGACCTTGCCAACAATAAATTTTCGGGACCAATACCTAAGTGTTTGGAAAATATTACAACAATGTCTACATTTGTAATACCAAATCACTTTTCTGACTGGGACCAGATTTCAAGTTCCATATATACTGAATGGGAGGTAGTATCTTTGTATGTTAAGGGCCAAGAATCGGATTACCAAAATAATATTAGGTTTGTTAAGGGCCAAGAATCGATTTCTGAAAAACATGAAGGACCAACTTTTTCTCATCACTGCCTTGAAGTTGAACTACTTCGGCCGAAAGTTAAACTTGGCAAATCTGTAAGTGAAGGAAATTTTGCAAGGTGCGTAATAATTCTAATCAACAGCCTTCATTATGTTATGCATGCATGTTTAGTAATTAACACTGTAAGCATCCTTTATCTAGTCTTCTTTTATACGTAATTGATCATCTTGTCATATAACACAACTCAAAATTGGGGTTTCTATCTGTGATGCCTCGAAAATTGTTTGTAATAATTTAAGTTATTTTTGAATAATTATTGCACTTCCAAAGATGAAATAGTAAGAAATGGAAAAGCATGCCAAAAAACTCCTTCAACCAATTTGGGAAATTAGTATAAGATTAATTTTCCCAATTTCTTAGAAGTCTTGAGAGCATTAGGGTTTTGGTGCTATAGTTGCAAGTGGTTCCGAATGTTAGAAAAGGTGTACAAATTTGACTAAACTTCTAGAAATTGTAGTGATTGTGGCCCAATTCTAACGAATTTATAGTCATCCAAATGTTCCTAAAAAGTGTTAAAATTGTGGTATAAGTTTCATTACCTACAGATGCCAGTGACTCCATTTAGGGTCAGTACAAAATTTTTTCGAAAATTTAAAATTAAAAATATCAAATTACACCTATTTTTAAAAATATTTCCTTAAAGTAAGAGAGATAAATAAATAAAAGGACAAAACTGCCCTTGTTAAGTTAGCTAGGGCGGGTGCATGAGAAGGCAAAAGCCCACTCATTTTATCATCATCTTCAACACAAATATTAAGTGCTCAAGTTTCATCGACAGTGAGCTTTCTACCTTCTTCAATGGTAACTTGCAATTTCCTACTTGTTCTTTATAAAACTTAAACATATTAGCATATTCTAACTTATAATCAATTTTAGATCACTTGCTTGTGATTCTATTGGATAAATTTGAAGATTTAAATTAGTTAAGCCTTAGGAACTTTGGGAAAACTTGGAGTTTTCTTGAGAAATGTAGCTTAAATCTTCACATAAAAGTAAAAGTAAGACTATTTGAATAGAAATCCTTAAGAAACTAGTTGATGTAAAGTAAATACTCGAGCCCTGAATGTTATTTATATATTTGAATCATAGTAGAAGATTTGATTCATTTCCCCATACAAGAAAGTAGTTTGAAAAGTATTCTCTAAGGAACTTTGATGAGTAACTTTTTAACTTATTTAATGGTTGATGTTCCTCTTGTGAATTTTGATTCCCAATCTTAAAGATATTGATGGCGTTGTTGATGTATGAAAACAATATTTGAAATTATGATATCCTTAATTGTGTGTTAGTTATACTCACAAATGTATGAATAAGGGATAAATATGGTATTGAAACCACCTATAATATTTGTCTGTTTAGTAAGTGGGGAAGAGTGAAAGATTTCAAAGGAATTTGTGTGGTTGTTTTATTTGAAGTAAGCCACTTGTAAGTGGAAACATATTATCATGATAATAATTACCAATGAGGAAAATGAGACTTAAGAAAGTGAGTTAAAAATTAAAAAATAGGGCTTGGGTTTTAGCAAAACATGTAATGGGTAAATTTAGGCTTGAGAGGTGTTATAAGGGATAAAACAAGTTTTTATATCTAAATAGGCTAGCGGACCCTAAATAAGCCCTATAAATTAAATTATTAAAATTCAAAAGGAAAAATGTTAAATGGGCTCTAGTACTATATTTGGGCATAAATTGAGCTTTGGTAACTCTTTTGGTTGGAGAAATGTTAAAGAGGTTAAAGATGAGGTTTAGAATAGTGTTGGGCCTTTTAGGCCTTTGCCACCCTACCAACTCTTATGTAAATGGAATAAAAATCAAGTAAGAAAATTGGAATTAAAAAGAAGGGTAATAAGAATTGAAAAGTTGGAAGAGAAAGTCAAGTAGATCCATTAGCCATTTTGGGACCACATAGGAAAAGTATGATAATTTAATATGCACATATGTGCACTATATATATATATATATATATTAGTGGAGTGGAAATTATACTAATATAAGACTTTGAAACATTTTTAGCTCTATGTTAGCTAATCCTTTGGCCTTATAAAAGTGATAAATGAAATTAAGTATTTACTTACAAGAGTTACATTTGTAAAGATGAAAATGTGAAATGGTTTATGTTATTGTGATTATTTGTTATACACCTCTATTGTGTATTTGACAATATTTGTTAAGTTAGGATTGATGACAATATACAATGAGTAGGCATGCATGCTCAAAAGTAATATGATGCATAAGAATGATCTCAAAAGGATAAAGGTGGAGTAGTGGGAGGCATAAGGATGACTTAAGAGTTAAATAAATGTTGATATGTTAATTATGTGATAATACTATTGTGTAATTGCCATGCATTATGTTTAAATTTTTCCTAATATTCTTCTTATATAATTGTGTATCAATAGAAATGTTGATATCTTTCTATGACAAAGAAGACCAAGTAACATGAATTCACTTCAAAATATCATAGTAACCTCTCAAGTAACATGAACGACATGTAACAAATTTTCCACTATCAAATGCATGAATATCATCATCTTATTGATATCTTTTTTGTTTATTGGTTATATTTTATTTTTGAAAATACTATGATAACTATGACAAAAAAATTATTCCTTAATTTGTATTTGGACTCACTCTTTTGTGGTTTGTTTTTCAAGTCTTCATACAAAAGCACAATCTCAAAAGAAGTAAAAATGGAGTGAAACAATCATAGCATAGCAAACTCTTTATCCACCATTGTAATATCCCATTAAAGTCTTCTTAAAAAAATTCCTTAAGTAAATTAGAAATTTCAAATAGGTATTATATTAGAAAACATCTGAATAAAAAAACTTAGTAGGAAAATCATGTGGAATTTGAGAGAATTGTAAGACTAATTTCCATGTGAGTCCAATTAAAAATTTTAAGAAAATTTTATTAGGTGTCAAAATAGATAACAATCCAATTAAAAACCTAATAATAAGTTTACAAAAATTTGCATAGGAATTTATTGAAATTTCAAAATCCAAGTAAAGTGAAAAGTGAAAATTTGAGTAAAAAAATTAACAAATTTAATTTAAAAATCCTTAAATTAACCTAAATTAAATTTTTTAGGCTAAAATCTATACATAAGTTTAAACATAAAAGCCAAAATAAGGCCTAAAAAATCTAAAAGTTTAGTAGTAAAAATGTAAAAAAAAATAAAAAATTTGAGTTAGCTTGGCTTAATTTTTAGAGGCCCAAATGGGCTTAAGCTTCTAAAAGAAGTTAAGGACATAAGTGGAAAAAGAGGAAAATTAAGGGTATTTTTGTTAAGAATTTATCTAGAAATCCCTAAAATTATTTTGTTCATAGAAAAATCTAATAAAAATCTCAAGTTTTTAGTCAGAAAATTATGCAACATGTGCATTTAAATATTATCATCATAATTTTTATTTAAAAACAATTAAGGATTTTCTAATGCTAGAAATCGCGCATCATACATGCACAGCGGAATAAAACTTTTGCACGATTTCCACCAAGGATCCATGCGAAATTAGAACGCCATAGATTAGGGATTAGGGTTTATACCTTTCGGCAAAATTCTTCTGACTGCTACACCAAGTCTAATCTGCTTCCAAATCACGAACCGGAATGGAAACCAGAAAATCAGATCACCAGTACAACGTTTATGTGGCTGCACCTCTGTGGTATCCACACGAACCCGTGAATCACCGATGAATGTCCGCTACACACACCGGTTGGAATTGATCTCCTTAGACCTCGTAGTGCTAGCTACGCCTCTTCAAAGATTTTGGTCAAGGAGAGTGGCTAGGGTTTTTCTATGCTTTTACTTAGGGTGTGTGAAGAATAATAGTAATCCTATTATTACCCAATAAGCCTATTTAAATAGGTGCATAGAAAAACCTAACCTATTTGGGCCTTATTCCATGTATAATTATAGGCTTACTATTGGGCCTTATAATTATAACATTAATTCCCAAATATTAAGCCCAAACAATTTGGTCCATTAATTCCAAATTCACTAAGCTCTAAGTGTGCGACCCTACAGGCTCTCATTACGTTGGCAATGACCATTAATCATATTAATGATCATAAACAAAGATCGGTGTCTAGCAACACATCATTGTTACCCAAGTAATGAGAAAGTCGGTGATTTGACTAAACCTTTACACGTGATCATCACTTATGTCCTTTTGTCCTATACATCTAGATTGAGCACGAGACATGGACCGTGTCATTCCCGTATAGCCCAATCTTAAGGTTTCTTGACTCCTAAGTAAGCTGACTGAAACAAATGTAATCAACATCTCATGTCAATTCATCTGAGCATGGCCATGCATTTTCTCAACTTTACTTAGTCAAGGGGCCCATAGATGTTACTCCTGTTATATAGGAGGGACAAATCCCATCTTGATCACACAAACTCCTCCGCATGATATGTGACATATCCAATATCTACCCTTGCATTCACTTAACCATTAGTGACATAGAATAGTATCAAAATATGAAACTCACATGTAGGGAACCTTGGTGATCTCAGGTTAAAGGACCATATTAATAATGATCACTAAGAACCACTTATGACACTTATATAACGATCCATGTAGTGTTCTTAATATGGGTCGGTCCAGTATACAAGTTCTCTAACTTGTACTCATGTGTAAACTTAATATCCCATATAAGTTTTCACACATGCTAATCTTAATATATCAAAGCAACCTGATCCACAATGATATATGACTAGGGACATTTAAGAATACAATTATTCTAAGGTTATTATTATAATTAAATATATTACGCAGATAATATATATAAATATAATAATTGGAATTGCCATTAAAATAACATGATTCAAAATTACAATCACCAATATGATTGGTTTTAGGGCATATACACTAACATCTAATTGGTTGCCATTTTGACTTAGGTTCTTTTAAAATTTTTTAGCCTTTTTTCCTATCAATTTTCTCCATTGTCTTGCACAACCAACTATGCTTCTCTCCTCCTCTTGCTAGGGTTTTCTATTCAATTTTCTTGCATAAAAATTTTCTAAAATCTTTCCCCTTGAATCTAAACAATGTTTTCTTCTTCTATTCTTCATGTTTTCATAGTAAATTCTTGTCTAAATTTTCTAAAATGGTATTTATTATTTTGGTTGGAGTTCAAATATCCCTAGTGAGTATGAAGGATATTAGAATGTTTAAAAATTCAAAGTGAATGTCAATTACCCTTCTTCTTTAGAATTTTAATGAATATAATGATTTATGATAATATTATTATTTTTGTGTGTGTGGCAATATACAAATGCATGGTTCTAATTTTGTGCCATTTTAATTGTTTTTGATAATATTATGATGTTATTGGGTTGATAAAATTAGTGGAAGGAGTTCCACTAAAATAGATTGAAAAATTTTCTTAAGGATTTATTAGGAAGGAAATTCTATTAGGGGTTTTGGGATATGTTTTTTTTCCTTTTAAATCATAGTTAAAGCTTGATTAAATTAAAAAATTTTATGTTTTAATATCATCAATGATGTTATATATAATGAAAAATTTGAGAATTTTTGAAAAATTTTAGAAAGGTGAAAAGTGAAAGGTCATAAACCTAGGAAAGATAAAGCCAAAAATAGGATGTAGGCAATTTTACTTCTATTTTTTAGGTATTTAGGGAAACAAATAATTGATAAAAATTATGAAAATTGGTGTCCTTATCCTTCCATATGTTAAGAAACTCATGGCTGAATTTGGTAGCATTTGAAGCTCATTTACTTATTCAACGTAATTTTCTATTTCAGGTGCTCCAATGTAGTCTTGATTTTGAATTCTCATGGAAATAAAATTATTTAACCACCCAAACTATGAAAATTTTAAAATGTAATTCATGATATATGCTTATTAACATGTTAAATATACTATATCAAAATTTGGTAATTTATAGAAGTGATTTGAATATTAAAGTGGCCCTTCCATTATATGACACTCCCTGCTAACCTTGTTTTGAGAATACACTTTCACTTCTATATAAAAAAGTATCAATGAATCATAATTATGTAAGATAATTAACCTTTGATGATTCATAATGGATTAATAAGATGACACAAGTCTTAGAAATTTTTTTGGTAAAAAATTGAATGAGTTTGAGTGGTAATAAAAGGAGGTCTACCCATGATTATCCCTTCATGGCCTAATAAGGCTTAAATTTATTTTATGATTATAGCTTAAATTTATTGATACATATCTAGTTTTTTATGGCATAAACTCTTTAGAAAAAGAGGGAAGTAGCTATTCATTATGTATTCTTTAATACTCATACTTGTGTGTGTTGTTTTTTTTTTTTTTTGGTAGGTATTGATTGTGATCTTAATGAGACAAATTAACATATGTACTAGTTCCTTTCCCTACTCCATGATGGCATGCCAAAGGAATAGTTTGAGATAGTTTGGTTTATTTGGTAAAGAGTACTTCTTCTTAGAGTGCTATGTATATACTAAAAATAGCATATTTTGTATACCTTCTAAACTTATGTATATGTTTCCCTTATTACATGTATCAATATAAATCAGTTTCCTCTCATATTTATGTGTTGTAATATTGATATAACCACAAGTATTTTTCTTGCTATAGAGTGTCAAGGTTTGTAAGGTATTTAACTAGTAGGTCTAAACCAATTAAATATTTTTACATCCATCATGATACTAAAAAAAATTAGGTCATGACAACCATTATGCATAGCTAATTTTGTAGCTATCTACTCTACTTCCACTTCATCCTAATTGTGACCATAAATGATTATGAGGCTTTTTGCTAGTTGGGGATAAAACCATTGGAGGGTCTCCATTTAAAAGGTGATAAGTAGAGCATAGATAGGCCTTGTCCTAGACCTTAGGTATATGAAAAAATGTAAATATGTAATGCAAAGTAAAAAAACTCATGTTAAATTTTTATATATTTAAATATTTAAGGTGAATTTAGTAGTAAGCCATAATGGCTTGAATGGTGAAATAAACAAAAGATTTGTTTATATACAATAATCACATTTTAACAGGTATAATTTAATCGTAAAAGTGTGATTCATTCTATTTATCTTGTAAATTTTTTTATAAATAAAATATTATGAATGCCTTTCAAACTTGTATATATAAAATCACTAGGTATTATGTAAAGTTTATATTTAAGCATGTATACTTTTATTAGGTACCTTGATTATTTTGTAAACCAAAGTTATGCTGATATATTTAGGCAAAGGTTAGAATTTTGAATAAGATAAGCTAGTGGAGAGTAGTAAGTTGAATGGTTCTTTATGCTAATCATAACTTGGGATAAGGTTGTGACACTACTTCTATCATGCTCTGAATATTTTATAAATTTATTTTAATTATTTTATCAATAATTCATATGTGTGTCACTAATTAGAAAAATGTTGTGGATAGGTTTAAAGTAAGTAATTAGTTATAGAAAATGGAATTTTATTTTTTAAACTAAGTGGAATTAAATTAAAAAAATAATATGATGTGAAATTAGAATTGACATTGCGTGTGTGGAAGAGATTTAGAGGGAAATTTTTCAAAAAAAAAAGAAATTTCTAAACCACTAAATTACAAAAAGCTAACTTTGATATTACTAGAAGTCCAATTGCCTATATTTTCCCCAATTTCTTCCTTAAACCATTTGAAGCCCTTTTCCCTTTCATTTCTTTTTCACTTTCTCATTTGGGAACAAGAGGAATCAACTAAATTTATCACTCTTTTTTGAAAACAAGATAAGTCCATAAATTTCAAAGCTTAAGTAAAAGATTTGATGGAAAAATTAGGAGTCAAAGTTGATGATTTTATGTTCTTGGCTAGGGCAAGGTTGCGTCTTTCATTCCTTTCTCCTTTTCTCCTCAACATAAGATTAGATAAATAGATAATCTACTTAATTTGTTAATTTACAAAGATTTATCTTGGAAATTAGGGTATAAATAGTTTATTATAATGATTTAATAAGTTGAACTTAAATTCTTGTTAGTAGAACAAATTAGATGTTATTAGAGTTAGGAAATAATGTAAGTGTTGGTTTTGCTCTAATTATAGAGTTGGAATTTTTATTTGAAGTGTTAAAAAGAAAAGCTTGGAATTTTGCTAGAGATTCACAAGAATTTTGGAAAATTCTTAGGTTATATTTGAGTATGGTGCTCAAATACCACTTTAGAATAGACAATATTTGAGTACTATACTTGAATACCTCCTAGAGATTTTTCTTTTGGATAGGAATATTTGGATATGATAATCGATTATAGCCTTCGTAGAACCGATAACCAACTACCATAGTTAAGTATTATGAAAGGATTCACCTTCTACCATTAGATATTCAACTATAATAGTCGAATATGAGCATAAGAAAGCCTCCTATTCAACTATTATAGTAAAGTATTTTCATCATTTACTTAGTAAAACACTTGTGATAAAATTATATGATAATTAGCATTATATGTAATTGTATATTATTTTTTCATTATTATGAATGAAACCATTTATGATTAAGATGTTGAATTCTAAATGGTAGTGTGCGAATATATGAAATATTGTGATATGATAGAAATTGTATAAAAATATGAATATATATAGTTATACATTGATACTATCTAATGTTTCCATATATAATAATGTATTATTGCATTATTTTGAATTTTGATTAATTAAGAAAATGTGATTGAAATTGAATTATGTGTAATGTTATGAAGAATCCTTATTGAAGGATGTGTTACTAATATTGATTTTAGATATTATGAAAATGAAGGGACTGTTACTATATCTAGAGGGACAAGTTAAAAAGGTAGACGGGCGATTATTATAAATAAAGGTATAAGGTAGATTAAATATGTGTTATTTATTATTTTCATACTGATTATTATATATTTTCTTTAGTAAATTATGTTACGGTGTGATATAAAATACAAAATGTTGGAATAACTAAGAATTGTTTCATTTGTAAAATTCACTAATTTTAAATGATTGTGTATGATTATTTACTTTGAATTAAGTGGATTATGTACTTATTAAGACATAGTCTCATTGTCAGCCTTACCTAATTGAGTTAGATGTGGAACCTATTACTTAATTTTCATAAGCCTAAATCAATAAACTTATCACAATATAGATAACTCATTCAAGATAAAAAGGGAAATTTAAATGATCAGTGAGATTGCATATCATAGTTTAGAAAAAAATTATAAGTTTACAAGGAAGTTAAAGTATCTTATAGCTTTCACATAGAAGGATAAGCCATTCTAACGTACTCAATCTTTGTAAAATCTACCTAAGCTTATACTTAGAATAAGGCCTAAAAGATGTCTTATCTACAATATTCAATGCTACCATTAACCGAACTAGAGAGCTTCCAAATGATCTAATTCTTGGGATACAATGATGGAGGCTTGACTTGAGAATTTGTAAACAAAATACGAAGGAGTGAGTTTAAGGCTCGATGAGTAAATACTTCAACCATTAGACACAATAATAAAGCAATCTTACCTATTAGATGATACTTATACAAAGATTAACATAGACTTGTTTGTATTTTCCATTCATTCCCAAGTGGCTTCTTAAGACCTAAATATAATAGTCATTATAATTAAACAACACAAATGTAGCTAGAGGCATATAAGATAAGATTTCATAACATAACATACACTAATAAATAATGAAAAAATATAAATCTTCTTATGATAAGTCCTAATCAACCTTATCCCTCACAAGCCCCATTATACCTCTCGAGTCAAACTTATCCCTCACTAGCTCTTTATTGGGAATTAGTCATTTGACACTTTTATCATCTCCCCATTACATCTTTCATATAATATCTTAAGACATAATCATCATATTCTCATGGCAACATCATACTTTAACCCATGGCCATATATCTCATTTCATCCTATAATTACATAAACAAAATCAATTGTATCATATACCACATGTCACATCAGTTCTAGATCTCATCTCATATCATACAAAATATGAAAAGGTTATTTCTTGATCCCAATTATGATGTAATATCTTGATGGATATTAAGAAAAGGAACAAAACTTTACTAAACCAAATTAAGATTAACTTGTACAAATAAGGAAAAAGGAGTTCTTCATAAAGCTCTTTGGCTCTTCTAGTTACATCTAAAAATAATGAAATGCTATACTAATTGCTTCCTAATTTGATAAATTTCAACTTAGGGAAAGGCTTTGTGAAGCTCTTTGTAGCTTCCAATAACATCTTTTCATAGTGAAGTGCTTGACAAATCACTTCTTAGCTTAGTGAAATCTAGACCCAAGAAATTCTCCATAAAGGGAAAGAGTTCCATGTATGAGCATAGTTTATTTTTTAGTTAGTTTTTATACTATTCATTCAATATAAATGCACACCCAACTCATTTATTACTTTACAAATCACTTATTGTCAATAAATGTACATATTGAACACTTCATGCAAGTATTCTTCACCATTAAATCATCATAATCTCTCAAAATCACATAAAATTCAATACATAGGCAAACAATAATTTTTCTCAATAAATCAATGAATTTAAGTTAGTGTGTTCACTCACCTTGCATGGAAGAGATTATTAGGAAGTTAAATTAGAGGCTTCTCAATCTTAATCATATATAAAACCTAAGTTTCATAGGTTAAGGTTCCAAACTCTTATAGGAACCAAATAACCTTAAATCTCCTCATTATTCAAGAAGAAATAGGCAAAATCATAATGAGAATGGTGTTTTTACCTTGATTAGGGTAAGAAATTGAGAAAGCTTGAATCTTTTCTTATTAAGTTTGAAAAAAGGAAGATGAAGATTTAAGAGATGAAGTGTGGAAATGGAAAGTTGTATAAGGTAAGTTTAGGGTAATTTGGGGAAATCATAAAAGTTTAGCTTATTTGTCAGCCACTAATGACCTGAGGCATTTTGGAAAATTTTTGTTAAATTTCTTCTATATTCATATACTTATTTAAATCCACTTAAAACTTTATAATTATCTTTAGTTTTCTTCATCCAATTCTCATAAAATTTAAACTCTTATGGTCTTTATATTATCACTTTATTTTATTCCATAATTCATATTCAAAATTCATAATTTCATAGGATTTATTAGTTTCCTTAAATTATTCCTTTTATAAAAATAGATTCTAAATCTCTATATTTTAAAGAGGTTGTAATAATACTTCTCTCTTCAAAAGAATTCATCCTAGAAGAAATAGAGAGAAATCTCAATGAGAGTGGTGTTTTTACCTTGATCAGAGCAAAAAATTAAGACAATTTGAATTTTTTTTTTGGGCAAATTTGAAAAAGGAAAGATGAAGATTTGAAAGATACAAAAAAGAAAGGGAAAGTTGTATAAGTTAAGTTTCAGGTAATTTGAGGAAATGATGGAGGGTTGGTTGATTTTTCAAACATTAATGGCCAAAGGCATTTTGGGAAAATTATTTTAAACTTCTTCCATACTGGCATACTCACTTGAAATCACCTAAAACTTTGTAACCTATAATTTTATTTAGTTTTCCTTGCCCAATTCTCATAAAATTCATATTCTTATATTCTTTAAATTATTACTTTATTTTATTCCATAATTTATATAGAAAACTCCAATTTCACATGATTTATCGATTTTCCTCAGTTATTCCTTTTTTTATAAAATAGATTTATATTTTAAAGATTGTGTAACAATTTTCTAGAAATATGTTACTTTTTTGTGAAGAAAAGATTTTTCATTTTATAAATTTGTTAATTCCTAAGAATATTTGCATATAAAATTATTGCCTCCTATATGCTTTTTAATCTTACAAGATACAAAAAAAAAAGTAATGAATTAGTTAAAACTTCTAAAATTTCATAAATAAGTCACTAATTTAGATTTTGACTTATATAATACCACACATTCACATTCAAGTGACAATTTCATGAACAAACTCAATACTTTTTATATCAAAATTTAGCTATCTTTGGCTCATTCCTACACCTTTAGATATATCAAGTCATTATTATTGCTCTACTTATGTAAAAATCGAGAAGACATCATTTTTTTTCTTTTCATCACACCATGCATAGTAAAAGTGTACAAAAGGGAAAACCACACCTATTAACTAAATCATACAAAATAGGAAAATTGCATCTATTAACTAAATTATCTTTACTAATATAATTTGAAATGCCACAACTGAACAAAATGAACCTTTATCGTAAAGGGGGAAAAACCTCACCCTTTCCTTCAATACATGAAGAGTTAATCCATCTTTATTTGTTGAAATTTTGCTATTAATTCCACTATAACTTACTACATCCTTGCAAGTCCATATGCCATCATTTGAATATTTGGATATAAATGAAGCATGCTACAATTGATCTAACTTGTATCATAAATATTGATAGCTTAGCAATGTTTCCTGTTAGATAGAACAAAAACAACCATCTTACCATTCTATCATGCTTACAACATCAATAGAAAACTTCTTAATACCATTCGAATAACTTAGATCTTTGAACATGTTTGATCTAGGTAACAAATCTTATATTTCTAACTTCCTTAATCTTGTTAAATCACTACAGTACACCTCTTTATCTTCCACTTAACCTTATGCTTGAGTAATTGTAGCCTTATTTTGATATCTCATCATGAATTATGGCTCAATTTATACCATTTATGTGCTCTAGTTTTTATATTAGGAAGGTCAAAAATTTTAAGGATTTTATATTCCTTAGATAATTTTTTTATCTACTTTAAAACATCCAAAGGGTTCATCTATTTACTTTGAAATATTTTGTTATTCTTAACCATCCACAATATATATAAAAAGATTGAAATCAACATAGTAGTTGTTCATGAAAACCTCTATTCTTACTCCTTATTAATAAACATAATTTGTACCAAATATCAATATTCTATGATTGAATAAATTCCACTCTAATTAATAGGGAGTGTCTAAACTAAATAACCTTTGCAAAATTACATTGAATAAACACATGATTTAAAATTTATTTTTCCTTCCACAAGGCTAACAAATGTGATTAACTTATATATTTCACTTTACTATAACATCCACCATATGCAAATATTGGTGGCAAAGTTTCCACATGAAAGGTAATTTGCATCATTTTAGGTAAGTAAATTTATTCCTTGTTTTTTTTATCCTTACTAATAGTCTTGTTTAACTATGCAAGACCTAAATGGTGAAATAATCCAAGCTAACCAATCTTAGTACCTTGGCTATGAAATTGGGGTTCTAAGAATACATTCATTGTTTAATTGCACAAAGTTTTAAGATGGAAGAAATAGAGATTGAAAAGATGGTAGTTTGGATTCAGTTACCTAGTTTTTATATTCACTTATCATTTATATGATGAAAAATTCTTAACTTATTTAGGAAACAAGGTTGGCAAAACCCTTAAAATGGATGGTATTATTATTAATTAAGCTAAAGTAAATATGTAATGTGAATATTGATCTATAGAAAAAGCAATTAGTTGAATATTCAATAATGGGAGAAACTTATTGTATTGAGTATGAGAGCAATCATATGATATGCTTTTAGTATAACAAGTATAGGCATTATGTTAATGGATGTCTTCCTTTAATACCATCCTCAAAGGGGGTTATTGTTTGAGAAGGTTAGAACAAAGATAATGGTAATGAAACTTTCCATCCAAATCATTATTCTAGTTAGATGATTACTTAGGAAATGCATAAACTATAAAAAAATGAAGGTAACACAAGCAAATGTTCAACAAACAACTAAAAAGCTTTAGAATGGTGTTGCTTATAGGTTCAAGTTTAATGTTTTAATGGATAAGCATGCTTATGAAAAAGATCAAGTCAATAAATTTGCTAAGCTAGTGCTACACAAATAGCCTAGTGATCCAACCTTATAAATAGAAGTAATAACAATATTCAATAAACTTCATTTGAGAAAACAATCTTATATGATAGTTCAAACAAAAACATAACCTTAAGTGAGCCTTAGGTAGAAAAGGATAACATTAATACGAATATTCTAAGGTTGACATCAACTATTGAAGAAGAATTAGAAAGTAAAGAAATGTTATAAGACTAAGGACAATCTAATTCTTATCTCATGTTTCCTATGTTCAAGAAACCTTAAGCAAATATTTGGCTACCTTACCACTACAACATCTAGAAAAACATTCGTATTCTTAGGGAAGTCTAGAACTACTAAATGATATAAGTTGAATGGATGTTGAAGAAACTAGTTTTATTTAGTAGGATAATAGAATTATAAAGGAAAGCAAAAGTATTGAGGAAAGCAATGTGTTGCTAATGAAAACTTAAATTTTTTTATCTTTTATTCTACAAATGTTAATGTTGAACAAAATATTTTTATTTAGAGTTGTTAGAGTGCTAGACTTAAGGATTTTGTATCCTAAATTATAACATTATTAGGATGGAACTTTCCAAATGTATTGGTTCTTATAGAGACTCGAATTAGTGCAACAAGTGGAGTAAAATTTTTAATAAAAATGAATTTTGATAGTTAGTGTTTAGTTTAAAGAGATGATTTCTCATGTTGAATTTAGCTAAGGTGAAAAGGTCAAAAAGTATCTCTTAAAGTCTTAATAGTGAATTTTAAGTTCTTACATGTGAAAATTAAAATGAATTAGGGTTATAAATGGAATCATATAAAGACAACTTTATAGAGTAAGTTGCAAGAATTAAGTAATTGGATGACAAGAGCTTAGCTTGTTGCTAGCAATTTTAATGATATACGAAAATCCTAGAGAAAAGAAAAGAGGTGCACATTTTAATTAGGGAAAGGCCAATTGTTTTAATGAAATAATCAACAATTGTAATCTTCTTGAATTTGAATCCTAAGGTGGTAGGTATATATGGAAAGGACCTATAATAGGTGTTTATCACCTTTTGTTGAAAAATTAGATGGTGCTTTTTATAAGATAGAATGGAGGACTTGTTCCAATGAAACATATTTTAAGATTCTTCCTTAAGTTTACTTGGATCATTATCCACTCATGATTAATATTTAGGGAGGTCAAAGGAGACTTAGAAATGGTCTTTTAGATTTGAGGCAATATACTTGGCTTATGATAATTTTAATAATTATTTGACTTTAGTCTAAAGGTTGAATGTGGACACTCCTAAGGCTCTAGCAAACTTTACTCTAGCTTTCTAGGATTGGAATATAAATGTGTTAGGGTATAATAGAAAAAGGACAAAAAGAGCTTTTAGCTCAAGTATCGAGTGTTTAAAGGGTCCAAGAGCATAACTATAATCTATTTCTCTCAAAATTAAAATAAGAATTCCTAAATGATTTAACTAAAACCTTGAAACTAGAGGAGATTTTTTGGTAGCAAAAATTCAAATTAGAATGGATTGATAAAGGGGATCTTAATACCTAATATTATCATACAAAATCAATTGCTCAAAATCGTAAAAACAAAATAAACATGTTAAGGAATTTTAAAGACCAACGAGTGGAATATAGAGAAAAGTTATATAATATGATTAGTGATTTTTATTGCAATCTTTTCATTGATAAAAAAAATATAGAACTTCAATTATTACAAATTTGAGATTTCCTATAATGACTCATGCTGGAAATCGTGCATCATACATGCACAGCGGAATAAAAATTTTGCACGATTTCCACCAAGGATCCATGCGAATAAAGAACGCCATAGATTAGGGATTAGGGTTTATACCTTTCAGCCAAAAATCTTCTGTCCGCTACACAACAAATTTGATCTGCTTCTAAATCACGAACCGGAAGATCAGATCACCAGTGCAACGTTTGATGTGGCTGCACCTCTATGGTATCCACACGAACCCGTGAATCACCGATGAATGTCCACACAAACACCGGTTAGAATTGATCTCATTTCACCTCGCAGTGCTAGCTACGCCTCTTCAGAGGTTTTGGTCAAGGAGAGGTGCTAGGGTTTTTCTATGCCTTTTGGGGTGCGTGAATAATGATAATCATAATCCTATTATTACCCAACAAGCCTATTTAAATAGGTGCATAGAAAAACCTAATCTATTTGGGCTTTATTTCATGTACAATTATAGGCTTACTATTGGGCCTTATAATTATAACATGAATTCCCAAATATTAGGCCCAAACAATTTGATCCATTAATTCCAAATTCACTAAGCTCTAAGTGTGCGACCCTACAGGCTCTCATTACGTTGGCAATAACCATTAATCATATTAATGATCATAAACAATGATTAGTGTCTAGCAACACATCATTGTTACCCAAGTAATGAGAAAGTCGGTGATTTGACTAAACCTTTACACGTGATCATCACTTATGTCCTTTTGTCCTATACATCTAGATTGAGCACGAGACATGGACCGTGTCATTCCCGTATAGCCCAATCTTAAGGTTTCTTGATTCTTAAGTAAGCTGACTGAAACAAATGTAATCGACATCTCATGTTAATTCATCTGAGCATAGCTATGCATTTTCTCAGCTTTACTTAATCAAGGGGTCCAGAGATGTTACTCCTGTTATATAGGAGGGACAAATCCCATCTTGATCACACAAATCTCTCCGCATGATATGTGACATATCCAATATCTACCCTTACATTCACTCAACCATTAGTGATATAGAATAGTATCAAAATATGAAACTCACATGTAGGGAACTTTGGTGATCTCAGGTCAAAGGACCATATTAATAATGATCACTAAGAATTACTCATGACACTCATATAACGATCCATGTAGTGTTCTTAATATGGGTCGGTCCAATATACAAGTTCTCTAACTTGTACTCATGTGTAAACTTAATATCCCATATAAGTCTTCACACATGCTAGTCTTAACATATCAAAGCAACCTAATCCACAATGATATATGACTAGGGACATTTAAGAATACAATTATTCTAAGGTTATTATCATAATTGAATATATATTACGCAGACAATATATATAAATATAATAATTAGAATTGCCATTAAAATAATATGATTCAAAATTACAATCACTAATATGATTGGTTTTAGGGCATATACACTAACAACTCACACATAAAATATGGTATTGATTTCTCCTCTTATTAATGAAAAAAAATTAAAAATGATATATTTTCCATTAGAGCTCACAAAGTACTTGGAGAAGATGGTTACCCTACTATATTTTTTTTTGAATAAAAATTAGGCTATAATGGGAGAAAATATTTGTAGTTTTATTAAATAAATATTCTAATAGAGAGGTATTCAAGGAATTAATAAGATGCTAGTTTGTTTTATCCCTAAAATTGATTAACCAAAGTTCATTAATCAATTTTGACTTATTTCCTTATGCAATGTTCTATACAAAATAGTGAAAAGATTATTATGAATAGGATCAAGTCTTAATTATTTGATCTAACCTCTTCATTCCAAGCTAACTTTATTCTTACTCAATGTATCAGAGATAGCACTATCAAAGCCTAAGAGATGATTCATACTATGAGGAAAATGAGGAATAAGAGGCTTTTTTTTTCTTTTGCAATTAAAGTGATATAGAAAAAGCTTATAATTGATTAAATTAGGATTTTATAAAAGAATATCTAGAAAAGTTGAATTTGCATCTAACTTTATTAGATTTTATTATGAGATGTTTCATTTCTATTTCCTTTAATGCATTATGGCACCACAAGGAAAATATTAATTAGCAATAGAAAAATCCATTGCCAACCAAGAGAGATTTATAGCTAAACTATTTAGCGATGGATTTATTGATGAATTAAGGAGCACTATTAAATAGTATATCAATAAGTCAATTAGTGATGGAACTTTCATATCCATTTCTAATGTCCATAGTCATTTTTGTTGCTAATTTTACAGCCCCACAATGAAAAAAAAATGAAATATGGAAGGAATTAGTAATGCCTTATTTGTCACTAAGCTTTATATTACTAATGAACTTTCATCACTAATTTCATATTTAGCAATGAACAAATCAGTCTCTAAACTGGTGAATTTTTGCAAAATTAGCTATTTCATTGTTCTTAATTCCATCAATAATCCAAGAAATATTTGTTAAAATTATGGCTATTTTGTTAGCAAGGTAAACAACAAACATGTTATCTTGTATTAGATTCTTTTTAATTAAATTCACAATCAAAAAATAAAATTTAGAATTGAAATTTATAAAATAAAATTGAATGTTAATGTTTTATTTATATAATGTAAAAGAAATAAAAAATTATGGAATCCAATATTCATAAAAAAATCAAACAAATTTAATATGAGTACAAAATTAAAAAACTACAAAACCTATATATTATGACTACAATTGGTGGTTATCCTTTTGGTTAGCTAACACCAACAGAGATGTTTTCCACCTTATTGCACCCTCTAGGATAAATCTTTTATCATTCACTTGTTCTTCTCAACTAAACTAAGTATATATTGAAGCTATTGCTACACCACTATAATAGTCTATTGTTTTACTTTAAGCTCTTCCCTTTGTTGCTTAACAGTGCTTCATAACTCCTCAGCTAAGGATACGAGTTTGATCTAGCAATGGAAGATGAATGCATAGTTACCTTGTAGGCCTTCATTCCCACGCTATAAATGTAGCCTTTTTCATTTTGGTTAGTAGTTACTTCCACCAAAAATAAGGTTTTATTAACCTACATTGGGGATGGCTCACCACTATTAGTAAATGTTTAGGAAAATTGTGCCTCTACCATTTTAGAGTACTCCTCCTACAAAATAAAAATTGAAGGTTAGACATTTTTCATGCATTAAATCAATAATATAGGTGCATAATAAAAACATTGTTATATCTTACCCCAATCCTCTCAAATCTCTCACTTATAAATGTTTATCAATGGTAAAATCTTACCTCAATCCTCTCAAATCTCTCATTTACAAATGTTTATTAATTGTCCAGAGTGATATAAGTGTGGGTAAAAAGGAGTGTATCTAGATTAGTAGGCATCTGGCTTGATTCTTTCACCTAAAATGTCATGATAAATAAAATAAAGTTAGGGCATACAATTAATGAACTTATGCTAAAATTGAAATTTTAAATTGAAACTAATTAAAACTTACCATTTTCCTTTTATGTTCTAAAATGGAGATAGAAACATTAGTGTGCAAGCTCCTTCTAGTAGTAAATGCCCTATTTCTTTTGTTAACCTTTAGTTTTCTCTTGAAGTTAGCATATTCAACCAACTTCCTTTTGAGGTTTTGAAAAATGTGCTCAAACATCTACTCAAGATTCTTTGATAAGTTTCTCTTCACCTTATCTATCATGTTCTAATAATTAGCTATAACCTAGTGGGCAAAATTCTTTTTTATCATGTATGTGTCCTTAGGACACTTCTTGTACATGACTTACAAACATTGAATAAATCCTAGTTAAATACTAAGAAGTGACAAATTAAATTATAAATATAAATACATGATGATTAGAATATAAAATATAAATGCAAATTCAAATAAAAATTAAACAATAAAGTATAAAAATAAGTATTGCCTATAATTTAAAATAATTATCTTTAAGCTACTACAAAATGCTAGTATGGGTATGGGTTGGGGTAACACCTAGTAAAACTTAATAAGCAAAAATTGATAGAATAAAACCAAATAATGTCTATTAATAGATAGTTAGTGGAAATACCTATTATTGTTAGAAGAAGAATTCACTAAATAAAAAATCCATTAGGAATTAATTAGGAAAAATATGAGAAAATTAGAAGTATTCAAGATCCAAGATTAACAAAGTTTAGAAATAACTTAGTGTATTCATTCAATAGCATCCTAAGATAAATTCATAGCGGTGAAATTGAAAATTTGGAAGCATTTCTTTTGGAAGGTATAAACTTGAGTTCCATTTTAGCATGGGTATAAACCATACTAGTGCACAAGTAATAGTTAGAGCATGAGTAGTGAAATTAAAATTAGGAATTCCTGACCAATTTCAAGATTTCTTGATTCCATATCCAGTAAATGATGTATATTGTGTAGCCTCTAAGACCTCAATTTTAGCAATTTTTGGCTATATTATTGAGTTCTATTTTGATGTACATTAATTTTTTGAAAACCATGCAATAGATTCCATAATCACTAAGATGCTCACAATCCCACCAACATTGCCAACAAATGTAACCCTATCTAAGAACTCTTCCTTTCAAGACTCTAACATCATTGATAGTTGGTCAAATTGATAACTATCATGTTTACTTATTTTTAAAATTATCTATTTAATAATGTTTAACTTTTTACTTCATTTGTGTAATTATTTTGAAACCTTAATGGTCAAGTTACTATATGGCCCATGTAACTTTTTAATTAATTTATAAGTATAATTATATATGTATATGAATCCTAAAATTATTCCAGTTATTTCATGGTTTTTACAAAAAAAAAATAATTTTCATTTGCATTAAAAGGTAAACTCGTATTTTTGAGTTTAAAAGTAATTAAATAAGTAACAAATGGATACATATTTTAAAAAAGACTTGTTAAATGGTTTTTAAGAAATATTTGGGGAAATGTCTATAACTTGATTTTTTTTAGATTCATTAACTTGGTCATATTCTATTGTATTAATTAAATGGTTGAACTTCTATTTTCACAAGGAAACTTAATCCTTTTCATATAATCAGAATAGGTGTTCAATAATTTTTTATCTAAAATATTTTTATGGCATCTTAAGGAATTTCAAGAAAAAAGATATTTGATTTGTTTAGTTTTTTTTTCAAAAATTGCATTTCAACTATTTCCTTATTGAAAAGGAAATATGTCTCTTTTGAAAAAAAATTTAATTTCTAATTTTCAAGATCTAAGGAAATCATCTTATATTTGATTTTAAAATATCCTTAAAAAAGAAGAAAAAAGGTATTCAATATTTCTATTTTTCTTAAGGGTGATATAAAATTTTAAACTACTTCTTATCAAAGGAGCTTTCAGAATACCTATTTGTTTTAAACTTTTTTAATATTAATGGTAGTTGTTTATTAAAGTTATTAACTATTTTCAAATATATATATAATTTGTTTGAGAGAAATAGTTTCTAATAACAAAATGAAGAAGTATATGTATGTTTACAAAGGAGAAAAAATTTAGTTAGAAAAACAAAAGTTTTACAGAATGATTTTAGTTAGAAAGGCTTGTGAAGATGTTTAGTTGACATTTTTACGTTGGTCATGATTTTCCAAAATTGGATCATGATTAAGGTGGTATTAGAGTATAGTTTAGGTAAATTATTGTAATGATGGAATATTAACTAGTGCAAAGTTATAGGATAAAAAAACCATAGTTTGAAGAACTAAGGAACTCTAAACAATAAGTGGTTAAAATGGTGCTAATCATTAGCAATGATCTTGGTGGAACTATCTAGAGTGTCAAATATCTTTCAAGTAATTTTTGTAATCTAATTAAGTTATAGGAGTTGGCTAAAATGAAAACTAGGGTAAGTAAAAAGAGTTGAAACATAAAGAGTTCGTAAACTTTCTTAGTAATGAAAATAATAATGAACATGAACAACTAGAAGCCCTAATTTGGGCTACTATTCTTTAACAACCTTAGAAAAAGGGTATTAACTCAAGGAAATTAAGATAAATAGGTGGAAAATAGATAATCTTCTTCTTTTTCTATGCCTTACTAGGATATGTCGTAATTAGTTTACAAATTCTTGAAATTGAAGCCTTTAGAATGTGCTATATATTAACCTAATAAATTGACTTTTATTTAGAAGGACTTGTAAGATAGTGCAAAACTATAAGGGTAGGGTTAGTAAGCCATTAGTTAAAGAATGTAGAATATTGATAATTAGAATATTGAATCAAGGATCAAGAATGATAACCCTATCACCTAGAAGTCAACAATAAGCAAATAGAAATACTAATTTGGGTAACTATTAAAAGTTAGCTTCAAAACCAATTGAAGGAAACATATATAGGAAAACTAAGGACAAAGTAAGAGTATGTGAATCCTTGGTTAAGTCAAGATGCATAAGTATTGGTTTCAAGATCGACATTTCCTATTATGTAAATAAAAGTGACAAATGAGGAAAGCATAGGCCATGGAAGTTTTTGTTACTAAAGCTTATGGAAATCTAGTAAAAATAAATAAGATTTAGATAAAGAAAGCCAATGGCTTTATGGATTAACTTATAATTTAAATAATTGTAAGGCTTGTGAATTTTACAAAGGAGAAACAATAGAAAAACAAATATGTATGAAAGATGGATTAAAGACAATAACATAAATGATAGGCGGAGTAGATGGCTATAAGTACTAGGAAAGGATGCAATGAGCATAAACAATACAATAAGTTAGTGGATTAGATATTATAGGAAATATATATGGATCATGAAATCTCGACTCAAATGTGATGAATTCACTAATTAATTTTGTAGTATATGATTTGTGTTTACTAAATTTATGGTGATAAGGATTAAATAGATGTGGTGAATTATTAGAATAAGTAAATGAAAAGGACTTATATCTGTAAAATTAGATGGGTAAAGTTATGTTGAAAATCAATCTGTTGATTTGTGTGAACTAGGATAATTTATGAAATTTAAACGATGGATAGGAATTAGAAGAAAACTTTCTATGAAACTAGACAATAATCTGATAAAGGGGGAAAATATATAATTAATAGAATATTCTGTGAAGTAAGGTACATAAAGAAATGAAATTAAGAGTTTGAATCTACTAGTTATAAAGTTTGGAATAATGGATTATGGATTAGTATGTGTGCCTAAAAATATATAGTGGTTATGTGAGACTTTATAGGAAATCTTTTAGAAACTTTATAGACTATAGTGGAATCTAAGATTAGATGAACTATAGTTATGGATAGTTATATTCTTAATTAGCGATAGGCAAGTGTTGAATTTGACTACTTGTGGATGAATGTTATATCAAGAAATACATTTTAAAGGTTATGGCTTGTTTAATAGGGAAGTCAAAATAAAGAATTGATAACATATATAAATTAAAATAAAAATGATAAGGTATTAGTTAATATTTCATAAAAGGTTATTAAGGTTAATCTTTAGGGGATAATGTGTTAATGAACCTTGGTATAGAAACAAGCTTAAGAAGAAACTAATACTATTTTAGATACCATTAGATAAGTCAAAGGATAATTATTCATAACTAAAAGATTTGGGAAAAGCTCTTAAGTTATAAAAATGATGAAGTTATAAGGTGATGGGTATAGAGGGTAAGGTGAGGAATTAGTATCACATTGATAAGGAAATCTTCTAGTAATGGTAGTTATCCTTGACATTAAAGTCTTGCCAAAGGTAGTATTAAAAGAAAGTTGGTATTAAAATATTGTATATTATGAGTTAGATAAAGTTAAATGTAAGATTAGTTAGTAAATTTAGATAAACTTTCTATGTTTAATATAAGGTGCAATATATAGGATTAATATTTCTTGAAAGATAAAAACAAAAGCATAAGGATTGGCAAGCAATTACAGTCGAAGTTGTAAAAGCTTGTGTAGTGTAAGGAATTTATAATAGGATATAAGTATGTTTTACAGAAATTTAGGTTAATAATGCTATCACAATAAAAGAATGTTATGGAAAAATAGAATAAGATATTGAATTATTAAAAAAATGTAAGAGCCATAGAAATCATGCTTTGACAGTTCAATTAGATGGTTGAATAAAACATGGTAGATAATAGAGACATTATAATAGTAGAGTATCAAATTAAGGATGAAGTATTTTATTGATATAATGAACCAAGAGTTATGGATGTTAGTTCATTTATAGGAGAATTATTCTAGTTTAACAATTAAGTAAACCATTACTCATCACTTAATATTAGAAATATAGAGATTTTAGAATTTTACCAATTGATTTATGAAAAGTGACTAAATAGAAAGCACTCATAATAAAAGTGATGTGTATTGAAGATAATGACTTGAAATACTTATAATTATTTAATAAGACTCCCTAAAGTTTTTTATAAGCTATTAACAACTCTTAGCATTACTGTTGGTGAAAATTCAAGGACAGTTTTTGTAATGGCCCTACCATCAATAGGTAACATAGAATTGTTATAGTGTAAAAATACAACTAGATAGTTTTAATATGAACTTGGGATTACCTTAAATGGCCTTAAACTATTTCTCTCCAACTTATTGAAAGAATTTAATTTGATTTATACTCTTGTTTAGCTTAATTCCATAAATAAAGTTGAGTATGTTAGAATTTAGAAAAAAAAATTTAGTTGGAGATACCTCCCTTGGAGGGTTATGTGAAATATGCATTTTGGAAGAATAAAAATTTCGGTTTTTTTTCCCCTTGTATTCATACATCAAAGAGTGATTTTTTATAAAATTTTAAGAACCTAAAAGGATCATTTTAAGAAAATGCTATTTTTAAAATTTATCAAAATTTGACATTTTGATCTAGAACTCAAAATCTAGATTTTTATTCTTTGGAGTTTTAATTTTTTATATTTTTAACCTAAATGGGGGGTCTTTCCTTATCTACATTTATATCTTAAGTAAATGGCTTTGACATTTTACTTAAACAATAAAAAATAAATAAGTTGTTGAACCTATGACTTAGTGTGTTAAACTTATGATCCATACCCTAAACCCATGACTCAATACCCAAAAAACCTATTTCCCACCTGAAACAAAAAAAATAAACTCAAAACAGAATGCAAAAATAAAATTGTAAGCAAAATACCACTAAAACCCTACTATCTTGGCTCTCTCTTCTTCTTCTTCCTCTTTCATATTTAACCATGCGAGATAACTCTTCTTCTATACATTTCCACACATTTCCTTCCATTTTCTTCTTGTTTCTTGCTGCTGTATCTATTATTTCATGATTTCCCTTGATTTTGATTTTAGGGTTTTTAGGCAAGAAGCTTTAAGAACTCTTTTCTTTTTCTTAATAAGGTAATTCCCAAGCTTCATTATCTTAATTAGGAGTTAAATTAGCTTAAATTAGTTAGTAGATAATAAAGATTAGTTTGTTCTTAAGTTATAGATGTAGTGTGGAAATTTAGGATTTTGTAATAGAAAGCTTGATAATGTAATTGGATGCTGATTTATGTTTGAATTGTTATTTGATTGCTTACATAAGATTAAGAAATACTTCTTAGTGGCATTGGTGATTTGTGAAGTAGGAAGAAATCAAACCTAAGCATATTGGCCATTTTGTGAGTAGATAATGTGTATTTTTATATTTTTATATATTTTCCAAACTTCTCTATACTTTGAATTATTAATTTTATTAATTTTATTAATTTATTAATTGTCATTATTTTCTATTCATTTTAATTTCATATATGTGTAAAGCTCTAGACACTTTAGGGACAAGTACAAAAAAAATCCTTGAGTTATAGTAATTAAGAATGGTACTAAAAAAATTCTATGACAAGGAAATTGAATTATGTGATTTATTTGAAATGGTGTATATTTGGAACTTTATTATATAATGTTCTTTGAAAGGTTATTGGGATGAAGTGATATTGTATTGAAGTTTCATGTATGCTTGTAAAACTAATTTTGATGAGTTTGAAATGATTCGATATTAGAGATATTAATTGCCATGGTTGAAAGTCTTGATGGGTTACTCATAGTTGAAAGGAGTATAGATTGAGATTGTTTTTAAACTATTGATATATGAAACTATTTATTCCCAATAATTTTCTTATATAACTATTACTTATATATATATATATATATATATATATATATATATATATATATATATATATATATATATATATGGTGTTTTACTATTTTTATAAACTTGTTTTGGGAGAATACTAGTTGGAAACTGTAGCTAACGACAGTGATGATGTTAGCCTTGGTGCACCTTGGTTCAAACCCTAGTAAGCAAGGGAGCTGCTAATCCTGTGTGTCGGCCAACACATGTGGATTGGCTTATGGTAGCCTAATAGGTTGCCTTAGAGTTAAGAGCTCTCTTGTAACTGTTAGTTCATTAGTGGAACGTTCATGTTTGTTAATCATAACAAGAAATCTCCCACCCCAAAATGTAATTTTATAACTTATGTATGTTAAAATTTATTAACTTTGATTATGATTACTTATTTATCATGAATATATTATACTGAAATTTTTACCATGATTCTATGTTCATGATGATTTCCTATGATTAAAGAACCTACTATTTACTTCTTAGCTTGAAAAGTATGCTTTAGTATTATGTTTCTAATGAATACTCCAATTGCTATTTCATCAAATATGATTGTATAACACTTGTGATATCTCTTTGGTATTGAAAAGCTATTTAACTCTTTCTAAGGAAAAACTAATGTCATAGCTTGTTCCATTTTTCTTCAAAATTCACATTATATATTTATTGAGTCAATAACTCACTCTTTTTGTTATAATATTTTTTAGATAAATATTTAGCTTTAGGTCCATCATCTACAACTCTTTAGAGAAAGAGGAGTATTCTCTTATGGTGAGCCACACTTTGTTCATGTCTGCTTGATGTAGAAATTTTACATGCTTTGAAAGTTGTAAAATTTTAAATACTCTTATATATTCTCTATTAAACCCACAGGTAGGGCATGCTTCTATTGATTTACATGTATATATTTTGTTATAATTAAGGAAGGATTGTTTGGTTACCAAATGATATGGATTTTATGTTAATATATATGAATTAATAGATGAATGTTGAAAAATGGGAAAGTTCGGTGGGACTATATGTATGTGAAAAGATAGTGATTGTATAAGGGGTATATGCCTACTTGAGTTTGAATCAAGTTCCATGTTGTCTTATAATGTGTTAGGCTAGTATGACCTATATGATTATGTTTTTCCCTTGGGTCATGTGCCAATCATTACTTCTAGTTTTCGGTTGTGACAATTTTTTTTAGCAAGGAGTATTGTACACCTAGTAGAAACCTTGTAGGTAGAAATTAACAATATAAAACTAGACAATGTAAATTAGTGGATAGTTAGTGGAAATGCTTATTATTGTTAGAAGAAAAATTCATTAGATAGATAATCCATTAGGAATTAATTAGGGAAAATGTGAGAAAATTAGAAGTACTCAAGATCTAAGGTTAATAAGGTTTGGAAGTAACTTAGTATATTCAATCAATAGCATCCTAAGATAAACCCAAGGTGACAAAATTGAAATTTTGGACACATTTCTAAGGGTATGCATGGTTTTGGGGAGAAAAAGGAGGAAAATGACTTAAGTTTAAGCATTAATGCAATTTCTAACTAAAGAGTAATTAGTAAGAAAAAATATACTAGGATTATAAGCTTAAATGACTTCAAACTAGAATGTTCTAAAGAATTTAGAGTAAGAATATTCTAAGAAGATATCCTCATATGATAAGTTTAGATTAAAATATACTAATATAATGCTTAAATAAGAATATTCCATAGATTATGCTATTTGAATATTCTTAAGATAAAAAATATGAAGATAAATTCTTTAGAAGATGATGCAAGCTAGATGATGTCATTTACTTGAAGGCCACTAATATTTCCTTGATAAGTAGCTAGTATTAGTTCATTTTCTCCTTACACCAAAGCATATACATGGCTAGAGAGGGAAGTTAAAGAGAGAAAGTGCAATCTTGAGAGCTTGCTATTTTTTTTTAGTAAGTT
The DNA here is from genome assembly GCA_020226215.1 of Sindora glabra. NCBI lineage: Eukaryota > Viridiplantae > Streptophyta > Magnoliopsida > Fabales > Fabaceae > Sindora > Sindora glabra. The sequence continues at coordinate 62,274,470 of CM035234.1, read as the reverse complement.
TCCATTAGTTATTTGAGTCTTCTTGAGGATTGGTTGAAGCTAGAAAGCCTTTTGATCTTCTAGTAAAGGTAGAAGTTTATAATTTGCATGAACTTGTTTTCTTTCCATAGTTCTTTCTTTAGATTATTCATTAACTCTATATTATTTTGGATGCCACATTTTGGATTTACATGAAGAAAACAAAGTTCTACAAGCTTTCATGATTAAATAAAGATCCATTTCTTTTCTTCTTAGTTTTATTTTTAACAATGCTTATGTATAAGATATATATATGGTTATTTCTAATTGTTATGCTAAAGCCATGGTCGTCATGTGGATTCCTTGCTAATATATGTTCCTAAGTTTTCAAGAGAAGGTTTTGAAAAGATAGATTTTGTGGAAGATGATTTCAAAATAGTTTTCAGTAAAAAGTTTGGAAAGATGATTTTACATAGAAGTGGAAAAAATGTTAGTGAGAAAGCAAAAAAGCGCTCACAATTTCCTTGGCTTTAAATGAGTAAAAATTTTATTTTTATAACACAAAATTTGTTATACTATGTTTTAAATTATTTTAAAGATGATAGAATGTATGAAAGTTAAGTTTTGAAAATAAAAATGATTTGAAAACCATATGATAAGCTTTTGGGTTTCTCTAGTATACATTGGGAAAATTTTTATTTTTCATAATAAAATTAAGTAAATACTAAACCACACTTTTGTATGGATATTTTAGAATGATTACATCAAATGTTTCAAGCAAAAATCACTTGAATCATGTTTTACAAGTTTTTAAGTTCTTTTTTTCTTTTGAAAATTCTATTTTTTATGAGAAAAACTTGGTACACAACATTTTTAACTATCTTACTAATGTTTATATACATTTATATTAAAATTTTGTAGCAAGAATATGTTTAAAAGCATACTTGGAAACTTATAATTTTGTGCTAAAAAGTTATTTTGCAAACATTTGCAAGAAGTAAAAGTTTTACTATAAAATGGTTTTTACTAGTAAAACATTTAGATGACTTGAGTAACTTGTTTTATGACTAAATATTGTTTTCAAACAATGTATAAAGCCTTGGAAACTTGGCTGGAAGTTTTAGGAAAAATTCATAAAGATTTGTGTGTAAAATAGGTTTTTGAAAACCAAGTAAGGCCAATTTAAGGTATTTTTAATAGTTAGAGTTTTGAATAATTTATATAACTTGTTTTCAGTATAAAAATGGTTGAAAAAATTTATATTTTATGAATTATTATTAATTCTAGAAAATTTTATTGAATTTCATTGAAGTTTGTTATTTTTTTATAGAATTCCAAAGTTGAACATGTCCTTTTTAAGGTGTTTTAATTGTTGAACAAAGATGCCTTATATGACTTATTTAGAGCATGGAAAAAGTATAAAAATTTTGTTAAATGTGTAAATGTTAATTTTGAAAATTTTGGAGAAATTCAATATAAATTACTATTTTAAATGGAATTTCTAGTACAAATTTATGACTATTTTATTAATTCTTAGATGTGGATATTTGGTGTGATTGAGTAATTTTACTACTACTAGGTAGCATGCTTGAGCACTAGAGTGAGTAAGGAAAAATAGTTTTCTTTCTTGTTAGAATGTTGTGCAAAGCATAGGAATGAATTTGTTTAAAATCAAAAGTTGTGAAACTTGAAAAAATCCAATTTGAGAACTCCATCATTTTATTCCAAAAAAACCATGAGTTTCTTAGCCAAACTATTGTGTTAAGGTATGCTTGAATATTGATAGGAATTCTATGAAAGAAAAACAGATACTACTTCTTAAGATTGCATAGTGAAATTGTGGACTTATTGTATTATTAGTGCATGAAGTGTGATATAACTTATTTATGAATTATATATACACTAATGAGGTTATATATAAGGGTATTTATAAATGATAGTGAACTCTTGCATAGATATGTGACTTGGTAATCTAGTATGTGGACATGGAAGGTTAAATGCTTCAAATGGTCACTAGTAAAGTGATGAGGTAATTGTAAATCTCTTTCTTGCTAGATTAGCTAATGGATGATATTTTGATCTTACCCTAATAATTTGTGAATATGATGACAAAGTATTTGAAGGTTGCACGAGTTTGGATTCACTAATAAAAGTGTCAAAAGTGCACAATCAGTATTCAAAAATAATGTTAAAAGCTAGCAAGTCTATCTTCACTATACATGAATCTAATAATAGTGTTATGGATTTTCATTGAATATTATCTAATTAATTAATTATATTGACAACCATGCAACATGTGTGAGATTCTTTCGTGCTATCCTTGTCAATTACTATATTGATAGTTACAAGTTATAATCCTTATTATGCTAAAATGATTCATAAACATGAAATTGTAAAAAATAAAGCTTGAATTTTGTATATGACATTATTAGCTTGAGTGTTATATGTGATGTTATGATATAATTATGTGATTATAGGACCTTGTGAAGAGGTTTGGGGATTGACCTGGAACCCTAATTTCTTAGTCACGCAAAAGGTTGAGTGGGCTAAAGTTGACTTTCGAAGGATATGGTTAGGGTGTGTGTGAAATAAGGTTAGTTTGGAGTAATAAGAAGGAACCTTTTATGTCTCCATGCCATTTGATAGTTATTTAAATACTTATATTGTGTTGATGATTAAGTTATATGTTGTTAATAATATAGTATATAGAATTATCTAATAAGAAACATTTTTTTTGGTAAGGGAATGTTTTAATATATCTTGTATATAAGTGTTCACTTGATTAAAACTGATTTGATAGTGTGATAGATATCTCATTGAGTAATTTTATTACTCACCTTACTTGTGGATATTGCTTTTTAGATACTCTATCACCAATAGCCTCTATTGAAATCTCTAACATATGGTGGCACATTTACAAGACTATTTATGAAAGGTATAGAATTGAGTTTCATTTTAGCATAGGTATAGGCCGCATAGTTGATAGCTAGAGCATGAGTAGTGAAATTAGAATCGGGGATTCATAATCCACTTCAAGATTTCTTCAATGCATATATAGCAAAAAATGTGTATTGTGTAGCCTTTAGACCCCAATTCTAGTGTTTGTTAACTATACTACTAAGTTTTATTTTGATGTACTTCAATTTCTTGAAGACTAAGCAGTAGATTACATAACCATTGAGATATTCACAATCTCACAAGCACTATTGACAAATGTACCACTACTTAAGAACTCTTTTTCTCATAAGTTTGACATCATTGACAATTAGTCAAATTAATAATTGTTATGTTTACTTATTTTTAAAATCATCTATTTAATAATTCTGACTTTCTACATTATTTGCATAATTAATTTGAAAGTTTGATAACTAGGTTACTATATAACCTAGATAACTTTCTATTTTATTAATTTATGTGTATATCATATATATATGACTCCTAATATTGTTTTGGTTATCTCATGGTTTTTACAAAAAAATGATTTTCATCTACATCAAAAGTAAACTTATATTTATGAATTTGAAAGTAATTAATTAAGTAATGTATGGACATATATTTTAAAATAGATTTGTTAAATGATTTTCAAGAAATATTTTAGAAAATATTTCTATCCTGATTTCAAAGGAAAGAAATCAAATTTCAAAATTTATAAGAGAATATGTTATCTCTAAAGTATTTTATAAATAGAATAACATCCTTTGATTTTCTAAGTTTTATTAAACTAATCCTATTTTAATGTGTTGATTGCATGGTTGAACTTTTGTTTTCATAAGAAAACTTAATTCTTTTTATAGAATTGGAATAGTTCTTCAATGGCTTTCTATCCAAAATATCTCTCTGGTATGTTAAGAAATTTCAAGAAAAAATATTTAATTTATTTTTTTAAAAAATTATATTTCAATTATTTCTTAATAAAAAAGAAATGAGTCTATTTTAAAATATAAGTTTTAATTTCTAATTTTCATTATCAAAGGAAATTATCTTATATCTAATCTCAAAATAGCCTTTAAAAAGAAATAAGAAAATTGGGCATTCAATTTTTCTATTTTTCTCATGGATGATTATAATTTTAAAATACTTCCTTTCAAATGAGTTTATAGAATATCTATCTATTTCAAACTTTTTGATGTTAATGATAATTGTCTTTTGAAGTTTTTAACTATTTTTAAATATATATATATATATATATATATATATATATATATATATATATATATATATATATATGACATATTTGAAAAAATAAGTTTTTGATAACCACATGAGGGAGTATATGTATATTTACAAAGGAAAAAAATTAGTGTAAATTTCCAAACTTAGGTTTTCTACATATTGCATGTTTTTTTGAAAACAAAAGTTTTACAAAATGGTTTTGTTTGAAAAGGCTTGCAAAGATGCTCAGTTGATATCCTTATGCTAATAATGATGGTCCAAAATTGGGTTGTGATGATTATTCCCTCATAAACTCTATCTTTCCTCATCCAAGATCTACCTTATTCCTTCATAAACTAGTTCCCACATTTGGTACTTAACAAAATCATATATTCTTATTCACTCCCATCATATCATATCAAACATGCCCAATGACATCGATCGCATTTTATTGCAATTTCACAATTTATTCCTTCAATATGTTCACAATATATATTTACAATAATAGTATCAATTAATAATTCATTTCAAATGTTACTCATACTAGAAATATAAACAACAACTCCACACCTTTTTTGCATGGCACAAATCAAACACTAAATAAAATCTACCGTTTATAAAACATACCCATCATATAATAAAACCTAGTAGTATCAATGCCTTGTTTCTAGTACAAGGCCTTAAAAGTACAACAACAATTTTTCTCAAAACCAATATATCTATATTCAGTAACTATCACTTATTATAGATGAAATGTTAGCCAATATTCATTATCAAGATTCAAATGCCTATTATATACCGAAATTGATAATTCTTTCACTAACAAGCATTTATATACAACTATATGAAATTTACACACACAATAGGCTAAACATAAAATTTATTGATATTAATGAGTTGTGTAGGATATATACTCACCTTAATAGGCATATTCCATTCAAGAATTTCCAAAGCACCCAAATTCTTCTTTCCTTTTTTATTTAGTTATTAACCTAAAATGATAAACCATTAGTATGCTAATACCAACTATTTTTTTTTTGTAAAATTCCTATTCTAAGTTCTATTCATATCATTTTCACTATCTAGACCATTAATTTCTTATATTTCTAAAGTTAAAGGTCAAAAATAAAAATATGCTTATATTGGGGTTTTAAATCAAACCTATACAATCCATAATGTTAACATTTCATGCTTCAAAACTAATTACCCTTTTTAGAGAAGCTTCTACTAGATTGTTAGTGGTGAAGATATGGTAGGATACTGGTAGGAAGCATTAGTCAAAAGCTCCTTCCTTACTTCTTTTAGTTATGACTTTGCAGTTCTTCTAAGCTTTTGATGACAATTACTGATCAAAATAGGGGAGGAAGATCAGCACAACACAACTGTGGTGGATGAAAGGCGATGTTGAGATCGAGAAAATGAAAGAGTGCATGGGAAAAAGAAAAGAAAGCTGGAAAAAGTAATAAGGAGTTAGGGTTTTTAGTTTATGATCCAAATGCAACGTACACTCAATTTGACATCATCTCCACCTTTTATTCTCATCTACTAATTCCATCTCACTTAATCTTAACCATTCTTTTTCTTACCCATTTTACCAAGTCAAAACAAGTTCTTATTTTCACAATTTTTGTTTCTTCTAATATTCTCATGGTAAGTCAATAAATCTAGGAATTTAAAACTAAATTTCCTGAAGTTTTATAATTTCTAAGAAAATTATTTACTAAAGCATACTAAAATATTTTTGTAAATTAATATTCCCATGATCATTCATTATTCATTATTTTATAAAGATTTTTCCTTACAAATTGTTTAAAGCAATTTAAAAAAAACCTTAATTAGATAAATAAAATTTTAATGTTACTCATAAGAATTTATAAAAGCATAATGAATAGCATTTTAAACAGTGATATTTATACAATTAATTTAATTACTCAAGGTATGGTTAAATAAGAAATTTTTAAGTAATATAGTTCTTTAAGATAAATATTACAAAACTTAATTTTAAAAGAATTTAAATTAAATTAAATTAAATAGAGAAAATTAAAATATTAGTTTAAACATTATTAGTTCTCCTTCCCTTACAAGAATTCATCCTTGAATTTTGATGATACTACTCTAGAAGGAGAGTTAAAGAAATTTATTTAAAATAAGAATACATCAGTTATATTTATATAAGAAATCAATACGAATAGTTAATCCTTCTTTATCATTAGTCTCTTGATAAGGTAACTAAAATGCCTCATCCTACCTAACAATTTCTTTATCTTCAGTTTGTTTTGTCCATCTTGATTATTTGAAGCAAGATTAATGTGATCTTAATCTTATTCCACCACCAAGGTTAGTTGTCTAACTTCCTTATTATATATCCTTAGCATTTCCTAAACTAAATTCTATCCACCACTAACCTCTAACCGACTATTCATTCTATTATATGTTTTTATTTAATTCTTATAGGGTTATCACTTATCTTTAAGGACTATGAGTAGCTCCTAATAGAAAAATAGATCAATAAAAATATATGAATGATAAGAATATATATATATATATATATATATATATATATATATATATATATATATATATATATATATATGTGTGTGTGTGTGTGTGTGTGTGTGTGTGTGTGTGTGTGTGTATAAGAGAGAGAGAGAGAGTGAGTGAGTGAGTGTGTGTGTATAAATTATATAAATAAGGTAATGCTATATAAAATCCAATAACAAATAATGGTTTTCTTCTACTTTTATACAAGTAAACTACTCTAAAATTCTAATATATCACTATTAGTGGATAAGGCCACCTACTCAAATATGAACAAAATATTAAAATAGACTGTTAAACCTTATAAGGAACAAGCAAATGAAATATGGCATACAAAGCTAACTTAAGGAGATTCTACTTAGGATTCAAGTAAAGTAAGAAGAATAAACACACAAATCTACTTATGATTTTGTTTGTAGAATAATATTTAAAACATGATCAATATGTCCTTAAATAAAATAACACTTGGTTCCCCTATCCATATTCAATTTATTCCTTTTACATTTTATTTCTCATAAAATTCCATTTTAAACAATATCTTATCCTTTTAGCGATTTTATCATCTTAGTTATAATTAACATTATTGACATACACCATATATAAATATCATAACCATGCACTTGTGCCATTTCATGAAATTCCGCAAAATTGAATAAAATTAAATAAATAGGAAAATAATTGCTTATATAGGTGCATATGGGGATCCAAAAGTAAATTTTGTCTTCTATAATTGACTACATTAATCAATTATGAGCAATCTAGAAGCTACCCTAGATGCCATAATCGATCACATAATTGAGTATGGGCATTCAAAAAGCACCTTATCCAAAGTACTTGAGTATGTACTCGATTACTAGCAACCTAAAAGCAACTATAGGTGCTATAATCAAGTATATATTTAATTATCACTTGCAGTGATGCAAAAATGCTACACAATTTACTATATATATATGGTTCAATCCCATTCATTAATTTACCTATTTAACTTTTAAACTTAATTCCTTCACACAACAAGTAATCAAACATATTTCAAAACTTTAAGCAACCACAATCCAATCTATTATATATTTTTACAACAATTAATCATCAAGTTTAGCAAACCAAAATTAAAACCTGAATTCATTAAAGAACTTACAAATCCAATGGCATTAAGTTACTTGCTTATTTACAACTTATGGAAGAAATCAAAGAAAAGAAAAAGGGCAGTAACATCCATACTCATATATTGATTGCTAATAACTGTAACTCCCTTACTTAATAACGCCTTATTCCTCATTTAATAGATAATTAGCGCATACTAAAATGCTATTTGCTCCAAATTACTCGGAATATCTCAAATATGCTTATCTCAAACACATGATCAAAAGTCATATAATTACTCATAAGTTCAACTTTACAAATTGTACATCCATCATATACAATGTTATCAACTATACAATTATTTACAACTTCAAATACTATTGCCCTTTATCGTGAGAGCCCTTGGAAGCATCACCTGGAATGGTTAGTCACAATACAGAAAACATGAGAAACAAAGTTTCTCAGTAGCTAACTAGTGCTATAAAAACATTTCAAACCACTCCAGATCCTTAAGCAATTAAGACATACGTTTCGAAATCCAATAATCATTCATCAACATATTCAATATTATACTATTATAGGAAATACGCATCACACACACAGCAATTCACAACAATCATCAAGTCCATTTAAGGACTTATCACAATATCTAGATGGCTATCTCAATAATCGTACCTAGGCCTCACACAGCATCACGCTGTCTTCCCGGGGTTCCCGTGCCAAAAGGCCTAACACAGTATCACACTGTCTTCCTGAGGTCCCTAGCCATAGGTACCACAACACTCACAATATCATTCCGGGGACCCGAGCCATAGGCCGAACATAGTAATCTACTATCTTCCCGGAATGCGCACACAACAATTTCATATTCATTCCATACAATGGCATAAAACACATAAAATCATGTAATTAGAAAACAAAGCTTAAGGATAAAGCTAGCTACCTTTCACAAGCTTCCAATGTGATGTTCCTTTTGCTCTCACCAAAAACTCCTTTACACTTCCTCTTGCCTTTGCAAGATGGCACTCCTCAGGCTATACAAATACACATCATAGTTTCTTATTAGAACATTATCACTTTCCTTAATTCTCATGTATTCTTTACTTTCTCCACTTAATTAAATGCATACTTAGATGCTCTATACTTTACTTTCCAACCTTGAACTAACACATAAGAACATTAGAAAAGGATCCAGGGGCAAAGCCATGCAAAACATGAAGGATTAAAACCAAAAAGATCACTCAGCAAAGAACACGGGGGTCCCATACCCCGTGTTCAGGGCCGTGTTTCTCACTGGATGGCTTCGAGGCTTCACTGGCTTAATCAGAGAAGAACACGAGGGAGAACACGGGACGTGTTCTACCCCGTGTACATCACTGCCCTTCAGTCCTGAGGTAAACACGGGGGAGTGTTGCACCCCGTGTAGAACACTGATCAGCTTCGACGAGGAACACGGGGTAAAACACGGGCCGTGTTCCACACCGTGTACCTTGCTGATCCTCCGAAAACACACTAAACAGCTAAAACTCCTTCCTCCCTTCTTTTCTCATCCATAGTTTTGGCTTCTCAAAAAGGGAAAAATGCACACAAACACTTCCACAATCAAAGTTTCACCTTTCATAGGCTTTATAATTCATAAAACTTATTCTAACTTCACCAACTTAGCCAAGTTCTAAACACATCATGCCCATACTACACATGCATCATTATACCCTAAAAACCCAGGTGTGTAACCATGATTTCTTGTTGTTTTTACACCCAACCAAAATCATAAATCAACACTACAACATTCAAAACATCATCAAATATGTTCAAATCCTCCTAAACTCCATGTTCAATCACCCTTAACTTTACCAACTTCAAGATTTCAAGAAAATAAGAAGAGTACATTAAAGAGCTCTTAGAGGAGAGCATTTTTACCTCTTAGTGCAACTTGAAAATCCTCACTTGGGACTCCCCAAACTTAACCAAACTTGAGCCTTTCTTCACTCTAAGCACACCAATGGATAGAGCTTGAGGAGAAGAACAAATTTCCCTTCTACACCTTAGCTTGAATCTCACTATTTTTAGGTGAAAAAGCTATGAGAAACTTTCTCTCTCTTCCTTCTCTCTCTCTCTCACGTCTAAGCTTCTTTCATGGAGAAATTCTGCAGCTTTTTGAAAAAGGAGAAGAGAGAAGACTTTTCAAGAAGCTTCTAGGGCAATTTGGTCATTTCTAAGATTTCCAAGGGTATTTTAGTCCTTTTTCACTAATTAAGAAGGGTATTCTTGCCATTATTTTTCTAATAATGACACTTGTCATAAATCCATTGGTCACACTAATTAAAATCACATATTGCACCCCAAACTCTTAGTTATTCATATTAGATCCCAAATTCTTGATTATTTTCACTTTAACCACACCCGATTCTACACTTTTGCAATTTAGTCCATAGGGTCTCTGTCCATTTAAAATTCCTTACACTTTCAGACTCAGACAACTTCCCTTTTTAGGGTTTCCTAACCTCCTCTGATCATTCATACTATTTAGGGAAATTAATTCTTTCCCTACCACCCCTTTTTCTCTCAAAATTTCGTTGACCTTATACTTAAGTTCCTTTGACCTAAAATTCACCTACTAGACTAATTCAATCATGCTCTTCGTTTCTACCGCCTCAGAAATTAAAGATTCAAAATAATAGAATTGAAAATTCGGGACATTACAATAACAAGCTGGTAACATATAATCATTAAATTTCTAATTCTCCAATTCCTTTGCTTCAATCAATATCAAAATATACTAATAAATTAGTTTTAACTAGTGGTTTACTTACTTGATAATAATGATGATAAAGGAAATTTTAAAGATGATAGTCATATAAAGTTAAGGAGAAAAATAAGCTCTAAATTATCATTTAGAAACTATAAGGGCAATGTAATAGCATTAGAATCTACCAAACTTTAATCTTTCTATTTTATGTTCCTAGCTTCTTATCTTTTTCAATTACCTTCAAGTTTTCTCTTAATCTATTAAACCACATTCCTTACTTAAGCTTAGCTAACTTACTTAACACTATCTACCTATTTTTTTTTCTTTTTTCTTTACTTAACTTATGTAGTTTAACTGTTAATTTTAAATCTAAGGATCCATGATTCTAAACCATTGTTATGCAATTTATTTGTAAAATTTCTTTTCTAGACTAATATTCCATAATTCCTTTCATATCATTCCTAAGTTAGTTCAATTTACAAGGTTCTTTTTCTAAAATAAAACATATGAGTCCTACTATAATCTACATCCTATTAAACCATTTGTTTTTATATAAAGCACTAAGCATCAACTAGGAGTATCATATGTAAACATTTATAATTATTCCAAACTAGGGATTAATAAAACATATTGCAATCTGTTATAGTTGATCGCCTATATCTATAATTTGAGATTTCCAAATCTTTTTACCTAAAATCTAGAATAATGCTACTTGTAACTAATCAACTACCCACTTAACGAATATTGTATATGAAATACTCATCTATATTTAGTAAACCTTTTAAAACAAGATAACTTAACCCTACTAAGCTAACCCAACAAGTAAAAATTGTATATTGAGTCAGTCCTAAGTCGGGCTAAACCAGATTGTTATAATATTAATCTCAGTCCTAATCCCACATCGACTTTTACTAGGTAGATTTTATAACTTATTATACTTTATTATTATTATTATTATTATTATTATTATTATTATTATTATTATTATTATTATTATTACATCATCTATTTGTTTATTACTAGTTTCACATCATTTATCAATTAAAATCAATTATTATTACTATTGTGATTACTACTACTATTATCATTATCATCATCATATAAAAACTTATTATTATTATTGTTATTGTTGTTGTTATTGGATATAACTAAAATAATAAAAAAATTCAAGGCACAATAATTTTTAATATACAAAATCTCTAATTAAAAAGTAATTAAACACCATGATAATTAACCTAGAAAAATTTCAATATTAATTCAAAGGGGTATAAATATTTGGTTAACTATATTCATAACATATATATTAATATATCACTATTTTATTGTACTAATAATAATTTATTACTTAAATTAATATATTTATTTAGTTATAGTAATTATTTTATGTATGTTTAATTATAATAATTACTTTGTGTAATTATTTTTATTAATTTTTAGTTTTTACTATAATAAATTTAATTTCCCACACAATTTTTACTAATTTATTAATTTTAATGTAATTATTTATTTTAATAGCTTTGTACTAGCATAAAGATATAAACCAAATATCTTTGCAAACTATTTTTAAACTAAATTAACTTTGCAAATCTGATTATTTTCAATATATATATATATATAATGCAAAAACACACAGTTGAAATTTTTTAATTTCTTTGCAAATGCTTTTCCAAAACTCTTTCTTCTTCTAAAAGCAAATAGAAATCAAATCAAAAAACTATTTTCCACAATTGGTGAGATTTAATTTTTTAACTATGTTTCCTACAAAATAGTAAATAGAAATAGAAAATCATATTTTTAAAATTTTTTACCTTTTTATTTTTTTTAAGGAATTTTTGAAAAAAAAAGATCTATGATAACTTTTTTTGGAGTCAAAATCCAAGACAAATAGAAGAAGTTTTCTTTTTTGAATAAGAAATAGTTAAAATATAATGATGTAAAAAAAACAAGGAATACTAATGAAATATCTATTCATCATAAGGTCGTTACTTGTAGCAAATTCTCAAATAGATAGTTTTTCAAAAAGCTATTTCCAAAAGAGATGATTTGTTAAGAGAGGGTCAAGGAAAAGTAAATTTATGAAACTTGTATGAATAACCTTTTCTTGAGAATATTCCTCAAGAAATGAAGAAGATTTTTTTTTTTCAAATGAAATTTTCTAAGTTAGATGATGAATTTACTTCAAACGTTCAAACCACAAAATAAACATAATAAAATTTTAAAAGTTCAAATCATAAAACCAATATAATTATATAAGACTAGGTTAGAAGAAGTCAAAAAATCAGAAGATTGCATTTTGATCTAAAATACTTTGGAAATAACATCAAATTCAATAAATAGATTAGAATTAGTTTCATTTTAAGACTATATCGTTTAAGGAAATACTTAGAAAAAAAAAACCTTAGAAGATTCCTTTTAAGAGATTTATATTTACCTTTGATAGAAATGGAAATTGTTTTGCACTTGGAGAGAAATCATGTAGCTAACTCGCTCTCATCACAAAATTATTTTGTTATAGCTATAAAGTAATCGAAATAATATGAAAAACCATATATTTACAAGATATGCATCGCATCCTTAAATTAATTATACAAAAAGTTACTAGATTCATGCAATAACCTAGTTGGTAGAGTCTTAAAATAATTATACAAAGAAAGATAGTCAAACATTAATTATATAGCATTAAGTTTTTAAAACATATAATTAAAAATAGATAAATATGATAATTACCAATCTAGATTAATTGCCAGTTGAAAGTATATTAGAATTAGCAATCTTAAATATGGGAAGAGTGGTAATAATTCCTCAGGAATTGTTGGTAGTTGTGTAGTTGTTGTTGTTACTATGACTGTCATAAGAACCAAGGCCATTACAAAACTCAAACTTTTACTAATTAGATGTAGTTTCTCTAAGTGCCATCATATGCTTAGAGATATCAGTGGGTGCTATTTGGGGTCAAAGTATCTAAAAAAAGTATATTCATATGTAGAGTAAGTAACAAACTACTCAGTGAGATAGTTATTACACAAGTTTTCTAGTTAGTTTTAATCAAGAAAATCATTAATATACAAGACATATATTAAAACCTTGTCTTATTAGAAGTATTTCACATTAGCAATTCTCTATACTCACAATATGATTCAATCACATAGATCAATCACAAGCATAATATAATCATTTGATTAATAGTTCTATGGTAAGATCGCATAAAAAGGTTTCTTCATGTTACTCCAAATTAACCATAACCACTTGTATCCTAACCTTATCCCTTTTCTTACTCCATGTCATTTTGTGTAACTCGAAATACAAGGTATTAAGCCAAAACTCCTATCATCTCTACAAGGTCTTATGTCACATATCATGCCAAATTATCACATCATCACATAGGCATTCAAGCCCTAAAATCATATAGGCATGGCATAGAGCACTCATTAACTCATAAGTCACTCACTAGTCCCATTTTCATATAAAGAACTTATTAACCCATCTTTTTTTTTTTCATGTTAGCCACCTTTTAGCCCATATAGCACAAAACAATGTAAGGGTAGAATGTCATCCTTTGGCTATAATCAAAATATAACAAGAGTATACTCTAGCAAGAAAGATTTTATAGTTACCTTGTCACTTTTTCAATGATCACAACAAATATCATTACTTCCATTTTGTATGCTAGATTACTATACCATTTTTTTAAGAGCTCATCAATATTTAGTCATTTGCATGAGCCTTATTCACAATTGTTCTCACATAAACATATTAGTGCATATACATGTTACATATTAATTCATGCCATAATTTCATGCACTAATCATATGGTAAGCTTATGGCTCAACTACATAACTTATGGAGTAGTGTCCAATTTTTTTATAGAATATCTTTTATCAATTAATCATACTATGAACCATTGATATAACACATTAGTATGCTATTAAGAAATCAAAATATCAATCTAAATCACCACATTCCTCATGATTTCCATAGCAAAGCTATATAGAATACAACTTGGATTTTCCAAAGTTCCATAACTTCCAATTTCAGGCAATTTTAATCCAATGCTTTGTATATCATTCTAAAAACTAAGAAAACCATTTTTCTCCCATTATTCAAGTAAATTTAGGTAATGGCCAGCATTATAAAAACTTCCTAAAACCACCATTTATTAGTACCAACTAGTTAAGAAACCAAACACCAATCCTTACTAGGTTTTAAAAAGCATCTTTAAATTGAATATTTCAATTAGAATATCAAACTTTAAATTTTTATGAAAATTTCATGATTTTAAAATTAATATTTAAAAAACATTTTTGAACCTTTCACATGCTCAAAATGAGTTATAAAAGTTACCTTTACATTTAACTATCAAAATTACTCAAAATCAGTACTCTTAACTTTAAAATTCTTTTAAAAATATTAAACTTAAAAAAATTTAATAAAATTTCTATAATTATGATTTACACATAAAATTACATTTTAAAATTATTTTTAATCATAAAACAAGTTAAAAATCAACCAAAACAATTGTCATTTCAAATAGTTGTGAGGAAAACTTTACTACTTGAAAATAGTAGTTTTGCAAATAGTTCTTTTGCACTATTCTATAAACTTTCAAATATTTTTTTAAACATATTCTTGCTACACACTCTTCATACATTTGTTTAGAAATATTTCTCAAATAGTTTAGAATATTGTATAGTTAGTTTTTTTTCACAAAAATGGAATTTTTTTATACCAAACAACAATGTACTCAAGAACAAGCTTCATGTTCTTCAAAAATTTTTTTGTTTAAAAATATTGATGTAACCATTCTAAAACATCCATATCAAAATATAGTTTAATGTTTACTTAATTTTATCAAAAATTACCCCCTAATATTGACATAAAGTCATTTTTTTCTTTTAAAATTTGACATTTATGCTTTTTGTCAACTCTTGATTAGTAATATGTAATGTAACAACCTTTATGTAATAAAAACAAAATTTTTTTGCCTATATTGAAGCCAAAAACTTGAGAGCTTCGAGAGTCTTTCTTTTCAAAATTTTCTTCAATTTTCATGTAAAGTCATGTTTCCAAAACTTCATTACTTTGAAGAAATCATTTTCAAAATCAATACTTTCAACTTTTGGTCATAAAATTTTTTAGTAAAACATTTTCAAGCTAATCTACTATAATAGTTATAGCTTTTGCATACCATCAACCATAAAATCAAAATAATAGATAATCCATCATGATTCATAAATAATCATAACTTTAGCACATCAATCAACAATCAAACATAGATACATTTTATATATAATGTAATATCCCAAAATTTAGTTTCATGGATTTTCATATTTTCAAATATTTATTTAATTGATTAATAATTGAATTTGAATCTCTTTTTTTTTAAAGGCTTTAGAATATTGAAATAATGTTAATAATGGAATTTGAAATATATTTATTTTATTATAATTATTATTTTAAGAATTTACTAAAATGATTTTTATAAGGCATTTCTTACCAGTTGGAAGGATTTTATTAATCTTAAGTACAAGGATTTATAGAATAATTTATTTGTAATTGATAAATTATTTTATAAGTAATGGAAATTTGAAATAGTTATTTTATAAAATATATATATACTTCTTAGTGGAGGATTGAGAATACTTTTAATTAAAGACTTAATATAGAAAATATTTGAAATAAAATTGTCTCTCTTATGTGGTGGGCAATTTCTCCCATTATATATATATATGTATATATTTCTAAGATTTCTCGTCACTCTTTCTCTCCTTATTTCTCAAAAAATCTGCTCCTTCTTTTTATTATTTCTTTTCCGACAGAAGCACTTTCCGTCCAACATTTTTGTTTATTTTTTTCCTTATTTTTGTTGTGTTTCTTTAGCCTATTTACACCAAGAGTTTCCAGCAATTTCCCACCGCTCTCCCTCTCTCTCGACGGGCCCCAAGTTTTTTTCTCTCACCCTTTATTATTTCTACTGCTGTCGCTGGTTATACAGCAGCTTTTCTCATTGATATTTTCTGTTTTTCTCGATACAACTCAGCACACAACATAGCTTTTCTATAAGTTTCATGATGCTTCTCCTTTTCATATTTCAGCTGGTCTCTGCCATTTTTTCTTCCTTCTTCTAGCTTCTTTTTCTCGAGCTTCCTTTCTTTTTCATTTCTTTCCGCCGTGGGTCTGCCTCTATCTACTGCTCAATGTGCACGTCACAGCTATTGGAGGAACTCACCTTTAGCTGGCAAGTTTTTGTAGTGGCATGGAGCAGAGCACGTCTTCCCTGTTTTCTCCGGCGCCTTCTTCAGAGCCGGTTGCCATCGCCGGAAGCATGTGTAAGCCGTAAACTTGCGGCTTGATTTCTTCTAATACCCAGATCGGCTAGCTGCCGTGGGTTAGCTTCTCCAGTCATCGTACACTAACATGAGGGCGCTTCTGAGTTGCTCGGTTATCTAATGGTTCTAGTAGCTTCTTCCCATCTTATAGTTGGAGACCTTGCTGCTTGCTAGTGTGGTTGTCGTCGTATGCTTCAGCTCTCAAACTATCTTGGGTGAAGACAACTCTATAGCAAGATAAAGCTAGAGCCGCAACCGTGGCCAACCTGGAACAGCAGCAGGGGAAGACCACGGTTCTTCTCATCAGCCGGTGATCCGGCAAGTCTTCGCCGCAAGCAGAACTTTGTCAAACCACCTTAAAACATAGTGAGTTGGCTTTAATTTGGAAGCTCCAATTATTTGCTATTTTAAGTTCAAGCGGGACTATAATAATAGTGGATGGCGCTATACATTTATTCTAAAAATGTTTTGAATATCCAATAACAATTAAAAAAAAATATTAATAATATAAATAGATAAATATACATATATAAGATATAAGCTATAGTATGCTCATATGGTATGGGTGAGGAAATGATAGAGCATTGCATCTTAAGAGTGGTTGGGGGTTAATTTTGAAGGTTTCATATTTTCCTTATATTTTTGAAGTATCTGAAGAAAATGGTGAAAATACAATTTTCAAATTGTAAAATGATAAAAGGGTGTGATTAAGACATATGTGAGATGTTACATTCTAATCTATTGAATAAATTACTCATAGTCCAAGAAAACCCTAATCATGAGAAACGTAAGTTGTTGATTTTCTTTGATTGGAACTAGAAGATAATATCAAATAAAGGTATGGATAGGTAAGGTGATGTAATTAGGGTTATCTGAGATCATGAAATATTAAGAATTATATTAGGGCAAGCTTGATTTAGAAAAACCTATGAAATGATATATTTTAAGCTTCATGAGCTAGCATTATAAGATATAAGAAGACGACGATTTAAGATAATAGTAGATCACAATACAAATTGGAATTGAAATAATTGAGAAGAAAATGAGGAATCTTTGTCTATTCATAATTTATTATATAAATTATGAAATAGGAAGATGAAAGAAAGTTGAATTTGAAGGCTTCAAAATAAATGAAATAGGTGGGAACAGAAGAATTGGGAATCTTCGAAGATGTGAGATGATTTCAAGTGTGTATATATCTCACCACTTCTTATTATCTCATTAAAAGATATTGTAAATATTGAGTCATGTTTTCTTTACTATTAGTATTGATCCTATATTTCTGTATAAGTATAGTTATATACGAGTGTTATGAGTTGAGCTTTTTGAGACATTGGAAAATGATGAGCAATACTAGAGTGATGATATCGAATATTGTGATTGGTGATGAAGAAATGATATGAAAGTCGGATGAAAAATTTTCGATAAATTACATGAGATGGATATGATATTGATTCACGAGTCAGATGAGAAATTCTTGACTAACAGTTAAGAGAAGTATAAAATTGACCTTTATATTATATAGTAATTATATGTATGTTTACTATAGTTGAATATATGACATCATATGACTATTTGTGATTGACTTGCACTGATGATGTGATTATTATGATCTGTTTATATTTGGGCCTTAATGGTTGTTTATGTGTGATACCTATCTGGAGTGGGTAATACATGATCTTGAATTTTAAAAGGAAATTGAGACTTCTATGATTGTGTTACGTGAAATAGAATTTTAGTCATGTGCATGTGAATCCCCATTATAAATTACCATATATTTCAGGAATTCAAAAATTACTTTGCTATTACTTTTAATATACCTAAGTTGATCACTTACAAGTTAGTGGTAGTTATATACTCACTGGATTCGTGGAATTCACTCTATTCTAATTTAATGTTTTCAGATTAGTATCTATGGAAGATCAAAGACTGCCTAAATCAAAAGATTTGACGGTTGGAATTGAGATTAACATCCCAAACATAGATTTGTTAGATTATTTGATGTACTGAATAGATTGTATGTGCATAAGTCTAAAACTATACTGTATTGTGTATATGATGATTCTGTCGTATCTATATAATACAAGTTTTATATTTTAGGGTGTATGACCTTTAGGAAGTGTCTAAAGACAGGGGAGGCTTTATTTGTTTCCTACAAAAATCCTAAAATAAATTTTAAGTCCCCTTGAAATTTCGAAACTTTCATTAGATAAAAAGAGTGAAAATTTGTTAAGGCTTGTGGAAACCAATAACGGGATCCACACCGGTCACAATCAAAAGTGGGTCGTGACATATAACAATCTTCTTAAAGAATACTAAAGAGAAAAAAAAGTAGATCTCTACTCACTTAATAAAGCTTGTAGAACTAATTTTCATTCACTTAACATTCAAAATATAATATCCAAAATAACATTGTGTTAGTGAAGGATCTAAAAAAAACTATAAAAAAATAATTAATTAATTGATACTTATAAGCTTCTACCTTCACTAAAAGATCAAGAAAGCTTCTATGACCAAATCTTAAGAACACTTAAGAAATTGTTAGAATTTTTCTATCAAATAGTTAGAACATTTAAAAACTTAACTCTTCTCTCTCTTCTTTCTCTCTTTAAATCATGCTTGGAAGTGTGGGAAAAATTGAACTATGCTAGCCTATTGATTGGAGAAATATGAATGGGCTTCAACTAACGACATCACTATACTTCTATCATCAAGATGACATCATCTTGCTTACCTAAGGCTCTTGCATCATCCAAGAATACTCTATATTCTTTCTTTATGTCCAAGTTTTGCTATTAAATTCTTTATTAATTTTTTAATTACCAATAAATCCTAAACTAATTGAAAATTCTTTTAGAGTTCCAAAGTTAAGTCATATTATCCCAAGGCCTTTAAATTATGCCAAATTCTTCCTTCCTCCCTTATGTAAATTCACTCCTTTTAAATGGGTGGAAAATTGCATTTTTGCCTCCTTGAGTCAATTTTAAGATGTTCTTGAGTAAAAACACTAAGTTACTATAAGATCCTATCAACCTTAAATCCTAAATATCTTTAAATTTCTCAATTTTTTTTCTTAATAGATTTTCTATCTATTTAAACTATTAAATACTTCTAATAGCATGAATGAGTAAATTTCCTAATTACCTATTGACAATTATTGTTTGACTCAATTTTGTTTATCTCTAACTACTGAATTTTTGCCAAATGTTATAAATATATATTGCAAATATTGAATATATAAATTTATTAATTTTAACAAAAAATATTTAATTTTATTCATATATATAATTTTAATATTATATATTAAAGTATAATTTTAATATAGAAAAATTATAATTATAATTTTAAATATACATATACACATATGTGCAATAATAAATTATTATTTATTACTTATTACTATTATTAAGTTAACGAATTAATTTTAACTCAATAGATTAATACTTACTAGTTCTCATCTTTTATCAAGCTAGATTAGCTTATTCCAATCATTTGTTAAGTTAAGCCACTACTATTATTTTTTATACCAGCTCCAATCCTAATAAAAGAAAATTATATCAATTTTTGGTCAACTTGTTAGATCAAACTTGTTTTGATGCCTCTAATATTTGGTTACTAAAAACTCAATACCAAAATCCTTCCTCACCATCACATACTAGATCTAACATTTTCATTACCCCATTATTCATCTAATCCACACTAATACCAAATATTTATCACAACGCATAATCAACTACCAATACAAAAATTGCAGTCGCACAATCAACACACACGCATTATACATACATACATACATACATACATACATACATACATATATATATATATACATATATATATATATATATATATATATATATATATATTTGCTCCTTAAAACCACTACTCTCATCTTGCATTATGAATTTCTAAAATATACCATAAATAACTTATAATTCAATCACCATTCATATCTCTTAGCGTATAAATTTATATCTTGTATTCATATAACACCTTCTCTGATTAACCGCCCACCAACCTGCCCATTAGTGTATAAATAGTAAATGGAGTGTTGCTATAGCAGCAGCAGCGTTACTGGGACTAGCTAGGAATAAAAACAGATGTGCGCTTCCAACCAATCAGTAAATGGAGTATTGCTAATTGATGTCTGCATTCGCGGAACGCACCTTTTTTTTTCCCTAATGATTTATGGAGGGCACTTGTATTTTTATGATTATTTATGGAAATTTTTTTAATTCTATCATATTATTAAGATTCTCAATATTTTTTTTTTTTTACATTTTGATAAATCAACAAATTGTTCACTAATTTTAAGAACCATTTAGTTATGATGTCATGAAGGCTAATTTGTCAAAATATAATATAAAATAGCACTAAAATCTTGGTATTACACTGAGACTAATTTTTTTTTCTTTCATTATCTGTTCTGTTTGTTGTCCATGAAGTATATGTTTTCCAATTTTTTTTCATTTTTTTTGAAAAGATTGTCTTGCACTGGGATTTATCTCTTCTCTCATTTATAGTTTTCCCATTCTAATTGATCTTTTATTTTGTATTTTTTTTTCTAATGAATAGGATTGACTGTGATCCTATCGACGAAGTTGGTGTCCATAGGATTATTGCCCATCCAAGAGAGTGAGATGATGATTTGTCCATGCTCCATGATGGACAAATAAACTATTGCCCATGCAAATAAGAAAGGAAATTTATGATTTTTTCTATATATATATATATATATTTAATTTCCTTGAGCTACGTTCTTTAGTACTTTCCCTAAACAATGATCCGTTTGTATTCTTAGACTAACTGTATTATTCATTTGGATCATGTGATCTGCTCGCTGAGGGTGATCATCCGCAATCTCTAGTCTCTAGGGTTTCAGAATTTGAAATGAATGCCCTGTCCAAGAAGAGAGAGAGAGAGGGAATTTGAATGCAGAAAAACAAATTATACAAGTAACAAGTAACAAGAATATAAAAAATATAAATCTATCAACCAAAACTTCATAAAAAATATTTTTTAATTTTAAAATTGCATATAAAATTACAAATTTTAATAACCTAACTTGTGAAAATTTCCTTCATTCCTTTTACAAAAAATCATAAGTAAAAAATAAATTAGTGCATATTAAGTTTTACTGTGGCATTTTTTTTCCAATCTTAATTGTTGTTACGGTAATAAGCCATTATCGCTAAATTATAATTTCAATATATATTTCTTTAAAATAAAAATATGCAAAAAATTAAAAAATACATAAAAATAAGAAATTAATAAATTCTAGTTACATATTTGAGACATTCCTGATGCATGGTTTGGTTACAAGAAAGAATAAATAATAACTAATACCCGATTACTTGTGTAATAACTTATATACAAAAGTTAAAAAAATTTTAGATATTTTTTACGTAACTTCGATAAATGGAGTTATAATATTCGGGTTTAAAAATTAAATTTATAAAATTTTGTAGGGCAAACTTCCGAAAATTTTGCTCGCTAGTTATATGGTAAGCATTTGAAAATTAATTTACAAATTTATTTCTATAAATTCTTTACAAAAATTTTCAGCTTTAGAGTAATTGAAAAAAGAATAAAGCGATTTGATCTCTTCCTCTCTCGTCTCCTTTCCATGTTAGGAGAAAAATGTCTATTAAGCTTGTAATTAAAATAATGAATTAAATTAGTCTACTTCAGCTGATATGAAAAAGAGAATAAATGAGGGGAAATGTAAGTAGCTTTACTTAAAAAATTACTTATTTACGTTTATTTTTGTGAATGCATGATAAAATCTATATAGATTTAAAACTAATAATGACATAAATTATTAAGATATGTCAGTGTGTCTTGATAATTTTTTAATGCAAGTGTGCTCTAGGCTGCTCTTTGATAACACTTATAAGACTCTTGTTAATTAACAGACACCCTCCGTCGTAGACAACAATTAATAATTGTTGGTTAATAATATAGCACAGCACTAATTTAGTGTTGCTAAAAAAATGGTTAATAAAATGGAAAACATTGAATTGACTATTACCAAAATTATTGTTTAATTATTTTACATAAAAATTTACTTGTTACTTATGCGGTAAACCTTTCTAAAATTTATAAATCCAAATTTATTTTTACAACTATTTTATAAAAAAATTTAGATTTTAGAATTGGAATTACACAATTGAAAACAGAATAGAACTATTTTTACTCAAGGATAGCAAAATTTCAGATTTAAGACTTCCTTGTGGGGTATGAATTTATTTTGAATTTGTGACAAGGCGTAGAACAAGGCATGTGACAAATTTTTGAATCAAAACAATTTTTAAGAATAGGACAATATGTTGTCTTGCATTGTGATGCTCTCAAACATTAAAATTATATTTTGTCCCTTATATTGTAAATAAGCTTTTTTTAATAATTGCATTAAAAAAAGTACATTTAACTAGACCTAATTCAATAAAATAAACTGAGTAAAGTTCCCAATAAGTTAAACTTAGTTTGAGGGATTTGGAGGCAGAAATGCGGAGTCCCGAGCAACTCCAAGACTCCATTGGCCTCCACAACGCCAAATCGCGCTGCTGCATTCAGTGGATGGTATGATAGACTGTCTGTCAAACCCATTTCTTAGTGTCTTGCAGGGTTTTAAAAATGATCCACATCATAAAATGCGGCTGCAAAATAGCGGACGCGGAAGGAAACATTACTGCATTCCGTGTTATGGCGGTGTGATTAAAATTCACATTTTTATCGGACAAAAAACGGTAATGCAATTTTAATGCAATGTAATCTGACTGCAATAAGTGCATTTGCTTGCATAAATTCGCATTCAAATTGCATAAAAGAAAAGGAAAAAAAAAATGAGGACCTTTAAAGTGAAATTGCAGAAGAGATTCTTTCATGTTTCCATCTTTACAATTCAGCAATCATTACAAAAACAAAAAAAAAATTGAGAAGATTTATATTTATACGGTAAAACAGAGAGTATGCGGGAAGGTTCCAAACTCAAACCCATATGCCAAACTTTTGAAAGTTGATGCGAGCTCACAAATCCGCACTCTAGAACTCCAAAATCTTTTTGCCTTCAATAGAGCAGGCAAATGCCTCTTTCCTTTTCTTTCTTTTCTGCAGAAAGAGAAAACAAACATAAAGGGAAGAATATAAGAGCAGACAGATTTGTGAACAAGGAATAAAGGCTGAAAGAGATTCCAGAGATTTGTAAAATATTGTGATTGTGATGGGGAACCGAAGAATAGGGGATGAGAGCGGCGGTAAGCGAGAGCGATGAGGGGAAGCTTCTGGAATTTCTAAAGACAGAGAAAGCAAAAAGGCCAAAAGATCGGTGAGTGCTTCCATGCCTTGGATTTTCATCGAAGGCATGGACATCTATGCTATGGAGCCAATAAGATGCAAACAAATGGCAACACTTTTACCCAAAGAACCAAGTTTTGGGCCCATTGTGCATCTGCATTTACTTGTTTGTAGAATACAATATTGACAAAATCACCCTACGTATTTCTGGAGAATTAGGTGTAGATGCCAAATATGTACTAAGTCTAATTGTAATATATATGGCGTAAAATTTTAATTATTGATAACCAAAGTTTTAATTTCATATAAATTTATTATTTATAAAAAATTAAAAATAGTTTAAATATAATAAATAATTATATATAAATATATTTGAATATAAATATATAATTAAAAAAATTATACATTAATTCCAAACTAGCTCTTTAGGTTTAATATCTACTAGGTAATCGTATATAAATTTAAAAGATGAATCTTTCTCTAATAGATAAATACTATAACTAATATTAATACTATTAATATAATTCAAAATAAGTCAACATTATTATTTATGCTTTCTCTTAATATCTTTTAAATTGGTCGGTTTATACGAGTTTTTGGCTTAAGATTGGTTTAGTCTAATTTTTAATATTATGATTTTAATATACAGTATATTATATTATTTCGTTTATGGCACAGTCTATGATTTTGCTAATTACAAATAATATTTTTGTATTTGTCTATAATTTTGTAGTACAATGATTTAAAAATTCTTTAATATTTTTGTCCTAGTGATTATAATGTCGTTCAATGGATTTTATATGCCGCCGTGCATGATCATGATAAAATTGAGGAAAACTCACATGAAATTTCTTATGTGTGTAATATGAAGTTTTTAAATCAAAATTTACCACTATTTAATATCCTAAAATCCAAATAAAATTCTCCATCATGTCGTTAATACAAATTTAGGACGTATACAAAGTTTCTTTTTTCTTGAAAACAATGCACATACTAAGTTGATTCTATGTAAAAGACAGAAAGATCTATTATAAAAATAATTTTAAAATTTGGTGCATATTTTTTTGGTGCATTTAGAAATAATTTTAATAAATTTTAATTATTTTTTTATTTTTTAAATCATGTCTCTAATACCTTTTGTATTGTAATTTTTTAACTTACAATTTTATACTTTTTAAAAAAATAAAATTAATTTAATGAATTATATATAAAAATTAAATTGAATTATGAGGTGGGAACACATCAATATATATTTTTAATAATAATGAAAAAATATCTTCAATAAAATGAAATACCTGTAATCAAATAAAAGACCTCAATGCTTCAGCTTTTTATATAATTATTGTAAAATGACCTCAATGCTTCAACTCTATATTTTATAATTTTAGACAAAATATTGTTAATTAACAAAAAATATTTATATTATTGAATACAAATTCAATTTTAGAAAATAGTTGGAGTAAAAAAGTTGTATGTGTTTCCAGGCACTTAATATTATATTTTACTATAAAGTTATGATTTACATATATATATATATATATATTATTGTTATTATTAGAGAAGATACATTACTTAGTCAAAGTTGAAGTAAAAAAATTGTATGTACTATTAGGCAAGATCGACGCGTCCTTCTGCCGCGCAAAATTTGAAAAAGTACAATATTTTTATATAAGGTAATTATTTTTTTTAAAAAAAATTCGTACTTAACTTTCTAATAATTAGAAAATCCTTATTTTAATTCATAATAAATTGAGTTTTAACTTATGAATACTCTACGCCAATTAGATTTAAGAATAAGTGTGATATATAAAGCATTAAAATTAATTACTTATACAACTTTAATTACGTGATTAAGGTTTAACAATTATTTTGGGTGAATCAAACTTTCCAATGTTTTTTTCTCTAATTTTATCTCTCCTTCCATGCACTTATTATTATTATTACTATAAAAATTACGATTAATATTCATCATATAAATATGTTTTATTAAAGAAAGATTCATTATTTAGTTGCAATTCACGTATCATACAATTATATGGTTTTTTTATTAAAATTTTAGATGGACTTCTTCTAAAATTAATTGTAACTATTTGAGTTGAAAAGTGACGAGTCACAAAACCGGCTTTATAAGTATGTGAGTTTGGTTTTATAGCCATGGATTCGAATTAAAGCAGAGTATGTGAGTTTGGTTTTATAGCCATGGATTCGAATTAAAGCAGAGTACACTACAAGAAATAAAGCTTTTAGTAACAAAATTTTTGTAATAAGTGATATTCTTGTTACTAAAGATAATGCTTTAGTGACAATTTATCACTATTGTCACTGAACCATCATTTTAGTGACAACAATAATTTATTATCATAAAAAATAATATTTTTTTTGTGACAAGTTTTATTTTTTGTCACCATAGTTGTTACAAGAAATTGAGGTAAAAATAAAAAATGTAACATGTAATAATAACAAAAAACAAATTGTCACAATTGAACTTTAGTGACAAGTTAGTCTATCACTAAAGGATATTTTAATGAAAAAGCTTATTTGTAGTCACTAATATTTGAAACTTAAAAAAAAAAAAAACCTAGTATTGGTACATTGGTAAAATGCATTCAAAGAAAAATTTGAGGATTTTCACTCATTTCTTGCAATCTAGCATATCATCTCTCTCAACTGCATTTGATTTCTGTTTGCTGTCGCCACCAATCTCTCCTTTGTGGCCTTCAAATTGTGGAAATGAAAAATAAAAACTATAACATGCAATAATAACAAAAAACAAATTGTCACAATTGAACTCTAGTGACAAGTTAGTTTATTATTAAAAGATATTTTAATGAAAAAACTTATTTGTAGTCATTGATATTTGAAACTAAAAGAAAAACCCAATATCAATACATCGGTAAAATGCATTTGAAGAAAAATTTGAGGATTTTCACTTATTTCTTGTAATCTAACATGTCATCTCTCTCAACTGCATTTGATTTCTTTTTGTTGTTGCCACCAATCTCTCTCCTTCGTGGTCTCCAAACTATGGAAATGAAAAATAAAAAATGTAACATGCAGTAATAATAAAAAACAAATTGTCACAATTGAACTTTAGTGACAAGTTAGTTTGTCATTGAAAGATATTTTAATGAAAAAACTTATTTGTAGTAACTAATATTTGAAACTAAAAAAAAATCCAGTATTGGTACATTGGTAAAATGCATTCAAGGAAAAATTAGAGGATTTTCACTCATTTCTTGTAATCTAGCATGTCATCTCTCTCAACTGCATTTGATTTCTCTTTGTTGTCCCCACCAATCTCTCTCCTTTGTGGTCTCCAAACTGTGGAAATGAAATAATGATTGTTTAACTTTAAGGTATTATTTTTTCTTTTTCTTCCATTTCTTTTCCTATAATTGTAAATCTTAAGGCATGTAAGATTCCTAGACTGAAGTGGTAATGTGCAATCTATGTCAAAGTATCATCATTGATGCTGATGGATATTTGGTTGCATCGCAAACCAAGTTTCATCACAAAATTAGCAAAGGAATAGTCTCCATTTGTGCTATCCATAACACTTTCAAAGGTATGATTTTCTTAATCCTAAATGTAAACACATGTGCTGAATTCATGAACAACTAGCTTTTTGATGTTATTGTTAGATTTATGATAGATTTTGTAATAAACTTAATATGGCCTTCATGATCACATGAAAAAACATATATATTATAGAATAATTATAGTCATATGAAAGGATATAGATATCATCATAAATTAAATTTAAATATTTGGCTAAAGTCATTTATCTAAATTAAATATACATTATGTAAGATTAATGCCATTTATCTAAATTAAATATAGATTATGAAAAATTAATATACCCTTGAATGCATTTGATAGTTTTGCATATGAAAGGTCACTCACTTAATTACTTGAGTTAATTGGATTCATAGATTATAGAGGAAAGTAAAGAGTTAAGACTTTTTGATGGGTTAAGTCATAAAAGCTATAAATAGGATTCTTGGTCCCTTTCTTCACTCATGAACACAAGTTCGTATGACTTCTATCATTTCACAAATATTATAATACTATTTAAGTAGGAAAAGAGAAGGCTAAGGTATTATCTAATTCTAAATCTTATTTTATTTATTGTAGCTATGAAATTCATTATGATTCAAGGTATTTCACCTATTTTCTTTTACTTCCGCATTTTGTCATACTTAAATTGTTTAAACACTATAACTTGTTTGTAATTATAATCATAGCCAAGATCCAATTAATTAGATTTTCTAATATGAAAATTTTCCTACATGTGGTATCAGAGCCTAGTTGTGGCTTATGATTATAATTATATTAATATTCATTTGTGTAATATGTTAATTTTTTTATGGTTGTTTTGTTTTCACCAAAGTGAAATAAGATATATCCATGGTTGGAATATTACACAAATCCTAAAAGATGTGATTATAATTTTTTTATGCCTAAAGGTATAATTATTTTATAATCATGCTATAGTTTTGAGTAGTTTTATGCCTAAAGGTGTTTAACATCTTAAAATAAAGATTTATAAAAGTGAATAAAGTTTATCACTTTAAGTAAATAGATTGCATGTCATATTTTATCCTAAAGGATATGTATAATGACGCGTTAAGATTACACTTGAATTGTCACATAATGGTTTGCTAATTGATCATGATTATGGCTTAAGCCATCTCGACAAGTTCTCTCTTTGGGCATATCTCAAGCATCCCTAAATTGAATGGCTCTAATTTTGGAGATTGGAAAGAATAATTACTAATGATGTTAGGATGCTTAAATTTGGACTTATGTGTACAAATTAATGAACTTGAAAAGTTAATTAAAGCAAGTTTTTCTGAGCAACAATCTAACTATAGTAGTTGGGAAAGATCTAATTGTTTGAGCCTAATGATTATGAAAAGTAAGATTACTAAGAATATTCATATGTCCATAACTGCTAAGGAATTCTTGAAGTCTATAGAGAAATAATTCAAATCTTCTGACAAGGCATTAATAGGTACGCTCATGAGTAATTTGGCTACTAAAGAATATGATAGGATGTCTAGTATTCATGAATATATGTTGGAAATGAAAAATTGATTGAACAACTTAAATCTATAGATATGATCATTTCTAAACCCTTTTTGGTGAAATTTGTTCTCAATTCTCTTCCTCTTAAATTTGGTTTATTTAAGATAAGTTATGACACATATAAGGAAAAATGGACCATAAATGAATTGATTGCCATATGTGTTCAAGAGGAGAAAATACTAAAGAGAGAGAAGAATTGCATTCTATTCCATTGGTTCACACGGTATCACAAGGTTATAATGGTAAAAGATCCAAAAAAGGTAAAAAGAGTGCAAATCGACCACCAACTCAAGGAAAAGAAGCTATTGTACATAATGGTGCAAATACAAGTTCTATGAAATACTTCTTTTGTAATAAAAGAGGCCATATGAAGAAGAATTGTTTAAAATATAAGAATTAGTTTGAAAAGAAAAGTAACTATTTTACCCATGTTTATTTTGAAATAAATTCAATTGACATTGCTTCTAATACTTGGTGGTTAGATTCTGGTACCATGATTCATGTATCTAATTTTTTACAAGGATTCCTTTCAACCTGAAACCCACTATTGCATGAAAGGATCATCTTTATAGGAAATAAAGAACAAGCTAATGTTAAAGCCATTAGAACTTATAAACTTGTTCTTAATACTAGTTATTCCTTGATATTGTCAAACACCTTTTATGTCTCTTCTTTTTCTAGAAATTTAGTTTCTGTTCCTTGTCTTGACTTGAAAGGATATTGTTTTAAATTTGGCAATGGAACCTTTAAGATGTATAAAAATAACTTTTTGATTGAATCTGACATTTTGTTTGATAGCTTGTACAAAATTTATCTTGATCCTCCTTTTTCTTAAACTAATTTTACTTTGAATTTAAATACATGTGTTGGCACTAAAAGAACTTGTCAAAATGAAACTTCATCTTTTTTGTGGCATAAAGGCTAGGTTTCATCTCGAGGGAAAGACTAGAATGATTAGTCAAGGATAATGCCATAACAAATCTCAATTTTTCAAATTTTGGTACTTGTATTGATTGCATTAAAGGAAAACAAACTAAAAATACCAAGAAAAATGCCACAAGAAGTTCCATGTTACTTGAAGTGATACATATAGATATATATGGACCATTTCCACCTTGTATAGGAAGGGGAAAATATTTTATCACCTTTATTGATGAATTCTCACACTATGGTTACCTTTATCTTATTAAAGAAAAATTTGATGCCTTGGAAATGTTCAAAATTTTTAAGGAAGAAGTTGAAAATCAATTGGAAAAGAAGATAAAGGTTGTGAGATCTGATAAGGGTGATGAATATTATAGAAAATACAATGAAACTAGTCATAATTTAGGTTCATTTGCTTGATTCCATCAAGAAAATGACATTGTAGTATAGTACACAATGCCTGGTACACCTTAGTGAAAATGGTATGGCTAAGAGACATAACCGTACCTTGTTAGATATAACAAGGTGTATGATAAGTAATTCTACTCTACCTATGTTTTTATGGGGAAAGGCAATTAAAATGACAATGTATATTTTAAATTATGTTCCTATAAAGGTTGTCTCTAAAACTCCTTAAGAATTATGGGTAGGTAGAAATTGAGTTTAAATCATCTTCGTATTTGAAGGTTGTCCTACTAAAGTAAAACTTTTTAATCCCCATGAAAAAAAATGGATTCTAGGACAATACGTTATTTTTTTGTTATCCTAAAGGGTCCAAAGGATATAAGTTTTATTGTTCTAATTATTACACTAGAATTGTTAAAACATGTACGACAAAGTTTCTTGAAAATGAAATTGATAGTGGGAGTCATGAATAAAAAAAGGTATTATTATCTCCAATTAAGGAATTAACTAGTCTTCAAACTAGTTTGGAGATATCACCTATCAAAGAAAATAATAACCCCATTATACATTCTATTAAAGAAAGTACACATGACGAAGAAAATATAGTTCATTCAAAATCATTAAGGCATTCTCAAAGGACAAGGAAAGAAGCCATTCCAAATGATTATATTGTGTACCAATAGGAACAAAATTTTAACATTAGAATTAAAGATGATTCAATGACATTTTCATAAGCTTTAAGAAGTGAAGAATCTAATAAGTGGTTAAATGCCATGAAGGATGAAATGGCATCAATGTAAAGAAATCAAGTTTGGGAATTGGTTTATTTGCCTGATAGGGTTATTCTAATACAATGTAAATGGGTTTTCAAAACCAAAAAGGACTCCAAAGGTAATATCGATTAATATAAGGCAAGGCTTGTTGCTAAAGGTTTCACTCAAAGAGAAGGAATAAATTATAATGAAACCTTTTCTCTAATATCAAAGAAAGATTCTTTTAGGATTCTTATGGCATTAGTAGCTCATTTTGATCTTGAGTTACATCAAATGGATGTGGAAATGATTTTCTTGAATGGGAATCTAGATGAAGAAATATATATGCGGTAACTTGAAGGGTTTGAGGAAATGAGGAATAAGTATTTGGTATGTAAATTAAGAAGATCCATATATGGACTTAAACAAGCTTCCTATCAATGGTATCTAAAGTTTCATAATACAATTACAACCTTTGGGTTTAAAGCCAACGAGCTTGATGATTATACATATTTGAAGGTCAATAGGAGTAAGCTTGTCTTTGTCATTCTGTACGCATATGACATACTAATTGCTATAAGAATTATGTTATGTTACATGAAACTAAAACTTTTCTTTTTGAGAATTTTGAAATGAATGATATAGGAAATGCTTCTTATGTTCTTGACATTGAAATTTACCGAGATAGGTTTAAAAGATTACTTGGTTTATCTTAAAAAACTTATTTTAACAAAATTCTTGAAAGGTTTAATATGCAAAATTGTTCACCAAGTCTTGCTCCCATTGTAAAAGGTGATAAATTAAATCAAAGTTAAGGTTCATAAAATGAACTCGAGTGAAAGGAAATGGAATCTATTCCATATGCTTCTGTTGTTGGAAGTTTAATATATGCTTAAACGTGCACTTGCCTAGATCTTAGCTATGCAGTTGGAATGCTAAAAAGATATCAAAGTAATACTAGAATGGATCATTAGAAGGCAGTAAATAAGGTGTTACATTACCTTTAAGATACTAAAAATTATATGCTCACCTATCAATACTGTGATTCACTTGAGGTGGTTAGTTATTATAATTCATATTTTATGGGTTATGTGGACACGTTGAAATCTACATTTGGGTATATCTTCTTGCTAACTAAGGGAGCTATTTCTTGAAAAAGTGTAAAGCAAACTTTGACAGTTTCTTCAATCATGGAAGTTGAATTTATGGCATGCCATGAAGCCACTTTTCAAGTTGCTTGGTTGAAGAATTTTATGGCTGGATTAAAATTTATGGATTCTATTTCAAGGCCCTTTACAATTTTTTGTGACAATTTAGTTGTTGGTTTTTTCCTCTAATAACAATAAGTGGTCAAGTAAATCAAAATATATTGAGTTGCAATGCCTTGTTATTTGTGAAAGGGTGCAAAATAAGAAAGTATCAATTGAACACATTAGTACCAACATGATGGTAGTAGATCCCATGATTAAAGTATTGACGCCTAAGGCTTACAAAGATCATGTATTATCCATAGGACTGATTGATAGAAAAGATCTTGTGTAATTAATATGATTTACACATTTTAACTTGTCTCCCTTGTATATGTGCACATTATGGAAAAAGGATGACTCTTATGTTTTGTAATTAAAGTGGACCATTAATATGAATATTCAATATTAGTTCATGATGTTTTAAATTTGTTCATATCTTTCCTCATTAAGCTTTTGTTAAAGGCATATAAATATTGTGATGCATAATTGGAATTATATTATATATAGATGTAAAATTACTATGATCTATATTTGTGACAAGTTTAAGACAAGAGTAATTGATCATTAAAGTTTCATAATGGCTATGATTTCTACGAATCCATTATAGTTTATTAAGCTCATATGCTCATTTGGCCAAGTGGGAGAATGCTGGATTTATAATAGATTTTGTGATAGACTTAATGTGGCCTTCATTACCACATGAAAAGACATCGTCTATATTATAAAATAATTATAGTCCTATGAAAGGATATAGACATCATCATAAATTGGATTTAGATATTTAGCCAAAGTTATTTATTTAAATTAAATATACATTATGCAAGATTAAAGCTATTTATCTAAATTAAATATACATTATGCAAGATTAATGCTATTTATCTAAATTAAATATACATTATGAAAAATTAATACACCTTTGAATGCATTTGATGGTTTTGCATATGAAAGGTCTCTCACTTAATTACTTGAGTTAATTGAATTCATAAATTCTAAAAGAAAGTAAAAAGTTAAGACTTTTTTGATGGGTTAAGTCATGAAGACTGTAAATAGGGCTCTTTGTAATGTCCTGAATTTTTTTAATTCTATCATTTGAATTTCTAAATTCTAAGGTCGTAGAAATGAAGAGCACGTTTGAATTAGCTTGGTGGGTGAATCTTAAGTTGAAAGAAATTAAGTGTAAAGGTAAACGAAATTTTAAAGGAAAAAGGATAGTAAGAAAAGAATTAATTTTCCTAAACAATATAGATGATCAGAGGAGGTTAGAAAACCCTAAAAAGGGAAGTTATCTAAGTTTAATAGTGTAAGGAATTTTAAACAGACAGGAACCCTATGGATCAAATTGCAAAAGTGCAAAATCGGGTGTGGTTAAAGTGAAAATAACCAAGAATTTAGGATCTACTATGATAACCAAGAATTTAGGGTGTAATATGTGATTTTTTTTAGTGTGACCAATAGACACATGACAAGTGTCATTATTAGAAAAAAATGACAAGAATAGCCTTACTAATTGGTGAAAAAGGACCAAAATACCTTTGAAGCTTCATGAAAGCTCTTCTTCTTTCTCCTTTCTTCTCCAAGCCATAGAACACCTCCATGAAAGCACCAAAAACGTGCAAGAGAGAGAAAACTTCTTTTGACTTTTTCACCCAAATATAGTGAGAATTAGGCTTAGTTGTAGAAGGGAAAGTTGCTCTTCTCATCAAGCTCTATCTATTGGTGTGTTTAGATTGAAGAAAGCTCAAGTTTGATCAAGTTTGGTGAGCTCTAAGTGAGGATTTTCAAGTTGCAGCAAGAGGTAAAAATGTTCTCCTCTAAAAGCTCTTTAATGTACTCTTTTTAGTTTCTTGAAATTTTGATGTTGGTGTGGTCAAAGGTAGTTGACCATCGAGTTTTGGATGAATTGAACATGTCTAATGGTGTTTTGGATGTTGTTATGTTGATCTATGGCTTTGGTTTGGTGTAAAAATAACAAGAAACCATGATGTACTCACTAGGATTTTAGAGGCATAATAGTGCATGTGTGGATTTGGCATGATTTGTTTGGAATTTGGCTAAATTGATGAAATTAAGATGATTCTTATGAATTATGAAGCCTATGGAAGATGAAATTTTGAATTATGAAAGTGTGTATGAAACTTCCCTTTTGAGAAGCCAAAACCATGAATGTGGAAAAGAAGGAGGGAAGGAGATTTAGCCATTTAAATTGTGTTTTTGGAAGATTGGTAATGTACACGGGGTATGACATGGTTCGTGTTTACCCCCGTATTCTTCTCTGAGCAATCCAGTGAAGCTTCGAAGTAATCCAGAAAGAAACACGGCCCTAAACACGGGGTTCCCATACCCCGTGTTCTTTGTCGAGTGAACAATTTGGTTTCGATTCTTCACGATTTCCACGATTTTGCCTCCGAATCCTTTTCTAATGCATATATGTGTCATTTCAAAGCCTGAAAATAAAATATAGAGCATCTAAGTATCCTTTTCAATCAATTTGTACAAAATGCTAAGTAAATGAATGATGAAACACATAGAACTTAAGTGCATTTGTGCATTTATCAATGTGGAGGAAGTGAAGAATACATGAGGTTTAAGGAAAATGATGATGTTCTAATAAGAACTATGATGTGTATTTATGTAGACTAAGGAGTGACAAGTTGGAAAGGCAAGAGGAATTGTAAAGAAGTTTTTAAGTGAGGGCAAAGGAAACATCACTATTGGAAGCTTATAAAAGGTAGCTAGCTTTATCCTTAAGCTCTGTTTTCTATTTACATGATTTTCTGTATATTATGTCATTGTATGGAATGTGTATGAAATAGCTGTGTGCGCATCCCGGGAAGATAGTAAAATGCTGTGTGTGAGGCCTATGGCCTGAGTTCCCCGGGATGATAATGAAATTGCTGTGTGCGGTACCTATGGCCCGAATACTTCGGAAAGACAGTGAAATGCTGTATGTGAGACCTGCAGTCCGAATACCCCGGGAAGACAGTGAAATTGCTGTATATGAGGCCTAGGTACGATTATCTGTGATGGCCATCTGGATATCTATATGAGTTCTTGAATGGGCTTGATGATTGCTATGTGTGATGCACATTTCTTACAATGGTATGGAAGGAGATGATAAATGATTAATTGATTTTGAAATGTATGTTTTGTTTGCTTAAGGATCTGGAATGGCTTGATATATATTTTTTTTATATAATAATAGCTAGCTATTGGGAAACTCTGTTTCTTATGTTCTGTATTGTTACTAACCATTCTAGGTGATGCTTCTAAAGGCCCTCTTGACAAAGGAGAATAAAGTTTTGAAGTTGTATTAAAAAATGATTATATAGTTGGTGATATTGTAAGTGATGGATGTGTGTTTTGTAAGTTGAACTTTTGACATAATTACATGACCCTTGCCTATATTGTATGAAATACAGAAATTTGACGTATTGTGAGCTAGCTTAGAGTAGAAGGCAAATTAGTATGCATTAATTACCTATTTAATGAGGATTAAGGTATTAATAAGTGAGGGAGTTTACACTCTTTGTCCCTTTCTTCACTTATGAACACAAGTCTGTATGATTCCTATCATTTCACAAATATTATAGTATTATTTAAGTGAGAAGAGAGAAAGCTAAGATGTTATCTAATTATAAATCTTGTTTTATTATACCATTAAAGTTTACTAGACATTATATCTACCTATCATTATATAAACATTCATATTTTTAGTAGTCTCAATATAGATATCACATTTTTCATCATCAATATTATATTTACATCATTAGCATATTTATTAGTCCATCTCTTGGACTCTCACTATTCAACCATCATTAAGTATTTCATGATAAATCACATTTACATAAATAAAGTTCTTAAAAAAATTAAGTAGACTATAACATAACAAAAGTTGGATCCTACCTGTGGATTTGGAGCACATATAAGAGTTTAATTCATGTACTTAGTAAAAAATGGCAAACATCAACTTTTTTCCATCATAGACAATATGTATGGCTTACATTTGTATAAAACTTTTCTATCTATAGTGTTAAGGATAACATACTTGGAGCTTCACTTTATCTGAAAAATATAGAAATATATTTAGATGAGTCATTAACTTAGTGAGTAAATAATATGTACCCCAATTAAAATAGGTCAAGTTAAAGTGCAAGCTCTTCACGGGAAACTTTAACTTAAAATGAATAAAGTGATAATAAGTTATACTAGAAATATTAAGATTTTTAATGTATAACAAGATAAAAATATATGAAAAATAAATACAAGTTACAAATTTCATAGCAATATATATGGATAAAAATTCAAAACAAAATATAGAACGAAGTCATAGTGATTAAAAGTTTAAAGTAAACAATAGTTAAGTAAATGGTTCCCAATTTATTGAGCACACAACTTATAGGGTAATTAACCATCTTATTATGTCTGAGTGTATCATAGCTTATCCTTAGTGTGACATTAACATTCCTTCACATCTGGGCATATAATAACCTATCCCTAATGCAATAAACTATCCTTAAAGTAATATCCATTGTATCCTCGCCTTTAGGTGTATCATAGCCTATCCCTAGGCTAATATCAATTATCCAAGGTGCACCAAGAGCAGTTTCCAATAGTATCCTCCTAAAAATAAGTTTATATAAATAATAATAATAGAAAAAATTTAAAGAAGATAAATATGATAAAGAAAATCTTTTTAGTCAATGATTTCAATTAACATAGCTATGGTTAAAATATGCTTTTAAATTCACATAAGTTCCAATTGTTTACAATTCATATAGGTTCCACTATGAACCGTCCATATCATTCTATCAAGGTTTCCAACCTTGCCATCATTATTTTTCTTTCCAGACATATGATTTATATTACATTCATAATCCAAAACCATTTCATCATTAACAGAACATAGGTTTTAAACATTTTCAATAAAAACCATTCACATGTATCATTTGAATCATCGTAGCATCAATCTAGTACCATTTCTCATAACCATAGCTCAAGAAAAAGTTTTCAAAGTGCTTATGCTAAGAGTGCCTAAGGCTTTAACATAAATAAGGAATTAAAAATACAGATAAAACATGGTAAATTAATATAAATAATAAAATTAATGATTTTAAAGCATAGAAATAGTTATAAAACATATTAAAATACACATTATCTACTTATAACAATAGGCACTTCCCTTGGATTCAATCTAACAACCCTTTATGGATAATCAAAGCTAATAGGTGGGAATTTTGAACGTTTTACAAGAACCAAATAACTTTTAAATCATTAATTAGCTCATACATACACTAAACTTCTAATATTTATTTTTATATAAAAAAACCCCTAATCAAAACCTAAGCTTTAACATAATAATAATCTGATTATTAATTATCCATAACTTAAACTAAGCTAATCTAACTCTTAATTAAAAGAATGAACTATAGGATTACCTTATTGGAGCAAAAGAATGAGAATCTTGAAATAGGTTAGCTTGGGGTTTGCTATCCAACCATTTTCAAGAGTTTCCAAGCAATAAAGTCACAAAATCAGTGGTATTTTGGTAAGAATTAGTAGTGAGGTGATAAAAATCCTAAGAAAATGTGAGGAAAGTTAATCAATCTTGGGAGGGTTGAATGAAAGAGGAAGAAGAAAAGAGAAAAGCTCATGGGGAAGGCTAAATGTTTTGTTTTTAGCTTTCTTGTACCAAACTTTGAGAGATATTAAGGGGAAAAGGGTGCGTTTAGGTAACAGAATAGCATGTTTTTTTTAGCTCTTGTGCTTTTTATTTCCATTTACATCATTTAAAGTAAATGTTCTCATTTATCTTTAATTTATATTTTATAGTCCATTTGCTTAAGATATAAATATAAGTAAGAAATTATCCCATAATTTGGATTCATATATATCAAATAAATAAAAAATCTAAATAATCAAAATTTAGATTTTGGATTTTAGTTTAAAATTACAAATTTTAGCACTTTTGTAAATTTCCATCTCGCTAAGAAGCCACTTAATAATATCCGAAAATTGATTAAAAATCATGTTTAGATCAAGAAATATCAAATTAATTATTATTGAATTTTTAAATAATATATATTTTATGTAACCCTACAATGAAGTACCCTATACTTTAAAAAATTTTCAAAAATTTTTGGATGACTTAGTTTATAAGCAATACAAACTAGATAAGTTAAGAATATTTTAACACTTTTAAAAAGGCTATGAAATGTCTATTGTTTAGGTTAATCAAGATAATCCTAATTTCATTATAAATTTATCCACCCATTTACTATCTTATAATATATCCAAGTTATCTATTGATGGCAGGGCACGATCTTAGTTAATTTGACATAGCTTAATGTAAACATGATTTTTAGTGATTCTTTAAGGTCTTTAAGTGGCTTTTTAATAAGGTAAAAAATAACAATATTCTAAAAATTCTTTATTTTGAACTAGAATTCAAAATCTAAATTTTTATTTTTTGGAGTTTCACTATAACAAATTTTCACTTATGCCATGAATCATGTCATAAAAATTTAAAAATTGTGACAATTTTATCTTTTGCCATTGAAATAAAAAAATTTAAACAAATATGTAAAAAATAAAAAAAATTATGCTATAGGAAAACTTTATTTGTGGTGAAATGTCTCTTGTGTCACAAATTAAGTTATAGGAATAGTTTACTATAACAAAGTATCACTTTTGCCATAATATAATAAGTAAAAAAAGTTACCTATAATGAGTATACATGTAAAAAATCACTAAATTTATTAAGTTTTCATCATAAATTTGAAAGGATAAAATAAAATTTGAAAAAATAAATATATGCTATCTATAAGGGCTCGTTTAGTGAACTTGATGAGATAGATGCATCATAATAAGATAAATTAAATTAGTAGGCAAAAATAATGATATTATTATTAAATATTATCTTATGATAAATTTTACAATTATCACTATAATATTTTAAAATTTTTCATTAAAAAATTAGAAATAATAATCATGTAAAAGTATATAATTTAACAATATAATTTAATCATCATGTTAAAAATTTTTTAAGTAAATTATATTTAAGAGTTTGATATATACAAAATAGTCTAAAATATCA
This sequence comes from Sindora glabra, assembly GCA_020226215.1. NCBI lineage: Eukaryota > Viridiplantae > Streptophyta > Magnoliopsida > Fabales > Fabaceae > Sindora > Sindora glabra. The sequence continues at coordinate 62,234,859 of CM035234.1, read as the reverse complement.
TTTTTATCCCTTATTAATTTCAATTGTATTAATTTTATTTCTTACAAATATTTTGTATTAATTTTGTCCTATATAAATAATAATTTTATCAATTTGGTCTATCCATTATCATTTTTATTAATGAGCTAATGACTTAATAGATGAAATGAAAGAAATAAGATGTAAATAATGCATGATAGAAAAAATTAATACTAAAAATTTGTAAAAGGTTGAATAATTTAACATATATTTATGAGGGATAAAATAGGTATTAGAAATAAAAAAGTAAAAGTAAATAAATTTATAATGGTTTAAATATTAATTTATAATTAAAATTTAAATATATATGATAGTTTAAAGTTCTAATTTATATAGGTATTTGTTTTATATAAAACTTTTACGAAAGGAATTTTTTGAAATAATAAAAGATTATTTTAAAAATATAAAAATTTTACTTTTATATTGTAATAACTTAATTAACAAAAAATAATAGAAATTTTTTACTTTTGGTTCAAATTTATTTTGTAATAATTTAATTATGTGTATTATATTCATATGCATTAAAAAATTATATGCAAGTAAAATTTGCATGTTTTTGCATGTGTGTGTGCAAAAAATTTTAAATAACTAGTTATAAATTCAAATATTTTATTTATAGAGTAATACTTTAAAATGCATATTTAAGATTCATTAAAAATTAATATAAATTTTTATTAATTAATTCTTTTAATTTTTATTTTTATATTAGGTTCTTTACAAATGTAAGTTACATCAATTAGGTAACTTACAAAACTTCAATATTAAATTTCATCAATTACATATTATTTATTTGTTATTTTAGTCACATTGTTTTTATAGTTGTAAACCTATTAATGAAAATATTAATAATGGCATAAAATTAAATAATTTATTATTTATAAAAGATAAAATTGATACAAAATATTTATGAAGGATAAATTTGATAAAAGTAAAATTAGTCATAAAGCAAATAGCATCTTAGTCTTTAAGAATAATTTTTAAAATAAAGTTGTAAAACTTTTTAGCATGAGTTTTTTATGTAATATTTTATTATTATATAATTAGTATCACATTAATATATTTTATTCATGAAGTTAACCGATCAACTAAATCATTTTGTAAAATATATTGTATGATAATATTAAAGAAGCAAACTGTTGTAATGGTAAGGCTTGGCTTTCCTTGGCTTAGAGATTTATGTTTAATTCCTTGTAAATGTAATTTGTAGTTTCCAAACAATGGAGTTTTAGCAAATGTGCAGATAAGAGAGAGAGGAGAGCACCTAGGATTCAATCTGAATATATAAATATTGTTTTAGTTAGTTACATTAGTTTTTGTAACAATTTCATTTTATTTTCTTTACCACGATTCTAGTTGTAGTAATATGAGTTACCAGCTACAAGTATACCTTTTTTTTTATCATATTTGTACTCGTGACTATAAAAATTTATTAACCATAGGTGAATTTATGGCAAAAATAAGTTATTTATACCATGGAACTTTTTTTGTGACAATTTTCTTACTATACTCACTTGTGCCATGAGTCCATTTCACCAATATTCCTATAACTAAGTAGTATAACCACAAAAATTTTGATCTTGTACTATGATTTTAGTGGTGGTACAAGTGATGATCTATTGTAGTGTTTTTATTTTTTTAATATTTTATTTGAAGTTAAATGGGGGTGTTTCCTTATTTATATTAAATATCTATAATTACTAAAATGATGTAAATGAAAATAGAGGAATAATGCAAGTCAATTAGCTTTTATATCTTCAAAGAGCAATTTTATCACCCAGTAGGCTAATGGTTGACCCTTAAAGGCCTAGAGGTTAATTGTTGGTGACTAGAAGTGAAATTTGATTAGATATGAAATTTACCTAAATACCAAACCAATAATCTAACGATCAGCCATGAGCTTGAGACCTTGTAGAATTCCTAGTAAAATTCTTATCAATCATAATGCCATAAATGTCATTCAAATCCATTTATTACTCAATTGATCCTTACTAAATCATAAATATACCTCAAAAGAACATTATTTAAGCCATTTTCGATATTTATACACAATTTATTCATAAAAAATTATCATACCTATAATATACACCATAAAACCCAAAAATTCATATAACTAAAACCATTCAAATCTTTTAAGGAGGGCTAGAATGTTTATTCATCTAGTATGAATAAAGATTTAGAAGGTTGGATTTATTATCTTTTAGCCCTAATCAACCAAAGATTTGAAGTTTTCTTAAGTTGTTCAATTCCTTTATTTGAGTGAAGAAGCTCAAATTTTACTAAATCTATTCAACTAAAAAAGAAACCTTTCCTTGATTGTAATATAAAATTGATGCTTCTCTTACTTAATTGATGGATGAAGTAGAAAGGAAGAAAGAGAAGATGAAAGGAATAGTGAGAGAGTTAGAATTTAGGGGAAATAAAGAGGAAAGGAAGAATAAGGGCTAAGGTTTGGGTTAAATAAAGGTAAGGGTATTCTTATCTTTCACCTAAATTTTCTTCATACTCACATACCCATCTCTAAACACTTTAAACCTTTAATTCTTTTATCCATTACACTTTTCTCATCCAAGCTTCATAAGTTCTTCACTCTAAGCTCTTTTCACATTTTTTTAATTTTTTTTAATTTACTCAAAATTTTTATTCAAGATTCATTTAATTAATTAATCCTTCATTCCCTAATATCTTATTCATACTTTATTTATTAAAATTTGTTTGTTCCATACAAAATCTTAATTTAAAAAATTCTTACTACTAAAATTGATTATTTTCTTTACATATAAAGTTTTAAAATTCTAAAATTCTAAAGAGGATGTAACAATACATAAATGAATTTTTTGCCACAATTTTACTCATAGCTATGTCATGACCTAACCTTGATCATGATTGGCATGGAATCCATCATCTAGTTTCCACTAGCATAACCTAATTCATTCATTTTACTTCTATAGGTGAAGGTAGGACACTTCATATATTAAAAGAATTTATAAATAAAAGGAAGTTAAAATTACTTATAATCCTCTCAAGATGAGGATAAGCTAACTTAACTAACTCATGAAGTATTGCTCATATGTCTTCTACCCTTAGCTTATACAAAATAAAGTCCCAAAACACTAATCTAACAAAATATCTTGTGTTGCCAAACTAATTCATAGGGGTTTTGGTATGCCTAACTCTAAAGAAGTGGTAGTGGAAGGTTAACTCACCAATCTACAAATGAAAATACAAAGGATTAAATCTGAGCTTAGTGAGTAAAGCATCCTAATATAAATAAACTAATAAAGGTAAGGATTTAGTGTAATCTTTATCAACCAAAATTTACCCTCCTTTGTTTTTAAAACTCACTTTAATATTTCAATTAAGCATTAGTTATCTTTATATTTCATGGATAAAAGAAAATGGCTTACAAGCCTTTATAAATCTAATTCATTGCATCATCATCATCAATTTATTAAATAATCTCATCCCAAAAGCAAGTATAAACAAATCTCATACATAAACAGTAAATAAACCTTTTATATCTTCTAGATCTTCCTTATCCCTTCAAAAACTCTAATCTTGTCCTTTTAGGGTTTGCCTTATCCCTTCATAATGATTATTGATTTACTAGATTTGATTTTTCACAAATCATATCTCCTCCTTCATCACAATTCAAATTTTGAATGCACATCTTTTTAATATTAGATCTTATATCTATAATACTTCTCACAACTCATCATCATTTTTGTATATCCTTTTAATATTGAATCTTATACATGCACTTCAATTCACATTCTTGCCATACCTTCTTGCATGACTATATATTTCATTTTAATTCATAGATAACATATTAAGAATATTTAATCATAGTTTAAGTCTATTGTGTCAAGCTAATTATAATAACCCCTAAATGTGCAAAATAGGGGATCAACAATTAACTATTGAGGGTTTAATGATCAACCATTTACCTTTTCTAGTAAACTCCTCTAGAGAACCAATGGTTAGGTATTAAAGAACAATTGCGTATTTGTTTTTAGACATTTAGTGGCTAGATTTCTAGGCCAACTATTGACTACTTGCCTAGGAATTTATAGAATTCCTAGCATAAAATTTACTATTTACAATGCCATCATTGCATCCTAACTCATCTATTTCTCAATAACTCTTTAATCAATCATCAATACATACATTTGATACCTTATCTATGTTGTTTATAGCATCAAATCAACTCAATTATTGTAAATCTTCACATTTATTTTAGGAACCACAAAAAAAAGCCAAAATATCTTCAAACTCTTAATATTAGCCAAATCTTTCATTTTAGGTTAGGAAGATTACTCACTTAATATAGAGGAAATATGAGGAATCTATGATTAATGGTGAAATAGCTCCTAATCAATCAATATCACAAGGTTTGGAGTTAAGGTTTATATTCCCTTTTTTAAACTCATCACTTCTATTCTCCCAATCCAAAAGGAAAATCAAAAGAAAACTTAACATAGAAAGAGACTTTGATGTTCTTACTTTAATTATATGAAGTAATTGATAAGAAATAAAACTTTCCTAGCTTGATTAATGAAGAGATGGAAGAAAGAGGAAAGGAAGTTAAGTTGGGGAAGAGTGTTAGGGATTTAAGGAAAAATGGGAAAAATAAAGGGAAGTTAAAGTTTTATGAGAATAAAGCAGAGGCATTTTAGGAATTGTGCCTTTAAACTTCTTCATACTTATAAACTTACTTTTAAATAATTATAACTTCTAATCTTTCTACCTTACTAGCTTTTCTTAGCTTATTTAATTCTAATTTCCCTTTTCTAGCCTTATCCGAGCTTTCTTATTACAATTTATCAATTTTTATCTAGTTTATGTATTTATTACTAATAAAATTATTTCAATTATAACCTTTTCATGATATAAAATTCTAAAATTATAAGTAGCATGTAACAATACTTCCCCTTTCAAAAGAGTTCATTCTCAAATTCAAAGGGTTTTTACTTGCTTAATAAGGCTCTACACAATTCAAATAATAAAATTCTTGCATTAACAAATAAATAAAGATATTTCTATCATATTTCCATTTCAAGTTCCCAAGTAGCTTCCTCAATTTCACGTTGTTCCTAATTAACTTTTACTAATGGCATATTCTTCAACCTCAATGTAAGAACTTAGTGATTTAAAATTTCAAGTAGCATCTTTTCATAGGATAGTTTGGAATCTAGCTACAATGGTTTATCTTGAATTATATGAGACTCGTTAACTATGTACTTCGAAGCATAAAACATGAAATAGTGAATGTATGGCTCCTAAACTATTTAGCAATTCCAAGCAATATGCAATCACTCTTATATGTTTAATGATTAGAAATGGGCCGATGAAACAAGATGCTAATTTTCCTTTTTCCATAAATTGTATAACTCATTCCAATAGTAATAGTTTAAGGAATGCATTGTTCCCCTTTTAGAGTCTTATCTATTTTTTCCTCTTACCTAGATAGGATTTCTATCTATCTTAAGTCATATTCAACCAGTCTTGAATTTGATGAAAATTTTAAAGGCATTACATACCAAATTTAGTCCTAGGAGCTTTGATTCTCCTAGTTTCTTTTGATTATCCATTCATTTATAGATGGAAAGTGGTGCAAAAATGCAATTGAGTCCTTAATGCTTGCTAGAAGGATTGCCAGAAGTAGGAAGTAAATTGGGTGCCTTAGTTTGAAATGATAGTAACCAAAATTTCATACAATGGCATAATTTTGTCAAGATAAACTTGAACATATTGTGCAACTGTAAAAGTGGTTTTCATTAATAAGAGATGCATGAACTTGGTTAACCGATCACACTTTCCCATTTCTATTTTAGCATTAAAAGTGGTTAATACATTTTAGCTAGGCATTAATGTTTAGCTTTCACTTATTCACAAGTCAAATATTTCATTATATAATTCAATACATCTTTCTTCATCAAATATTTCACTATAGAATCTAATACATCTCTCTTTATCAAATATTTCACTACATAATCCAATACATATCTCTTTATCTAGATACCATCCTTTGAATAAAAAATATAGCACGTTTAGCCATTTTATGCTCTAAATGAAGCCTATGAAATGCCGGATTAGATATAATTTGATTCCAATTCTTTGAAACACATTTCATGTATCAAGATGGAGTATAATTTCTATTATTATGTCACCATGAAGAGAATTTTTAGAAAGAAAGAAATAATCTATGAAATTTCTATGAATCACAACCAACAAAGAAAATACAAATATAAGAATGATTAGAATGATGGGTAATCACAATCTAAACATATTATTTATAAGCATCAATGAAACTAGTCCCTTGTATTAGGAAAACATATAGCCAACATATGATATTTAGTACAACAAACACTTGTAAGTAATTACTTCAGCAATAAACCACTAACATCCCTTAATTAATTGTGTGAAATGAAATAGCAATCTAGTAATTTCTTAAATACTTATTCCTTGCTAAAAACTAGCACATTTTTTAGTTATCTTATCTTTTAATTTCATATTAATTAAAGCCATATGCATATATGGTTTACAAGTTTCATTTATTTAATATAAAAAGCACATAATTCTAAAGCATTACCAACTACTTCCAAACTAATAAATTCAAAACATTATGCTGGAAACTAACATATTATCTTTATGTTCCTCCCATCTTGTAATATACATTTAGTTAATCTTGTACATCAATATTAAAATAAAAAGCATTCATTTGTTGCTTTTGTTTATATTATCAATTATTAGTTTCAACAAGCTAGAATATAGCCTATATATTTAAAATATAACAAAAAATAATTTGTATTGTACATCTCTAATACATTATCATAATCAAATTGGGTGGCATTGTACACCTTCATTTCATCAGTAGCATAAATAATAACCTATGTTGCATTGCAACTATCCAAACTAACCAAATTTTATAAAAACTAATGGCCCATATCCAATTATGTTTTAGATATGAAGACACTTACTTCATAGTCATGTTCATTCTAGCTACTAATATTTAATGATATGAATTAGACAATAATAATGAATAAAGGTTGATTGTTATTAAAATATGCTTAATTAATAAAAAAATTTAGGAGATGTGAATATTAATTTTAATTTTAAATCTAGCATTTCTAGTTGTTATGCCTTGAGGAATGTATTTATGCTTATTTGTCATGTTAATTGAAAAAAAAAACTCAATCACATTTAACTAACTACATTGTTACCATCTAAATCAAGTAAACTCTATAAAGACTAATGTCCTATATCTAGTGAGTTTCATAGATATGAACACACTTAGTTGAAGCATTCACACACTTGATTTAAGTAGTCATTCTCATTACAACTATTAAAGCATCAAAATCCAAAATTATCAATTAGTCATTATATATGAATAAAGAGGTTGGTCATTGTTTAAATTGTGCTTTATTAATAACAAACTTTAGGAGATATGAGTATCAATTTTAATTTTTTATATCTAACACTTCTAGTTGTTATACCTTAAGGCATGTATATATGCTTCTTTATCATGTTAATAAAAAATACTTAAAACCACATTTAATTAATTGAATTGTTACTATCTAAACTAAGCAAAGTGTACAAAGGGTATTGTTCTATATCTAGTAAGTTTCATATATGAACACACTTGGTTAAAGCATTCATTTAAGATTTTTAACTAAATGTTATATGTTTAAATAGGTTAACACTACCTAATTGTATTATTTCAATTAAACTTAAGGATATTGTACACTTGTTAACCATATATTTATCCATTTCATCAATAGCATACAATCATTGGGATGAGATACAACTCCTTTTATAGTGAACATGCATATTCTTTATCATTTAAATAGGATACAACTTTGTTTAAAAAAATTAGCTATATTGCATTACAACTATTCATTTCAAACTAACCAACCTCTATAAAGTATATCAAGATCCTAATTATAAAAGTACCATAATCTTAAAACAATTGAATTAGACATTATTTATGAATAAATATACAAGCCAATATTGGAAATTTAGGCTTTATTAATGATTAACTTTTGGAAATTATTTTTTTCATAAGTTTAAGTAGTAATATAACATTTAGTGGATTTAACTCCTTAATGAAATTAGTATAAAATGTAAATATCAATTTCACTTTTTTTTTAATAAAATGAATTGTTTGAATATTAATTTATGATCTATCACACCAAACAACCATTCTTCAGTCAAAAACCTAAAAGATTGAAGAGCTTTACTTAGATATTTAATTCATTGGATGATTTAGAACTTATACTAAATATAAAGAAGCATATTAACTTTTAGAAAATTAAATATTAACTAATTATCCAAATATTTATTGTAGATTGATATAGATAACAATTCTTCTTGACATTAATTGAGAATACAAAACATCAAACCATACTAGAAGCATCATGTTCAAAAATAATAAAAAAGAACCAATATTTCATATAAGTTTTCTAAAATCTAAAGTCATCTTCTTAGGCAATACTAAATGCATTATAAAAAAAAAAGGTAACCAACATATGATATGAGTTTTAAAGAAAAATTTAAATGACAGCAAAAAGCATAATAGGGCTATATCTTCTAATCCCCCATCAAAATTCTTTTCTATTTTTTTAAAGTAGTCTTAGCCTTTTTCTTCATTTGATTAATGACCATGATACCAACTAAATCATCGCTTTCAATCTTCACAGTAGCACACTTCAATATAATTTAAATAGCTAAATTAATGCAATTATCCTTACTATGCAAATCATCATCCTAAAAATGCAATTTAACCTTTTTCTATTCAACTTAGCAAAAAAAATACTTTAAATATAGAAAATACAAAGAACACTTACAATAACACTGGATTGTATTCTTTCAATGTCCTATAATAAAGCATTAGGAAAATAAACATTACTTTTAGTGGCTTGCAAAAAACTAATGTTTAAATAGTCCCTTGTATTTAAGTACAAACAATGAAAAAACAATAGACTATAAACTTATTTCAACTATAACATTGAAAATAAGAGGGCTAATTTATAATCCACTTGTGAATCAAAGCCAATGATATTGAAAGCATTAATCAAATCTTGATATTGCTTATTCTAAAAACATAGTAGACATAATTTATCTGTTTAATATTATACTCTGAGACCTTAATCTTAAATAGAAATGTATTCCTAATGAAAGAATACATCTCTTCAAGATATAGAGCAATACCCCCTCTATGTAAATTTTAAAGTACAATTTAAACAATTAGATACTAGGTTTGTTTTATAAAAATGAATTAAACATTTATGTTAGTGATAAATTGTAAAGCCTTAATTCAAAAATTGGAGATTAAAAATTTTGTACTTGTCTCCAACTCTTATTAAAAATAAATTCTTAGGAAATGGTCTGTAGTGATAACCAAAGTGTTTCTTCGTGCTTGAGCATTCTTTATTTGTAGTGGGAAGTACCTAAAAACATTAAAGAACAATGTAGTAAGTCATAAAGATTTAGTATGTGAAATTCCATATAGGTTCTAGAATTTTATTAAAGATTTATTGTCATGACCTAATTTTCAGGTATCGTGACTGATGTAAAAATATCTAATTAGTGTAGATCTACTAATCAAGTACCTTCACAAGCCTTAACACTTTAAAATTTTTTCACCATTTTTACTTATTATAATATAGAAGGAGAAATACTTATGGTTATATAAGTACTAAAACACATAGATGTGAGAGAAAACTAATTTATATTAACATATGTGATAAATATAATATATACAGAAGTTTAGAAAATGTATACAATATACTATTATTAGTTTATACATAACACTTTGAGTAGGATTATTCCTTGTTAAATAAATTAAGTTATCTCATAAACTATTCCTTTAGCATGCCATCTTGGAGTGGATAAAATTTGCCTTGTTGGGACCATAATCAGTATCTATACAAAAAAAGTAATACACACGAGTGAAAGTATTAAAAGATACTCAATGAATGGCTACTTCCCTCTTTTTTTAAAGAGTTTTCACCATAAAAGATCATATATATGTTAATAAATTTAAATAACTATCACATAATAAATTCTTGACAATATTCTTTTTAAAATGACATTGATTTAAATTATTAAGCTAAATGGCTACAATTGGTACTTAGGTTTTTCCCTTATAACTTCAATCCCACCTTATACCCTTTTCCCCCTTTATAACTTTAGTTTTAACTTATGCCCCTCCACCCTTAGAATAAATCACATGACAAATGCATATTTTCTCCACATCTTACAAATAAGTATCAAGTTATCATAGGCATTCACCTTGATGGGACATTTTTGGCATCAACCATGTTAGGAGATTTTATGCATCAACCATATTGGGACACCGTAGGTATCAATTATGTATTTCATTATCTTATATCATTGGTATGGTTAAAATAAAAACTTAGCCATTAATGCTTTATTAATTTTTTTCTAATAACAAATATGGTATATGAATGTCTTAAGACTAAAGGCAATTTAAGTATTAAGTGTATGATATCAATTTAAAATATATTTTACTAACTCAAAAGCCTTCTTAAGCCATAAAAGGGTATTCATGAGTAAACTTCTTTTTCACCACTTAAATCTAATCAAACTTTCATTAAAATTTTTTCTAAGACTCTTAACATCTTGTTAACCTATTATGAATCATCAAAGACTAATTATCTTATACAATTATGTTTTCTTGGTACTGTTCATGTAGAGGTGAAAGCATGCTCTCAAAATAGGGCTAACATGGAATGTCATGTAATGGAAGGACCTTTTTAATATCGAAACCACTTTCATAAATTACTAAATTTTGATATAACATCCCTAACAATTAGTAAACATAGAATATCAATTATATCTCAAAATTTTCATGGTCTGTATGGTTAAATAATTTTATTTCTATGAGGACTAGAATTAAGACTACACTGGGCACCTAAAATAGAAAATTTCATTGAACAACTAAATGAACTTCAAATACCACCAAATTTGACCTAAGTTTCCTAACATATAGAAGGGTAAAGACATAAAATTTTATAATTTTTCTTAATTATTTGGTTGCCTAAATACCTAAAAAATAGAAGCAAAACTTACTAGTGTTTTGTTCTAACTTTATTCCTTTTATGCTTATAAATATTTACTCTTTACATTTTTAAAATTTTTCAAAAATTCCTAAAATTTTCCTCATATTTTCTAACATCATTTGTAACACTAAAACATCAAAATTTGTAATTAAAATAAATATTAAACATGATTTCAAAAAGGCAAACAAAAATATGTTAATAAACCCTCTTAATAGAATTTTATTTTTAAACTTTGCTATGATCATCATACAATCTATTTTAGTAAAACTTCTTCCACTAATTTTATCAATGTAATATTCAGTAAACAACATTCAAAAGGGCATAAATCAAAACCATGTCTTGATACATGGCCAGATATAAAAATTACAATAATATCAATATTAATCCCTATATTTATCATTTCTCATAGGAAAATTCTAAAGAAAAAGGGTAATTGCCACTCATTTTTTCATAATTTATGAAGCCTTGAGCTCTCACTTATTCCTATCTTCTTTTATAGGTCAACTAGCTAATGAAGCAAAAAAATGTGCTTCTAAATGACTTAATACCATTTATGTACAAAAGCTTAACCCTACTTTAAAAAAAAACTCCCATTTTTTATTATTATGTATTAATTTTTGAAAAAAGATTTTGGATAGTTAACTAACCCATTTGGAGGTCCATGTGCCCTTAAGCTACAAATTATTACATTGATAACCAATAAAATTTAGCCACTTTAAAAGATAAAGAGTTTATTATAAATTGACTTCTAGTTTTCCTTTTCTTCTTCAGTTATGTCGTTGGCTCCTTTTAAAAGCTTGGGTCCTTACTTTTGGGCCTTAGAAATCAAATTTGAGCCTCCAAAAATTGACCCAAACCAATCCAATACCAATAAAAAATTAGTCACTTAAAAAAATAAAAATGATTTGTTACAAATTAGCCTTATATTTTTATTTTCTTACATTTTTACCTTTAAACTTTTAGATTTTTTTGGGGTTTTATTTGACATTTTATTTCTAAACTTTCATATACATTTTGAGCTCTAAAAATTTAATTTAGCTTAGGTCAAGGCTTTCTAAATTAATTTGCTAAGTTTTTAGCTCAATTTATTACTTTTTGATTTACCCCAATTTTAAAATTTCAATAAATTTCTATATGAATTTTTCTAAATTTATTATTGGGTTTTTAGTTGATTTTTTATCTATTTTGATGCCTAATAGAATTTTCATAAAAATTTTAGTTGGGTTCACATCAAAATTACTCCTATGATTCTCTTGAATTTTACTTGATTTTCTTATCAGATTCTTTGACTGGGATGTTTTCTAATACAATACCTATTAGAAATTTCTAATTCACTTAATGTATTTTCTAAAGAAGACTCGTATGAGATATTACATTTATCCTTCCTTTAATTTGATTCATTTTTTTTGTTATCATTTTTTCATTCTTTTTATAGCTTAAAGTATTTCTATTCTTCCATAGTTTTATGCTTTTCTTATTTTTTCACATCCCTTACACCCTCTAAGGAAGAATTTCTCTTTCTTTGAAAATTTGAGATCTTTATTGCTGATTTGGCCCTTGCTTTCATTATTGCTGCTTAATGGCTTAGTTATCATTTGTATGTATAATTTACTCTATTCCATTCCTTTTTTATGGCCAGAGAGCATAACCAAATTTTAGATTTGAGTAATCACTAAGCATAGGTTTCTTAGCAGATGTTGTATACTTACACTAATTTCCATAATCATAAATGCAAACATAAAGGCATAAAGCCACTAATCTAGAAAATAATAAGAAAAGCAAAAATAGAAAATAGGCCTTTAGAATAAACAACCATCATAGGTAAACACATAGAGCACATGCAAACATATATCTATAACACACTAGTAAAATGCCTTATGAATACCAGTTACCCATATCCATCCCGTCCCACCTTATAACTTTAGTTTACCCCTATTTGTTCTGCCATTGATTTATATAGCACATACACTTCTCACTCCTATAAGGAATCATAGTGTCATATAGGATATGCTTGATCATTTCCTCATAAACTCACTATATTAAATAGTTCTCATGTCATATAACATATAAACCTTTTGAGATTTCATAGATCTTAAATGGCTAATATTTCATAACATTTATAAATTTCTCACATTTCATATTAGGCATTACAAGTGGCCTAACTTTCATAATTCATATATCTTTAATATTATTTCACAAGGGCCATATTCTTATATATTATTTATCTCAATAAAATTCACACAATAACAATTGCATCATATATATATGTGCGTATGTAAAAAATTCATTATGAATATAATAAATGTCAATTCTTAATTTGTCATGTATATCATGATAAGCTATTATATTATGGCACTGTTATTATGAATTTCATAAATTAGCATGAAAAATATCATAAGATATCTCATTCCACTAAAAGTCATAAATCTTATATATTATCTTATTAAATGACCAAGCAAGGTTCATCATTTTCTGTTGTACTTATAGTTTGGTATATTCATGATTATATATGTTTTCACATTTTCATTCACATCATTTTCTCAACCCAAGTTATGCTCCCTATCTTGTTATTTATTTGTTATAACCAATATAATTGGTGTATGCAAGGACTTGCATTCCCATCCCTTTAAATTCATAATCATTATTTATTTTCAAAATCATGATTTATTTGTTTCCACTATATGTATTCATAATCTCATGAGAAGATTATGTTCTTGGTCTCGTATAACATCCACTCAATTGATCGTTTATAAGATTATTACCATTACTCTCAATTCTTATTGCATTATTGTTACCATTACCAAATTCAGTAGTATCTTTTTTTTCTAAGGATATTTAATGTAATTTCACTCTAAGGCCTTTGCTATTTTTTCTATTTATTCTCATTTCTAATTTCATTATATTTAAAATAAAAGTTTGGTATCATTATTACCACTTTCTTTTGCAACTATCCTCAAATGATCCTGATCTTTTTCTATGGAGTAACATATAACATTTTACATAATTACTAACCAATCTCTTACATTTTTCCTTTGTTTACTATCTTCATCATGTTCTTATAAATATTCAATACACCAAGGATCACTAGCTCATCTTGACACAACATACTCATATTCTCTAAATTACTTACATATAATAGCTTTTCTTAAGTAATGCATTTCATAGCCAAATTATAAGTACTTTTTCATTTTTATTGAATAAAAAAGAAAGGTAAATCATATCCAATATGGTAATCCCTTTGATCCTTAATCATTGTGCGATTTTGTTTACTACCTTAGATTACCTTGTGACCTATATCAATTTAAGCTCACCTCTCACTATGTTCTTCTTAAGTGACCAAGGCCTTATTATTTTTCTTAAGAGCAAAATCACACAAGTTAAACCCCTCTTTTTAAGCTAATTACTATTTATTAGAATTTGGCTTCTTCCACCTTCATTTCTCTATACTTGAAGCATTATTTCATCTTAAAAGGGTATGTATATGTGTATATATTAATTCCTTTACTTTATCTTTTAAGTATTAACTTACACAAATGTATATATATATATCCATATATTTATTTTTAATACTTCTTTTGCCACTCAATGTTCTTCAATCATATATATATGTATAAATATATACATGTCTCGTTTAATATTTACCATGACTCCTTTACCTTAATTGCACCCCTTTAGTGTTTTGGGTATAAAAACTGAGCTTCTACCCTATATTTTTCAAAAAGGCCAAAACATGTCACCATATTTTATAAAATTTTCCTTATTATACCACTTGCTTAGTTCCCTTAAAACTTTATCTTGTACTTTCAGTCAAGTGTATATGAGTTAGTATTTTGGAACTAAGTCTCATATTCCATTTTTATCTTTTAGTGGCTAAAACTTCAAAGCACACATGGTTAAAACACATTTTCATATACTTACACACTTTTTTCTTATAAATGTATCAATTCTTTATGATTCAATATATATACCCATGTAAGAATTTTCTTATGTATGTACACTTATGTGCATGAATAAATTCACATAAATTCCTATACATCTTTGGGGATTAAGTTTCCACTCTTTCCTTTGTCCCCCATAGATGGCTAAATATATTTCATTATCTTTTCCTTCTTTCTCTCTCTTTCTCTTTGTGTTTTTGTATTTATGCTTCCTTTATTTACATACAACTTTTAATAAGGATTTATAAGGGAAAGTCTTACCTTTATGGCAGAACTATTTATAGTTCCTTATTCTTGATTTCCTTCTCTTTTGATTTAAGTGTTAACTTCCATTCAAATCCTTATTTATGAGTTAATATTAGTATTACCTAATTATTCAACCCATAAATCAAGAAAACAAATCTCTTCTCAACCTTTCTCTAATGGTGACCGAACCTAACACAATTCCAAAGGTCTTTTTTTCCCCTCAACTTTACTTTATATTTCCTCATTTAAGCATTGAATAATTACATGAAAAAAAAAGCTTTATCTTCCTCACTTCCTTATCATGATCGAACCACCTAATCTTTTTAACATAAAATCCTTTCATTTTAATTCATGCATGATACTTGTGTTCACATATATACACAATAAATTTTATTATAAGATGCCATTCTCATTGTATGACTATTTAAGAAAAGATCACTTAACTTCCTTTATTGATTCTTATAGATTGGCTAGACTACATGTTCATTTCCAAAGGGATTTTTATCACTTAAAAATCTTAAAATCATACAAAACATCATCTTAACAAATCATTCATGCATCCCATCATTTTATTACAACCTCATATCATCTTTACATGTATATTTTTCCATATTTTTATATGACATTTACTTCAAATTTTCATGCAATCTTTAAACATGCCTTCTAATAGGTAATATGTTAAAATCCTAGAACATGAGTGCAGAAAAAATACTCACTTCATTGATAGGGGAATTTAGTGGGTTCACCTTCTTGGATTATCCCTTGGCTTTCTATTTTAGCATGACATATCAAATTAGTAAAACGTTTAAAGAAACCTTAGAAAATAAAAGTTTAAAAATCAAAACCTTACTTGTTTTTATGCTTTCATTTTCCTAATATGGAAAAGTCCCCTATACTCTCTTGCGGTTTGCCTCTTTCCCTTTGATTTAGGTAGGGATCTTATAGCAATTTTTTAAAGAAAGAAGATGAAGACTTGGTGTGTGTATGTATGGTGTATAGGTGTTGTGCACCTTGTTAGAGGAAGGGAAGAAAGTTTCATTTTGGTTTAGCCAAGTATCTTTTGAAAAGTTAACTCACCCATCTATTCAAGTTAGAATCCATTTTTATTCATTAGCTAAAAATCTCAAATCCTTTCTTTATTGGTTATCCATTTATCTCATGACAAGAAATTATAAATAACCTTAAAATTATGCATTGACTAGAAATCTCTTACCCTCACTCTGTTAGTCCTTCAATTATCTTATAACAAGGGTATTAGATTAATTAAAAATAGGTCTTAGCATGCATTAACCAAGTAGGCCTATTAAGGTAATGATGGCAACTTTCCTAGCTCATCTCTCCCACATTTGACAAATTTAAGAGATCATTTGAGTTCCCATTGTGGTACAAAAAAGGTCATTCTTTCCTCCTTTTTTATAAGGCTAAATGGGCTTTCCTTCCTAACCCAAGGAACTCATTCATTTCTTATAATTAGCCATTCCATGGTAAATTAGGCTATCATTTCCACCATGTATGTTCTAAGGTCTTTTTACACACTTAATGGCCCAATCCTGTACACATTCATATGTTCATCAAATCAACACTTAAGTTACCTAATCATAACCCAAATACATCCTTATACCTTTTTCTTACTTTATTAAATCACTTTTCATGAACATTTGCATTTATACCCTAAATACCTTCTTTTTATATCCTTAATCATGTTAATTTTAGGAGAAAATCCATATTGATTTATTAGGAATTAAATCACAAAATTTACATGAATCAAAGCCTCAAATGTCTATTTTTTAAAATATTTTAATGGTTAGTCAATCAAGCATTTCTTTGTCAAGTTATAGTCAAAATACGATCAAGTGTAGAGAAATTTTACAAACACAAAATTACCTTCAAATTTTTTTAACATTTTACTTATTTCTTATCCTCCAATCCTTTTATTATTCCTAATTACATGTTTTATAATTACCCTTATGCTAACTTATCCAATTTTGGTTTCCATATCTTTCATTATATTCATTATAACTTTTATAAATTTCTATTCCTTAATTCTTTATGTTTTCAATAATTCAATCTATAAAGCTTTCCCTAACCAAAATTTCTAAATTCCTTTTATTCGAATCCAACTTATACCTTTTGTGTTATTCCCTTTCTAATCCTTATATAATGGTCATCTTATAAGGTTATAACCTTTAATATACCATAATTTACGCCTAATCACTATAGATAAATTTAGGGTATTACATGAATCTATCCTACTTTAACATGCTTATTCCTTAACTACTCAACACTCTCTATTAGAAATCACAAGATCTCATAGTTTAAAAAAACCACTAGGCATATAAATGACTTGAGTTGAGCTAAGCATATGTTTGTTTAAACTCAAGCTTGACATAAATATACAAATTAAGCTCGAGCTTAAGCTTTAAAAATTTGAGCTTAAGTTCAAGCTTGATTATTAAATAAGCGTAAACAATCTTGAGCAAAATATATGATTTTTTGGCAAACAATAATAAAAAAATGCCAAATAATTTCCTAATACAAATACTTAACAACATAGGTATAAATTTGATCTTAATGATGCAAATATCTAGAGAAAATATGGAAATTATGCTTCTTGAAGATAGGTAATAGCTAAATAAATAATAATATAAGCAAAAACTAGTCATTAAAAATTCCTTTTTGGATTTTTCATGCAATTTCAACATAAAACATCTAAGTTTAAGGTATTAAAAGCATAATTTCCTTTGGATTCTTCTGCTTTTATAAAATAAAATAACAGGAGCTTTAATTAATATCAAAATAATTAAATAAACCACTTTCTTGATCATGGAAACTAAGTCACTATTAAAATTGAACAAATTAAGAATCATAATATCAAATATAATAATGGATAGTGTAAATTAATGATATATAAATTTACATTAATTCTATCATTAATTCAATAACTACGATAATGAACACTAAAATTATAAAAGAAAACAAATGTTAATGGAAATACATCATTAAACACTTAATCCAATTAAAAATTCTAAAATGTTTGCACATGAAATTTTCACTACCCTTTTAACATAAGCTTTCACGTATATCTAAAACTGTCAAACAAATATAGTCATAGTGCTTAATAATAGTATTCATCATTTTTCAATAGAGACAAAAGGAGCAAAAAATATATATGAATGGTCAAAACTATTAAAGAGACTCACACATGATTAAAATAAAATTGAAAGATTTAGCCTAAGAACAATAATGGCACAAAGAACTAATGACTTGCTCTTTCCTCTATACTTAAATAAAAAGTAAGCAAAGATATTACTTATAAACTACATCATGGGTATGCATCCAAAGTTTTGTCAAAGTGATAATTCATCTAATCAATCCTAGTTATTTTTCCTAGTACCTTGATTTCTAAACACCCATAACACTTTTACTTCTTTTTCTTGATCTTTTTTTTAAAGCTAATCCTTTTGGCATAAAAAAAATCAAGAAAACCTAAAATAAACATAAAAGTGAGAAACATAGATATAATATGATGTGTGTTAGAAAATATAAGCTTTTATGTTCTGCCTAACAAATGAAGTTGCACTCTGCCATGCCAAAAAAAATGTCATAATAAACCTAAAAATGGTGGCAAAAAGCAACTCCAAGTTTAGAACTAACTAGAAAACATGAACAACATAGCATTTAAAATCATAAACAACAATTAAATAAATTACATAGTATTTTTCTTTAAAAATTCCATTGTCTTAGCAAGTAAAGATGTATAATATTTGCCAATAACTCTTGTTTTGACACTAAAAGTAAGCTTCAAAGTAATTGTAGTTATTGGTATAGCAAGGATATCATGAACCTTCTTAGATAAAATATGAAACTTCAAATTTTTAGCTTTCCTAATATACATTAAATCTAGATTCCTCATTATCACAAATAATTATTCTATCTTCCAAATAAATGCCCAAAAAAGGCATATAATGACTATTGGCATTATGCAAAGCCCTATATTCAAAGTATAATTCATATTAAGTTGTTTGAACTTATATGAAATTCAATGGAGCTTCTATTAGTGAATAAATTAATGGAAAACAAAAATTAATTACTCTTATCTTGCACATTTGATTAAAGATAATAGTAATAGATATCAATATATTACATTCATGCAATACTAATTAAAATTTCACTTTATTCTTGATCCCACTACTTTTATAAAGTCATTACCATCTTTTGCGTTTCTTTTAATAATAGATATCTAGCATTTCTTTTATACTAAAAACCTTATCAAGAAATAAATTTGAAGTTGGATACTCACTTCCTTAGATTATATGAGTGGCTATATAGAAAACTTTTAAAATAAAACAAACTTTAGCATATTGTTTCCAATCTTTTTCACTACGGTAGCAAGTGTGGTTTGAGTCTTTTATCTTGTACCTTGGATGCTTAAATTGAAAAGCCTTTGACAACATCCTAAAAGTTAAGTTTTATTACATTTTATAGTCAAGTACAAGTTTACTTGTACAAATGACTTAAGCCTTGCCTCACTATCTTTGAAATACTTGACACTATCATAAATATAAAAATTGATGTCTCTAATCTCCTCTAATCCATATTGAACCATAATATTAAGCATATGAGCATAACATTAGATGTAAAATAACTTTCCATCACATAATAGATTTTTAGTTCTTAAAAAGGTTTCCTTTAAGTTTTTTATTATAGCATCATTATTTGGAGGCATTGTTCAGAAAAATTATGTGCACTTTGTTCTTAATTCCCTAATCAATCAAGCATTTATAAATTGAATCACCAATTTCAATGCCATGGCAAGGAATGGAGATATGTACAAAACTTAAGACTCATTTTTGCAATATATAATTTGAATCTACCTAATGACTTGTGACAACTATATACCTCAATTTGTTAATTTCTTATCTTCTATAAATCTATTGTTAAGCTAATATTGTTGATATTCGTAAAGGTTTCTTTGAACTTCCTTTTTCATATTATACACAACCTTATAATTGACTTTACATGTAGCGTGTGAAATTTTTCTCCATTCAAACATTCTTATTCTTTATATCATGTTATATCCTTCTTCCTTAATAATTAAGAAAGGATTTTTATGAATTAGCACCCAAATTACAACTCTCTTTTTCACCTTTGACATAGCAAACTTCCTATCAATTATTATAGAAGTTGGATCTTCTTCATCTAAAGTTCCATTAACTAGCTAGAAGTTTAACAATGATTGATCTTTTAAAGCACACTTTCACTTAAGACAACAATCTATGTGTCACTTAAGATACATAGTATAAAAGCTTTTTGGTAGTAAAATCTTTTCCTTGCAATATGTACATATTTCTTTCCTTCCACCATTTAGAAGCTCTTCCTTTGTAAACTCTAACCAAGTCTTGGATATCTTTTGACTTTTTCTTTTTTGAAATAGGTTTTCACCATCTTTGGTAAGTGGTAGAGAATCATTTTAGATTGCTAATGGATTTAATAAGACTTCACTATTAGCAATTGACATATTTATCATGAATAACAATTATAAATCAAGTTGTACAAAAAATAACAAATTAAACTAAACATAATGTTATATATATTAAAAAAATTAACCATTATACATTATTTATGTGTGATAATGAAGATCAAATAATCTATTTAGACCTATATGGTTAATAACATGTTAACTATTAGACAATAATTTTAATTAAGAGTGTAGAATTGATAGAATACACTTACTAATATTTTACTTAAAGACGTGAAACCAAAAGAAACAATATTTTCATACTTTATAAAATAGATTAATGGATCTTTGATAGTGTTAAAATAAAAAGGTCAACTCATAACCAAAAGGCAAAAATGTGTTGAGCTAATAGTAGTATCTTTCATAAGCAATGAAATCCTCGACCACAATATATGTTCATTTTTAAAAATATAATGCCTTATACATGCAATAGAAAGTTGCTTTCTTTTTTCTATTTCCTTGTTCATATATCATTAAAGTTAGACTTTAAAACTTCTATAGGACTTTAAAAAATCATAAAAGCTTTACAACATAACAGAGCAATATAGACATATAACTAAGGTTTTGCCAATTAAAGTAGTCATTTCTATAATTACAAGATAGAATTTAGCATCCAAATTTTTATCTTTTACTTCAATTTAATAGTTATCTTTCTAAAATTGTGTTTAGGTATCAAAGACATTGCTAATTTACCAAAACACTATCAAATCTCCTACTGAATGATAATAGATGTAATAAAATAATTCATATTAGCAAAATTTATTAACATAAGTAAAGCTGCACTTAAATAGAATTTATATGATAAAAAAGACTATAATTAAAGTGAAATTAAGTTAAAGATGAACCTAATACATTTGTAAAAAGGCTAATTTGAGGAAAAAAGGAAATGGTGAGCAATAACTAACCTTGATGAAAGGGGAATGCTAAGTAACTGAAATCTAAAGCAAAAAGGGAGTTGCAAATTTGAGTGGCTAAAAGTTAGTTAAGACTCTAATAATTCAAGATAGAAGGGCGAAGGGAAAGAATGAAAAGCATAAACCTTAGTATTAAATATGTTTTATGTAAAATATATAATTAAAAAAATAATATATATATATATATATATGTTTATTTAGGCTTACAAACATTACAAGTTTTGTATTTTAAAGCTCAGGCTTAACTTGTTTAGGCTCAAGTTCATTTATCTCAAACATCAATCAAGCTTTTTATGAGCTAAAAGCGAGTTATTCATAAATAGCTTAATCCATTTACAACCCTAAGAATTAAAGAGATGTTATCATATCAATTAGTTACTTTTAAATGAACACAATACCTATACATTGTGATATCAAAATTTAAAGTACATCATGAAAGATTACTATCTAAAGATAAAAGAGTCATATGCATCAAATTGATTTATGTGAGATAGATACATGAGCATAAACCTTAAAACCAGAAGCCAAACACTCATCTAATAGTGCTCACAAAAATAACCATTCCCTAAGCTATTAATTTTCCTTAGACATTGATTACAAGCATTGGAATACCTATCCCTTCCTTTCTCAATTTTAATCACCTTAGCTAATGCCACATAAATTCCCTTCTAACACAAAATAAAAAAAATTGAAAACTATATAAAAAATACTAAAGATCAATAATACACATGAAAATTAAAAATAAATTTAAACAACTTACACTAACTTTGGAACATATCTCTACAATAGTCTTTTAATCAATTGCAAGTAGTAAATGTCACTCCATCCTCTGTATGTTAGTGAGCTACCAAAACTCCTTCAACTAATATTGAGTACAAAGCAAATAGCTTGTTCTAGTCCACTAGTTCAAAATATAAGAAGTGACTTTCTTACTTCTATTTCTTAGATTTTCACCTCTTCCTTTTCCTTAATTTTTTTGTGCAATTTTTTTAAGAGATTTCTATTTATGTTTTCTTTGCATAATTTATGAGGTTGTATCTAAGTTTTAGATACTTATTTTATACTTGATAAAATGTTACAATGAAATTTGAAATTATCTAAACAATGATGAGAGATAGAGAAAAAGTAAAAAAACCCATGAAAATAGTCATTTTTTTTACAATTCTAAAGGCATTTTTTAGATGGATAAATTTTAAAAAATTACAAGAAGTTAACATAAAATTCACCCAAATGAATAACCAAGCATAAAGTTATAACATTTTAAAGTTTTTAACTTAAAATACATATTTTTAGTGGAATACTAGGTTTATTTGATTTTTATTATAAATATTCTAGTGCATTTCCAAAAATAATGTTAAAAAATATTCTATAAACATTTCATATTGATTTTTTTACTAAAAACCAATGTGAAATGTAAAAAAAATATATTTTTAAAGAAAATACATTAGCTTTTTTAGTAAAAATACCAATTTATAAGCTTTTTTCTCATCAATTATATAATTGATGTTAAAAGTGATATCTAATGATGCTCAATAAAATGTTAATTGAAAATTAATGTGTAATCTGCTAGATAGTCTATGCATATCAGCAAATTTATACCAGTAAAATGTTTTATCATTTGAATGCTTGATTTGCTAACTAAAACAAAACTTAGTATTCAAGAT
Organism: Sindora glabra; assembly: GCA_020226215.1. Taxonomy (NCBI): domain Eukaryota; kingdom Viridiplantae; phylum Streptophyta; class Magnoliopsida; order Fabales; family Fabaceae; genus Sindora; species Sindora glabra. Next base: position 62,211,480 of record CM035234.1, on the reverse strand, counting down.
CTTTCATCTCAAAATCACTTTTTCAAATATTTTACTGCATTTAGAAGCTTTTCATAAGTTCCAATATTATCAACATATATTGCAATCATAGTAAATTCAAATTTAAATTTCTTGATAAAAATATAATAAAATTTTATATACTTTTAATAAGTATTTACTAAAATAATTATATTACATTTGTTCTAATTATTTAAATCTATTCAAAAATCCTTATAACTAAATTGAATATATTTCTTAAGAATTCAAATTGCATGCTTCAGGTATATGAAAATCCTTTGGAGATTTTCATATAATATCATTTCAATTGTCACATGTGAAATATAATATATTGAATTCATTAGACACATATTAAGTTTTGATATATTGTCCAAAAATTGGATCCATTATATACAAAAAACTATTTCTCACTGCTATGGTAGTTGGAATTATATAATTTGCAATTAAAATTGTGTGATTCGATATAAGCTAGTTAAAAATTAATTTGAATTAGCTAAAGAATCATTTATATCTCTAAATCATGTATAAATCACAAGAATCAAAGGCTTGAATCAGTTCGATGCCATGAATTGCATGATACCATATTCTTTTTGTAAATAAGAAGCAAAAGTGTTAGAATTTTCCAAAAAATGGGTCATAATAAAACCTAACTAGGTTTTACATAACCTAACCAAAAAATAGGACTAAATATGCATTTTCTAATTTTTTAAAACCTTAAAATAATAAGACATTTATCATCATAAAACATCCTTTTTCACTTTCAAATAGTAACTTTTTATTAAAATTTTCTTTTTCACCTTTAAGCTCACCACCTTAAAACTCTAACCTCTATCCTTCTCCATTATTCTAATATAGAGGTTCCAATCATCTTTTGATGAAAAGACAAAAAGGTTGTAGATACGACAAGGAAGCTTAGAGAAGATGCATGTTTATCTTTGAAGTTAAATTTCTTCGAAGGTAGAAAAATTAAAACTTTTCAAGTTTGAATATATATATAGTTATTAGGATTAGAAATAGTATTCTTATTTGGTTGACTTTTGGAATTTGAAAATTACAAAAATGAGCTCTAAAAAACTTATGAAAAAGGATGTGATACAAGATCATTACATGAAATGGAAAGGCTGAGTAGAATGAAAATATAATACAAATATTATGAGAAAGAATATTAAGGTAGTATTTAAGATTAAGCATCATCTTTCTAAATAATGCAAGAGAAATGTTTGTTAAGATTTTGAAAGATTTGGAAAAAGTTTTAATTGAAAAAAAAGAACATTGGTAGTGATGAAATCTTTGAAGATGTAGTAGGCACATAAGACAATGATATTACAAAAAAAAGGAAATATGAATTTGTTTATTACTAAAGGAGGAGGAAGGTCTTTTTATAATCTTAAAAGAAAGATAATGAATGAAATGTTAAAAAATAAAAAGGCATTGATTAGAGATATTTGTAGATGCATACGTGGTAATGTTTTTCCCTTTAGTTTGGTAAGGAATCCATTGTTCAATAATGTTGAAATCCCTTGGTGATTATTGTAAGGCTTAAAACACCTACTTATTATGAGTAAGGAAGTCTTACTTGAAGAAAGAAGTTAATAATGTTAAAGTTAGAAAAACACAAAATTGAATGGAAAAAGAATGGTTACACTTTGATGTGTCATAGATGGACTGATGGGAAAATGAGGTCACTTACAAATTTTCTTGTCAATAGTCTAAGTGGAACCATTTTCCTAAAGTTTGTTAACATTAGTGATGTAATCAAGGATGCTATAAAAATGTTTAAGTTACTAGATAATGTTATTGAAGAGATTGAGGAAGAAAAAGTGATGCAAGTGGTGATATTTAGTGCCTCAACTTTTATAGATATTGGTCATTAGTTGGAAAAGAAAAGAGTAAAACTATTTTAGTCCCGATGTGTGGCTTATTGCTTTGATTTAATTCTTAAAGATATAAGTAATCTTCCAACTTTCCATAATATGATTTTTAAGGCCAAGTGTATCATAATTTTTATTTGTAAGCATGCTTAGGTATTTAATTTGTATAGAAAATATTCTAAAGGTAGAGAATTGGCTAGTTAGCAGTTCTAAGATTTGTAATTGTTTACCTTACTTTAAAATACATTATGAACAAAAAATGTGATCTCAATCAATGTTTGCATCAAGATTATAAGCTAGTAGTGCATATGCAACCAGACAAAAAGGGAAAAATATAGTGGAGATTGTCTTGAAAGACAAGAGATTTTGAAATACTATCCAGTATTACTTGAAGCATATAACTCCACTTATTAGTGTGTTTAAGACTTATAATGTGACTTAAAATTAATTATGTCATCCATTTATAAAATAATGGATAGAGCCAAAGGGTAAAACTACAAATCCTAAAAATAAGTAGGATAGTTATAAAAAGTTATGGAAGATTATTGATACTCATTAGAACTTACAACTTTATAGACTTCTCCATGTGATTGTTTACTTTCTTAATCCTAAGTGCATTACATCAAAGATTTAAATTTAATGCCTTTTGATTTTTCATTAGAAATGTTTATTTAAATTGTTTCTTAACTTGTTAAATACTATTATGACCCCAACTTCAATATAGATAGTGAAGTGAGGTTAGGTTTATACACTACACTTAAGAGGATATGTTACACCTTTAGAATTTTTTTAATATATTTTAAACACTTATTTATTTATTCTATTTATACTTTGAAAGAAGGGAAAAAATGGCTTAAAGAAATATGAGGAGTAGGTAATGAGAGAATTTTGAAAGGGAACATTAATTATAGGTGAGTGGAAATGTACAAGTGAGTGTAAGGGTAATTACAAACCATAGTTGAAAAATACCCTTATGCCTATATAAAGCTTACCTAACTTTTCGAAACCCTTTTCCTCTCCTTTTCTTCCTTTTTTCCTTCTCTATTTCTTTGAAAATCCCAATGAACTATGGAGGAAAAGCCAAATATTAAGCTAAAATTTTCATTCAATTAAGGTAAGAAATCCTAAACCATTATTAATCTTACACTATTTCTTTTTCTTTAACATTAGACAAAGCTAATTTTGAGCTTGAAAGAAAAAATGGAACCCTAGCTTAGAACTCTTCAAATTTTGGATGATTAGGGTGCAAGAGCAATATATTTATCCTTTATAACCTTTAACAATAGCTTGTGGAGGATATAAGGTTTGTAACTTTCTTATTGATAATGATAATGTATTATAATGTACTCTTTGCAAATTTATGTTAGTATTCAGCGTAACTATGCATAATTTTTCTATAAGGGTTTGAAATTAGTAAAACAAACAAAAGTCTGGCAATTGTAACCACCAAGGGTGGTTAGGTTAACACTTGTTTGAGGTGATAACTTAAATCTTCATATGGTAAAGCAAAGGGAGTATAACTCTGGTTGGTAAGATGTGTTGTAAAATTGATAACTCAAATTGTGTTAGTATATTCATTTACTATGGTTATCCTTAATAGGAATTCTAAAGAAAGGATTGTTATCACTCAAAGTCTAGTTTAAGGAGGCAAATGGTATGGCTTGGGTAGTGACAGTTAATATTGAGTAAAGATACAAGGGTTGTATCATGTAATAAGGATGTTAAAGTATAGATAGATTAAGGTAAAGTTAACATAGGAAAAAACATTTGCTACCTTAGCACTATAATGATTGTAGCTCTTTTCTTGTGAGTCACTAAATGAGCTTGTAACTTTTAGTGATTTGCTAAGGTGAGATAGTAACTTTACTGACTAGGTTAGTGAAAATTAGGTATTCGAATTCACCTTGGTCATAATTAGGATTGGGTTGTAATAGGATGTTTTTTAAGATAAGAAACTTTTAATTGATGAACAAATTTAAAAATTTATAAAAGCTTAAGGGTTTTTTGGAATGAATACGACAATTGTAACTTGAGATAGGAAGCAACCAGGTAACAGATTTTAATTTAATAAAACAAAATTAATTTTTAGTTTATAATTTGTGCATTTTTTAATTGCCTTATAATTTATTTTAATCTTTTCATTATTCTTTGGTAGGAATCATTCGCTGGAGAGTGCAAGGAATTACAAACTTAAGCTATAATGGTCTTAAGTCTTACTTCTAATACTACAAAATGTGAAAGAAATTAAAGCACATTTAGCCAAATGCATTCAAAGAGGAAAAAAAAAACTATTTTGCACAGCAAAAATGGAATGTACTTATGTATGTCAAATGTAATTTTCAACTTGAAATAAGATAAAAGATAAGAAAGGAAAGGGGAGACACTTATGATCCTATTCGCTTATTAGATATAGAATCAAATGATAAGTTAATTATTAAAAAAGAGAATCCTTGATGGCCAAAAGAAAATTCATGGATGGATGTTCATAAAAGTTTTAACATCAATGAAGAAGCTCCTGTTAATAGAAAAAGATAAGGTAATATTTTGTCTATAATTATTAATATATAAGAATCAATAGATTAATGAAAGACCTTATTTTTTATTTTAAACCCAAGAACTTAAATGCTATTGCAAATAAAAAGGTTTGCAAAATCTATTATTCAAATTGAAGAGGATGAAGAGAATGCTTATGATGTTGAATAGGAAGAAGAGGAAAATGAAGAACAGAGTGTGAGACAAGATGATAATGATGAAGGGAAAGGAGATAAAGAAAAAGATTGAATCTTCACTATTATGTTATTTGTTAATGATATATTAAGTTTGCTTTGAATTTTTATGACTTAACTCTTTTGAAACTTCATATTCATAATTCTAAGCTCATGATATTAGACAAATATTATGTTTCTTGACTTATTTTTATATTTTTATCATAAGTGCTAATATTTTGTCATACATAAGATAAAACATACTATTTTCATACTATTCTTTTTTTGTGAATCTTACTGATTCACTATTCACTTTGATTGACAATTCAAAATTTTTAACTAATTGATTTGCAATAACGATTTATGCATTGATAACCTTGCTTATAGCTAGGAATAACTTTTATATATAAAAAAAAAACCTTTGTATGACTAATCATGCTTTGTATTACAATTTCAATTTTCCTCATTTTCTTGGCACAACTTTACATTTGTATCTTATTAGCTTCATACCTCTAAGTGTCTCATTGACTTAACACATTCTGAGTATTTCTTCATTTTATAAGTAAATTTAAACTTTGCATTTTTATTTGAATAATGTCTTTCCTCTTCTCTTTCAGATGTATGACATATGTAAACAACAACATTTCATACTACATCATTAACATATACTTTCAAAACTTTTTAAATTCTCATTATATAGGTTTTTTTTCACTAATCTACAACTTCTAGTGTTAGAAATAATTGTGGTTATTTGTGTTATTCTTATAAATACCATAATCGTGATCATTAATTTTATCTTTTTCATGTTCATAACTATAGTCATGGCCTCATTCACATCTAAATCTTTTAATCATTCAGGGAATGTAATATACATAACTAGATAAGCTTTAAGATTTTTCATTAAAAAAAAAACCCATTTTTTTAGCCACATGTTCTAGAATATCCTATACTTTGCACAACTTGAGAAGAAGGAGATTGGTCATATGTTCATAATGCCTTTAAGCTTAAAAGAGGAGATTGGCCACACGTTCACAATGCCTTTTATCACATATTTTGGAATTCAAACCATTTTTTCATTATATAATTACCCTTTTTGCATTTAAAATCAAGATATTGTGATAAAAGGCAAAAGGGTAAGCTTTTGACATGAGTAATTAAAAGCCTTTATTATATCGATAGGGATCTAATGGCTTATAATCAATCCACCAAAATTCCAAACATAAAAGATAAAATATATAAACTCAATTAAAGTAGAAAAAAATAGAAATAAAGTAATATAAATTATGAATTCATAACCTTTCAAAAATAAATAATTTTATCATATAAATACATATCTTAAGTTAAGATTTCCTAAGGTTAACACACCAAGGATGAAAATATTGCAAATTTTAACCATAGTTGTCTTAACTTAATAAGAATGAACTACTTGAGCCCTTTATTTAAAAAATTATAAAGTTTAGTGATGAAACATTATGAAAACCTAACATGTTTGATCAAAACAAAATAAAGTTTAATAAATATATTCAAAATTTAAGAGGCCTATTCACACTTTATAAATAATCAATGAACAAATTTACTAGTAGATAGATAGCGAAGACAAATAAGAATATCAAATAGCAATATATATATATATATATATATATATATATATATATATATATATATATATATATATATATATATATATATATATATATATATAAGAACATATCAGTGAGAGGTATCTTTTTATGTAAGAGACAAGAGGAGTAATCATGATAATAAGATTTTACATTTAATGATCAAGATTAAAACATAATTAGAAGCCACATAATCATTTAAAAAAATCACATAACTACTTAAAAAAAGCCATATAATTTGGTATTTTAATCTTGACTATCAAATACAAAATTTAATAGGTAAGACAATTATGCCCTAATAGAAATGGGTGAATCTACCCTGACATAAGGGGGTAAATCTGCCTTCCGTGATGAAATTTATGAATAAAGTTATAAAATTTTATAAAAAAAACTTATGAGTTTTTTGCAAATAATTTCATTCCATATACCCATATCATATAAAAGAAAGTTACATGTAACTATTCACATAAAACTCACTTTATTCATAAATTTTATAATAAAAGCAAATTTACCACCGTTTTCACCAAGACATAGTAACTTGGCTTTAAATAATATAAATTATATAAAATCATGAAGATTTGATAAACCTAAATATCTTGACCATACAAAGGAGTTTGTAATTGATAGGGTGGAGTTAGATGTAATCACTTTGCATATGAAAACAAGTGAAAATGGATCTTTAAAAGCACTTGAATATTTTTTAGGATTGAATTGTCTTTTTAGCTTATTGCAAGTAAGGATTCTATTCATTAGAGGTTTGGTCTTTTATTGCTACTATCGATATTGGAGACAGTAAAATAGTTAGGGCAAAATACACATAATCCCCCTAAAGTTTGACTATTTATCAATAACCCTTTGGACTTTCAAACCTTATATATAGTCCTACTGAAGTTTTTAAAAATATGAAAATGTTTAGAACTATCATTATCATGTTTCATTTACTAATGGTTAAAAATTGTAGCACTTTTTTCACTTACCGATAATTTTAAACTACTGTTAAATGAATGGTGGCGGTTTAAAACCATTACTAAATTATTCTACCTATTTTCTACCTTTTTCATATTTTTTGAAACTTTAGGAAGGCTATTTGTAAGGTTTGAAAGTTTTGGGGTTTATTTGATAGATGGTCATACTTCATGGTGATTATATGTATTTTCCCCAAATAGATACAACACTGTTCTCATTGATCTCTAATATAATTCAATATAGGGCCCTCTTAATTTCAACATTTCTCAATGAACTTCAATGTTAATAAAAACATAAAACATAATGGAATACTATAATACCAAATTATTAACAAACAAAATAAAGAAATCATGTTATAAATAAATAATTAAAAGTAATTAGGAGGAAGCTATTGGGTTTTACATGTATCATATAATGTAGCCAAAAAATAGATTTTCAAAATTATATATGTGAAACCTTTTCAAAATCAATGCACAGAGACATAGATCAATATCTCGAGGATTATCTCTTAGAGTGTAGACCACAGATCACAAGCACAGTTAAGTGATCATGTCTCTATTATATTCACATGAATTGAATGACGACTTCTTTACCTCCACAAATCTGCTATGAAATGTCTCTTTGATAAGGGATTAGGGTTTAGTGCATTTTTAGGTTATATGGTGGCAGTTTTATTATATTATATTTTATACAAAGTGACGTCTTCATTCTCTTTTATAGAACTAAGGCACATCACTTACCTAATCATACTAGAAGATCACCTCCCTTTTTAATTTCACTTAATCACTAAAATCTCATCCCTATTATGGTGAGAGCGATGAGAGATAAGCCTTATTCATTAGTTATTTAATATTACTTTAATATTAATAACTAAGTTTTATTAGAATATAATATTATCCAATAATATAGTTATCTAATATTAAATGGTATAATTATTTAATATTACTTTAATATCAAATAATATCACATAATATACTACATATTATGTGAATATATATATTATTATTTTGATAATATATATGCACTAAATAATAGGCTTAATTAATAAGATTTTAGTCCAATTAAAATTTAACTAATTACTGTCTCATTCCTGCTTTTTTTTAATAACCCTATAGGTTTTTACTACATTAGTAATGACCTATTAGTGGACTATAAATAATGAGAGATATCTAGTAATACATCACTATCATCTAAGTGGCAAGAATGTCTGTGATTCGACATTCACCTAATGTGTGAACAACACTTTGCAACACAGTTCTTTTGTAATGATATCCAAATTGAACTAAAGGTATAGAATGTGTCATCCTCATTAATGTTCAATCCACATTTTTTAAGTATTGAGTAGACTGACTTAAATAAATAATCAATATTACATATTGATCTATTTGAGTATAGTCACATATTTCTTAGTCTCACTCAATCAAAGAGTTCAAGGATATCTTTCTTTCTATATAGGAGGAACAAAATTTCATATACATTATTCACATCCCTCTGTATGATTCATAACACATCCAATCAATGCCCTACATGTCATCTTAGTTAAAGGTGACATAAGATGACATCAAAGTATGTGACTCCTCATGTAGGAAACCGTAATGACTTTAAGTTAAAGAACTATGTACAATATGGTTACATGAGAATAGCTAATGACACACAATAAACTATGTAGTATTCTGATAACAGATCAGTCTAGCACATTTGTTCACTAACAATGTACGCATATATTGACTTAATATCACATATCTATAATTCATAATCATCAGTCATCATACATGATAGTTTCGATGTATTATTACTATCTTTTTTATAATAATACTCAACTATGGACATTTTAAAAATAGTAAAACTACTTTAAGGATAATTATTATATTAAGTTATAAATTCATAAATATTAAAATGAAATAAAATATTATAATTGCATTGCCTAAAATAAAATATGATACATTATGCATTATCACAATTATCTTATAATTGGCTATTTGACACACACACCAATAATCTCCCATTTGGACTAAAGCCAATCACTCATGTATCTAATACAAAGTAACCTAGTATTACTATCATGTTTTTTCTACGCTAGAGACTTAGTCAATGGGTTAATGATATTATCATCTATTGATACTTTAAATATCTTCACATTTCCTTTATTAATGATTTCACAAATAAGATGGAAGTATCGAAGTATATGCTTAGATTGTTGGTGAGATTTGAGTTCCTTGACTTGTGCAATGGCCTTATTATTATCACAATAGAGATCTACTAGGTTTGTAATGCTAAGAATAATGCGAAGTTCAATAATGAACTTTTAATCCAAACAGCCTCCTTTGATGCATCAAAGGTAGCAATATGCTAAGTCTTTGTAATAGAATTAGCCATTATTTCTTACTTTGAATTTTTCCAGCATACAACACCACCATTTAGGCAGAATAAATAACTTGATTATGATCTAAAGTCATCCTTATCGGATTGGAAATTGGCATTAGTGTAACCTTTCACAATAAGTTCTTTCTCACCTCCATATATTAAGGATGAATCCTTAGTCCTTCATAAGTACTTAAAGATGTTTTCAACAGTAGTCCAGTGATGTTCATTTGGATTTGATTGGTACTTGCTCATTATGCTCAAGATATATAAGACATCAGGACAAGTACATAGCATGACATACATGATAGATCCAATTATTAATGCATATGGCATCTTATTCATGGTCTCCCTCTCATCTTGTGTCATAGGACACTGAGCTTTTGACAAATTTATACCATGTGACATAGGCAAAAATCTTTTTTTTGGATTCTTGCATGTTAAAACATTTTAACACTTTATGTATGTATGTACTTTGACTTTGGTTGAGCAGTTTTCTTGATCTATCTCTATAGATCCTAATGCCCAATACGTCAGTAGTTTCACTTAAGTCTTTTATCGAGAAATAATTTCCTAATCGGTCTTTATAGTTTGTAGTATAAGGATACTATTTTCGATGAGTAGTATGTTATCTACATATAATAAAAGAAAAATAATTGTGCTCCTACTAATCCTTTTGTAAACACAAGATTCATCTTCATTTTTTATGAAATTAAATTCTTTAATTACCTTATTAGAATAAAAATTCTAGCTCTGTTAAGCTTGCTTTAATCTATAAATAGATTGTTGTAGCTTACATATCTTTCTAGCATTTTCAGGAGTGACAAGACCCTCATGCTGTGTTATGTACACATTCTTGAGTCAGATTTCATAATCATAAAAGGCTGTAATAGCAAGTAAGATCCGGATGGATTTAAGCATGGCAAGTAGAGAATAGATCTCATCATATTCTACACCATGAACTTGTCTATAACCTTTTGCTACTAATCACCCTTTAAAGGTTTTCATGTTACCATCCATGTTAGTTTTCTTCTTGAAAACCTAATTACACCCAATAGGTTTTACCCCTTTAGGTAGCTTAACCAAAGTCCATACTTAGTTAGCATACATGGAATCTATCTTGGATCTCATAGCCTTAAGCCACTTCTCAGAGTTTAGCCCCTTAATAGCTTCTTGGTAAGTTATGGGCTAATTTTGATCCATAAGTGTCACGGCCTAACCTAATTGTGATCAATGCGGATCTCGTTATTAGTTTCCATAAGCCTTAATAATTTTTTTTCTTTTTATTGTAACAAGAGTTTCCAAATTCTAAAGGGACTTAAAAATTTATTTTAAAATTTTTTGTAGAAAATAGACAGAGCTTCCTTTATTTTTTGGAGACTTCCTGAGGGCCATTTACCCTAAATTACAGAACCTATGATATTTTTCAGATATGACAGAATCAATATACACATAAAATCATACAATTTCACACTTGTGTATATACAATCAATTTATTTCATCATATAATTCGACCAATCTTTACATTTCTAACCTATAATATATATCCAATCATAATCAATTTCCAATATTACAACATATCACACATCTAGTTACAATAAGCACACATATAGTTACTTTTTTATTTCTAAGCTAATATTGCATTTTCTCAATTGCTTGCTAGGAATTTCTTATCCAACTTTCGAATTAATCTTATATCCTCCACAATTATTTACTAGGAATTTTCCATCCAGCTTTCATAATATTGGCTTTATCATAAATCACAATATTTGATATCATTGCTCTAGTATGGTTCATAATTCTCCAATGTCTTATAAGGCTCAATTCATAATGTAGTAAATTCGCTAGAGCTTTACTTTATTCACGTCACTAGATTCAATATAAGCCTACATAGATAACTATTCAACAATTACAAGTAATTAAACCATATAACTCAATCACAATGTGATCTATTGCAATTCTATCATAATCAATCAGTCAGTATCTAATGATGACACCACTTTTCCATTGCACACTTTAATTAATTAACATTTATTTAAACAACTAGCTATTCTTATTTTATGGCACTGAACTTATAAATGAATTTATATGCATGAATAGGAAATCTGTACTATCAAGTAAAAGGATATAATTCACAATATTTAAACCGTTATTTAATAAGATATGTGATGAGATATACTCACCTGCTCAAATCTACCTTTTTTGTCTACTTTGAAATATCCAAGTTCAACTTGCATCTTGTCTTCCTATACATAATTTACAAGAGTAATTTATAAATAAATAAGCATTACTTATATAAACATTACATATTTCTTTTCCAACCATTATGATTCCATACTTAAATTATAGTATGATAATTTCTAAGTTCATAGGTCTTTTTTGTTTTCTAATATTAAGTTTTAAAATTCAAAATACTTTTTATTGTAAAAATCTTTCTAAACCCATATAGATCAAACCAAAAATATGGAAACTTTTGTCATATTCCAATAATATTTTATCAATATTTTGTGACATAATACTCTTATACTACTAAATTATCATCCAGGTTTCTTAAAGTATATACATACATACATACATATATATATATATATATAAATATATATACATATATATATAATATATATATATAATGCACTTTTCTTTAATTAACTACAAATCATGTAAAAATATTAAAACTGATGATTCAGAAGCATCATTATCATAAAATCCTTACTTTTAAAAGTATTATAATATATCACAAAATATCCAAATGGGTTTTCTTGATTTATATATATAAATCTATCAAAATAATAGAATAAAATCTTCTATTTATATTTTATTCACTCTATCTTAATACTTTATAGCATAAAAATTATATTTTTTTATGTTTCATTATATGTCATAAATATGTATAAAAATGGATATCTTGGATTGACTATCAAATTAGCAAAAATGTTAGAATGTTGTGATATAGGATTGCTCACTACTATCGAAAAGGATTGTCGATAACTCACTAGTGCCGAAAAAGTAACAAATCACCGGCAAGCAGGGGTTCTCCCCATTTGCCCTGTGAACATAGAAAGCTTATCACTAACCTATATTTTTAAGTTTCCCTTTACACTAGCAGCTATAGTTATAGCTTAGAGGAGACAACACCATCTACCACGACATTTGGCAGTGTCAAAACTAGAAGAAGAATGGGAACACCAAGAAAAGAAGCTTTTACTACTATAGTTTGCCATTCACAACTTGAAACATAGCATCATCTAATCAAACGTACAGCAAGAAGCTGTCTGCAATAGTGGCTATAAGCATTAGCAATGAAACTAGCAAAACCAAGCTAAAAGAGATGGTGGAATGGTGGAGGAGAAGTAAATGGGAAATAGAGAGAAGGAGGGGAAAGAGAATGGTGGTGATGGAGTGAAAAGAGAGGAAATAAATTTTGAAAAAAAAAACATAAAAGGGGGACCATTTAATTTAGACAATAGTAAACATAAATAAATAAATAAATAAGGGGCACTAGCTTTCTTTTGTAAAAAGAAGAAGGAGTTAGCTTTAAATAAAAGAAGAAGGAGGAGACAGAAAGTGCAAAAAAGTAAGCTATAAGTGATGATTCAATGTTCCTCACTTTTTATGAGCTTAATCCCACCTTAAATCTCACCCCTCCATTCTTATTTTAAAATCAATCTTAGTCGTTCATCATCTTTAAAACT